>JAOPSE010000006.1:153602531-154281357 GCA_029449295.1 Zea luxurians | reverse complement strand
GATCATAAAATATTACTAAGGATGGATCCAAGTGGCATTCACACCCTTGAAATACCCAAAAACCCTAATTGGAACCCTAAAAAATTCTAAACCTAAACCCTAGGGGGTTAAGTGCAAAATTAGTCCATTTTTGGACTAAAGTGCAAAAACTAGTGAAATAAGGTATCCTAAGTCAAATGGATCACAAATATGTGAATTTGCAAGTTAAACCCTAAGTATTGGGCTTATTTGCAAAAAGCACCACTTAAACCCTATACACCTAAGTCTGAAATTCAGTGATATGGGCTCAACTTTGGAGCTTTGTAACTTTAAAATTTTATGGTTTTTGCCCTAGGTCACCACAACAATTTTGTAGCTCTATGAAAGGAGAACAACTTTGCTTAAGAGTGTAAGCATGGTTATTGAGAAGAAATTGGAGAAAAATAGAACCAAAGATGGGCTGTCAGGCTGTTAAAGTCTGAATTTCAGACTGACAGTGGCCTAGAACCAAGTTTGAGAGCCATTTCGACCATTATCCAGTGAGAATCTATCTAGGGATGCTATAACAAAGATAAAGATGGTTTGTAGGGCTACAACTTTGCTGTAGAGCATTGGTTATGTTGCCATATGAATTTGGGATATGAAATGATAAGCTGAGACCGGGCGGGTGACTTGCACGAGAAGTGAGTCTCGGTGTAGTGTCTCCGTCTGAGTCGATTAAGGACCGTCTCGATGTAGGCCTGCTGACCGAGGACCCTTTAACTGGTCACATGCCTCGTCATGGGTAAGCTTTGCCTCGGGCAGACTAAGGCCAGAATAAGATACCACGCAATGGGAGTGGAGAGATGGCGAGAGTAGCGTGTACCCTCCGTGGCAAGAGGCTGGACGGTGGTGTATCTGTGCTCTCGGTTGGCGTGAACCTAATCTGGTCTTAAGAACCCTGGTGGCGGGTTGACATATGCAAGGGTTAAGTGCTACATATTGTGACACCCCAGTGTCACCTAGGGTTTCTCTCAAATACCAACCCAAAAACCATTATTTTATGTGAACGAAAGTAAGCATGAGCATCAAAATAACTTAAGTACTAAAGGATTCACCAAGTATATACTTAAAAGTATCATGATCAAAACAATTGAGTCTTTTAAAAAGATAAGAATGTACAACCCTAATGAAAACCCTAAGTGAGCCCCATTTGCAAAATTCAAGAAAATAAGAAAAAGGGGATGAAAAGTTTAAAATTATGACTTGAGCCAATTGTAAAAATTGAAGTATATTTAATGAGCAACAAGAAAGGTTGAGAAAGCTTAGCCAAAATAACTCAAATAAAACCCCAAACCAAGCTATCCAGTGAGTCTCCGACCGATTCCTTGCACCCATATCTTCTCTGGCATCCCGTGAACCTCTCTGACCCATCCAATTGCTCTATCTCGCCGTGACCAGGCCGGACTCCTCGCCGCCGACGAGCATCCCCGCCTGCGCGCGTGGACCGACCGACTCCGGCCATCTCCAACGGCGACCCGCACACCGTTGTGATCCCCGAGACCTCCCCTTCATCCTCGACCACTTCACCAGAGCAATCTCGCCGCCGGTAAGCCCCTCCGCCCTTTCTTCCGCCGTGGTTACTGTTTAAGTTAGAAGAAGGACCTCAGGTTAGGATTTGTAGAACCCGAGGGGTTTTTCTGTAACGTCAGTGACTCATGTGAATAGTAGCTTAAGGACTGATTCGCGAGGAAAACTTAAAAAACCCGCCAGGGACCCCAGTGCAAAGTGGATTTCCATTAAACCAATTCTATTATTCTTTTTAAAATGACCAGAGAACTTAGAAAACCCATAACTTGATGATTTTTTCATAAAAAGTTGTCAAACCAATTTTGCTAGCTCCTGAATATTATGAACTATCATTTAAAAATGATAAACCTTATGCTTTCTGTTCTAAATTTTAAAGTTTAAAATTAAAAACAGAAACCCACCAAACCTTGTTTAATTAAGGAAAATTAGTTTTTCTTCTGTGCTGAACTTAAGAAAATTTGTAGATGTTCAAACCTCATTTAGACACTGTTTAAAAATAGTAGGAACCCCAGCATTAGAAATTATGATGTGCTTATTCATTTAAAGCTATTTTGCCCAAAACTTAGAAAAAATCAGAAAGGCATTGGAAATTGATGAACAGTGATTAAGATTATTTTTCCTAGTTTACTTATGTAACAGAGAACCTAGGAAAAATACAGAGACCATTAATTTGGACCAGTTTTAAATTAAAATGTTTTATTTAGCCTTATATGGACTGAAAATCAATTATTAGAATAGCAAAACTATAACCAAAATGAGTAGTAAAAATCCAGTGGACTTACAACCACCAGAGCCCCACTACAAAAATAAAGAGCACCTCAGCCCAACTTTTTAAGTAAGGAAAATAAATACAAAGTGATAATAAGTCATTTTCCCAATAATTCTTGAACAACCCCTAATAATGTGATAATGGGCAACCAAAAATTAGCTAAGTCCATAATGAGATAAACTACCAGAGAAAAATGCAAACCCATGAAAAAGAAGCAAACTCATACCTATTGCTAATAATTTAAAAGAAAGGCCACTTGATTCAAATAATGCATACCACCCCTTCCCTTAAGCAAATAGAGGCCAAACTTCAGAATGATTGCTCTTGCACAAAATAATAACCAAGAAAAATAAAAACTCTGTTGTTTGATGTTTTTCAAATATAGTGGTAGTAGAAAGCACCCATTTGGCTAGGAACTTGAAGAAAACCATAGAAAATTTATTAAAAGGTATTAATGACTAGAAATTTGTATCAAGTCATGTTATAACACCTAAAGGCCAGCAAAAATAAGTTTTGGAGAATTACCCACTGTTAAATAATAGTTGTAGTTCAAAGCACCCCTTCTGCCCTAGGATTTGATAATTTTGTCCAGAGAAAACTATTCACTTTCTGATCCCCAAATTTTGAGATAGAGAAACATACACCAGTACCCAGCCACTGTAATTTTGCAGAATTTTTAGAATTTTATAAAAGCAACTTGTAGTTCAAACCCACTCCAAAACATTAAAAAGAATAAAAGAAAAGGGAAGAAGAAATAAACCTCACCCCAATAAGTCTAACTTGAGAACTTATCAATTCTCCCTAAGACTTAAAAGGAATTCAGTGGAACCCCAAAAATTGAATCCACTACTTACCTTAGCTAAGTTTAAACCAATTTACCAAGTATACCACCCAAGGGTCTTACATAAGTAAAGTTAACCTTGTTTAACTCAAGAAAGATCATACACCTTTAAAGTTGTAATTTCTAAAAGCACATATCATATCATGCATATATCTTACGCATTGCATTCATTAGATTGTAATCTTGCCGACGGAGAGTACATGCTCATCCCCGAGCAAGGACCTGTCCAAGAGGAGGACCAGGAGCAGGCTTCAGAGGCTCCTATTGAGGATCTCCCCGCAGCCCCAGCAATTGAAGGCAAGCCCCGGTTTATATGCATAACCGTATTATTATATGCTACTTTACTACACTTAATGCTTGTAGGATTGCAATGTGCACTTAAGTGTAGGAGTTGCTTGAAACCTCTAGTTGCATGAACTTAGGATTTCTTTTTGAGATGAATACTAGTATGCTAGTGTGGGGGACAGATATCCCCCGGGTCCACTAAAAGAGTAAAAGACCTCACGAAAGGCCCAAGGGCCCAATAAATCGTGAGGCCATTCTTTCGTGGGCCTGGGGAAGAGTAATCAGCAGAGCAGGTTGACACGAGGCCGGATCGGTGTAAACCTGGACGGTCCACAATGACGAGCGAGCGATCGCAACAGAGATCCAACTTTCCCGCGCTGGAGCTCTCATGCAACGGAGCCACGCGAGGATAGGTCGGCAGAATCATAGGGAGATAGACTCAAGCAGTTCACTATCTTTTAGGCGCACGTTGTTATCATATCCACATGTATTGCCCCACGGTCGAATATATAAGGCATAGGGGACACCCCTTCAAATCAATCGACTCTATTACCTAGCCACCCACTTCAACTCTCTGCATTCTCAATTCAGAGAGCTCTTTTGTAACCTCATTCACCCAGCATACTCATCAGGACGTAGGGTGTTACGCATCTCAAAGCGGCCCGAACCTGTAAACATTGTCCACTGTCCCTCGTGCAATTGGCACGAACCATTTTGCTACAGTCGTCGACACCGTCCTACTCCTAAAAACACCCTGAGGGGCAACCCCGGGTGTGCGGTTGGACCCAAAACACCGACAGCTGGCGCGCCAGGTAGGGGTGGTGTCAACGATCTAAGCTAGCTCAATGGCCGTCACCATCAACAGTAGGATCACCTTCCGTCCTGGATCCATGTTCTGCTTTGGTACGATCTCATCCATAGCCGACGAAAAAGGAATCCTACACCGCGTTGCAGATCCACCGGGAAGGAAGCCTCCTCCAACGAACTCCAAAAATACCGGGGAAGCATTACCCTCAGCTTTCCGAAAGAAGATCGCCACGACAGCTACGCCATTCTACCCCGACGTTCTCTTCATCGGAAGAGCGGAGTCACCTCCCGTCTCTGATGACGAACCGACCGCACCTGGGGAAGAACCCCCTCAGTGGGAATCCCATCGACGAAGAAATCGGCGCCGAAACATCCGGAGACATCACCAAGCCGGAGAACGGGATCCGGAGCAGCCCGTCTCGCGAGACGAGGTCTCGGAGATGGGAGAAACTCCGGAAGAACGCGTCTTCAGGGAACGAAGGAACTCCCGACGACGTGATCGTCGACGAGCTCAGGAACAAGCCGAGCAAGACGCGAGGCAACGCCGAGAAAATCCACTACTCGGCCGTAACCTGAACCCCGACTTCGCCCGAGCCATGAACACACCGAGTGAAGTCGGAGGAGTGCTAGCTTGGATAGCTGACGGACTCCCTCGGACTCCAGACGCCGAGGGCTATCGACGCCTGCTCACCCAGGCAGCCAACCATCTTCTACCTCTCGCTCACCCGCCGAACGATTTGCGGCACGCCATCAACAGTCGTCGGGACGCGCGGAGTTCTATCAACGCTTCGCGCGAACGACGACATGAGAACGAGATACGCCGCTGGGAGGAATACGACAGGGATCATGGCATCCCCACTCGGAGTCAAGCCACCAGAACCGAATCAACGACGGCCTCGACTGGTGGAACTGCCCGGGGACGGTCGAGGAACCACAACAACTACTCCCCTCCCCGGGACAGACATCATCACCGACGACAGGAGGACGCGTGCGGAGTGTCAGCCCTCACTCCACGCCTTAGGGCCATTCAATGGCCCCCAAACTTCAAGGTATCCAATGTCGATAAATATGAACCTAAGCAGGACCCAGGAGGCTGGCTGGCCGTCTACACTACCGCCGCTTGAGCCGCCGGAGCATCCGAAGACATGATGACCGCGTACTTACCCATTGTCCTTGGGCAAGACGCGCTGCAATGGCTGCGACATCTACCCCGACACTGCATCGATGACTGGAGCGACTTCAGTCGGCGCTTCACTGCCAATTTTCAGTCCCTCTCCGACAAACCGGCGCAACCATGGGACCTCAAATCCATCAGGCGCCGGGGGGATGAAACTCTCCGATCGTACCTCAAAAGGTTCCAGACCATGAGAAATCGTATCCCTGAGGTCACGGAGGCGGCCGTGATCGAGGACTTCTACAGAGGATCCAATGACTCGGCTTTCGTCCGAGCCATACTACAGAAGGCGCCAACTACCTCCGAAGAGCTGTTCCGGGAAGCCGACCTCTACATCACCGCCGACGAGCGAGCCCAGGACCTCATCGGAGGAGCAAAGCCCGCACCAGCAGCACCACGACGCGACACGAACCAGCAACCTGACAAACGCTGGGAGAAGAGACCACGCGAAGAGGTGCACGCCGCTGGACCACCTGCCTCTCGCACCCGGGGAGGACCTCGCGGAGGTGAGCGCACGCTGGACGACATCCTCGACGCCCAGTGCCCGTACCACAAGGACATGCGCCACACTCTTCGGAACTGCCGGGACTTCAAGCATTCCGTTGGGCATGGCCGACCCTTCCAACCTCTACCCCCTCCTCCGCCGCGAGGAGGACCAGAAGAACCACGACAATCCCAGCAGCCGGAGGAGGGAGGAGGAGGAGCCTTCCCACGCGTTGACAGGGAGGTCAACGTCATCTTCGGCGGACACGGATCGCAGGAGAACAGAAGACAACAAAAGCTCAACGATCGCCAAATACTGGTGGCGACCACCGGCCCTCCCGCCCCGTACCGGTGGTCGGAGCACCCGATCACCTTCACTCGGGTGGATCAATGGCTCAACTTCGACCATCCGGGCAAATACTCGCTCCTCGTCGACCCGGTGATCCGAGAGAGCCGGGTGAAGAAAGTGTTAGTGGACGGGGGGAGCAGCATCAACGTCACCTTCCCCCAGACACTCCGAGGCTTGGGAGTTCACCTCAAAGAACTCCACGAGTCAGACACTCCTTTCTTTGGCATCATGCCAACTGAGGGAGAATACCCATTGGGCCACATCTACATGCCTGTCACCTTCCGGACTCCGGAAAACTACAGAGCCGAGTTCCTGAGGTTCGAAGTGGCGAACTTCGACTGCGGGTACAATGCAATCATCGGGAGGCCGGGACTGGCAAAATTCATGGCCATTCCGCATTACACATACATGATATTGAAGATGCCGGGACCGCAAGGGATCATAACTGTGCGTGCTGACCTCCAAGGCACCGCAGAATGTTTCCGAGTGGCCATCCAGGCGGCCCTCATTGCCAAACCGTCGGCGACCTCTTCGACCCAGGCAAACTCTAAACCTGAGGAAGACCACACAGCAACGGCGAAGGAAGCTCAAGCCGCGACCTCTATGCGGCCGACTGAAGAAACTAAAAGGATCAATCTGGGATTTGCTGATGAACGCAAAACTGCAATCATCAGCTCTAGCCTGGATGATAAATAGGAAAGCGCGCTCGTCCAGTTTCTGCAAGACAACCGAGACGTATTCGCATGGCAACCTGCGGATATGCCGGGAGTCCCGAGAGAGCTGGCCGAGCACAAACTGAAGGTCTATCCACAAGCAAGGCCGATCTGGCAGAAATTACGTCGTTTCACGCCCGACAAGAGAGAGGCCATTCGCGCTGAGCTGGCCCGCTTGGTCGCGGCTGGGTTCATTAGAGAAGTGTTACATCCTGAGTGGTTAGCCAACCCTGTTCTTGTACTCAAAAAGAATAAAGTAGATTGGCGCATGTGTGTTGATTATACTGATCTCAACAAACACTGTCCGAAGGATCCCTTCGGGCTCCCGAGAATAGATCAGGTGGTGGACTCCACCGCTGGATGTTCTGTGCTGTCTTTCCTGGATTGCTATTCTGGATACCATCAGATTAGTTTGGCAAAGGAAGATGAAGAAAAAAACAACATTCATTACTCCGTTTGGTGCTTTCTGTTATACCTCCATGCCGTTTGGCCTCAAAAACGCTGGAGCAACCTATCAGAGAGCCATTCAAACATGCTTAGCCGATCACTGGGGCAAGCGTGTGGAGGCCTACGTGGATGATGTGGTCATCAAAACAGAGAACTCAGAAAACTTCATCGAAGACTTACAACTGGTTTTCAACAGTCTGAGGCGGTATAGATGGAAGCTTAATCCCAAGAAATGTATTTTCGGGGTACCAGCAGGAAAGTTACTCGGGTTTATTGTCAGCAACCGGGGAATTGAGGCTAATCCAGATAAGATTGAAGCTATCATGAAGATGGAAGCACCTCGATCACAAAAGAAGGTTCAGCGACTTACTGGATGTATGGCAGCTCTGAGCAGATTTATATCCAGACTGGGGGAGAAAGGTTTACCGTTTTACAAGCTACTCAAAAAGGTGGAAAGTTTCAGTGGACTTCAGAGGCACAGGAAGCTCTAGATGCACTGAAGAAATTCTTGACAACACCACCAGTACTGAAACCACCACGACGAGCCACGTCAACCCAACCGGCTGAAGATCTGTTGCTATATATCTCTTGCACGACTCACGTGGTAAGCACCGCATTGGTAGTCGAGCGAGCAGAAGAAGGACATGCCTACCCCGTGCAACATCCTGTTTATTTCATCAGCGAAGTTCTGGGTCCCTCGAAGAAAAAATATCCTCAAGCGCAGAAGCTATTATATGCAGTACTTCTGACTGCCCGCAAGCTGCGTCACTACTTTGATGACCACAAAGTCATAGTAGTCACCGGCTTTCCGATAGGGGATATTCTCCGCAACAAGGAAGCAATTGGCCGAATAGCTAAGTGGGCCTGTGAACTGGGGTCTCATGACATCAAATTTTGACCTCGTACTGCCATAAAGTCTCAAGCATTGGTTGACTTCGTTTCAGAATGGACTGAACAACAAATACCAGAGAACCCAGAAACGGCAGAAGTATGGAAGATGTATTTTGATGGCTCGCTGAAGCTGCAGGGAGCAGGAGCAGGAATTCTCTTCACCGCACCTGGAGGCGAGCACCTCAAATATGCCCTCCAGTTGCTGTTTCCAGCCTCTAACAATGCAGCCGAGTATGAAGCTCTGATCCATGGACTAAACATTGCCATATCATTGGGCATCAAGAGATTAATGGTATACGGGGATTCTCTGGTGGTCATAAGTTAGATAAACAAGGAATGGGACTGTTCAAAGGATTCAATGGGAAAATACTGCACTGCCGTCCGGAAACTAGAAGATAAGTTTGAAGGTCTAGAATTTCATCATGTGGAGAGAGATCGAAACACGGCAGCTGATGTATTGTCAAAGTTAGGATCCAGCCGAACTCAGGTTCCGCCCGGAGTCTTCGTGCAAGAAATACCACGACCGAGCATCTCAACAGATCAAGCAGAAGAATGTAATATCGTGGATCAACCCGGGCCGGACCCCGATGACTGGAGAAGGCCAATCATCAGATATATAAAGAATGAAGAGGAGCCAGATAACAAAAACGCAGCCGAACGCATCGCCAGACAGTCAGCCCACTACACACTCATTGGAGAAACGTTATATAGAAGGGGTGCATCGGGCGTCTTCATGAAGTGCATTCTCTCATCCACTGGGAAGCAACTTCTAGAGGAGGTTCATGCCGGGCAATGTGGAATACATGCAGCATCCAGAACACTAGTCGGGAAGGTCTTCAGATTAGGATTCTATTGGCCAACAGCAAAGAGTGATGCAGCCGAGTTAGTTCAGAGGTGCGAAGCTTGCCAGTACTTGTCGAAGCAACAACATCTACCAGCACAGCAACTGCAGACCATACCAGTAACCTGGCCTTTCGCATGCTGGGGACTAGATATGATTGGACCTTTCAAGAAGGCTCAAGGAGGATACACTCATGTATTGGTAGCAATTGACAAGTTCACTAAATGGATAGAGTTCAAGCCCATTGCCTCTTTAACCTCAGCCAAGGCCGTGGAATTCATACAAGACATAATATTCAGATTCGGAATACCAAACAACATTATAACTGACCTGGGATCCAATTTCACAAGTTCGGAATTCTTCGATTTCTGCGAGCAAAAAGGCATTCAGATCAAGTACGCTTCGGTAGCACACCCGAGGGCCAACGGGCAGGTTGAACGAGCCAACGGAATGATACTAGAGGCACTCAGGAAGAGGGTCTTCGAAAAAAATGAAAAGTTCGCAGGAAAATGGATAAGGGAATTACCCTACGTCGTTTGGAGCCTAAGAACTCAGCCAAGCCGGGCTCTACATGGAAATACTCCTTTCTTCATGGTCTATGGGTCAGAGGCAGTATTACCCGCTGATCTCAAGTTCGGGGCCCCAAGGTTGGTCTTCGAGAGCATAGCAGAAGCTGAGGCTACTAGGTGGAGGACATCGATGTACTCGAGGAAGAACGACTGAATGCAGTAATTCAATCGGCGCGGTATCAGCAGACTCTGAGACGCTATCACGACAAAGCCATGCGACAACGATCCTTCTCAGTAGGAGATCTCGTCCTCCGCCGAATTCTAACGGGGGAGGGACGGCACAAGTTGTCGTCCTTATGGGAAGGACCCTTCGTGGTAGCAGAAGTCACTCGGCCAGGATCATATCGTCTCACTCAGATGGATGGCACAGAAGTCGGGAACTCCTGGAACATAGAACACCTCAGGAAGTTTTATCCCTAGCTGCATTTCAAAAGCTATCGGGATGACGATGTACTCCGTAAAATGGAAATATGTCATCAATAAAGAAAGACTTCAAATATACTCAGTTTGTTCACGGTTGACTTGCATTCTTACTTAACTCGGGGTGACCACTATGCCCTGCTAACGGAGCAATCGGCTTAAGTCGGCAACGACTTAAGGCGGTGCAACATGCTCACGCTTACTTGACTCGGGGTGACCACTATGCCCTGTTAACAGAGCAATCGGCTTAAGTCGGCAACGACTTAAGGCAGTGCAACATGCTCACGCTTACTTGACTCGGGGTGACCACTATGCCCTGCTAACGGAGCAATCGGCTTAAGTCGGCAACGACTTAAGGCGGTGCAACATGCTCTCGCTTACTTGACTCGGGGTGACCACTATGCCCTGTTAACGGAGCAATCGGCTTAAGTCGGCAACGACTTAAGGCGGTGCAACATGCTCTCGCTTACTTGACTCGGGGTGACCACTATGCCCTGTTAACGGAGCAATCGGCTTAAGTCGGCAACGACTTAAGGCGGTGCAACATGCTCACGCTTACTTAACTCGGGGTGACCACTATGCCCTGTTAACGGAGCAATCGGCTTAAGTTGGCAACGACTTAAGGCGGTGCAACATGCTCACGCTTACTTAACTCGGGGTGATCACTATACCCTGCCAAGAGCAATCGATTTAAGTCGGCAGCAACTTAAGCCGGTGCAACATGCTCGCGCCTACACAATTCAGGGTGACCACTACGCCCTATTAGCAGAAGCAATCGACTTAAGTCAGTGGCGACTTAAGGCGATTTGACGAGATCACAATTACTCATATAAGGACGGCTTCTATATCCCGCGAACAAATTTCAAACCACCGCACATCATTTTACTACTACAAATTTATGATCTGATGAATTCTAAAACAATATGAAAATAACAATATCGTCCAAGTACTGAAATGACATCCTCTAACAAATGTCTGACCATGCTAACCGCGCGCTCAAAGCACGCAAAGTGTTTTTCTATTTCATAATATTTCTCTCAGGAGCAATCGATGAGGAAGGACGACTCGAGGAATCAGGGGCAGCATTCACATCAGCCCTTATGTCTTCGGGAACAACCACGCCGGGTCTCCTCATCAAGATTCGCCCCGCCCGAATAGCCTTGTCCATGGCTCTATCACGCTGGGCTCTGAGAGCAACAGAAGTTTCTTCGGCAACCTTGGCAGCTAGCTGAGCAGTTTCTAACTCTTGGGCGATGGATTTCTTGGAAACTCGGAGCTCTTTGATAGTAGCATCTTTTGCTGATATCAACTGCTTGAGCCGGGTTACCTCATCCATGGATTCCTGCAGCTTACAACGTTGATGGTCTAACTCTTCCATGGTGAAGCGATGACTTCTCTCCAAGATGGTCAGCGAGTTGCTAGAATCACGATACAACCTTTCAAGATTGTCTCGAGAAGCAGCAAGGATGCGTTTTTCTTCCTGCAAACAAAAGTCAACTCCCTCAAACACCAAGCAAGTAATGGCAGCACAGCATGGCAAAGCGCAGTTTCATAAATCACCTTTTCAGAGTCGAGCTGAGCATGAAGAGAAGAACTCAGTGCATTGGCGTCATCTAAAGCAGCGGAGGCCTGACCCAACTCGATCTGACTCTGAGAGTACTTTTCCTCAAAGTCAGTGCATCGCTGGGCCAATTCAGCCTGATCTCGGGAATGTTTTTCTTCAAGAGTGGAAATCTGCTGAGTCATGCCTAGCAGGAGATAATCAAACAAAATAATGGTCAAAATGTAGAGCAGTCTACAGTGAAGGCAAAGAGAAGCAAAAGGGCACTAACCAGCGTTGGTTGCCTCCAATTCAGAGACACGATGTTGAAGCGACACTGGATTCCAACATGCAAGTGACGAAGCTACTTCTGGGATAGAAGCACCCTGTAGCCTCAGCTGGCCAGCCATCCCATCCACCAAAGCCTGATGAGGAGAGCAGATGAATGTAATGACAGCAGTTCGTGTAATGTAATAAGCCAAGCTAAAATACATCACAGTACCTGGAGGTTGGAAAAGAACGAAGGGATCCCCAAATCAGGAGAGATCAATTGGTAACTAGGCATAAGGCCACCACCCGAAGCAGCTTGCAACGAACCAGCAGGAATCAATTTGGTGCCATCAACAGAACCCAACACTTGGTCAGTGGGGACGCTATCCTCTAAAGCGACTCCCTGGTCCAAGGTTTGGGCTACCACCATACAGCCAGAGCGCGGAGGCGACCCCGCATGAACGTCCATGGAAGTACCAGAGAAAGACCCCGCTCGGGCATCCTCGGGGGCTGGGTCATAGTTTGCACTGCCCACTTGAGCCGGATCACTCCCGGCAGCACCCTCGGGGGCTGGGCAGTGGCTTGCACTTCCCACCCGGATCAAGTCATCCCCGACAACATCCTCGGGGGCTGGGCACGTGTCAACACCATCCTTGGGGTCCAAGCTCTCCATGGTAGCCACCTCTAAGGCTGATGGGCCCTCAACTACTTCCATGAGACCAGGACGACCCAAGTCAGTCTCCCGACCCTCAAGATCGCGCTCTAAGGTCGACGAGGCACGGGATGACCTCAACCCAGCATCAAGCACATCAGCGCAAACCTCCATCACACCATCATCTGCTGGCTCCGATAACAAATCCTCCGGAACCATATCCTCGAGAGTCTGATCAAAATTGGCCAGGGACAGTTCTTGCAGACCAATGAGAGCAGACAAAGCAGGAGAAGGAACTCCACTACTTTCACCGCTAGCAATGAATTGCCGACTGTTTTTCCGAGTCAAAGGAATTTCATTTTCTCCCTCCTCATCATCCACATTAGTAACACAGGCGGCACCCCCATTGGGATCAGCAACTGATTCGGGACACCCATTGGGATCAGCGTCAGTAAATTCAGTCGCAGGCACTTCTTCAGCATCAGGGACCAAAGTACCAACGTCCCGACCCAAACTGGGTACCTGCCGAAGGCGTCTCCTTTTCCTTTTCTGTTCATCAGTGTCACACCCGGGCTTTAAGGAACAAAGCTGGGTGCATCTCATACATGCGCCAAAGAAGACAACATATATAATAACAGAGTGTATAGAGATAAATGTCATAAAACATCAGAGTATTTATTACATAGCGGAAGACTTATTACAAAATAAAATAATGAATATAAAACGAACTAAGGATCGTCGGCGCAAATGTCGACTGAGAAACGCCACCTAGATCAGATCATACTCCTCGCCTTGTGGCTCCTCCTGAACCACCTGTTCTTCTCCTGTGGGGGTGTGAGACAGCAAGAGTGAGCTCACATACGTTCATAGCTCAACAAGTTGTGGGGAATAATGTGCATGAACTCGCCAAAGGTGGGAGCTCATGTGAAGTGTAAGGCTTACCAAAGAGGATGGTTGAAGCTGAGCATTGCTTTTAAAGTTGGTCAAAATTTTATTAGCAATAACTAAGTATAAGTAAATACCAAACCCAATTAAGTAGTAGAACAAAAGTAACAACATCACCTGCGATGCAATGCATATGACAAATTGAATTTAGTTTCATAAATTAATCATGTGAGTGTCCGAGCTGCTCATGACCGTGAGCACGGCTAGTATACCAGTTTTACACTCTGCAGAGGTTGCACATCTTTACCCACAAGTCGTGTTACCCATTTGCCACGGAGTTGATCAGACTCCATACACCTCTACCAAGGAAGCGAGGCAGGGTACCACTACGAGGCCTTTACAAAGTTCCACTAGCTTCAGACTACCCGCTACAGTTTATAGGAAGCTCCAGTGCAGGGTTCTTGTCTGACCGCCATCGCAGCAAAATCAACCCAAGGACCTCCCTACACTGACCACTCCCCTACTGCCCTTGCCCCTTTCGGGTAAGGTAGCCCTCCACTAGCTTTCCTAGTTAATCAGCCAAGGGCGTCCCATTAAACCCTTGTGGTAGCACTGTTTTCCTGGGTGGTTCTCCATGTTCCCATTAACATAATGATCTTAATATGAACAGTAAAGAATAAAACAGATAATAAGAAGTATAACAATGAGTGGTGAATATCTCTATACCCAAATCCACATAAAGCAATAGCATAAACTACCCAAAACTTTAGTAGTAAAACCATTGGTGAAGCAAGGTATAAAGATAGTCAAATCTAGGGTATCCTATTGGGTCCCAGCAAAATTATCCTATGCAGATCATTATGAATAATAAGAACATGAATGGGTAAAAGAAGTGATCAAGGGCACAACTTGCCTGGGACTTGAGATTCCAGGTACCAACTTGCTCTTTAGATGACACGTGTCCTCACCGCTAAACGTAGCAATACAGGCAAACATGTATAGGAAAAATTAATATCACACCAAACATAAGAATAAACCGTGTAATAATAATCTACGCGCTACTATGAGATTGTGGGATCGAGAACTACTAAGATCGGAGTCATGGTTAAGGAGTTATGGTTTATAAAAGATCTATGTGATTAAAATATTAAGCTCTATTATGAATTGGTTAGTGTAAATCATATGAGAGATTATTTTATAAATAATTATCTCAACTTTATTCTAAGTCATTATTTGATTAAAGATCGTCTAATCAAATTATAACCATAAGATCAGAAGTCAATCCAACAGACCTAGATTAATCCAATTAACATAGAATAAATAAATATCTAACTATAAAAGTATGAGATATGGTATAACCAATGCTATTACTGTATAGTGAATATTTATACGAAGCTAATGCAACTGGAATGAGTCAATTCTGAATTAAAACGGAGGAGTTATGAATTTCCGAAGATTTTATGTATTTGATACTGGATTAAATAGGATATAAATTTTAATGTGACTTTCATGTCCAAACAGTGACACTACATGATAAACAACAATCTCACAAAATTATAGGAACTAGAATGGATCAATTTGGACCTAATATAAATTTTCTATGAATTACCCAAGTTCTAGGAATTGTATTTTTATATTAAAAATTCATTTTCTAAATTTATTTCTCTGCTTTTCCCTTTTTTGGACTACGCGCATTAAATTAGAGAAGCGCAGGGGCCCGAGTGCAAAAGACTCAAGACTCAGCTTCCTACGCACTGGACGGCGGGTTAATTTCATCAAAACCTGAGGACTTGCTTGTAAGATGAGCGCACAACTGAGTGGTTGGCTTCACCGCAGCCGCTGATCAGACGATCGATGGCTCGGATCCGATCCCGAACCGGTACGCGCCTAATTTAATTGCCACCGCACGATTTCAATCCAAAGGCTCGTGTTCTATCGCCATGTGATCTAATCTCCACCGCCCAACAAAAATCGGACGGTGAGGGACCATCTTCAATCATCAGGCTCCGAGCATGGCGGCGCCGCCACCCTTTGCACGGTGGAGCACGCCGATGAGGAAGTGCCCCGGGCCTCCACAGTGCCCACCCGAATGCGATTGAGCGAAAACAAAGCACAGGGCATGGCAATTTTAGGGGACAACCTCATACCGGTGATTAAGCAATGCAGTTTCCGGCCCACGGTAGCTTGCGGCACCATCTGTTCCGACCAGAAATTCCGGCTGAACTCGGCCGAGTTCCATTCGATATTGCAGCGCGCAGCCTCCTCCATTGGTGCCGGAGCTCCCAGGCCACCCTCTAATTTGGAACATCAGCACCGGCGAAACGCGCTCGAAGCGGCCCTGGCGACCCGCATACTCCCTTCGCGGCGACAAATTTTCTTCTCTCTCTTGCTTTGATGTCCTCTGCACGACGGCATGTTCGTCCACATAGTTCCGGCGACCGAACGCCCTGCTCTATTTTCTCTCTCTCTCTCCTGCGCTCACGATGCATCAATGGTGGTCCTCGCTTCTCTCTCTTAGCCATCTCTGCACCCTCTCTCTGTTTCTGTTGTAGCGGGTCTTGCTCTCGGCTATTGGCAGGGAAGGCAGGCTTAGCTTTATACCCGAGAAGTGTAACGGCTGGCGAGTTTATTACGGACGAGATCATGTGGTTGTTATAGGAGATCCGGTATCGTAACAAACGCAAAACTCGGCCACAGTTTGTTACGGGTGGGAAAGACACCTTTGCAGCAAAACGATCGCACTCGTCGGTGAACAATGATGCATGAGAGTTTAGGATGCAAGGAATGTTGACCACGCTGGCCCACACGTAAGCGATATAGAGAAAAGAAATCAGCTAGCGTCAGCTGGAATTTTCTATGACTTCGAATATTTGAACCGTGTGGGAACTAAAATGGAGTAGGACGGTAAGGATTTGGCCCAACGGCCAATTCCCTTTCTTTATCTTTTGCTTTCTAATTTCTGTTTTTTTCTATTTCGATTTATAATTTACATGGCTTCAATCTTGATTCAAATTAAATCCCAGTTTTGCTTCACAAAATCAAATGCAACAAACAAAGAGGCCTAACATGAGATGCACGTACATTTATTTATTACATACTTTATTCATTTTTTGGTAGGTGGTTCAAATATGCGATACAATTTTATTTCAAGAAAATATTATTATGAATCTGTAGTCAAATTAAAAGTCCATTCAAAATTTAGTATGTACTACAGAGGAGGGTAATATATAACCTTAATCAAGAGTTACATTAATTCAAATATTTTTAAGGTGTTTCTAATTTTTTTTAAAATACCCATATTTTAATATTATTATCATTTTTAGGAGAAAATAATTGCAAAAGTAAGGAACTCTTATTAAAATACATTTTCATTCTTTATCTTTTTGGAGAGTCTTTCCTAAATCCAAAATAGGATTTTTGGTTTTACAAATTCTACCCCCTTAAAAATAATCTCGTCCTCGAGATTAGTAAGAAATGGGACACAACAACTTTGGTTCGCGGTTTATGTTTTAATTTCTTAATTAGTTCAAAAATCAAAATTTCTTATTTTAAGTACTAATTAATAGGTGCTTTTAAGAAAACATGAGTATCTTTTAGGTCTAAGATAAGATATGGTTAGATCAAAGGTACGTTGTGACAAGAAAAAGGACTTCATCCCAAATGGTGAATCTTGATTCATCTGAAGATCTGGTTCTACTCATATCTTTCCTTGTCGAGGTTGACTTTCTTCTTTCCTTCGGTCTTGGTGTGATCATCCGAGTTAGGGACATACAATTAAGATAGATGGGGTACATGGGTAGGTCAAAATTTTGTTTATCAATATGTTAGAATAGATGGATTATGTAACCTATTAGGAGTGCATGGCCGAGTTGGTCTAGGGTACTAATTTAGGATTTAGTGAATTAGGTTAAAAAAGTTTTTTAGGTGTAGAGTTCAAATTAGCTAACAAGTCTATCTTACTAGTATTAATGATCTGGGTTAATCAATTCTATCCTTTAGATAGGAGCAAGAGAATGAAT
Source organism: Zea luxurians (assembly GCA_029449295.1). NCBI lineage: Eukaryota > Viridiplantae > Streptophyta > Magnoliopsida > Poales > Poaceae > Zea > Zea luxurians. The sequence continues at coordinate 154,263,854 of JAOPSE010000006.1, read as the reverse complement.
TAGATAAGGGATCTAGATTAGATTAGATTTAACTAGGTCTTGTTAGAACATATTAGATCACATTAGTTTTCATTAGATTTGATGAGCCCTAGATTAGATTGGTATGACTTGATTAGAATAGATAAGATTTAAGTAATTTGGATTAGATCATGGTTACTACTCTAGGATGAGATAAGCAAAGTGGTTGGGACAAGATAAATATATTAGGATATCTTTCAAGATAAGATGAATCTATAGAGCTAGATATATTTTAATGGGGAATAGTCTAATTTGTCGAGTTATCTTATAAACATTTTTACGCCTATATGTATATGCATATACAATTGTGGATATTACTCCACGATTCATCACACTCAATCAAAGAACCAAATCATACAGAAGGATCAGATGGATTGGCTCGGCAAGGGCGCCTCGGGCGAGTACCAGCAGGTTTCTGAGTATCTAAGGTCATACCAGCCTCTGGGAGGGGCGCCACCACTAATGCCCCAGCAGGAGCAGCGTCAGAAGAGTCCTCAGCCAGCAAATCAAGCATGGCACCTATCTCCGCATCACTAGGGTTCAGGGGCACCTCAAAATAAACCTGCTGTTCATCATCAGGAATTCCCCCGAGTGTGGCAACTAAGACACTAACTTCTTCAGCAGAGGGCCGCACTCTAAGGCCCAAACTGCCGTCAGTAGCAGGAGGATTCGACACAAAAAGAGTGAAGGCTTTGGGAGGAGGCAAGTTCCAAGCTGAGAATGCCACGGGAGCACCAACATTTGACACTCTACCTCTAAGGATCATCTCAAGTCGGCTCACCAGGTCTGTAGAGGGAATTCTTCTGTTAGTGACCCGAGTTGAGTCGGCTAGGCCTCGATACAGATAAGCTGGGTATGCCCTGTCTTTTAACGGCTGAATATTCTTGAAGACAAAATCAGCAACCACGGCTTCAGCGGTCAGACCCCTTTCTTTCAGCAATCCAACTTCAGCAAGCAAAGCACCTGCCTCAGTTACCTCCTGATCCGTGGGAGACTCGGTCCAGCTGGGGGTGCGAACGTCCGGCTGTCTTCCCGACCGGGGGGGGAGAGAGTTTCCATAATTCTCAACTATGAACCACTCCAAGCGCCACCCTTTAATACTGTCTTTAAGAGGGATTTCGAGATACTCCGTCTTCCTCCCACGGCGCATCTCCAAGCTAGCACCCCCAACCAATTGATGTTGTCCCCCGGCCATCCCGGGGCGACAGTGATACAAATACTTCCACAACCCGAAATGAGGTAGCACGCCAAGAAAGGCTTCACATAAATGAACGAAAATGGAGATTTGCAGGATAGAATTGGGGTTCAAATGGGTCAAGTTAATATGGTAGAAATCAAGGAGGCCGCGGAAAAAGGGAGAAATGGGAAGGCCAAGGCCGCGGAGAAGGAAAGGGGCATAAATGACGGACTCATGGGTATCTTCAGTTGGGACAGTAACCCCATGGCAAATCCGCCAAGAGCAGAGTTCCCTCGGAGGAAGAACCCCGATGGACACGAGGTGGAGAAGTTCGGATTCAGAGATGACGAACATGTGGTTACCTGCGAAAGGCAATTGGCTGTTGGGATCGATTGGAGGAATCACCATGGCGGACGAACTCGAGGTTTTCCTCTTGGGTGCCATCTCGATTCTACCAGCGAGCAGAGTAGGAGGCGGAATGCAGAGAGGATTTGGAAGCGAGAAGGCAAGAACTAGGGCACGGAAAGCAGAGACGGCTAAAAGCGCAGCACTTAAGGGATATTCCCGAGCCAGATACCGTTTCAAAAAAGCGCCCAGTCAGCACGTGGCAGTTAGTTCCAAAACATCGGCGCGCCACATCATCACTCGGCTATCAACCTCAAAGTGGCCCACGCAGCCCGCTATCACTCGGCGTTACCTCTATAACGCTGACGTCGCCCTCCTGTCACTCGGCGCTACCTCTAAAACACCGACATCGTCCTCCAGTCGCTCGACGTTACCTCTAAAACGCTGACGTCGCCCTCCAGTCACTCGGCGCTACCTCTAAAACGCCGACATCGTCCTCCAGTCGCTCGGCGTTACCTCTAAAACGCTGACGTCGCCCTCCAGTCGCTCGGCGTTACCTCTAAAACGCCGACATCGTCCTCCAGTCACTCGGCGTTACCTCTAAAACGCTGACATCGCCCTCCAGTCGCTCGGCGTTACCTCTAAAACGCTGACATCGTCTTCAAGTAGCTCAGCATTACCTCTAAAATGCTGACTTCGCCCTCAAGTCGCTCGGCAGTTAACTCTAAAACTCCGACATCGTGTTCAGTCGCTCAGCATTACCTCTAAAATGCTGACTTCGCCCTCAAGTCACTCGGCGCTGACGTCGCCCTCCACTCACTCGGCGTTACCTCTAAAACGCTGACATCGTGTCAAGTCGCTCGGCATTACCTCTAAAATGCTGACGTTGCCCTCAAGTCGCTCAGCAGTTGATTCTAAAACTCCGACATCATCTACAAGTCGCTCGGTAGCTACCTCTAAAAGCGCCGAAGCGATGCCAGAGTTATTCACGTGCAAACTCCAAGGAAATCAGCTTCACAAATAAGCAGGATAATTACCACAGAGAAACCAACATCATTACTTCATTAAGGGAAAGATGTCATACTTACAAATCAACTCTTTATGAGTTGATACTTCCCTATTACTACTAATACATTACATTACATTACTGCTACTACTACTACACTACACTATGCTACTCTACACTAGTAATTACTACTACATTATTCTAACTATATTATACTAATATCTAAAAGACCAGTGGCATCTAGCCACTGGCCCTATTGCTGCCGCCGCCGCTGCCGCCCCTGGTGCTGCCTCTGCTGCTGCCGCCACCGCCGCTGCCGCCCCTGCTACCGCCGCCGTCGCCGTCCTTGCTGCCGCTGCTGCCGCCCCTGCCACTGCCGTCACCGTCACCGCCGCCACCGCCTTCGTCGTCGTCGTCGTCGTCGCCGTCCTCGTCCTCGCCGCCACCGTCCGAGTCCTCCTCATCCGAGGAGTACTCCGACTCATCCGAGCCCTCGAGCCCGGAGCGCTCGACGGCCCGGATGTACGTCCAGACTTCCGCCGCGAGCCCCTGGGAGTCGTCTGAGTCGTCAGACGACTCACGCAGGGGGACGGGAGCTGGAGACCCCTCGGATTCAGAGGAGAACTTCTCCTCTGAATACTCCGAGTCACCGAAATTCTCAGATGGAGGAGTTGGTTCGCGCTTGCGTTTCTTGCCCATGGTAGAAATGCAGATAGAAGAAAGAAAGCAGGCAGTGGAGAACAGCGAGAGATGTGAAAAAACCAGGCAGGCAAGGGCACTATTTATAGGAAAAGAAGGCAACCGCTCACCTCCAACAGTGGTCACTGAACAGTCGCAAAGCATTCAATAAGCACTCCAACCCGTCTGAAGACACGTCAGGCGGCGGACGCCGTTTCACGCAACACAACACCCATTGGGACTCCAGTCAACAACGCGAAGGATATGATTACACTCGCCGTCGCATCACATTACTACTCAGAAGCAGCCGGCTAAAACACTCAGCGTACCAAGCCGTCCCTTGCCCACACCCATTGGGGGGACGCCCAGGAATTACCAACATATTTTTCAAAACGGTCACATCTGTGCAGGGCATGCAGTGAATGCCTCAAGACAAAAATGAGATATCAGTGAGGATTAGAGGAAAGCCAAATATAGCCAGTGAAGTACAAAATATGGTCGACAGAAGCGACTTGAAGACTAGACGGAGAACGTCCATCAAATGTCCAATCAGTCACAGAGCAAATAAATTACAATACCTAGCAAGATATGGATGGATTGCGAATTCGGCTGCAAAAGACAAAATACATGCTGACCTCTGAAGCATAATATTGATGACATAATGCGGATGACATCATGCCGATTTTTACAAGCAGAAAGGATAATCTTCAGCAAAAAGACACAAAATGAAGACCTTCGAGTGGATTATCCTCAAAAATCCACTTGAAGGTCGGAGGCTACACCCATTGGGTGCACCTTCGGTGCACCCCATGGATCATCATTCCGAGCCAAGATAATGCCGACTTCTAATGCATGGGATAAGATTAAAGACAAAGCTGGCGCTCAACCAAAACGCAGGAGTAAAAACGGGAATAATTTCTGGTGAAGACCTTCGAGTAGATTATTTTCTAAAAATCTACTCGAAGCTCGGGGGCTACACCCATTGGGTGCACCTCCGGTGCACCCAATGAAGTTTAGGGTCCTGCAAAGCGAAATGCCGACCTCTAAGGCACGGGCACGAAACAAAGCTTCGGTTTGTGAAGGATCAAAAGCAGGAGGACACAGTAAGAAGTCGTTCTCTTCAAATCGCCTGCAAGCTGGACCTGGGATCTTTGGGCTGATTATTTCTAAATTAACCCAAAGATCGGGGGCTTGTGGGGGACAGATATCCCCCGGGTCCACTAAAAGAGTAAAAGACCTCACGAAAGGCCCAAGGGCCCAATAAATCGTGAGGCCATTCTTTCGTGGGCCTGGGGAAGAGTAATCAGCAGAGCAGGTTGACACGAGGCCGGATCGGTGTAAACCTGGACGGTCCACAATGACGAGCGAGCGATCGCAACAGAGATCCGACTTTCCCGCGCTGGAGCTCTCATGCAACGGAGCCACGCGAGGATAGGTCGGCAGAATCATAGGGAGATAGACTCGAGCAGTTCACTATCTTTTAGGCGCACGTTGTTATCATATCCACATGTATTGCCCCACGGTCGAATATATAAGGCCTAGGGGGCACCCCTTCAAATCAATCGACTCTATTACCTAGCCACCCACTTCAACTCTCTGCATTCTCAATTCAGAGAGCTCTTTTGTAACCTCATTCACCCAGCATACTCATCAGGACGTAGGGTGTTACGCATCTCAAAGCGGCCCGAACCTGTAAACATTGTCCACTGTCCCTCGTGCAATTGACACGAACCATTTTGCTACAGTCGTCGACACCGTCCTACTCCTAAAAACACCCTGAGGGGCAACCCCGGGTGTGCGGTCGGACCTAAAACACCGACAGCTAGGTCGAGTAGCTGCTTGCTAATCAGGATCTCGGTAGAAGTTGAGTGATTTTTCTAGCACTCGCGCAAGGTCAGGAATTGATTGTATTCATCTTGATAACGGGATCTATGTTGGTCTATGGACTTGGATCCAGGGAGGATGCCTTGTCCATGAGACGGGAAAAATGAATTAAGGATTAATGTGTGGATACCTGAGTCAAGCTTTTGAACGTACTAAGCACATGCCGGGAAAAATGGTAACCGGTAAACCTAGTACCTGATTGAAGCCGGGCGTGGACTTTATCCCTCATGCGACCTGAGACTGGGTCTCCCATGCTAGCTATGGTGGGTACAAGTGCGGTCACTGCACGGCGGCGGCCGGGGTCAGTGGAGCATTGTATGCCAAGGCGGTGAGGCCTGGACGCGAACGGGGAATCGATGGGGACGGTTGACGTGTGTGGGGACGGAGTGCCCTGACATGTCGTGTGTTTAGGTTTACCTTGCAAGGTTAAAACTCGATTCGAATCGTCTGCTTCTCGCAGCTAATGAGACTGCTTGACCCCTTGTACTGCATCGAGTAAGAAGTGAAATGTGGTTACATGAGATAACTTGTTGATTGAACTAAATGATTGTTACCATGTATGCTTAGAAGGAGCAAACCTAGCTAAATTAATGAGGATAGAATTTGAAAAGCTAAAACTTGATTTTAGATACAGCTAGTGCTTTTGGCAAACCAAACCCCTCAGCCAAACAGCTGCATAGTCTAGAGGTAGAGGAGTAGACTCCTCACACCGGTTAAGTCTAGCTGAGTATTAGTATACTCAGCCTTGCTTGTGGCACAATTTTTGCAGGTACCATTCAGGAAATGGTTGATGGTGTGACTTGGCCTACCACCCTGCCACCGGGTTGGACGGTCGAGTGGGATGTTGCTCCGGCAGGAGAGGAGCACGAGGAGTAGTGGGCTAGGCCTTGCCCATTTCCTCAATACCGACGACATCGATTATCCGCTGCACTTTATTTTGTGAACGCTCATTTGGCTACTCAAAAACTCCGATTTATGTAATAACTCAGTACTTAATTTGTGGATTCCTGTTTTATTGTATTTCTTCTGTGACTCACCTTCGTGTGAGATTGTGGAATTTGATCCTGGTTAAGTGGCTCCATCAGACTAGATCTGAGGGACTGACGGGTTATTCCGATTTAAGTGCGTTACGGCCCCTGAGGCGTGACTTAGGCACTTAAGCTGGAATAATTCGGGTGGTTCCGGCCACAGCTGGTATCGGAGCAAATTCCACCATAGAGAAGGACAATAAATCATGAATACCAATTTTCAAAACCTAAAACTTGCCTAGAAACTGCTATGGATCGTCAGGACTAGACCGTTAGACCTAGGACGAAAGGCCTTAGGCATATAGGGAGAAATAGGTGGCTAACTAATTAGGCCCCGTGGGCCAGTACTTATATTTTTAAGGATGCCCTAAAAAGGCACCCTATTTTCTTTTGAGAGGCAACGTTTCTTCCAGCATGCATGCATTATAAAACACCAAGAGAAATTAAAATTTGAGTTAACCCCCTTTCTTTAAAACCATCCGGGCTCTCTTTTTCTTTTCCTTCCACCATAATCTTTACCTTTGATTCCCTTCCGCAGATGGATTCACCCACCCCCGCCAGTGGAGGAGACTCTCGTTTCAGTTCTGACTTCCTTTCTCGCGATGGCTTTCCTTCCATCTTGTGGGAAGTGCTTAACTCCGCCGGTTACCCTACGCCCCCTTTGTACACGGTGCAGTTGTATGAGGAGCATCGGGTACCTCGTTGTCGGGTCTGGCTGACTTTGGAGGCTCATCCCCTTCAGCCGGGTTGGCGTTCTCTTGATTCTGAGACGATTGGACTCAGGACAGACGACACCGTTGAAGCAGCAGCCATGAAGACTCTGACGACTTTCTGTGGCTACCATCCCCTGGAGATGGTGATGCACCCCTTGGGACTCTTCCCTGCTGAGAGGAAGGATGATCCCATGTGGTGTAACCGCGTGAGCCATGTGAAGGATGTGTGGGCAATGTATCCAGACTTGGTTGGGAGGGTCACTGTTCAGTGCATGAGTGCGCTGTACCGCCTTCAGGCCCTTCAGAGCGATGCTATGGCACACCTTGCTAACATCGCTCAGACCGCTAAGCTCACTCTCGACAGTCGGGAAGATTTTGTGGTCGACCTATCCACGGAGTTGGTGGAGAAGGATCTGCAGGTGGAGAGGCTGAGCCAGCGCATCACCACCTTGGAGCAGCAGGTGGAGATCTGAGGCAACACTATTGATGTCTTGGAGAATCAGCTTCACGATGTGCAGAGGGAACTCGAAGAAGCAAATGACCACTTGGACATGCACCACCTGGAGATGGAGGCCAATGAAGCAGGAAGCGAGGGAGAAGAGGCTCCCGAGGAGCTAGGACCAGCCCCTGGTGCCAATGGGACTACCTCCGTGATGCCTCCTTCACCCGTGTCCAGTGTCGCTTCCACCGCTCAGGGTTAAGCAGTCACTTCGACACTTTTAGGCGGATAGAAACCTATGCGAGCTTAGAAATATCACATTTTGGACTAGGCTTATGGGTACTTTCCCCTGATTGATGTAACCCTGTAAACTTTTGAAATCTGTGGGATCTTTGTCACCATGTTATCTTCATTTCAAACCTAATATTATGATTATGGCATTTTTCCTTCCATATGAGATGATATCTTGTCGTTCGAAACTGTGAGTTGGGATAACAATGGCGACAATCTCTATTTTCATATGGCAGCTAGGCAGCGTCGCGGGCAGAACGAGCAGGTTCCCCCGCCACCTCCTCCATCTCCCACAGTGCAGGAGCTGATGGCCCAGCAGAATGAGATTCTGCGACAGCTCTTGCAGCGCTAGCCCCACCCTCAGCAACATGGTGGAGGCCAGCATCAGCGACCTCCGGCTATGGCAACTTACCAGGAGTTTCTGAGCACGCAGCCGCCCTTGTTCACCAAGGCAGAGGATCCGTTGGACGCCGACGTATGGCTTCGCGTCGTCGAGTCCAAGTTTCCCCTCCTCACGGGAGACTGCCCTGATGAGGCTAAGGCTCGCTTCGCCGCACAGCAGCTTCGCGGCCCTGCTCGGACTTGGTGGGACCACTTCCGTGCTATGCTCCCCGCTGATCGTGAAGTATCTTGGGAGGAATTCAAGACTGCCTTCAGAGGACACCACATCCCAGCTGGCATCCTTGATCGGAAGTTGAATGAATTTCTGGCCCTTAATCAAGGAACCCGCACGGTACTGCAGTATGCGCAAGCCTTCAACGACTTATGCCAGTATGCAGGGTATCATGCTGATTCTGATGAAAAGAAGAGGGATCGCTTCCGCAGGGGTCTCAATACCAAGCTGCGGGAACGACTCAACACTGTCCGGGCTGATAGCTTCAATGAGTTGGTCAACATGGCCATCTCCCAGGAGGATTGCATTGTTGCTCACCGGGCAGAGAAGAAGGGAAAGGCACCAATGGCAGCACCATCCGCTCAGGCTCAGAGGTTCTGGATTGTTTCTCACAATCAGAGCAGGGGTTTTCAGCAGCAGGCAGGCAGATGGGTGATCAGGCCACCTCAGTAGCAGCAGCAGCCGGCATCCAACCGCTACCCAGCTCCCGCCCCAAGGAACAATCAGCCTCCGCAGCAGCAGCAGTTCCGCCAGGGCAATGGGAACAAGTGTTTCACTTGTGGCAATGTGGGCCACTATGCCAAGAATTGTCCCAGGAACCAGCAGAGGCAGATGCCAGCACCAAATCAAGACAAGGGAAGAAAGCAAAAGGTGCAAGTCAGGCAAGGGAAGCTCAACTTCACTACTCTGGAGGAAGTACCTGAAGGAGCTCCTATCATGACCAGTACCTTTTCAGTTTATAATCAACCTGCTTTAATTCTGTTTGATTCTGGTGCATCTCATAGTTTCATTAGCCAAAAGTTCAGTGCTAAATGTAAACTGCCATTCTCTCACTCAAAAGGGTCATTCATGATAGTCACACCTAGGGGTAAAATTGCAACTAATCAATTAAACCAAAGTGTGCCTATTCAACTGGGAAGCCACATTGTCAAAACCACTCTTCTATTGTTGGGATTGGAAAATGTGGACATTATTCTAGGAGCAAATTGGATGACCTTGCACCAAGTTGTGCTTGATGTAGCCAGCCGTACCGTGGAAGTTAATTCTCCATTCTGCGGGAATTTCACTTTAATTCTGCCTAGTCAGGGTTCTACTCAGTCATGTGCTTTCTCTATGACAGAGTTACCCCTGAAGAAGATCCCAGTGGTCTGAGTATGCAGATGTCTTTCCTGATGAATTGCCAGGAATGCCACCAGACAGGGATATTGAATTCGCCATCGAGTTGCAACCGGGAATGGCCCCAATTTCCAAGAGGCCCTACCGAATGCCACCCGCTGAGTTGGCAGAGTTGAAGAAGCAATTGCAAGAGTTGCTGGACAAGGGATTTATTCGCCCAAGCACTTTGCCTTGGGGATGTCCAGCACTATTTGTGAAGAAGAAGGATGAAAGCTTAAGGCTGTGTATAGATTACCGCCCTCTTAATGCGGTAACTATCAAGAACAAGTAACCTTTGCCTCGTATTGATGTTCTTTTTGACCAGTTGGTCGGGGCCAAGGTGTTTTCCAAGATAGACCTTCGCTCTGGCTACCATCAGATCAAAATACGAGCAAGTGATATTCCGAAGACGACATTCTCAACCAGATATGGGCTATATGAATTCTTGGTGATGTCATTCGGACTGACAAATGCACCAGCATATTTCATGTATCTGATGAATTTTGTTTTTATGCCGGAATTGGACAAGTTCGTGGTGGTTTTCATCGATGATATTCTGGTGTACTCAAAGAACGAAGAAGAACATGCCGGGCATTTGCATGTAGTGCTTCAATGTCTGCGAGAGCACCACCTTTATGCCAAGTTATCCAAGTGTGATTTTTGGCTAAAGGAAATCAAATTCTTGGGTCACACTATCTCTCAGGCTGGAATAGCTGTTGATCCTGATAAAGTGCAAGAGGTGATGAACTGGAGGCCGCCAACAACTGTTCGCCAGATTCGGAGTTTTCTGGGATTAGCTGGTTATTACCGAAGATTTATTCCGGACTTCTCTCGAATTGCGAAGCCTATCACTGAGTTGCTGAAGAAAGAAGTCAAGTTTGTTTGGAGTCAGAAGTGCGAAGATGCCTTCCATGCATTAAGGCAGCATCTGACCACAGCACCAGTATTGGCGCAACCCGACAGCAGCAAGCCTTTTGATGTATATTGCGATGTCTCTGGCACCGGGCTAGGTTGTGTCTTGATGCAAGACAAATGAGTCATCGCTTATGCCTCAAGAGCACTCAGGCCTCATGAGCAAAACTATCCCATTCATGACCTTGAGCTAGCAGCAGTGGTTCATGCATTGAAGATGTGGAGGCATTATCTAATGGGGACCCACTGCAACATCTTCACTGATCATAAGAGCCTTAAGTACATTTTTACTCAGGCTGATCTCAACATGAGGCAGAGAAGATGGCTAGAGCTGATCAAGGATTATGACCTGGAGGTACATTATCACCCAGGAAAAGCTAACGTGGTAGCAGATGCCTTGAGTCGGAAGTTGCAATGCAATTGTGTTCTGATGGATTCTCGCATCAACACCTTGTGTGATGAGTTGAGCAAGATGCAAATTGAAGTGATTCCTTCTGGTTCTTTGTCTCACATTTCTGTTGAGCCAGCTTTGCAAGACCAGATTATCATGGCCCAGCTCAGTGACAAGGAAGTGCAGATTATCAAGAAGAATCTCCATCAGAAGGTTGAGAAGTATAATTGTTTCCGCCAGGATGAAAAAGGTGTGCTATGGTTCAAAAGCAGATTGGTGATTCCTAAGGACCAGGACCTCAAGAGGAAAATTTTGGATGAGGCTCATCTCTCCAAATTCTCTATGCATCCGGGAAGCACCAAGATGTATCATGATCTGAAGCCTTTGTACTGGTGGACCAGAATGAAGAGGGAGATAGCCCAGTATGTATCAGAATGTGACACCTGTCAGAGGGTAAAGGCAATCCACTTGAAGTCAGCTGGAGCTTTGCAACCCCTGTCCATACCTTCGTGGAAGTGGGACGACATCAGCATGGATTTCATTGTGGGTCTGCCCAACACCTCTCGTCATCATGATTCAATTTGGGTTATTGTGGACCGATTGACAAAAGTGGCACATTTTCTTCCTGTGCACACCACTGATAAGGCTCGAAAGTATGCAGAATTGTATATTGACCGGATCGTGTGTTTGCACGGATTACCTCGGACCATTGTTTCTGACTGAGAAGCCCAATTTGTTGCCAGATTTTGGGAACAACTGCAGGAGTCTTTGGGAACCAAGCTAATTAGGAGTTCAGCTTACCACCCACAGACTGATGGTCAGACGGAAAGAGTAAACCAAATTCTGGAGGATATGCTGAGAGCTTGTGCGATCGATAGTGGCAAGAACTGGGATAAGCACCTCTCCTTGGCAGAGTTTGCTTATAACAATAGTTATCAATCCAGCCTAAAGATGGCACCTTTTGAAGCTCTCTATGGAAGAAGGTGCAGGACACCACTCAATTGGTCTCAACCTGGTGAGAGAGAAGTTTTTGGACCTGACTTAGTGACTGAAGCCGAAAGGAAGGTCAAGCTAATGAGGAAGAATCTAGAAGCTGCTCAGGCCAGGCAAAAGAGCTATCATGATAGAAGAAGGAAACCTCTCCAGTTCGAGGTGGGAAGTTTTGTATACCTCAAGGTATCACCCACCAAGGGAGTGCAGAGGTTTGGGATCAAAGGCAAGCTAGCCCCTCGTTACATTGGACCTTATGAGATCATAGAAGCATGTGGACCCGTGGCATACAAGCTGAAGTTACCTTCAAAGATGTCTGCCATTCACAGTGTTTTCCATGTATCTCAGCTGAAGAAGTGTGTTCGATTGCCGACCGAGATCATAACAGAACCAGAATTGGAGATAGAGCCAGATCTATCGTACCAAGAGTACCCCTCCAAGATTCTGGATTGTAAAGAAAGATCAACTCGGGCTAAATCGATCAAGATGTACAAGGTCCAGTGGAGTAATCACTCAGAGGAGGAAGCTACTTGGGAAACCGAGGAATTCTTGAGATCCAACTTCCCCGATTGCCTACCTAAGGAAGCTGGTACGTAATCACCCCAACCCCTCCCCCTGCCCTTCGAATCTAATCCTCAAAAATATGATCTTAATTCAGAATGAAGTAACTATGAAGTAAAACTTAAAAGGACTTCCTTCTGAAGTTGCAAAGAGAATGACATTCGAAGAGCAGTTTTACCCTAATAATAACAATAATCACCCATTTCCTATAAGTCTCACCCTTCGCTTCACCCTGGGAGGACTCTGGCCCGAATCTCGGGACGAGATTCCTTTAAGGGGGGAAGGCTGTGACACCCGTGTCACCTAGGGTTTCTCTCAAATACCAACCCAAGAACCATTATTTTATGTGAACCAAAGTAAGCATGAGCATCAAAATAACTTAAGTACTAAAAGATTCACCAAGTATATACTTAAAAGTATCATGATCAAAACAATTGAGTCTTTTAAAAAGATAAGAATGTACAACCCTAATGAAAACCCTAAGTGAGCCCCATGAGCAAAATTCAAGAAAATAAGAAAAAGGGGATGAAAAGTTTAAAATTATGACTTGAGCCAATTGTAAAAATTGAAGTATATTTAATGAGCAACAAGAAAGGTTGAGAAAGCTTAGCCAAAATAACTCAAATAAAACCCCAAACCAAGCTTCTCATGTGGGGACATAATGGGAATTCTGAATTTCAGAATTCTGAAATTCAGACCTTGAGCCAAAGATCAGGGATGTTCACCTTGATCCCTAACTCGAATCCTAATGGCCCCATTGACAAAATTGTGTCTAACTAACCCCTCTGTCATGTGCCAGAAGATGGCATTGGGACGCGAGCCCTAGACATGACAAAACCTTGGATTTGCCTTGGGTTTGGGCAGGGAGACAGACCGGATTTCCTGGCTCCATATCTCTGCAACCAGTAGGCAAAATCCTATGACCCCCACACAAGAATGGTAGCTTGTAGGGAGGAGAAGAGGTTTTGTGCACTGACCAAGGCGAGAGCAGGCTCGGATGAGCGTCCACACGCGCCAGAACTTGGGTAGAACGCACGGGCACACGTGTTCGACCCTGGTCGGCACGCCAGAGCTCGCCCAACCCCCGCGCGCGCTTGCCCCGGCGTCCGGTCAAGTCCGCCGCGCGCCCACGCCCTCGGCCGTGCCCGCCCGCGCCTATAAAGCCTCCCCGGGCGCACCTCACTTCGCCCCGCACTCACCCTCACCAGCCAGCCCCTTCTCCTTAGCTCCGACGAGCTCAATTCCGCCCACCATTGCCGCCAGAGCTTCGTCCACCGTGGCCAGCCCACTCCAGCCATCCTCAAGTCGAGCCAGTGCTTCGGCTAGCTCCGCCAGTAGCCCGTGAAGCTTGCCAAGCCCTCGGACCCGGCCAGACTTCACCGGAGGCCCGAGATCGACCTCACTGGACTTCGGTCTTCCGCCGCCGCGCGTGGACCGAGCTATCCAGTGAGTCTCCGACCGATTCCTTGCACCCATATCTTCTCTGGCATCCTGTGAACCTCTCTGACCCATCCAATTGCTCTATCTCGCCGTGACCAGGCCGGACTCCTCGCCGCCGACGAGCATCCCCGCCTGCGCGCGTGGACCGACCGACTCCGGCCATCTCCGACGGCGACCCGCACACCGTTGTGATCCCCGAGACCTCCCCTTCATCCTCGACCACTTCACACGAGCAATCTCGCCGCCGGTAAGCCCCTCCGCCCTTTCTTCCGCCGCAGTTACTGTTTAAGATAGAAGAAGGACCTCGGGTTAGGATTTGTAGAACCCGAGGGGTTTTTCTGTAACGTCAGTGACTCATGTGAATAGTAGCTTAAGGACTGATTCGCGAGGAAAACTTAAAAAACCCGCCAGGGACCCCAGTGCAAAGTGGATTTCCATTAAACCAATTCTGTTATTCTTTTTAAAATGACCAGAGAACTTAGAAAACCCATAACTTGATGATTTTTTCATAAAAAGTTGTCAAACCAATTTTGCTAGCTCCTGAATATTATGAACTATCATTTAAAAATGATAAACCATATGCTTTCTGTTCTAAATTTTAAAGTTTAAAATTAAAAACAGAAACCCACCAAACCTTGTTTAATTAAGGAAAATTAGTTTTTCTTCTGTGCTGAACTTAAGAAAATTTGTAGATGTTCAAACCTCATTTAGACACTGTTTAAAAATAGTAGGAACCCCAGCATTAGAAATTATGATGTGCTTATTCATTTAAAGCTATTTTGCCCAAAACTTAGAAAAAATCAGAAAGGCATTGGAAATTGATGAACAGTGATTAAGATTATTTTTCCTAGTTTACTTATGTAACAGAGAACCTAGGAAAAATACAGAGACCATTAATTTGGACCAGTTTTAAATTAAAATGTTTTATTTAGCCTTATATGGACTGAAAATCAATTATTAGAATAGCAAAACTATAACCAAAATGAGTAGTAAAAATCCAGTGGACTTACAACCACCAGAGCCCCACTACAAAAATAAAGAGCACCTCAGCCCAACTTTTTAAGTAAGGAAAATAAATACAAAGTGATAATAAGGCATTTTCCCAATAATTCTTGAACAACCCCTAATAATGTGATAATGGGCAACCAAAAATTAGCTAAGTCCATAATGAGATAAACTACCAGAGAAAAATGCAAACCCATGAAAAAGAAGCAAACTCATACCTATTGCTAATAATTTAAAAGAAAGGCCACTTGATTCAAATAATGCATACCACCCCTTCCCTTAAGCAAATAGAGGCCAAACTTCAAAATGATTGCTCTTGCACAAAATAATAACCAAGAAAAATAAGAACTCTGTTGTTTGATGTTTTTCAAATATAGTGGTAGTAGAAAGCACCCATTTGGCTAGGAACTTGAAGAAAGCCATAGAAAATTTATTAAAAGGTATTAATGACTATAAATTTGTATCAAGTCATGTTATAACACCTAAAGGCCAGCAAAAATAAGTTTTGGAGAATTACCCACTGTTAAATAATAGTTGTAGTTGAAAGCACCCCTTCTGCCCTAGGATTTGATAATTTTGTCCAGAGAAAACTATTCACTTTCTGATCCCCAAATTTTGAGACAGAGAAACATACACCAGTACCCAGCCACTGTAATTTTTGCAGAAGTTTTAGAATTTTATAAAAGCAACTTGTAGTTCAAACCCACTCCAAAACATTAAAAAGAATAAAAGAAAAGGGAAGAAGAAATTAACCTCACCCCAATAAGTCTAACTTGAGAACTTATCAATTCTCCCTAAGACTCAAAAGGAATTCAGTGGAACCCCAAAAATTGAATCCACTACTTACCTTAGCTAAGTTTAAACCAATTTACCAAGTATACCACCCAAGGGTCTTACATAAGTAAAGTTAACCTTGTTTAACTCAAGAAAGATCATACACCTTTAAAGTTGTAATTTCTAAAAGCACATATCATATCATGCATATATCTTACGCATTGCATTCATTAGATTGTAATCTTGCCGACGGAGAGTACGTGCTCATCCCCGAGCAAGGACCTGTCCAAGAGGAGGACCAGGAGCAGGCTTCAGAGGCTGCTATTGAGGATCTCCCCGCAGCCCCAGCAATTGAAGGCAAGCCCCAGTTTATATGCATAACCGTATTATTATATGCTACTTTACTACACTTAATGCTTGTAGGATTGCAATGTGCACTTAAGTGTAGGAGTTGCTTGAAACCTCTAGTTGCATGAAGTTAGGATTCCTTTTTGAGATGAATACTAGTATGCTAGGTCGAGTAGCTGCTTGCTAATCAGGATCTCGGTAGAAGTCGAGTGATTTTTCTAGCACTCGCGTGAGGTCAGGAATTGATTGTATTCATCTTGATAACGGGATCTGTTGGTGACTTGTTCTCAAATGCTTCGGATTAAGAACAAGGCAACATAAAAAGTGTTAAATGATAAGGTCCTTCGTCCTTCGAAACATTATTTCCCTCCGGGATATAACGTGCTCCGGACGAAGGTCATAAACAACATATCTTCGTAAGCACGATAAGTTACGACGAAGGACTTATGCACAACATAAATAGTAATGTAAACATTTAAATTTTATCACAATGTCATTTCTATTTTATTACTATGTAAAAATAGAAATGACTTCAAATTACAAATGTACCTTCGGACTGCAGGAAGGCAAAAGTACAAGAATGACGCAAAAGCAAATGCCAAGTCAGCGTGAACAGTACGGGAGTACTGTTCATCTATTTATAGGCGTGAGACGTAGCCCATACAAAATTACATTCATGCCCATTACATTTGCTAATGACTTATGGAAATCTATCAAGGCCTAAGTAGTCTTTTCATCTTTAAGTCGGTTCCCCTTTCTGCTATCGCGACGAAGCTTTCCTGCGCACAGCTTCGGCTGTGCATCATCCTTCGTAGAGCTTGGTAATCAGCCCGTCCTCTATTTCAATCCCCCTTCGTCTGGTTCAGGCTTCGTCCTGACCGTACTTCATGTTCATAATTCTGAGTCCGAAGGTACCTGTTCATATAATCCACTTGGAAAACATTGTCAAATCATGTTTTTGAGGACCTTCGGAGGACGAAGGCCCCCAACAGTAGCCCCTCGCAATATTAATTTGTTAATGACAAATTCAGATTGCGATATGGACGAAGGCCTTAAGCCGAAGGTCCGAAAAAACACCTTCCCTTTGCTAGAATAGCAACATTCACTGACAAGCGGGGTCTTTCAATTTTCAACGCACTGGGCGTATAAATAAGATCGTAACGCAAACTCATTTTGGTACTCTCGCTTGCCATCTGCTTTCGCCCACTAAATTTTTAGCTCTTGCGCACTAAGATTTGCTGATATTTTGGTTTTGAAGCTTCGGCTTTGAAAACAGTTTTTTAGTGTTTCCGAAGATGTCTGAAGATAAGAAGGTCGCTGCTGAGATGAAGCTGAGCCTTGACGAAGAGAAGAACTTGGGGTTCCTTATAGCGATGGCAGAGACCAATACGGAAAAAATAACCAAGGAGATTCTGGAAGGTTTGTCTGAAGATACTGGTGACAGCGACAGTTATGATGTAGAAAGTGGTGGGGAAGAGTCCGAAGATCGACCATGGCGGCCAAGTCACACGGTTTTCAGGAAAACCACTATTAAACAGAGTCATATTGATAATATGAGGGGGAGGTATTTTCGAGATATATCTATTGTGAGGGCTGATGCTGGAGAAAAGACTTCTCCCACCTCCGAAGAAGATGAAGTCGTAATCTTCCGAAGCTTTCTTAAGGCTGGGCTTCGATTCCCCTTAAGCAACTTTGTTGTTGAAGTCCTGAAGACATTTCAAGTCTACCTTCATCAAATTACTCCCGAAGCTATCATAAGAATGGGGATGTTTGTCTGGGCTGCGAGAAGCCAAGGTTTAGAACCAAATGCTAAAAGCTTTTGCAACATTCATGAGTTGTTATATGAGACGAAGCCCTGGGGGAAAGAACAATATCACAACAACTTTGGGTGTTACAGCTTCGGTGCCCGCTCCGGGTCAAGCCGCCCTGTGCCAACCTTTCGGAAGAGGTGGCCCGGAGCCTGGATGACAGAGTGGTTTTATGTAAAGAATGACTTAACAGCGCAAGAAGATGTCAAGAGTATCATTATGCGCCCCATCTGGCAACGCTTCGGACTTCGAAGGCCGAAGGTTGAAATGGATGAAGCAGCCGAGGAATGCCAAAGAGCCTTCGGCGTAATCTGCTCTTTCATTGGGACAAGGGACTTGGTCCAAGAGCATATTGCCTTCAGGGTGTGGCCACTTGCAGGAAAGTGGGAAATGCCGAAGGAGACCATCAAAGAGTCCGACGAAGGCGGACTGGTCAGACTGAAATACACATTCAAATACGGGGATAAGTTTGTTGAACCTGATGACGACTGGTTGAAAAGCATTGAAACATTAAGTGACGAACTGCTTGGGGCACATTCGAAGGCCGAGAACACTGCGTTATCAGCAGCCTTCGGAGGCCGAAAGAAGAAAAGGCTCAACCGGGTATTTGATGCAGTCGGGTTTGTCTACCCTGACTATCACTATCCGGTATTGGGTCGCAAAAGAAAAAATACTTCTCCTGCGACAGAAGCTACCACGAGTGCCACTAGTGAGCCAGCGCCGCAAAGGAAAAAGATGAAGGTGCTCACCCACCGAGCGCGTTTTATTGAGCCGGCCACAGTGCCAGAATTTATTGGTGAAGTCTCTTTGGCCTCTAAAGCTACAGAACCAGCTCCAGTGCCGAAGATAGAAGAGAAAACTGAAGCGCCTTCAGCAGAAAAAGCAGAAAAACCGAAGATTGAAGGGCCAAAAATATCGGAAATCTTAAGTCCTTCAGCAAATGTCGAAACAATAAAAAATCAAAAGGGCCCATTGGTGACCCCAAAAAGAAAAAGAATGGTGAACGTACTAGATGTCTTGGAGACAATTAAGTCTTCAAGCACAACTCCAAAGAAGACTGTTGAACTTGCTGAAGCGTCTACTGAAGCTTCGAAGCAACAAGCTGAAGCTGAAGCTGAAGCTAAAGCTGGGCCTTCAGAGCCCACCAAGGAACAATCTTTGGAAACTGAGAAAATATCAGAACCAGTTTTGGTTGAAGAAATTGACACTGCCGCCCCGAAGCTCCTGCCAGCATATGCGATTACATCGTGCGACATGCTTCGGGGAAGAAATTATCTGAAGAAGAGACTTATGAAGCCAATCACTATGCTAGAGAGTTAAAGTATCCGAAGGGGGCAGTAGTGTTCAATGGGACAAATGAAGATGACTTCCTATACTGCCTCCCTGATAACAAAGAATTATCTGTCTGCCGGGAGATGGCTAGAAGTATGGGTTTCCCGAAGCTCGAAGCTGGATTATGTGCTATGACGAAGGAGGATCTCGCGGACAGTCTTGCGTACAATAGCCTAAAGGTATGGGAATTAAGCGCTTGAAAATTTTTTAATTCGTAACTCATTCTTTTATTCTTATACCAATTTTTTTACATATAGGGTTTAATCCTAAGCAACGCATTAAGAGCACAAAAGAGTGCCGAAGATGAGAGCTATGAAATTGCGTTCAACAACCTTCGATCAGAAGTTATTAAACTGAGAAACGAAGCTCTGGAAAAGGATAAAATTCTGCTTACATTGGTAGATAAGGTAAAAAAGGACGAAGCTGCTTCAAAGGTCCAGGCCGAAGCCCAAAAACGTGAAATTAAAGATCTTCAGAAACAGCTAGCTAGAGCTAAAGAGGAACGTGTGCTTGAGGAAACAAAACGAGAGCTTAGTGATCAGTTGGTCAATCATTTAGAGTTAAGTGTTAAGGAGCTTCGTGCATCCCAGAGGAAATGCTATGTTAAATCTATAGAATGCGTCAAAAAGATAAAATCCAGCTTCGCCAGCGTTGGCGCCTTTTCTAGTGAAGAGAATTTCTCAAGAGGCAATCCCGAAGGTCCACTGGACTGGATCAGTCACGAAGCAGAAGCCTTCGAGGAAATCCTGAGCAGCCGCGGTGACATCTGCGCTTTTTCAGGCGCCAGAGGAGTTGCTGCTGTTCTGGAGAAGAAAGGTTGTGAGCATGTAAAATCCTTAGCTCAGTCCGAAGCTGCCCTGTCCTCTGAAGACATCAAAGACCCCTCGACCGAAGCAAGCATGGTTGGCGGTAAATTCTTTACTGATATCTGGGACAACGGCGGCCGAGAAATGGCGCAAGAAATTATTCAAAGGAGTGAAAAAGGCATCCATGATGCTAGGAAAGTGACAGAAGCTGCCGAAAAAAGTACAGAGCCCGAAGGGCAAATAGGTATTAATTAGTCGCTCTTGTTGTGCTGTAATTTTTATTTCAAACTTTGTTCGCGGTTTGTGATAGTAATGTAGACATATTCCCTTCCCTCAGAACCTAGTGGATCGTCTGCTGACCCTCACACGAAAGAGGATGACGAAATTAAACAAATGGCCGAAGCTATCATGGATAAAGTTGTTGAACAACTTCTAAATGAGGCTGCCGAAGTAGTACTAAGAGAAGACTAGATGGCATTAGAAAGAACATTTGAAATGTGATCTATGTAATATTTTGTACATTTGAATGTAATATATAAGTTTCTTTTCATTATTCAATTCTTTACGATGCATGAAACTTTACATACGTACCGTTTTTAAGCCTTCGGCGAAAAAACACCTTCCCTTCTTTTCATGCTTCGTGAAGATAGAAAAACTTTTATGCGTCACAAAACCCGTAGCGCCCTGATGAAAAATATCCAAACTTCGTGAGAACATTTTCCGAAGCTATATTCCGAAGATTTTTACTTTCTCAAAGCACTCTTCCGAAGGTTGATACTGTCCTCCCTTCTTTTGCCATATGCAATATGATGTATGATGCTTATGCTATGCAAAATGATGTGATGATGTTATGTTATGTAGATGAATTTGATTCCGAAGATACACACATATCCCCGTGAAACACACAATCTTTTACTGTAAGCTCTGCATTCCCTTAGGAACGTCTTTGGAGCTTCTTCGCCTTTTACTTAGGCGGTATCAGCGTTGACTTTTCGCTGTAAGCTCTGCATTCCCTTAGGAACATCTTTTGAGCTTCTTCGCCTTTTACTTAGGCGGTATCAGCGTTGACTTTTCGCTGTAAGCTCTGCATTCCCTTTGGAACGACTTTTGAGCAGAAAACTTACACTGCGCTCCCTTTGGAACGGCTTTTTGTGACTTCATCAACTTACTCTGCGTTCCTTAGAACGACTTTCTGTTGCTTCGAAGGATTTTTAATAATTCGAAGGTCCTCCTTGTTAACGCAAAATTTTTTAAGCTTCAGCAACTTAAGCCTGTGGAGAAAATAGGTTTTCCTCGTGGGAAACAACGAAATTATTACATGAAAACTAACAATGTTTTTTGTTACACAGAAAATAGAACTGAATAGAAAAGACTGCTATCAAAGGTAGGATATGTGTTAATAAATGTGCTTCGACTCTGGCACAGTGCTGTTGACTGTGCGAGCTTCGGATTGTTCTCTGAAGTCCCTTTGGTGTGGGGCGTATTGACTCCCTTCTGGCTGTTGACCTTGTTGTAGTGGAGGTGGAGGCTGTTGCCAGGAAGCTTGAGGTTGACTTGCCGAAGCTACAGAAGCTGCAGGGTGGTTGTCTATGTATTGTGGGATGTAAGGCGGATGATACGAAGCAGTATGCATGACCTGCTTCGGCTGAGCTTGTTGCGCTGCAGCTTCGGCTATTTCCTTTTGCTTCTGGATTGTAACATGGCACGTCCTGGTGGTATGGCCCTTGTTTTCTCCACAGAACAAGCAAAACAGTTTCCTTGGTTGATCTCCAAATCTTCCGCCGAAGCCCCTAGCGCCTCTGCCTCTTGGAGCTGGTGGCCGGAAGAAACTTTGCTGTTGCCCCGAAGCCTGTGAGGAGCACTGCGGCCTGTTCTGCTGACTCCCCTTATCATCATTTTGAGTAGAGTTGTGGATGGACCTGACATGCCTCGGATAGAATCTTCCTCCGAAGCCCCTGGTCATTTCAGAAAATCTGAAAGCCTCCTCTCTTCTTTGGCGAAAATCATTGTCGGCACGAATGTACTCATCCATCTTCTGGAGCAGCTTCTCCAAAGTCTGAGGAGGCTTCCTGGCGAAGTATTGAGCTGAAGGTCCAGGTCGGAGCCCCTTGATCATGGCTTCGATGACAATTTCGTTGGGCACCGTTGGTGCCTGCGCCCTCAAACGTAAGAACCTTCTGACATACGCCTGAAGGTATTCTTCATGATCCTGAGTGCACTGAAACAAGGCTTGAGCAGTAACCGGCTTCGTCTGAAACCCTTGAAAGCTAGTTAGCAACATATCCTTCAGCTTTTGCCATGAAGTAATCGTTCCTGGTCGAAGGGAGGAATACCAGGTCTGAGCAACACTCCTGACAGCCATAACAAAAGACTTTGCCATGACTGCAGCATTGCCACCATACGAAGACACTGTTGCTTCGTAGCTCATGAAAAACTGCTTCGGGTCTGAATGGCCATCGAACATGGGAAGCTGGGGTGGCTTGTAGGATGGAGGCCAAGGTGTAGCCTGCAGCTCAGCGGACAGGGGAGAAGCATCATCGAAAACAAAATTTCCATGATGGAAATTGTCATACCAGTCATCTTCGTTGAAGAAGCCCTCCTGATGAAGGTCTTTTTGTTGAGGCCTTCTGTTCTGTTCATCGTGAGTAAGATGGCGAACTTCTTCAGAAGCTTCGTCTATCTGCCTCTGCAGCTCAGCTAGCCTGGCCATCTTTTCCTTCTTCCTCTGCACCTGTTGATGAAGCATCTCCATATCCCTGATCTCTTGATCTAGTTCATCCTCCTGAAGCGTCGGGCTGACGGCCTTCCTCTTCTGGCTTCGGGCCTCCCGAAGAGAGACGGTCTCCTGGTTGGGGTCCAGCGGTTGTAATGCTGCAGCTCCAGTCGCTGAAGCTTTCTTCGGCGCCATAGCGAGGGTCTATGGCTTCCGAAGGTGTTCAAAAAACTCAAAGTGGAG
Organism: Zea luxurians; assembly: GCA_029449295.1. Classification (NCBI taxonomy): domain Eukaryota; kingdom Viridiplantae; phylum Streptophyta; class Magnoliopsida; order Poales; family Poaceae; genus Zea; species Zea luxurians. Next base: position 154,241,184 of record JAOPSE010000006.1, on the reverse strand, counting down.
GTGAGTTCACCGGAGGTGGGCGCCAATGTTGGTGACTTGTTCTCAAATGCTTCGGATTAAGAACAAGGCAACATAAAAAGTGTTAAATGATAAGGTCCTTCGTCCTTCGAAACATTATTTCCCTCCGGGATATAACGTGCTCCGGACGAAGGTCATAAACAACATATCTTCGTAAGCACGATAAGTTACGACGAAGGACTTATGCACAACATAAATAGTAATGTAAACATTTAAATTTTATCACAATGTCATTTCTATTTTATTACTATGTAAAAATAGAAATGACTTCAAATTACAAATGTACCTTCGGACTGCAGGAAGGCAAAAGTACAAGAATGACGCAAAAGCAAATGCCAAGTCAGCGTGAACAGTACGGGAGTACTGTTCATCTATTTATAGGCGTGAGACATAGCCCATACAAAATTACATTCATGCCCATTACATTTGCTAATGACTTATGGAAATCTATCAAGGCCTAAGTAGTCTTTTCATCTTTAAGTCGGTTCCCCTTTCTGCTATCGCGACGAAGCTTTCCTGCGCACAGCTTCGGCTGTGCATCATCCTTCGTAGAGCTTGGTAATCAGCCCGTCCTCTATTTCAATCCCCCTTCGTCTGGTTCAGGCTTCGTCCTGACCGTACTTCATGTTCATAATTCTGAGTCCGAAGGTACCTGTTCATATAATCCACTTGGAAAACATTGTCAAATCATGTTTTTGAGGACCTTCGGAGGACGAAGGCCCCCAACAGGATCTATGTTGGTCTATGGACTTGGATCCAGGGAGGATGCCTTGTCCATGAGACGGGAAAAATGAATTAAGGATTAATGTGTGGATACCTGAGTCAAGCTTTTGAACATACTAAGCACATGCCGGGAAAAATGGTAACCGGTAAACCTAGTACCTGATTGAAGCCGGGCGCGGACTTTATCCCTCATGCGACCTGAGACTGGGTCTCCCATGCTAGCTATGGTGGGTAAAAGTGCGGTCACTGCACGGCGGCAGCCGGGGTCAGTGGAGCATTGTATGCCAAGGCGGTGAGGCCTGGACGCGAACGGGGAATCGATGGGGACGGTTGACGTGTGTGGGGACGGAGTGCCCTGACATGTCGTGTGTTAGGTTTACCTTGCAAGGTTAAAACTCGATTCGAATCGTCTGCTTCTCGCAGCTAATGAGACTGCTTGACCCCTTGTACTGCATCGAGTAAGAAGTGAAATGTGGTTACATGAGATAACTTGTTGATTGAACTAAATGATTGTTACCATGTATGCTTAGAAGGAGCAAACCTAGCTAAATTAATGAGGATAGAATTTGAAAAGCTAAAACTTGATTTTAGATACAGCTAGTGCTTTTGGCAAACCAAACCCCTCAACCAAACAGCTGCATAGTCTAGAGGTAGAGGAGTAGACTCCTCACACCGGTTAAGTCTAGCTGAGTATTAGTATACTCAGCCTTGCTTGTGGCACAATTTTTGCAGGTACCATTCAGGAAATGGTTGATGGTGTGACTTGGCCTACCACCCTGCCACCGGGTTGGACGGTCGAGTGGGATGTTGCTCCGGCAGGAGAGGAGCACGAGGAGTAGTGGGCTAGGCCTTGCCCATTTCCTCAATACCGACGACATCGATTATCCACTGCACTTTATTTTGTGAACGCTCATTTGGCTACTCAAAAACTCCGATTTATGTAATAACTCAGTACTTAATTTGTGGATTCCTGTTTTATTGTATTTCTTTTGTGACTCACCTTCATGTGAGATTGTGGAATTTGATCCTGGTTAAGTGGCTCCATCAGACTAGATCTGAGGGACTGATGGGTTATTCCGATTTAAGTGCGTTACGGCCCCTGAGGCGTGACTTAGGCACTTAAGCTAGAATAATTCCGGTGGTTCCGCCACACATATGTCGTGTGATTAGAGATCCTCAGCTGAGTATAATCGATTCGGATCGCCGTACCTTCGCGGTTATGAAGACTTGGTCACTGACTTACACGTAGAACTCCAGTAAATATGAAGGGTTGTTAAGAAATTGGCTAGTGCAGGTCAAGTGATTGAACTAGGGTAGAAAGAACTCTAGTTGCAGGTAATTTTACTTAACTTGACAAATAAAACTGGATTTTTAAGGATCCACTTTTAGTAAGCACTTCTGCAAACAGAGTCATTGCTCATTGATAAGCCTTACCTTGACACCTTTAAAGCCAGCATCTCCTTGAGAGTCTTTTCTTAGTCGGGTAAGACTAGCTGAGTAATTCCATACTCAGGGTTTTATTCCCCGTTGTTTTTAGGTGAAGAAGCAACAAACTTCTGTTGTTTCTGTTCTAAGGTGGTACCAAAGGAAGAACATCAGGAGTGAAGCTGCGGGAGGAAAGGATCCTCCATAAAAACTTTTTGTTGAAACTTAACGGGGGGTTTTTGCCTCCCTTGGTTCTGTAATATTAATACTCTGCACTCAGTTAATTATATCCTGGTCTGTAATATATAAATTTGTCTTACTTTTAAATAAAGGTAAGTTTATGTAATCGCTTCCGCATTTTTGTATCTTCGATGATCTGTAATGTCTGCGTGATGGGTGAAACGCTCTTGGGAAAAGTAAGAAAAGCAGATACCGAACTTGTCAAGTGATTCAGGGGCACCTACAGGGTTGTCTGAGGTCCGTTGGACAGAGATAACTGTAGGTGGGCCTAATGACTTGGGAGGTTCCGTCACACCAACCCCCGAGGGTGTTGCCGGTAATGATCCAGCTTAGGTGGGTGACACGAGCTGCAACCTAGCCCCCGAGGGTGTTCGAGTGAATTCTTCTTCCCACACCTCCATGGACGTCCATGTTGTGTTGTCTCCACCATGATCCGATGGGGCGACGGTGATGCATGCTTTTGTGGCTTCGAATCAACCAATCACCTTGGAGGCCGGCGAACTGGATGCAAGGGGTTTAGTATCTGCTGGTGGGGCTGAGCTCACCCTTGACAACTGAGAGCACCTAGAGGGGGGGGTGAATAGGTGATCCTGTAAAATTCAACACTAAATTCCAACAAGCTTGATTAAAGAGATTAGCGCAAGTTAATCAAGTCTATGAGGCGAGCTCTTGCAAACACAAATAATCACAGAGAGAGCAATCACAAGAGACACGTGATTTTATCCCGTGGTTCGGCCAAGTAATACTTGCCTACTTCCACGTTGTGGCGTCCCAATGGACGAGGGTTGCACTCAACCCCTTTCAAGCGATCCAATGATCAACTTGAATACCACGGCTTTCTTCCTTTAGAGTCTTATCCCGTTTGCGAGGAATCTCCATAACTTGGAGTCTCTCGCCCTTTCAATAGATATCACAAAGAATGCACCGAGTAAGGTTGGGAAGAGCAACACTCACAAGACCTAAATACGCAGCACACCCACGCACACAGGTGAAGACTCGAGCTCAAATGGCCACACAGGGAGTTCGTGACTCGAATGGAGCTCAATTCTCTAACACAACAAAGCAAATGCGCGGGAGCAGAGTTTAGAGGCTTTAGAATACTTAGTGAATGCTTGAGTTACTCCTCCATGCGCCTAGGGGTCCCTTTTATAGCCCCAAGGCAGCTAGGAGCCGTTGGAGGCCAACTTGGAAGGCCAAACTTGCCTTCTGTCGGGTGGTGCACCGGACAGTCCGGTGTACCACCGGACAGTCCCTATAGCTGTCCGGTGCGCGATCTCCTTCCATTTCTGGTGCATCCGACCGTGCAACTCTAGGCCTGTTGGCGCACCGGACACTGTCCGGTGCACACCGGATAGTCCGGTGCCCCCCGCCGACCGTTGGAGCTGCCACGCATCGTGCGAAGATTGCGAGGCTGACCGTTGGTGCTGGTGATCGTTGGCTCACCGGACAGTCCGGTGAATTATAGCCACATTGCCCCTTCGCTTTTCCCGAGGGTGACGAGTTCGTCATGGATGACTCACCGGATAGTCCGGTGCACCACCGGACGGTCCGGTGAATTATAGCCGTACGCCGCCGTCGAGTCCTGAGAGCAGCCTTTTCACGCAGACCAGCCTGGCACACCGGACACTCTCCGGTGCACCACCGGACAGTCCGGTGTGCCAAGCCGAGCTGGAGTTAGCTGCACAGAGCCAAGTCTTTTTCCAATTCTTTTCTCCCTATTTCTAGCACTTAGACAAAATATATTAGTACTCAAAACAATGTACTAAGAGTAGAAACATACCTTTATCTTTGATTTGCACTTCTTACTTTACTTGGCACATGTGAACTTAATGCCAACACGTCAAAAAGCAACCAAAATAAGTGCAACATCAATGCAAATGAGGACCAAATTGTTTTTGACTATAACTTGGCATATTTGGACCATTCTTTGCCACCACTTGGTTTGTTTTTGCAAATCAAATTCATTTTCCTATCTCTAAGTCAAACTCACTTGTTTGGGCACAAAGAGAGATAATCTAAGAGTGAAATTGATCAAGTGCCAAAAACTCCCCCTTTTTCCCATGATAAAAAATTCTCCCCCACAAGAGACTAAATTTTGCAATAAGAGTATTTTGGACAAATCAAAAGTTCTAACTCTATTGTTTTCAAAATTCACAAGTGGTAGCTGATCCATTTGCTTTGGCCTTAATTTCTCCCCCTTTGGCATTAAGCACCAAAACATGATCATTCTTGGCCCTTTAACCCCATTGCCTCACCAAAAATGTCAATTAAGAGCAAAAAGGCAATAAGAGCATAAGTATGAACTTGGAAGTAAATACACCAATACCGGAGTGCAGTGGAAGTCTTTGCAACGTCCAAGTCCATTTTCCCTTTCAATGCACCTTTGAGACTACATCAAGTGTACTTCAAACACATAGGTTAGTCTCAAAGGGTCAAGTTGTAGCACGTCTCCCCCTTAATATGTGCATCACTTGCAAATGGACTTGTGAGGTCTGGGGATCATGTGTACAACTTGAGCACCACAAATAAACAATAATGGATTTAAATGCATAAAGTAACATGATCAAAGGCATATAACACATGTATGCTATAGATCAATCCAAGTTACGCGAGTCTAAGACATTTAGCTCACTACGCAACCTGCAAAACCTTTTTTCATCTAAAGGCTTAGTGAAGATATCGGCTAGCTAGTTCTCGGTGCTAATATGGTACACCTTGATATCTCCTATTGGGGGCCTTCATCTTTCGAAGGTCCTCAAAAACATGATTTAACAATGTTTCCGGAGTTGTAATACATGAACAGGTACCTTCGGATTCGAAACAGAACCACAGTGGGAGAAGCATGAACAATACGAAGAATGATGCAGCGCCGAAGCTACGTGCAAGAGAGCTTCGGCATGACAGCGGGAAAGGGAACCGACTTAAAGGGGAAAAGGCTATTTAGACCCCGATGAGTTACCTTACAGTCATTAGCAAATGTAAAGGGCATGAATGTAATTTCACGTGGGCTGCGTCCCATGCCTATAAATAGATGAACAGTACCCACGTACTGTTCACGCTGACTTGGCATTCGCTTTTGTATCACGCTCGTACCTTTGCTGTCTATCAAGTCGAAGGTATCAAATGTACTTCAATATTGTTTTTATTTTCTCATGATAACATAATGGAAATGAATTTATAATGCTATATGATTGTTCATGTTATCTTTTGTATTTTACACGCTTCTTCTATTTACCGTCTTACCTTCGATATTCGAAGGTATGTCCTTCATGACCTTCGTCTGAAGATCATTATGTCCTAAGGGAAATAATGTTTCGAAGGACGAAGGGCATTAATATTTAACATTTTATGTTGCCTTGTTCTTGATTCATAGCATTTGAGAATAAGTCACCAACATTGGCGCCCACCTCCGATGAACCCTTTTTCGACCACCTTCGGCAAGCACTGACCCTCGTCATGCCACCAAAGAAAGCTTCAGCGACAGGGGCTGCTGCATTATAGCCACTGGACCCAAATCAGGAGAACCTTTCTCTTCTAGAGGCCCAAAGCCAGAAGAGGAAGGCCACCAGCCCAACACTTCAGGAGGAAGAGTTGGACCAAGAAATTAGAAACATGGAGATACTTCATCAGCAAGTACAAAGGAAGAAGGAGAAGATGGCACGACTAGCTGATCTTTAAAGGCAGATTGACGAGGCCACTGAAGAAGTACGCCATCTTGCTCAAGACGAACAAGAACGAAGGCCCCAACATAGGGAGCTTCATCAAGAAGGCTTCTTCAACGAGGATGGATGGTATGATGATTTCCATAATGGAAACTTTGCTTTTGATAATGCTTCTCCTCTGTCAGCAGAACTGCAGGCTACCCCATGGCCCCCATCATACAAACCACCCCAGCTCCCCATGTATGATGGGCACTCAGATCCGAAGCAATTTTTGATGAGCTACAAAGCAACCATATCATCATATGGGGGCAATACCGCAGTCATGGCGAAATCTTTCGTCATGGCAGTCAAGAATGTTGCACAAACCTGGTACTCCTCTCTTCGGCCAGGAACAATCACATCATGGCAGAAGCTGAAGGACATGCTGATCACCAGTTTCCAAGGGTTTCAGACGAAGCCGGTTACTGCTCAAGCTTTGTTCCAGTGCACACAAGATCACGAAGAATACCTCCAGGCATATGTCCGAAGGTTCTTGCGCTTAAGGGCACAAGCGCCAAATGTGCCCAATGAAATCATCATTGAAGCCATGATCAAAGGGCTTCGGCCAGGACCTACGGCCCAATACTTCGCCAGGAAGCCCCCTCAGACCCTGGAGAAGTTGCTCCAAAAGATGGATGAATACATCCGGGCTGACAATGACTTTCGCCAAAGGAGGGAGGAAGCCTACAGGTTCTCTGAGATGACCAGGGGCTTCGGAGGAAGAATCCACCCAAGACATGTCAGGTCAATTCACTCCACCCAGAGTGACAATAGAGGAAGTCAACAACAGAGGCCACAATATTCCTTGCACGCTTCGGGGCAGCAACAAAGCTCTTTCCGACCGCCAGCTCCAAGAGGTAGAGGCGCTAGGGGATTCAGAGGAAGGTTTGGGGATCAGCCTAGAAAATTTTATTGTTTATTCTGTGGTGAGGACAAGGACCATACTACAAGGATGTGCCATGTCACCATTCAAAAACAAAAGGAAATAGCAGAAGCCGCAGCTTAGCAGAACCAGCCGAAGCAGGTCATGCATACTGCTTCGTATCACTCACCCTACATACCAGAGTATGTGGGTAACCATCCTGCAGCGTCTGTTGCTTCGGCTAGTCAGCCACAGGCATCTTGGTCACAGCCTCCACCTCCGCCACCATTACAGCCTATGTATTCACGAGGCTAGCAGCCAGAAGGGAGACAACAGACTCATCAGCAGCGAGATTTCAGGGAGGAGTCCGAAGCTCGCACAGTTAACAGTACTGTGCCAGAATCGAAGCATATCTATTGAGAGATATCCTACCCTTGAAACAACTTTTACATTCATTGTCATTTTCTTTTTTACTAAGGAACAATTATTGAAAACCTAGTTCTCTTGTCATTTTCAATTTCCTGTAAAAGCTTCGTTCTTGTTAAAGCGAAATATATCTTCTCCACAGACTCACGAAGTCCAAAAAGTCGCTGAAGCACAAAAGTCGTTCCTAAGGGAATGTAGGACTAAAAATCACATTACAAGTATTCCCGAAGCTACAAAAAGTCATTCTAAGGAATGCAGCGTAAGTTTGCCGAAGATATAAAAAGTCGTTCCTAAGGGAGCGCAGTGTAAGTTTTCTGCTCAAAAGTCGTTCCAAAGGGAATGCAGAGCCAAATACCGCCGAAATATAAGGCGAAGCGCGAAAAGTCAACGCGAATACTACCGAAATAGAAGGCGAAGAATTTCAAAAGACGTTCCTAAGGGAATGCAGAACTTACAGCGAAAAGTCAGCGCTGATACACCGAAAAATAAGCGGTGAAGCCGAAAAATAAGCGGCAAAGAGATTGTGTATTCCACTATGGGGATGCGAGTGTGTGTCTTCAGCATAAATATCATTTTGCATAACATAACATCATCACATCATTTCGCATAACATAACATCATACATCATATTGCATCAATGGCACAAGAAGGGGATACAATGTTGCGCAAACCTGGTACTCCTCTCTTCGGCCAGGAACAATCACATCATGGCAGAAGCTGAAGAACATGCTGATCACCAGTTTCCAAGGGTTTTAGACGAAGCTGGTCACTGCTCAAGCTTTGTTCCAGTGCTCGCAAGACCACGAAGAATACCTCCAGGCGTATGTCCGAAGGTTCTTGCGTTTAAGGGCACAAGCGCCAACTGTGCCCAATGAAATCGTCATTGAGGCCATGATCAAAGGGCTTCGGCCAGGACCTACGACCCAATACTTCGCTAGGAAGCCCCCTCACACCCTAGAGAAGTTGCTTCAAAAGATGGATGAATACATCCGGCCTGACAATGACTTTCGCCAAAGAAGGGAGGAAGCCTACAGGTTCTCTGAGATGACCAGGGGCTTCGGAGGAAGAATCCACCCAAGGCATGTCAGGTCAATTCACTCCACCCAGAGTGATGACAGAGGAAGTCAGCTGCAGAAGTCACAATATACTTCACAATCTTCGGGGCAACAACAAAACTCTTTCCGGCCGTCAGCTCTAAGAGGTAGAGGCGCCAGGGGCTTCGGAGGAAGGTTTGGGGATCAGCCTAGAAAAATTTATTGCTTATTCTATGGTGAGGACAAGGGCCATACTACAAGGATGTGCCATGTCACCATTTAGAAACAAAAGGAAATAGCAGAAGCTGCAGCTCAGCAGAACTAGCCGAAGCAGGTCATGCACACCGCTTCGTATCACTCACCCTACATACCAGAGTATGTGGGTAACCATCCTGCAGCTTCTGTTGCTTCGGCTAGCCAGCCACATGCGTCTTGGCCACAGCCTCCACCTCCGCCACCACTACAACCTGCATATTCACGAGGCCAACAACCAGAAGGGAGCCAGCAGACTCATCAGTAGCGAGATTTCAGGGAGGAGCCCGAAGCTCGCATAGTCAACAGTACTGTGCCAGAGTCGAAACACATCTATTGAGAGATATCCTACCCTTGAAACAGTTCTACATTCATTGTCATCTTTAATAAGTAACAATTATTGTAAGCTTAGTTTTCTTGCCATTTCCAATTTCTTGTAATAGCTTTGTTCTTGCCATTGTGAAATATATCTTCTCCACAGACTCACGAAGTACAAAAATTGCCGAAGCTACAAAATGTCATTCCTAACGAACGCAGCGTAAGTTTGCCGAAGCTACAAAAAGTCATTCCTAAGGGAACGTAGCGTAAGTTTTCTGCTCAAAAGTCGTTCCAAGGGGAATGCAGAGCCAAATACCGCCGAAATATAAGGCGAAGCGCGAAAAGTCAACGCGAATACTGCCGAAATAGAAAGCGAAGAAGTTCAAAAGACGTTCCTAAGGGGATGCAGAACTTACAGCGAAAAGTCAGCGCTGATACACCGAAAAATAAGCGGTGAAGTCGAAAAATAAGCGGTGAAGTCGAAAAATAAGCGGCAAACAGATTGTGTATTCCACTATGGCGGTGTGAGTGTGTCTTCGGCATAAACGTCATTTCGCATAACATAACATCATCACATCATTTTGCATAACATAACATCATACATCATATTGCATCAATGGTACAAGAAGGGGATACGATGTTGATCTTCGAAGAATGTTTCGAAGAAGTGAAATTGTGCTAAGGCACAAAATAAGTTTTGAAGAAGTACAGCTTCAACAGCTCTGATATGGAAGAAGAAATCTATTATTTACGAAGCATTAATGTTTTTACAAAGCTTGGATGATCTTTACGAAGTATGGATATTCTCATGAGATATAAAAGTTTTTCTTCACGAAGCATGAAAAGAAGGGAAGGTGTTTTTTCGCCGAAGGCTCAAAAACGGTACGTACGTAAAGTTTCATGCATCGTAAAGAATTGAACTACAAACAATTTACATATTACATTCAACAATTATAAAATATTACAAACTTAGTACAACAAATGTTACATTAATTTCTTAGAAATGTTTTTACAATAGCTGTTACTCTTCCTTCAAAACTTTTCAGCAGTTTCGTTTAGTAGCTTGACAACAACTTCGTCGATAATAGCTTCGGCCATGTTAATAATTTCTTCTTCCTTCTTTGTTTCTGGGTTGGCCAGTGGGTCGAATGGCTCTGGTGTCGGAGAAAGTTCAGCTATGGTACAAAACATCAGTTAGTTCGAAGTCATAAAAGATTAAATGACAAAGCTAAAAGCCATTAAGTAGTACCTATTCGTCTTTCGAGTGTCGCTGCCCTTTCTGCCTCTTTTGCTGCTTCTCGAGTGTCATGAAGATCTTTTTTGCTTTTCTTCATTATTTCATGAGCCATTTCTCGGCCACCATTTTCTTAGATATCAGTGAAAAATTTTCCGCCTATTAGACTTGCTTCAGCCGAGGGGTCCTTTGTGACGTTCACGGAGAGGGCAGCTTCGGCTTGGGCCAAGGTCTTAACGTGATTACAATACGCCTTCTCCAAGACGTTCGCAATTCCTCTTGCACCAGAAAATGCGCAGATGTCCCCATGGTCGCTTAAAATTTCTTCAAAATATTCGGTTTCATTACTGATCCATTCGATAACGCCTTTAGGGTCGCCTCGTATAAAGTTGTCTTCGCTCGAATACGCGCTTACGTTAGCGAAGCTAGTCTTTATTTTCTTCACACACTCCACAGATTTCTCAAAACATCTTTCTTTGGAGGAGCGAAGCTCTGCAACTGTTTTTTATAAATAATTCTTCCAGTATTCACTGGCATCTCGATCATCTTCGGCGATAGCACACTTTAAGTTGGCTTCAGCCAGTTGCCTTCGAAGGTCTTCAATCTCATTCTTTTGAAATTCAATTTGAGCCTTGAAGTTAGCTTCATCCTTCTTTACTCTGTCCACCAATGTAAGTAGAATTTTGTCTTTTTCCGTGGCTTCGTTCCTCAGCTTGACAACCTCTGTTCAAAGGTTGTTGAGAGCAATAGTGCAGCTCTCGTCTTCAGCATTCTTTTATGCTCTTAAAGCATTGCTAAGTATTAGGCCCTGCAAGTAAAAATAAATGAATTAACATAAATATAAAAGATTCCATTACAGAGTACATAAATCTCAAAAATTACAACTTTTTGTACCTTCAGACTATTGTATGCAAGGCTATCTGCAAGATCATCTTTCGTCATGGCGCAAAGGCCAGCCTCGAGCTTCGGAAAACCCATACTCCCGGCCATCTCCCGACAGACAGACAATTCTTTGTTGTCCGGGAGACAATACAAAAAATCATCTTCATCTGTACCATTAAATACTAAGGCCCCCTTCGGGTACTTCAGTTCTCGGACATAGTGTTTAGCTTCAAAAATTTCTTCTTCAGATAGTTTCTTTCCCGAAGCATGTCGAATGATATAATAAAAAACTTCAGAAGGCGCTTCGGGAATAAGAGATTTGACTTCCTTGGCCACACCTTTTTCAAAAGCTATATTAGCATCTGGAGGTATTTCTTTGGCCCCCTGCTCGGTTGTTGCAAGCTTCGTCTCAGCAAGCAATTTGGGCCCTGCCTCAGATTCATCCTGGGTCGTTATAGCTTCGGCTTCTATTTGCTTAGGATTAGCTTTGTGTTGCGTTTTGCCAGCTTCGACGGTCTTCTTTGAGGAAGAGGGGCATTTGGAATCCGGTGTTTCTAAAATATCTAATACATTTACCATCCTTCTCCTTCTGGGGGTTATGGCAAAACTTTTCTCTGCCGTCAACACTATTGCTTCTGTCAAAGGACTTAGAATCCCTGACACACTTGTTGCTTTTTCAATTTTTGACCTTTCAGTCTTATCTTCGACAACTTTCGTTTCAATCAACTCGATCGAAGGAGCCTTCGGCGTTACAGCCGGCTTTTCAATCTTCTGCGTGGGAGGAACATGTTCCTTTGGCTCAGTAGCTGAAGATGTCTCCCTGCCAAATCCAGGCACTACGTCCGGCTCAATGTAGCGTGGTCGGTGGGTGAGGACCTTCAATTTTTTACCCTTCGGCGCAGGCTCGCTTGGAGCAGCCGAAGTAGCAACCTTTTCAGAGGCTGCACCCTTTCTTTTCTGCCCTCGTGGTGGGTAGCGATAGTCAGGGTACACAAATCCAATAGCATCAAAAACCCTATTTAATCTTTTCTTTTTTTGGCTCTCGAAGGCTGCAGATAGTGCATTATCTTTGGACTTGGAATATGCTCCAAGTAATTCATCACTAATATTCTCAATACACTTCAGCCAGTCATCATCTGGTTCGACAAATTTGTCCCCAAACCTGAAAGTGTACTTCAGTCGAACCAGGCCGCCCTCGCTAGGGTTAATGATAGTGTCCTTCGGCATTTCCCAACTGTCTACAAGTGGCCATATTCTGTAGGCTATATGTTCTTGAAGCAAGTCCCTTGTCCCAACAAAAGAGCAAACTGTGCTGAAAGCCCTTCGGCATGCTTCGACTGCCTCGTCAATTTCAACCTTCGGCTTCCGGAGGCCGAAGCGGGACCAGATGGGGCGCATGATAATCTCTTTAATGTCTTCTCTTGCCTTTAAATCATTCTTTACATAGAACCATTCTTTCATCCAGTCTCCAGGCCACCTCTTCCGGAATGTTGGCACTGGGTAACTTGCGCTGGAGTGGGCAACAAAGCTGTAGCAGCCGAAATTGTTGTGATATTGTTCTTTACCCCAGGCCTTCGTCTCATACGAGAGCTCATGCATACTGCAAAAACATCTTGCGCTTGGCTGCAGACCTTGACTTCTCATAGACTAAACGAAAACCCCCATTCTAATAATTGTTTCGGGGGTGATCTGGTGAAGGAAAATCTGGTATGTCTTTAAAACTTCAACCACAAATCTGCTCAACGGGAACCGAAGTCCAGCTTTGAAGAAGCTCTGGAAGATTACAACTTCGTTTTCTTCGGGAGTAGGAACGGCTCTGTCTGCGTCGACCCTCACAATAGACATATCTCGAAAATACCTTCCTCTCATATTATCAAGGTGACTCTGCTTGATAGTTGATTTTCCAAATACTGTATGACTTGGTCGCCAGGGCCGATCTTCAGAGTCTTCGCCTCCACTCTCCATATCATAGCTGTCGCTATCATCAGTATCTTCAGACAAGCCTTCCAGTATCTCTTTAGTGATCTTCTCTGTGTTTGTTTTTACAATTGATTCAACAAATCCAGCAATCTTCTCCTCAAGAAGCTTCTCCTCCTCAGTTAGCTTCATCTCAGCAACTGCCTTCTTGTCTTGAGACATCTTCTCTTCAGAAATGACGAAAATGTGTCCTCCAAACCGAAGCTCAAAAGTTAAAGAGCTATCAATCGCTAGCAAGCAAAAGTTATAAAATTGAGGAAATAAGGCAAAGGGCACAAGCAGTGTGTCAAGTGCAGTCGGTGTGATTTCCTATTTATACGCCCAGTGCGCTCCAAGTTGGAGGGCCCCGTCTGTCATTGACTGTTGCTATTCTAGCAAAGGGAAGGTGTTTTTTGGACCTTCGGCTTGGAGCCTTCGTCCATGTCGTAATCTGAATTTGTCATTTTAACAAATTAACATCGCGAGGGGCTACTGTTGGGGGCCTTTGTCTTCCGAAGGTCCTCCAAAAACATGATTTAATAATATTTCCCGAGTATTATATATGAACAAGTACCTTCGGACTCGGATCAGAACCACACAGAGTGAGAAGCAGGAACAGCACGAAGGATGACACGGCGCCGAAGCTACACGCAAGGGAGCTTCGGCATGACGGCAAAAAACGGAACCGACTTAAAAGTGAAAAGACTATTTAGACCTCGATGGATTACTTTAGAGTCACTAGCAAATGTAAAGGGCATGAATGTAATTTCACATGGGCTGCGTCCCGTGCCTATAAATAGATGAACAGTACTCCCGTACTGTTCACGCGGACTTGACATTTGCTTTTTGCATCACGCTTGTACCTTTGTCTTCTGTCAAGCCGAAGGTACTAGATGTAATTCGATATTGTATTTATATTCATTGGCAATTATATAAAGAAAAATATATATGATAATGTTACATAATTCTTCATATTGTTTCTTATGTTTTGCATGCTTCGTTTGCTGTTATTATGTATATATATATGTTGAGATGATGAAGGTATGTCCTTCATGACCATCGTCCGGGAAGCATTATATCCTTGGGGGAAATAATGCTTCGAAGGACGAAAGTCATTAACAAATAACTTGTTTTTGTGTTGGGGACTTGTTCTCAATTTATAGCACTTCAGAGTAAGTCCCCAACATCGTCGTCTCTTGGTGAAGAAGAAGATGCATCGCTGTTGTAGTAGATGATCTTCTTGATGCGCCTCTTCTTCTTCCCATCCTTCTTCTTATGACTCGAGCCAGAGTCAGTGGGCTTGTCATCTCTTGGCTCGTTGAAGATGGACTCCTTCTCCTTATCGTTGATCACCATCCCCTTTCCCTTAGGATCCATCTCTTCGGTCGATTAGTCCCTTATGTGAAGAGAACGGCTCTGATACCAATTGAGAGCACCTAGAGGGGGGTGAATAGGTGATCCTGTAAAATTCAACACTAAATTCCAATAAGCTTGATTAAAGAGATTAGCGCAAGTTAATCAAGTCTATGAGCCGAGCTCTTGCAAACACAAATAATCACAGAGAGAGCAATCACAAGAGACATGCGATTTTATCCCGTGGTTCGACCAAGTAATACTTGCCTACTTCCACGTTGTGGCGTCCCAATGGACGAGGGTTGCACTCAACCCCTTTCAAGCGATCCAATGATCAACTTGAATACCACGACTTTCTTCCTTTAGAGTCTTATCCCGTTTGCGAGGAATCTCCACAACTTGGAGTCTCTCGCCCTTACAATAGATATCACAAAGAATGCACAGAGTAAGGTTGGGAAGAGCAACACACACAAGACCCAAATACGCTGCACACCCACACACACAGGTGAAGACTCAAGCTCAAATGACCACACAGGGAGTTTGTGACTCAAATGGAGCTCAATTCTCTAACACAGCGAAGCAAATGCGCGGGAGCAGAGTCTGGAGGCTTTAGAATACTTAGTGAATACTTGAGTTACTCCTCCATGCGCCTAGGGGTCCCTTTTATAGCCCCAAGGCAACTAGGAGCCGTTGGAGGCCAACTTGGAAGGCCAAACTTGCCTTCTATCGGGTGGTACACCGGACAGTTCGGTGTACCACTGGACAGTCCCTGTAGTTGTTCGGTGCGCGATCTCCTTCCTTTTCTGGCGCATCCGACCATTGCAACTCTGGGCCCGCTGGCGCACCGGACACTGTCCGGTGCACACCAGACAGTCCGGTGCCCCCACCGACCGTTGGAGCTACCACTCGTCGTGCGAAGATTGCCGAGGGCGACGAGTTCGCCGCGGATGACTCACCGGACAGTCCGGTGCACCATCGGACGGTCTGGTGAATTATAGCCGTACGCCGCCGTCGAGTCCCGAGAGCAGCCTTTTCACGTGGACCAGCCTGGCGCACCGGACACTGTCTGGTGCACCACCTGACAGTCCGGTGTGCCAAGCCGAGCTGGAGTTAGCTGCACTGAAAGGGAAATGTGCCCTTGGGCCATTTGCCCATTTCTATAAGATTTTGGTGATTAAGTGCTCCACAAAAATGCTTTGAGTGATATTTGTGCCAAAGACTCAAGAAGTGCAAATCAAGATTAAAGGTATGTTTCTAGACTTAGTACATTGTTTTGAAGACTAATGTATTGTGTCTAAGTGCTAGAAACAGGAGAAATCGCTTTGGAGATAAGTTGGCTGTGCTCAGCCAAAAGGCTGCTCGGTCTGGGTGCACCGGACTGTCCGGCGGTGCACCGGACAGTGTCCGGTGGTGCAGGCCTAGTTCCGATGAACAGCCTACTCTCGGGTCTCGACGGTGGCGTACGGCTATAAATCACCGGACTGTCCGGTGGTGCACCAGACTGTCCGATGAGTCATCTGCGGCGAAGTCGCCGCTCTCGGGAAACAGTCAACAGCGTACGACTAAAATTGACCGGACTGTCCGGTGAGACACCGGACTGTCCGGTGAGCCAACGGTCAGGCGCGCCAACGGTCGGCCGCGCAATCCGCGCGTGACGCGTGGCCGAGCCACAGTCGGATGGGGGCACCGGACTGTGTCCGGTGCGTCAACGGCTCCAAATCTTCAACGGTCAGCTGCGCCAAATTAGGAAAGCAATCTGCACCGGACTGTGAACAGTGCCTATCCGGTGGTGCACCGGACTGTCCGGTGCGCCACCCGACAGAAGGCAAGAATTGCCTTGCTGGATTACTTCCAACAACTCCTAGCTGCCTTGGGGCTATAAAAGGGACTCCTAGGCGCATGGAGGAGCACACCAAGCACTCTTTGATCAACTCTAAGCACCAAGACTCCATTCCCGCGCATTTGATTCTTTGTGATAGCAACTAGAGCTCCATTTGAGTAGAGAACTCTTCGAGTTGTGTTGCGAGCTGAAGTTGTGACTTGTGTGCGTGTTTGTGCTCTGATTTTGTATCTTGTGTGTGTTGCTCTCCCTCCCTTACTTCCGCGTTTCTTTGTGATCATCATTTGTAAGGGCGAGAGACTCCAAGTTGTGGAGATTCCTCGCAAACGGGAGATAGTAAACGAAAGCAAAATACTGTGGTATTCAAGTTGATCATTGGATCACTTGAGAGGGGTTGAGTGCAACCCTCGTCCGTTGGGACGCCACAACGTGGAGTAGGCAAGTGTTGGACTTGGCCGAACCACGGGATAAACCACTGTGCCTCTCTGTGTTGATTTCTTTGTGGTTATCGTGTTTAGCAAGAACTCCTCTCTAGCCACTTGGCTTTATTGCTCTAACACTTAATCAAGTTTGTGGCTTTAAGTTTCAAGTTTTTACAGGATCACCTATTCACCCCCCTCTAGGTGCTCTCAATTGGTATCAGAGCTGTTCTCTTCACGCAAGGGACTAACCGCCCGAAGAGATGGATCCTAAGGGAAAGGGGATGGTGGTCAACGATAAGGAGAAGGAGTCCACCTTCAACGAGCCAAGAGACGATAAGCCCACCGACTCTGGCTCGAGTCACAAAAAGAAAGACGGAAGAAGAAGAGGCGCATCAAGAAGATAGTCTACTACGACAGCGACGAGTCTTCTTCCCAAAAGGACGATGACGACTACGAGAAAAATAAAACGGTCAACTCAAACTTTTCTTTTGATTACTCTCATATTCCGCATAATTCAAATGCACATTTGCTTTCCATTCCTCTTGGTAAATCTCCACACTTTGATGGAGAGGACTACAGATTTTGGAGTCACAAAATGCGTAGCCACTTGTTCTCTCTTCATCCAAGTATATGGGAGATAGTAGAGAATGGAATGCAATTTGATAGTACGGATAATCCCATGTTTATTAATGAACAAATTCACAAAAATGCACAAGCTACCACTGTTATTTTAGCATCCTTGTGCAGGGAAGAGTACCATAAGGTGAGCGGCTTGGATAACGCCAAGCAGATTTGGGACACCCTCAAGATCTCGCATGAGGGGAATGATGTCACCATGCTCACCAAGATGGAGTTGGTGGAGGGCAAACTAGGGAGGTTCGCAATGATCAGGGGGGAGGAGCCAACCCAAACATACAACAGGCTCAAGACCCTGGTCAACAAAATAAGGAGCTATGGAAGCACGAGATGGACGGACCACGACGTCGTCCGGCTTATGCTAAGGTTCTTCACTGTCCTTGATCCTCATCTTGTAAACTCTATACGTGAAAATCCTAGGTACACCAAGATGACGCCCGAGGAAATACTCGGAAAGTTCGTAAGCGGGCGAATGATGATCAAGGAGGCGAGATATGTTAATGAGGCGCTAAATGGCCCAATGCCGATCCACGAGCCTCAAACCGTTGCTCTCAAAGCAACAAGTAGCAGGGAGGTGCTACCTAGCAAGGTGGCGCAAGTTGAGGCGGCCGGGCTTAACGAGGAAGAAATGGCCCTCATCATCAAGCGCTTTAAGACGACGCTTAAAGGAAGAAAGGAGCACCCAAACAAGAGCAAGACAAAGGGAAAGCGCTCCTGCTTCAAGTGTGGTAAGTATGGTCATTTTATAGCAAATTGTCCCGACAATACTAATGACCAGGAGCAAGAGAAAGGCGGGAAGAAGGAAAAGAAGAAGGCCTACAAGAAAGCGAAGGGCGAGGCACACCTCGGCAAAGAGTGGGACTCGGATTGTTCGTCGTCCGACTCCGACGATGAAGGACTCGCCGCCTTGGCCTTCAACAAGTCGTCGCTCTTCCCCAACGAGCGCCACACTTGCCTAATGGCAAAGGAGAAGAAGGTAAACGCTCGTGACATTCCCAAGTACTCTACTTCTAGTGATGAGTACTCTAGTGATGATGAAGTAGACTACACTAGCTTGTTCAAAGGATTAGATAGAGCTAAGGTAGAAAAGATTAATGAGATAATTGATGCATTGAATGAAAAAGATAGACTTTTAGAAAAGCAAGAGGATCTTTTATATGAAGAGCATGAGAAATTTGTAAGTGTGCAAAAGTCTCTTGCTTTAGAAGTTAAAAGGAATGAAATGCTTTCTTGTGAATTGTCTACTTGTCATGAGACTGTGGCTAGCTTAAGAAGTATCAATGATGATTTAAATGCTAAGCTAGAAGTAGCAAACAAATCTAGTTCTTGTGTTGAGCATGTTGAGATTTGCACTAGGTGTAAGGAAATGTTGATGCTTGTAGTGAACATTTAATTTCCATTACTAGATTAAATGATGAAGTGGCTAGTCTTAATGCCCAACTTAAGACTAGCAAAAATGATTTTGATAAACTAAAATTTGCAAGGGATGCCTACACGGTAGGTAGACATCCCTCAATTAAGGATGGGCTTGGCTTTCGAAGGGAAGCCAAGAACTTAACAAGTCAAAGGGCTCCCATCTCTGCCAAAGACAAAGGGAAGGCCCCTATGACTAATAGTGTTCAAAGGAATCATGCTTTCTTGTATCATGATAGGAAATATTCTAGAAATGTTCATTATAATAGGAGTTATAATGCCTTTGACTCTCATACCATGATTGCTTCAAGTTCAAACTTTAATGGTAGATCTAGGAGGAATTTTGTGTCTCATGCTCCTAGGAAAGTGTATAATGGATCTACCACTGTCTTTCATGCTTGCAATGCTAAATTTATTCTTTCATGTAAAAATAAAAAGGTGATTGCTAAAAAGGTGGGAGCCAAATGCAAGGGAGACAAGACTTGCATTTGGGTCCCTAAGGCTATTGTAACTAACCTTGTAGGACCCAACAAGAGTTGGGTACCTAAAACCCAAGCCTAATTTGCCTTGCAGGTTTATGCATCCGGGGGCTCAAGCTGGATTATCGACAGCGGATGCACAAACCACATGACGGGGGAGAAGAAGATGTTCACCTCCTACATCAAGAACAAAGATTCCCAAGATTCAATCATATTCGGTGATGGGAATCAAGGCAATGTTAAAGGACTAGGAAAAATAGCTATTTCATCCGAGCATTCAATATCTAATGTGTTTTTAGTAGAATCGCTCGGATATAACTTGTTGTCCGTAAGTCAATTATGTAATATTACAATTGCTTATTTACAAATGTAGATGTGTCTGTCTTTAGAAGGAGTGATGGTTCATTAGCTTTTAAGGGTGTACTAGGCGGCAAACTCTATTTAGTTGATTTTTCGAAGGAGGAGGCCAATCTAGATGCATGCTTAATCGCTAAGACTAGCATGGGCTGGCTGTGGCATCGCCGTCTAGCACATGTGGGGATGAAGAACCTTCACAAGCTTCTAAAGGGAGAACATGTGTTAGGTCTAACAAATGTAACTTTCGAAAAAGATAGACCTTGTGCAGCTTGTCAAGCAGGTAAACAGGTGGGAAGCGCTCATCACAACAAGAATGTGATGACTACATCAAGACCTCTGGAGCTACTGCATATGGACCTCTTCGGACCCGTCGCCTACCTTAGCATCGGGGGAAGTAAGTATGGTCTTGTTGTTGTTGATGATTTTTCCTGCTTCACTTGGGTATCCTTTTTGCAGGATAAATCAGAAACCCAAGGGACCCTCAAGCGCTTTCTAAGGCGAGCTCAAAACGAATTTGAGCTCAAGGTGAAAAAGATTAGAAGCGACAACGGGTCTGAGTTCAAGAACCTTCATGTGGAGGAGTACCTTGAGGAGGAAGGAATCAAGCACGAGTTCTTCGCTCCCTACACACCACATCAAAATGGTGTGGTAGAGAGGAAGAACAGGACACTTATAGACATGGCGAGGATGATGCTTGGAGAATTCAAGATGCCCGAGCGGTTTTGGTCGGAAGCCGTGAACACAGCTTGCCACGCCATAAACCGGGTCTATCTTCATCGCCTCCTCAAGAAGACGTCATATGAGCTACTAACCGGTAACAAACCCAACGTTTCGTATTTTCGAGTTTTTGGGAGTAAATGCTACATTCTGATGAAGAAAGGTAGAAATTCAAAATTTGCTCCCAAAGCTGTAGAAGGGTTTTTGTTAGGTTATGACTCAAATACAAAGGCGTATAGAGTCTTCAACAAATCATCGGGTTTAGTTGAAGTCTCTAGCGACGTTGTATTTGATGAGACTAATGGCTCTCCAAGAGAGCAAGTTGATCTTGATGATGTAGATGAGGATGATGTTACAACGGACGCAATTCATACCATGGCAATTGGAGACGTGCGACCACAGGAACACAAGGAGCAAGATCAACCTTCTTCCTCAACGACGGTGCACCCCCCAACTCAAGATGACGAACAGGTTCCTCAAGAAGAGGCGTGTGATCAAGGGGGAGCACAAGATGTCCAAGATGAGGAGGAAGAAGTACCACGAGCCCCTCCAACTCAAGTTCGAGCGACGATTCAAAGGAATCATCCCGTCGACCAGATTTTGGGTGACATTAGCAAGGGAGTAACCACTCGCTCTAGATTAGCTAATTTTTGTGAGCATTACTCTTTTGTCTCTTCTATTGAGCCTTTCAGGGTAGAAGAGGCCTTGCTAGACCCGGACTGGGTGTTGGCCATGCAGGAAGAGCTCAACAACTTCAAGCGAAATGAAGTTTGGACACTGGTGCCACGTCCCAAGCAAAACGTTGTGGGAACCAAGTGGGTGTTCCATAACAAATAGGACGAGCACGGGGTGGTGACAAGGAACAAGGCTCGACTTGTGGCAAAAGGTTATGCCCAAGTCGCAGGTTTGGACTTTGAGGAGACTTTCGCTCCTGTGGCTAGGCTAGAGTCGATTCGTATTCTGTTAGCCTATGCCGCTCACCATTCTTTCAGGTTGTTCCAAATGGATGTGAAGAGCGCTTTCCTCAACGGGCCAATCAAGGAGGAGGTGTACATGGAGCAACCCCCTGGTTTTGAGGATGAACGGTACCTCGACCACATGTGTAAGCTCTCTAAGGCGCTCTATGGACTTAAGCAAGCCCCAAGAGCATGGTATGAATGCCTTAGAGACTTTTTAATTGCTAATGCTTTCAAGGTTGGGAAAGCCGATCCAACTCTTTTCACTAAGACTTGTGACGGTGATCTATTTGTGTGCCAAATTTATGTCGATGACATAATATTTGGTTCTACTAACCAAAAGTCTTGTGAAGAGTTTAGCAGGGTGATGACACAGAAATTCGAGATGTCAATGATGGGCGAGTTGAACTACTTCCTTGGGTTCCAAGTGAAGCAACTCAAGGATGGCACCTTCATCTCTCAAATGAAGTACACGCAAGACTTGCTCAAGCGGTTTGGGATGAAGGATGCCAAGCCCGCAAAGACTCCAATGGGAACTGACGGACATGTCGACCTCAACAAAGGAGGTAAGTCCGTTGATCAAAAGGCATACCGGTCTATGATAGGGTCTTTACTTTATTTATGTGCTAGTAGACCGGATATTATGCTTAGCGTATGCATGTGTGCTAGATTTCAATCCGACCCAAGGGAGTGTCACCTTGTGGCCGTTAAGCGAATTCTTAGATATTTAGTTGCTACGCTGTTGGGACCACGCTTCGTCGCCGAAGGTCCTGCAGAAAGAAACAGCTTCGGCTGAAGCTGCTTGTATGTGACGCCGAAGGCATCATTTATGAAGCTTCGGTATTGTAACATATCCGAAGATGAAGGGTCGAACCGACTTAAAGATGGAATGACCTTTTAGCTCATAGGGGTCTGAGTCATTGTTGTAAACTTTTATGAGGGACATGATTGTAATTCTTCACAGGCTGTGTCCTGTGCCTATAAATAGTGAACAGTATCCCTTTACTGTTCACGCATTCCGATAATTGCAACCAGATCACTCGGAAATTGTCATTTGTCAAGGCAAAGGTATAAATGTATTCAAATATTATGTTCAAACGTCTAAGATTTACAAAATGTATAAATGATGTCATTTATTTTCAATTTACTTATCTTTAATACTTTATATCCCGCGTTATCTCGTATTACTTTTCAGAGTTTAATTACGAAGGTAATACCTTCGTAATTCCATCATTGTAACCTTCGTCTGAAGTTCAGTAAATCCTTGGGGAAATAACGCTTCAGCGGACGAAGGACATCGATATTTAACATTTTATGTTGCCTTGTTCTTAATTCATAGCATTTGAGAGCAAGTCCCCAACATACGCCTTGCTTCAGGATCTGGTATCCAAAGGGGTCTACCTTTGACTTGATTGGATATTCAGACTCCGACTATGTTGGATGTAAGGTCGATAGGAAGAGTACATCAGGGACGTACCAATTTCTAGGAAGGTCCCTGGTGTCGTGGAGTTCTAAGAAACAAACCTCTGTTGCCCTATCCACCGTTGAGGTCGAGTACGTTGCCGCAGGACAGTGTTGCGCGCAACTACTTTGGATGAGGCAAACCCTCCGGGACTTTGGCTACAATCTAAGCAAAGTCCCACTCCTATGTGACAATGAGAGTGCTATCCGCATGGCGGACAATCCTGTTGAACACAGCCTCACAAAGCACATAGACATCCGTCATCACTTTTTGAGAGACCACCAGCAAAAGGGAGATATCGAAGTGTTTTATGTTAGCACCGAGAACCAGCTAGCCGATATCTTTACCAAGCCTTTAGATGAGAAGACCTTTTGCAGGCTGCGTAGTGAGCTAAATGTCTTAGATTCGCGTAATTTGGATTGATATAGAGCATACATGTGTTTTATGCCTTTGATCATGTTCCATTATGCATTTTATTGTTTATTTATGGTGCTCAAGTTGTGCAAGGGATCCCTCGGACCTCGCAAGTCCATGTGTGAATGATGCACATATTTAGGGGGAGAAATGCTACAACTTGACCCTTTGAGACTAACCGTGTGCTTGAGTTTTATTAATTTAGTCTCAAAGGAGGATTGGAAGGGAAAAGGTGAACTTGGACCATGCAAGACTTCCGCTGCACTCCGATGAGAGGGTAATTTACTCCAAGTTCATCTCCGTGCTCTTATTGCCTTTTTACTCTTAATTGAAGATTTTGGTGAGGCAATGAGATTTATGGTCCAATCATGATCTCGTTTTGGTGCTTAATGCCAAAGGGGGAGAAATTAAGGCCAAAGCAAGAAATGGATCAGCTACTACTTGAGAATTTTGAAAATAGTAGAGTTAGAGCTTTTGTTTTGTCAAAATACTCTTATTGTCTCTTATTGTCAAAAGTTAGTCTCTTGTGGGGAGAATGTTTGATTATGGGAAAAAGGGGGAGTTTTTGAATCTTTGATCAATTTCTCTTGGAATACCTCTCTCTATGCCTCAACAAGTGAATTTGACTTAGAGATAGGAAATTGAGTTTGATTTGCAAAAACAAACCAAGTGGTGGTAAAGAATGATCCAAATATGCCAAATTCGAATCGAAAACAATTTTTTGTTTTCATTTGCATTGATGTTGCACTTCTTCTAGTTGCTTTTTGTTGTGTTGGCATAAATCACCAAAAAGGGGGAGATTGAAAGGGAAATGTGCCCTTGGGCCATTTCTATAAGATTTTGGTGATTAAGTGCTCCACAAAAATGCTTTGAGTGATATTTGTGCCAAAGACTTAAGAAGTGCAAATCAAGATTAAAGGTATGTTTCTAGACTTAGTACATTGTTTTGAAGACTAGTGTATTGTGTCTAAGTGCTAGAAACAGGAGAAATCGCTTTGGAGATAATTTGGCTGTGCTCAGCCAATAGGCTGCTCGGTCTGGGTGCACCGGACTGTCCGGTGGTGCACCGGACAGTGTCCGGTGTGCCAGGACCAATTCCGATGAACAGCCTACTCTCGGGTCTCGACAGCGGCGTACAGCTATAAATCATCGGACTGTCCGGTGAGTCGTCTGCGGCGAAGTGGCCACTCTCGGGAAACAGTCAACAGCGTACGGCTAAAATTCACCGGACTGTCCGGTCGGGCGCGCAATCCGCGCGTGACACGTGGCCGAGCCAACGGTCGGATGGGGGCACCGGACTGTCTGGTGTGCACCGGACAGTGTCCGGTGCGCCAACGGCTCCAAATCTTCAACGGTTGGCTGCACCAAATTAGGAAAGCAATCTGCACCGGACTGTGAACAGTGCCTGTCCGGTGCTGCACCGGACTGTCCGGTGCGCCACTCGACATAAGGCAAGAATTGCCTTCCTGGATTGCTTCCAACGGCTCCTAGATGCCTTGGGGCTATAAAAGGGACCCCTAGGCGCATGGAGGAGCACACCAAGCACTCTTTGATCAACTCTAAGCACCAAGACTCCATTCCTGCGCATTTGATTCTTTGTGATAGCAACTAGAGCTCCATTTGAGTAGAGAACTCTTCGAGTTGTGTTGCGAGCTCAAGTTGTGACTTGTGTGCGTGTTTGTGCTCTGATTTTGTATCTTGTGTGCATTGCTCTCCCTCCCTTACTTCCGCGTTTCTTTGTGATCATCATTTGTAAGGGCGAGAGACTCCAAGTTGTGGAGATTCCTCGCAAACGGGAGATAGTAAACGAAAGCAAAACATCGTGGTATTCAAGTTGATCATTGGATCACTTGAGAGAGGTTGAGTGCAACCCTCGTCCGTTGGGACGCCACAACATGGAGTAGACAAGTGTTGGACTTGGCTGAACCACGGGATAAACCACTGTGCCTCTCTGTGTTGATTTCTTTGTGGTTATCGTGTTTAGCAAGAACTCCTCTCTAGCCACTTGGCTTTATTGCTCTAACACTTAATCAAGTTTGTGGCTTTAAGTTTCAAGTTTTTACAGGATCACCTATTCACCCCCCCCTCTAGGTGCTCTCATGCACAGAGCCAAGTCTTTTTCCAAATCTTTTCTCCCTGTTTCTAGCACTTAGACAAAATATGTTAGTACTCAAAACAATGTACTAAGTCTAGAAACGTACCTTTATCTTTGATTTGCACTTCTTACTTGGCACATGTGAACTTAATTAAACATGTTGGACACTTAATCACCAAAACGTTATAGAAATTGCCCAAGGGCATATTCCCTTTCAACAACGTTCTTCAGATGATTCCTGTTGATATTCCTTCACTAGGCCATGATACTGCTCCTTCTGACTTGGGTTTGCCATTGTTCTTCTCTAACCTTTAGGTGAGTCAACTGTTTGCCCTGTATTGTTCTTCTTTGTCGGATATATCTCTCATACTTATTTGTCTTCAATCACAGGCTCTAGTGAATGGAATGTCTGCCCAGCTGAGATCATATGGTGCTTCTGTCCCAAAAGGAGCTCTGTCTTTGGTGCGGTGGAACCCATTGCTGCTTCAGAGACAGATAGCTGACTTGAAGGCATCAAACGCTGGTTAGTAACTTTGTTTCCTCTTTTGCTGATTTATTCAGTTGTTTTTAACCGTGTATCCTTCTTCGACTGTCTTGTCAGATATGGCTCGGCGATGTTCTGAGCTTGAGGAAAAACATCTTCAATATCAAACCGATTCGACCTGATGGTACTCTGATCTTGAAGAGAAGTATTCTCAAGGTCAGGCCAACCTGGCTCGGGTTTCTGCTTCTTTGGACGATGCACATTCTTTGAATTTTTCTCTCAAGGCTCAACTTAATTCTGAGAGGACAGTACACAAGGTAAACTTCCTTAATTGGCTCTGCTATGCTTACTGTTTACTGGATGCTGAAAGTTGATCTTTGTCTGTAGGAGGAGAAACGAATGCTTGCAGCTTCTTGCGATAATCTGGATAGGTTGTATCGCGATGCCAGGCTGCCAGCAATTCTCTAACCATCTTGGAGAGGAGCCATCACTTTACTATGTCGGATCTGGATCATCATCGTCACGAGCTGCAAATGTCTCAGGATGAGGTCCTGCGACTTAGACAGTTGGTGTCAAGCAAGGATTCCATCGTCAAGGATCTGCGTGCCTCCAAGAGGTCAGTCGCCCAGGAGCTAGAGGCCGCTCGACTGGCTACCAAAGTTTTGGAGGACAATTGTGCCATTCTGAAGGCTCAGCGCGACAAGGCTATGGACAAAGCCATTCGCGCGGGGCGAATCTTGATGAGAAGGCTCGGTGTAGTTGTTCCTGATGACATTGTTGCCAACGTCAAGGCTGCGCCTGATGCCTCGAGTCGCCCTCCTTCAATTGCCCCTGCGAAAGACATTGCCAAATAGATACGTTTCACCGTAGTGATGTTTTTAGGAAATACTGAATGTATTTGCGAATTCTATGTCTGTGTGATCATTGTGTCCAGATACTCGATGGATAGGGCACTAGAATGTGTCCTTGGTGCTGATGATTTCAACATTTTGTTTTTGTTGTCAGGACGTAACAGTCGTCCTGTATGATTGTTGAAGTAAATGCGGCGTGCTGGTTTTGAAGCTTTTTCCTGACTTATGCCAATCGTTTGGCTAGTAAGACATAGTGGTCACCCTAGGATGAGTAGATGTGAGCATGTCACATCGTCTTAGGTCGTTGCCGACTTAAGTCGATTTGCTTCGTTAGTAGGGTATAGTGGTCACCCTAAGTCGAGTAAGCGCGGGCATGTTGCACCGTCTTAAGTCATTGCCGACTTAAGCCGATTGCTCCGTTAGTAGGGTATAGTGGTCACCCTAAGTCGAGTAAGCATGAGCATGTCGCACCGTCTTAAGTCATCCCTGACTTAAGCTGATTGCTCCATTAGTAGGGTATAGTGGTCACCCTAAGTCGAGTAAGCGTGAGCATGTCGTACCGTCTTAAGTCATCGTCGACTTAAGTCGATTGCTCCATTAGTAGGGTATAGTGGTCACCCTAAGTCGAGTAAGCGTGAGCATGTCGCATCGTCTTAAGTCATCGCTGACTTAAGCCGATTGCTCTGTTAGTAGGGTATAGTGGTCACCCTAAGTCGAGTAAGCGTGAGCATGTCGCACCGTCTTAAGTCATCGCCGACTTAAGCCGATTGCTCTGTTAGTAGGGTATAGTGGTCACCCTAAGTCGAGTGAGCGCGTTGATTCTGAAAGGGAAATAGGGTCAAACCTTTTCCAATATGAATTTTGGTGGTTGAATTGCCCAACACAAATTATTGGACTAACTAGTTTGCTCTAGAATATATGTTCTACAGGTGCCAAAGGTTCACAACAAACCAATACAAAGATAAAAGAAAGGGTTCAAAACAAAGGAGCAAAGTATTCCGAAGGCTGCCCTGGTCTGGCGCACCGGACTGTCCGGTGCACCAGGGAACCCAACTCCAAACTTGCCACCTTCGGGAATTCTGGGAGCCGCTCCGCTATAATTCACCGGACTATCCGGTGTAGCAACGGACTGTCCGGTGTGCCAGTAGAGCAACGACTACTTCGCACCAACGGTCGTCTGCAGAAGACATTCAGTGCTCTACAGTGCGTGTCGTTGTTTTGGGTCCGACCGCACACCCGGGGTTGCCCCTCGAGGTGTTTTTAGGAGTAGGGTGGTGTCGCCGACTGTAGCAAAATGGTTCGTGCCAGATACACGAGAGACAAGAGACAATGTTTACAGGTTCAGGCCGCTTAGAGATGCGTAACACCCTACGTCCTGGCGAAGATGCTTTGTGTAATGGGTTACAAGGTGGTTCTCTAGAGCGAGGATGTGGAGAGTGTAGGTAGATGGCTGGATAGTGTGTTCGATCGTTCTGAAGGGGTGCCCCCTGAGCCTTATATATTCGGCCGTGGGGCGATACATGCGGATATGATAACAACATGCACCTAAAGGATAGTGAACTGTTTGAGTTTATCTTCCTATGATTCAGTCAACCTATCCTCGCCTGGTTCTACTGCATGGTGCTCCAGCGTGGGAAAGTCAGATCTTCTGTTGTAATTTCTTCGCTCAACGTTGTGAGGCCATCTGGACTTGCGTCGACCCGGCTTTACGTTGATTTGCTTTGCTGATTGTCCCCTCCCCCAGGCCCATGAAGGAATGACCTTACGACTTATTGGGCCTATGGGCCCTTCGTGAGGTCTTTTACCCTGCTAGTGGACCCGAGGGATATCTGTCCCCCACAAGCCCCCGATCTTTGGGTTGATTTTGAGATAATCGGGCCAAAGATCCTAGGCCCAACTTGCAGGTTTTGCTTACGACAAGAAACGCTTCTTGGGTAATCTGGTGAAAATGATTTCTTACTGTCTTCTTCTGCTTTGCTTCACTCGAAGTCTGTAATTTTGCCTCACACTTGTGCCTCAGAGGTCGGCTTCTCATCTCGTAGGACCTTGAATTTCAATGGGTGCACCGGAGGTGCACCCAATGGGTGTAGCCCCCGAGCTTCGAGTAGATTTTAGAAGATAATCTACTCGAAGGTCTTCATCAGAATTTGTTTTTATTTTCTTCTCGTGCTCTGGTTGAGGGCCAGCCTTGTCTTTTAATCTTGTCTTATGCCTTAGAAATCGGCACTATCTTGGCTTGAAGCGGTGATCCATGGGGTGCACCGAAGGTGCACCCAATGGGTGTAGCCCCCGAGCTTTGAGTGGATTTTTGAAAACAATCCTCTCGAAGGTCTTTACCTCGTGTCCTTTTACCGAGAGTCATACTTTCTCTCTTTTTTGTTTCTTGGATGCCTTAGAAGTCGGCATTATGTCATCCATATTATGCTTCAGAGGTCAGCATTATGTCATCAATATTATGCATCCGAGGTCAGCATGTAATTTGTCTTTTGCAGCCGAGTTCGTGATCTGCCCATATCTTGCTAAGTGGTGCAATTTATTTGCTCTGTGACTGATTGGACGTTTGATGGACGTTCCCTGGCTAGTCTTTACGTCGCTTCCATCGGTCAGATTTTGTACTTCACCGGCTATATTTGGCTTTCCTCTGATCCTTACTGATATCTCATTTTTGTCTTGGGGTGTTCATTGCACGCCCTGCACGGATGTGACAGTTTTTTTGAAAAATATACTGATAATTCCTGGGCGTCCCCCCCAATGGGTGTGGGTAAGAGACGGCTTGGTACGCTGAGTGTTTTAACCGGCTGCTTCTGAGTAGTAATGTGATGTGACGACGGGTGTAATCATATCTTCTGTGCTGTTGACTGGAGTCCCAATGGGTGTTGCATTGCGTGAAACGGCGTCAGCCGTGCGTCTTCAGACGGGTTGGAGTGTGTATTGAATGCTTTGCGACTGTTCAGTGACCGCGGTTGGAGGTGAGCGGTTGCCTTCTCTTCCTATAAATAGTGCCTTTGCCTCTCTGGTTTTTTCACATCTCTTGCTATTATCTACTGCTTGCTTCCTTCTTCTACCTGCATTTCCATCATGGGCAAGAAACGCAAGCGCGAGCCAACTCCTCCGTCCGAGGACTTTGGTGACTCGGAATATTCAGAGGAGGAGTTCTCCTCTGAATCTGAGGGGTCTCCGGCTCCCATCCCCCTGCGTGAGTCGTCTGATGATTCAGACGACTCCCAGGGGCTTGCGGCGGAGGTCTGGACTTACATCCGGGCCGTCGAGCGCTCCGGGCTCGTGGGCTCGGATGAGTCGGAGGACTCCTCGGACGAGGAGGACTCGTCCGAGGAGGACGGCGGCGACGGTGGCGAGGGCGACGACGACGACGACGGAGGCGGTGGCAGCGACGACGACGGTGACTACGGCGGCGGGGGCGGCAGCAGTGGCAGGGGCAGCAACAGCGGCAGGGGCGGCAACAGCGGCAGCAGGGGCAGCAGGGGCGGCAACAAGGCCGGTGGCTAAATGCCACTGGTTATTAAATATTAGTATAGATTAGAAGTAGTATAGTAAAATAATGTAATAGTATTAGTAATGCAAAGTAGTATAGTGTAGTAGTAATTGTAGTAGTAGTAGTAGTAGTGGCAGTAGGGAAGTTATCAACTCATAATGAGTTGATTTGTAAGTATGAAAACTCCCTTAATGAAGAACGGTTTCGTCCCTTCTGTGCGGATTTTGAGTTCTTAATCAACTAAATTGTCGATTATGAACAACGCCGAGTTTTTGAGTCCTTCTTCCGCCTGCTTTATTTACGAAGTTGACTCCTTTGGGATAGTAACTAAATAACTCGGGCATCACACCGACGTTTTGTGATGGCCGAGCTATTGTTGTCACCATTTGCGCTTTTTAAAATAGCGTCCGAGTGATTACGAAACTGTGTCAGCGACAGAATGACTGAAGGCTGCGTCGGCATTTTAGAGGTAACTGCTGAGCCATTGGTGATAACGTCAGCATCTTAGAAGTGATAGCCGAGTTAGAACGGGCCGCGTCGACCACTTTTGAGGATAATAGCCGAGTGATGATGTGGCACGTCGGGGTTTTAGAGGTAACCGCCGAGTGACGACGTGGCACACCGGTGTTTTAGAAGTAACCGCCTGGTGCTGACTGGGCGCTTTTGAAAACGGTATCCAGCTCGGGAATATCCCGCTTATACAGCGCTTTCAGCCGCCTCTGCTTTCCGTGCCCTAGTTCTTGTTTTTCTGCCTCCAAATCCTCTCTGCAATTCAGCTCTCGCTCTGTTCGCCAGTAGATTTGAGATGGCGCCCAAGAGAAAGGCCTCGAGTTCATCCGCTGCGGTGATTCCCCCTATCGACCCCAACAGCCAATTGCCTTTCGCAGGTAATCACATGTCTGTTGTCTCCGAGTCTGATCTCCTCCACCTCGTGTCCATCGGGGTTCTTCCCCCGAAGAAGCTTTGTTCTTGGCAGATTTGCCATGGGGTCACCGTCCCGACAGAGGATACCCATGAGTCCGTGATTTATGTTCCTTTTCTTCTCCGCGGTCTCGCTCTCCCCATTTCACCTTTCTTCCGCGGCCTCCTTGATTTCTACCACCTTAACTTGACCCACCTGAATCCCAATTCTATTCTTCAAATTTCTATTTTCGTTCATTTGTGCGAAGCTTTCCTAGGAGTGCTGCCACATTTTGGGTTGTGGAAGTACTTGTATCACTGCCGCCCTGGGATGGCCGGGGGTCAGCATCAGCTGGTCGGGGGTGCTAGTTTGGAGATGCGCCGTGGGAGGAAAGCTGAGTATCTTGAAATTCCTCTCAAAGACAGTATCAAGGGATGGCGCTTGGAATGGTTTATTGTTGAGAACCATGGAAATTCCCTCCCTCCACGGTCGGGAAGACAGCCGGATGTTCGCACTCCGAGTTGGACTGAATCTCCCACGGATCAGGAGGTAGCTGAAGCGAGGGCTTTGCTAGCTGAAGTTGGACTGCTGAAAGAAAGGGGTCTGACTGCTGAAGCTGTGGTTACTGATTTCGTTTTCAAGAATGTTCAGCCGTTGAAGGACAGAGCATACCCAGCTTATCTGTACAGAGGCTTGGCTGACCCGACCCGGGTTACCAATAGGAGAATTCCCTCTGTAGACTTGGTGAACCGACTTGAGACGATCCTTAGAGGCAAAGTATCAAATATTGGCGCCCCAGTGGCATATTCAGCATGGAACCTGCCTTCTCCCAAGACCTTCACTCTTTTTGTGTCGAATCCACCTGTCACTGATGACGGTTTGGGCCTTAGAGTGCGACCCTCTGCCGAAGAGGTTAACACATTGGTTGCTTCGCTCGGGGAAATTCCTGACGACGAACGACAAGTCCACTTTGAGGTGCCTTTGGATCCTAGTGATGCAGAAATAAGTGCTATGCTTGATTTGCTGGCTGAGGACTCCCCTGATGCTGCTCCTACTGGGACATTGGTGGTGGCGCCTCTTTCAGAAGCTAATGTAACTTTGGATGTTCAGAAGCCTGCCAGTGCTCGCTCAAGACGCCCTTGCCGAGCCAATCAACCTGGTCCTTCTGCGGATGAGCAGAAAAAGGAAAAGAGACGTCTCCGGCAAGTGTCTAGTTTGGATCGGGGTGCTAGTCCCTCGGCTCCTGCTGCTGAGCAGGTTCCCGTGCCTGATTTCACTGACGCTGACCCCAATGGGTGTGCTCCATCCGATGTTGATCCCAATGGGTGTGATGCTTATGTTGTTGATGAAAATGACAGGGAGGAAAAAGATGAGGTCCCTCTGACCCGGAAGAACAGTCGGCAGTATATTGCCAGTGGGGAGAGCAGTGGAGTTCCTTCTCCTGCTTTGTCAGCCCTCGTTGGCTTACAGGAGTTATCTCTGGCCAATTTTGATCAGACCCTAGAGGATATGGTTCCAGAGAACCTTTTGTTGGAGCCAGCGGATGATGGTGTGATGGAGGTTTGTGCCAATGTGCTCGATGCTGGGTTGAGGTCATCCCGCGCCTCATCAACCTTAGAGCGCGGTCTTGAGGGCCAGGAGACTGATTTGGATCATCTCGGTCCCATGGAAGCAACTGAGGGGCCTTTAGCCTTAGAGGTGGCCACTGCAGAGAACTCGGCTCTCAAGGATGGTGTTGACGCTTACCCAGCCCCCGAGGGTGTTGCCGAGGGTGACTCGGCTCGGGTGGAAAGTGCAAGCCACTGTCCAGCCCCCGAGGGTACTGCCGGAGATGATCCGGCTCATGCGGGTAGTGAAAACTACGACCCAGCCCCCGATGGTGTCCCAGCAAGGTCCCCCTCTTGTACTTCCATGGACGTTCATGCGGGATCGCCCCCGCACTCCGGCTGCGTGGTGGTCGCCCAAGCTTCGAACCAGGGAGTCGCTTTGGAGGGCAGCGTCCCCGCTGGCCAAGTCTTGAGCTCTGTTGATGGCACTGAGTTGGTTTCTGCTGGCTTGTTGCCAACTGCTTCGGGTGGTGACCTTACGCCAGGCCATCAATTCATCTCTCATGATCTGGGAGCCCCTTCGTTCTTTTCCAATCTTCAGGTATTGTAATATATCTTGTCTTGACTTTCGCGCTGTGTGAACTGCTGTCATTACACTCATCTGTTCATCTTATTAGGCTTTGGTAGACGGAATGGCTAGTCAGCTGAGGTTGCAGGGTGCTTCTGTTCCAGAAGGAGCTTTGTCTCTTGCACGTTGGAATCCGGTGATACTTCAACAACGTGTTTCTGACTTGGAGGTGACCAACGCTGGTTAGTGCTTCTCTGCTTCTCTTTGTTCTGCATTACTGAACTGCTTTATATCCTGATCCTTTTTGTTTGATTATTTCCTGCTAGATATGACTCGGCAAATTTCCACTCTTGAAGAAAAACATTCCCGAGATCTAGCTGAGCTGGTCCAGCGGTGCTCTGACTTTGAAGAAAAGTATTCTCAAAGCCAGACCGAACTAGCTCAGGTTTCTGCTGCCTTAGATGACGCCAATGCACTAAGCTCTTCTCTGCGCACTCAGCTTGATTCTGAAAAGGTGACTTGTGAAGCTGTACCTTGCATTGTTGTGTTCCTATTGTTTGTTTGATGTTTGAAAGGAGCTGATTCTTGTTTGTAGGAAGAGAAACGTGCCCTTGCTGCATCTCGCGATAATCTTGACAGACTGTATCGCGATTCTAGCAACTCGATGACCATCCTGGAGAGGAGTCATCGCTTTTCCATGGAGGAGTTAGATAATCTTCGCTACAGACTGCAGGAATCCACAGATGACGTGATCCGTCTCCGACAGTTGATATCGGCTAAGGATGCTACTATCAAAGAACTCCGTGCTTCCAAGAAATCCATCACGCAGGAGCTAGAAAACGCTCGATTGGCTGCCAAGGTTGCTGAAGAAACTTCCACTACTCTGAAAGCCCAGCGCGACAGGGCTATGGATAAGGCCATACGAGCGGGACGATCTTGATGAGGAGACTTGGTGTAGTTGTTCCTGAAGACATAAGGGCTGATGTGAATGCTGCGCCTGATTCCTCAAGTCGCCCTTCCTCGTCGGTGGCTCCTGAGAAAGACATCATGAAATAGAGAAATGTTTTGCGTGCTTTGAGCGCGCGGTTAGCACGATCATGTATTTTTTAGAGGACACCAGTTTAGCATTTGAATGATATTGCTATTCTCCTACTGTTTTAGAGTTCAACAGTGCATAAATTTGTAGCAGTAAAAAGGCTGTGTGATGGTTTTTGAGACTTGTTTGTGGGATATAGAAGTCATCCCTCGAGTTACGTAAGCGCGAGTATGTCGCATTGCCTTAAGTTGTTGCCAACTTAAGCCGATTGCTTCGTCAGTAGGGCATAGTGGTCACCCCGAGTTATGTAAGTGTGAGCATGTTGCACCGTCTTAAGTCTTTGCCGACTTAAGCCGATTGCTCCGTTAGCAGGGCATAGTGGTCACCCCGAGTTATGTAAGCGTGAGCATGTTGCACCGTCTTAAGTCTTTGCCGACTTAAGCCGATTGCTCCGTTAGCAGGGCATAGTGGTCACCCCGAGTTATGTAAGCGTGAGCATGTTGCACCGTCTTAAGTCTTTGCCGACTTAAGCCGATTGCTCCGTCGGCAGGGCATAGTGGTCACCCCGAGTTATGTAAGCGTGAGCATGTTGCACCGTCTTAAGTCTTTGCCGACTTAAGCCGATTGCTCCGTTAGCAGGGCATAGTGGTCACCCCGAGTTATGTAAGCGTGAGCATGTTGCACCGTCTTAAGTCTTTGCCGACTTAAGTCGATTGCTCCGTCAGCAGGGCATAGTGGTCACCCCGAGTTAAGTAAGAGCGCTAGTCAATCATGAACAAATTGAGTATCTCTGAAGCCTTCTTTATTGATGACATATCTCCCGTTTTACAGAGTACATTGTCGTCCCGATAGCTTTTGAAATTCAGCTAGGGGTAAAACTTCCTGAGGTGTTCTATATTCCAGGAGTTCCCAATTTCTGTGTCGTCCATCTGGGTTAGACGATATGATCCCGGCCGAGTGACTTCCGCTACTATGAATGGTCCTTCCCATAAGGGCGATAACTTGTGCCGTCCCTCCGCCGTTAGAATTCGGCGGAGGACGAGATCTCCTACTAAAAAGGATCGTTGTCGCACGGCTTTGTCGTGATAGCGTCTCAGAGTCTGCTGGTACCGTGCTGATTGAATTACTGCGTTCAGCCGTTCTTCTTCAAGTACATCAATGTCCTCCAGCCTAGTAGCTTCAGCTTCTGTTATGTTTTCAAAGACCAACCTCGGCGCCCCGAACTTGAGATCGGTGGGTAATACTGCTTCTGATCCACGATATTTTTGTCATCTGGTTCCTCTTCATTCTTTATGTATCTGATGATCGGCCTTCTCCAATCGTCAGAGTCTGAATCGGGTTGATCCACGATATTACATTCTTCTGCTTGATCTGTTGTGATGCTCGGTTGTGGTATTTCTTGCACGAAGACTCCGGGTGGGACCTGAGTTCGGCTGGATCCTAACTTGGACAATACATCAGCTGCCGTGTTTCGATCTAGTCCTTCAAACTTATCTTCTAGCTTCCGGACGGCAGTGCAGTATTTTCCCATCGAATCCTTCGAATAGTCCCATTCTTTGTTTATCTGACTTATGACCACCAGAGAATCTCCGTATACCATTAATCTCTTGATGCCCAATGATATGGCAATGTTTAGTCCATGGATCAGAGCTTCATACTCGGCTGCATTGTTAGAGGCTGGAAATAACAGTCGGAGGGCATATTTGAGGTGTTCGCCTCTAGGCGCGATGAAGAGAATTCCTGCGCCTGCTCCCTGCAGCTTCAGCGAGCCATCAAAATACATCCTCCATACTTCTGCAGTTTTCGGGTTTTCTGGTATTTGTTGTTCAGTCCATTCTGATACGAAGTCAACCAATGCTTGGGACTTTATGGCAGTACGAGGTCAAAATTCAATGTCATGAGATCCTAGTTCACATGCCCACTTGGCTATTCGGCCAATGGCTTCCTTGTTGTGGAGAATATCCCCTATCGGAAAACCGGTGACTACTATGATTTTGTGGTCATCAAAGTAGTGACGCAGCTTGCGGGCAGTTAGGAGTACTGCATATAATAGCTTCTGCACTTGGGGATACTTTTTCTTCGAGGGACCCAGTACTTCACTAATGAAATAAACGGGGTGTTGCACAGGGTAGGCATGTCCTTCTTCTGCTCGCTCGACTACCAACGCGGTGCTTACCACGTGAGTCGTGCAAGAGATATATAGCAACAGATCTTCAGCTGGTTGAGTTGACGTGGCTCGCCGTGGTGGTTTCAGTACTGGTGGGGTTGTCAAGAATTTTTTCAGTGCGTCCAAGGCTTCCTGCGCTTCTGAAGTCCACTGAAACTTGTCCACCTTCTTGAGTAGCTTGTAGAACGGTAAACCTTTTTCTCCCAGCCTGGATATAAATCTGCTCAGAGCTGCCATACATCCGGTAAGTCGTTGAACCTTCTTTTGTGATCGTGGAGCTTCCATTTTCATGATAGCTTCAATCTTTTCCGGATTAGCTTCAATTCCCCGGTGGCTTACAATAAATCTGAGTAGCTTTCCTACTGGTACCCCAAAAACACATTTCTCGGGATTAAGCTTCCACCGATACCGTCGTAGACTGTTGAAAACCAGCTGCAAGTCTTCGATGAAGTTTTCCGAGTTCTCCGTTTTGATTACCACATCGTCTACGTAGGCTTCCACACGCTTGCCCCAGTGATCGGCTAAGCATGTTTGAATGGCTCTCTGATAAGTTGCTCCAGCGTTTTTGAGGCCGAACGGCATGGAGGTATAACAGAAAGCACCAAACGGAGTGATGAACGTCGTTTTTTTCCTCGTCTTCTTTTGCCAGGCTGATCTGATGGTATCCCGAATAGCAATCCAGGAAAGACAGCACAAAACATCCGGCGGTGGAGTCTACCACCTGATCTATCCTTGGGAGCCCGAAGGGATCCTTCGGACAATGTTTGTTGAGATCAGTATAGTCGACGCACATGCGCCAATCCACTTTATTCTTTTTGAGTACAAGAACAGGGTTGGCTAACCATTCGGGATGTAACACTTCTCTAATGAACCCAGCCGCGACCAAGCGGGCCAGCTCAGCGCGAATGGCCTCTCTCTTGTCGGGCGTGAAACGATGCAGCTTTTGCCGGATTGGTCTTGCTTGGGGGTAGACCTTCAATTTGTGCTCAGCCAGTTCTCTCGGGACTCCCGGCATATCCGCAGGTTGCCATGCGAATACGTCTCGGTTGTCTTGCAGAAACTGGACAAGCGCGCTTTCCTATTTATCATCCAGGCTAGAGCTGATGATGGCAGTTTTGCGTTCATCGGCAAACCCCAGATTGATTCTTTTAGTTTCTTCAGTCGGCCGCATAGAGGTCGCGGCTTGAGCTTCATTCGCCGACGCTGTGTGGTCTTCCTCAGGCTTAGAGTTCGCCTGGGTCGAAGAAGTCGCTGACGGTTTGGTGGTGAGGGCCGCGTGGATGGCCACTCGGAAACATTCTGCGGCGCCTTGGAGGTCAGCACGCACAGTTATGATTCCTTGCGGTCCCGGCATCTTCAATATCATGTACGTGTAATGCGGGATGGCCAAGAATTTTGCCAGTCCCGGCCTCCCGATGATGGCGTTGTACCCGCAGTCGAAGTTCGCCACTTCGAACCTCAGGAACTCAGTTCTGTAGTTCTCCAGAGTCCCGAAGGTGACGGGCATGTAGATGTGGCCCAGCGGGTATTCTCCCTCAGTTGGCACGATGCCAAAGAAGGGAGTATCTGACTCGTGGAGTTCTTTGAGGTGAACTCCCAAGCCTTGGAGTGTCCGGGGGAAGGTGACGTTGATGCTGCTCCCCCCGTCCACTAACACCTTCTTCACCCTGCTCTCTCGGATCA
Source organism: Zea luxurians (assembly GCA_029449295.1). Classification (NCBI taxonomy): domain Eukaryota; kingdom Viridiplantae; phylum Streptophyta; class Magnoliopsida; order Poales; family Poaceae; genus Zea; species Zea luxurians. The sequence goes on along the minus strand of JAOPSE010000006.1, from coordinate 154,203,239 downwards.
CCGGATCGACGAGGAGCGGGTATTTGCCCGGGTGGTCGAAGTTGAGCCATTGATCTGCCCGAGTGAAGGTGATTGGGAGCTCCGACCATCGGTACGGAGCGGGTGGTCCGGTGGTTGCCACTAGTATCTAGCGATCGTTGAGCTTTTGCTGTCTTTTGTTCTCCTGTGATCCGTGTCCGCCGAAGATGATGTTGACCTCCCTGTCAACGCGCGGGAAAGCTCCTCCTCCTCCCTCCTCCTGCAGCTGGGGTTGTCGTGGTTCTTCTGGTCCTCCCCGCGGCGGAGGAGGAGGCAAAGGTTGGAAGGGTCGGCCGTGCCCAATGGAATGCTTGAAGTCCCGGCAGTTCCGAAGAGTGTGGCGCATGTCCTTGTGGTACAGGCACTGGGCGTCGAGGATGTCGTCCAGCGTGCGTTCGCCTCCGCGAGGTCCTCCCCGGGCGCGAGAGGCAGGTGGTCCGGCGGCGTGCACCTCTTCGCGCGGTCTCTTCTCCCAGCGTTTGTCAGGTTGCTGGTTCGTGTCGCGTCGTGGTGCTGCTAGAGCGGGCTTTGCTCCTCCGATGAGGTCCTGGGCTCGCTCGTCGGCGGTGATGTAGAGGTCGGCTTCCCGGAACAGCTCCTCGGAGGTAGTTGGCGCCTTCTGCAGTATGGCTCGGACGAAGGCCGAGTCATTGGATCCTCTGTAGAAGTCCTCGATCACGGCCGCCTCCGTGACCTCGGGGATACGATTTCTCATGGTCTGGAACCTTTTGAGGTACGATCGGAGAGTTTCGTTCCCCCGGCGCTTGATGGATTTGAGGTCCCATGGTTGCGCCGGTTTATCGGAGAGGGACTGAAAATTTGCAGTGAAGCGCCGACTGAAGTCGCTCCAGTCGTCAATGCAGTGTCGAGGTAGATGTCGTAGCCATTGCAGTGCGTCTTGCCCGAGGACAATGGGTAAGTACGCAGTCATCACGTCCTCGGATGCTCCGGCGGCTCGAGCGGCGGTGGTGTAGACGGCCAACCAGCCTCCTGGGTCCTGCTTAGGTTCATATTTATCGACATTGGATACCTTGAAGTTAGGGGGCCATTGAATGGCCCTAAGGCGTGGAGTAAGGGCTGACACTCCACATGTGTCCTCCTGTCGTCGGAGATGATGTCTGTCCCGGGGAGGGGAGTAGTTGTTGTGGTTCCTCGACCGTCCCTAGGCAGTTCCGCCAGTCGAGGCTGTCGTTGATTCGGATCTGGTGGCTTGACTCCGAGCGAGAATGCCATGATCCCTATCGTATTCCTCCCGGCGGCGTATCTCGTTCTCATGCCGTCGTTCACGCAAAGCGTTGATGGAGCTCCACGCGTCTCGGCGACTGTTGATGGCGTGTCGCAAGTCGTTCGGCGGGTGAGCGAGAGGTAGAAGATGGTTGGCTGCCTGGGTGAACAGGCGTCGATAGCCCTCGGCGTCGGGAGTCCGAGGGAGTTCATTAGCTATCCGAGCTAGTACTCCTCCGACTTCGCTCGGCGTGTTTATGGCTCGGGCGAAGTCGGGGTTCAGGTTGCGACCGAAGAGTGGATTTTCCCGGCGCTGCCTCGCCTCTTGCTCGGCTTGTTCCTGAGCTCGTCGACGATCGCGCCGCCGGGAGTTCCTTTGTTCTCTGAAGACGCGTTCTTCCGGAGTTTCTCCCATCTCCGAGACCTCGTCTCGCGAGACAGGCTGCTCCGGATCCCGTTCTCCGGCTTGGTGATGTCTCCGGACGTTTCAGCGCCGATTTCTTTGTCGACGGGATTCCCGCTGAGGTGGTTCTTCCCTAGGCGCAGTTGGCTCGTCGTCAGAGACGGGAGGCGATTCCACTCTCCCGATGAAGAGAACGTCGGGGTAGAATGGTGTGGCTGTCGTGGCGATCTTCTTTCGGGGAGCTGGAGATTGCGCTTCTCCGGTTTTTTCAGAGTTTGTTGGAGGAAGCTTCTTTCTTGGCGGATCAGCAACGCGGTGTAGAGTTCCCTCTTCGTCGGCTATGGACGAGATCGTCCCAAAGCAGAACATGGACCCGGGACGGAAGGTGATCTTGCTGTGGATGGTGACGGCCATTGAGCTATCTTAGATCGTTGACACCCCCCCTACCTGGCGCGCCAGCTGTCGGTGTTTTGGGTCCGACCGCACACCCGGGGTTGCCCCTCGAGGTGTTTTTAGGAGTAGGGTGGTGTCGCTGACTGTAGCAAAATGGTTCGTGCCAGATACACGAGAGACAAGAGACAATGTTTACAGGTTCGGGCCGCTTAGAGATGCGTAACACCCTACGTCCTGGCGAAGATGCTTTGTGTAATGGGTTACAAGGTGGTTCTCTAGAGCGAGGATGTGGAGAGTGTAGGTAGATGGCTGGATAGTGTGTTCGATCGTTCTGAAGGGGTGCCCCTAGGCCTTATATATTCGGCCATGGGGCGATACATGCGGATATGATAACAACATGCACCTAAAGGATAGTGAACTGTTTGAGTCTATCTTCCTATGATTCAGCCGACCTATCCTCGCCTGGTTCTACTGCATGGTGCTCCAGCATGGGAAAGTCAGATCTTCTGTTGTAATTTCTTCGCTCAACGTTGTGAGGCCATCTGGACTTGCGTCGACCCGGCTTTACGTTGATTTGCTTTGCTGATTGTCCCCTCCCCCAGGCCCATGAAGGAATGACCTTACGACTTATTGGGCCTATGGGCCCTTCGTGAGGTCTTTTACCCTGCTAGTGGACCCGGGGGATATCTGTCCCCCACAGTGCGCGCCTGCGCACGCAGAAGTCAGAGCAGGCGCCAGAAGGCGCACCAGACTGTCCGGTGGCCCCAATTGTCAGAGCTCCAACGATCAGAACCTAACGGCCTGGTGACGTGGCTGGCGCACCGGACAGTGTTCGGTAGCGCACCGGACTGTCCGGTGCGCCATTCGACAGAAGCCCTCACCAACGGTTCTTTTGGTGGTTGGGGCTATAAATACCCCCCCAACCACCACACTTCAATGCATCCAAGTTTTCAGCCTTCAAACCTCATACAAGAGCTATAGCATTCAATACAAGACACAAACAAAGAGATCAAATCCTCTCCCAAGTCCGGAATCACTCCAAACATTAGTGACTAGAGAGAGAGAGACCCGGTCTTTGTGACCACCTCAACGGGGAGTAGGTTTGCAAGAACCGAACCTCGTTTAAACAAATCACTGTGTCATCCATTTTTATTTGCTTGTGATTTGTTTTCGCCCTCTCTTTTGGACTCGCTTATATTTCTAACGCTAACACCGGCTTGTAGTTGTGCTTAAGTTTATAATTTTCAGATTCCGCCTATTCACCCCCCCTCTAGGCAACTTTCAATTGGTATCAGAGCCCAGTGCTTCATTAGAGCCTAACCGCTTGAAGTGATGTCGGGGGATCACGCCAAGAAGGAGATGGTGACCGACAAGAAGCTCGTTACAAGCCACGGGAAGGCTCCATCGGGAGAGTCCCGCAACAAGGGGAAGGAGAAGGAATCCCCTTCACACAAGTCGCATCAGAGTGGCGAAAAGAAAAAGAAAATGAGGAAGGTGGTCTACTACGAGACTGACTCTTCATCGCCATCCACCTCCGGCTCCTACGTGTCGTCCGTAACTTCTAAGCGCCATGAGCGCAAGAAGTTTAGTAAGATTCCCCTACACTACCCTCGCATTTCTAAACGTACTCCATTACTTTCCGTTCTATTAGGCAAACCACCTGTTTTTGACGGTGAAGATTATAACATGTGGAGTGATAAAATGAGGCATCACCTAACCTCACTCCACACTAGCATTTGGAACATTGCTGAGTTTGGTGTACAGGTACCATCCGTAGGGGATGAGGACTATGATTCGGACGAAGTTGCCCAAATCCAGCACTTCAACTCACAAGCCACCACAATACTCCTCGCCTCTCTAAGTCGAGAGGAGTATAACAAGGTGCAAGGATTAAAGAGCGCCAAGGAGATTTGGGACGTGCTCAAAACAGAGCACGAAGGAGACAAGGTGACCAAGATCACCAAGAGGGAGACAATCGAGGGGGAGCTCGGTCGCTTCATGCTCAACCAAGGAGAAGATCCACAAGCCATGTACAACTGGCTAAAGACCTTGGTAAATCAAGTGCGCAACCTCGGGAGCACCAAATGGGATGACCATGAGATGGTCAAGGTTATTCTTAGATCACTCGTATTTCTTATCCTACGCAAGTTCAATTGATTCGTGGTGATCCAAGATATAAACTAATGTCTCCCAAGGAAGTGATAGGCAAATTTGTGAGCTTTGAATTGATGATCAAAGGCTCCAAGAAGATCATCGAGCAAGGTGCCTCCTCCTCCATACCCGAAGCACAACCCGTTGCATTCAAAGCAACGGAGGAGAAGAAAGAAGATTCTACTCCAAGTAGAATCCCCATCGACGCCTCCAAGCTTGACAATGAGGAAATGGCGCTCATCATCAAGAGCTTCCGCCAAATCCTCAAGCAAAGGAAGGGGAAAGATTACAAGCCCCATTCCAAGAAGGTTTGCTACAAGTGTGGTAAGCCCGGTCATTTCATTGCTAAATGTCCATTATCTAGTGAAAGTGACAGGGGCGACGACAAGAAGGGAAAGAGGAGAGAAAAGAAGAGATACTACAAGAAGAAGGGCGGCGATGACCATGTCTGCCGAGAGTGGGACTCCGACGAGAGCTCCACGGACTCCTCCTCCGACGAGGACGCCGCCAACATCGCCGTCAACAAAGGGCTCCTCTTCCCCAACGTCGGCCACAAATGCCTCATGGCAAAGGACGGCAAGAAGAAGAAGGTAAAATCCAAATCCTCCAAATATGCAACATCTAGTGATGAGGCTAATTCTAGTGATGATGAAGATGATTTGTTTACTCTCTTTGCCAACTTAAACATGCAACAAAAGGAAAAATTAAATGAATTGATTAGCGCTATTCATGAGAAGGATTAACTCTTGGATAGCCAAGAGGATTTCCTAATTAAAGAAAACAAAAAACATATTAAAGTTAAAAATTCTTATGCTCAGGAGGTAAAGAAAAATGAAAAATTAACTAGTGAGCTAAGCACTTGCCATGATATTGTTTCCAACCTTAGAAATAGAAATGCAAAATTAATTGCTAAGGTTGAAAAATTTGATGTTTGTGATGATTCAATTGTTAGTCTTAGAAATGATAATGCCAATTTAATTGCTAACATTGACAAATTGAATGCCTCTCTTTCTAGCCTTAAAATTGAAAATGAAAAATTAATTGCTAAGGCTAAGGATTTAGATGCTTGCAATGCTTCTATTTCCAATCTTAGAGATGAGAATGATATTTTGCATGCTAAGATTGTTGAGTTAAATACTTGCAAACCCTCTACATCTACTGTTGAACATGTTTCTATTTGCACTAGATGTAGAGATGTTAATGTAGATGCTATTCATAATCACCTTGCTTTAATTAAACAACAAAATGATCACATAGCTACATTAACTGCTAAAATCAATTAGCATGACTTGGAAAATGAAAAATTTAAATTTGCTAGAAGCATGCTTTATAGTGGGAGACGCTCTGGCATTAAGGATGGCATTGGCTTCCAACAGGGAGACAATGTCAAGCTTAATGCCTCGCCTAAAAGATTGTCTAATTTTGTTAAGGGCAAGGCTCCCATGGTTCAGGATAACGAGGGTTACATTTTATATCCTATCGGTTATCCCGAACACAAAATTAGGAGAATTCACTCTAGGAAGTCTCACTCTAGCCCTAATCATGCTTTTATGTATAAGAGTGAGGCATCTAGTTCTAGGCAATCAATCCATGCTAAATTGCCTAAGAAGAAAACTCCTAAAGCATCAAATGGTCATAATGTTTCATTCAAAACTTTTGATGCTTCTTATGTGCTAACTAACAAATCAGGCAAGGTAGTTGCCAAATATGTTGGGGGCAAACACAAGGGATCAAAGACTTGTGTTTGGGTACCCAAAGTTCTTGTATCTAATGTCAAAGGACCCAAAACTGTTTGGGTACCTAAAACCAAGAACAAAATTTGTTTTGTAGGTTTATGCATCCGGGGGCTCAAGTTGGATCATCGACAGCAGGTGCACAAACCATATGACAAGGGAGAAAAAGATGTTCTCCTCCTATGAGAAAAACCAAGATCCTCAACGAGCTATCACATTCGGGGATGGAAATCAAGGTTTGGTCAAAGGATTGGGTAAAATTGCTATATCACCTGACCACTCTATTTCCAATGTTTTTCTTGTAGATTCATTAGATTACAACATGCTTTCTATTTCTCAATTATGCAAAATGGGTTACAACTGTCTTTTTACGGATACATGTGTCACTGTCTTTAGAAGAAGTGATGATTCAGTAGCTTTTAAGGGAGTATTAGAGGGTCAGCTATACTTAGTTGATTTCATTAGAGCTGAACTCGATACTTGCTTAATCGCTAAGACTAACATGGGTTGGCTCTGGCATCGCCGACTAGCCCACGTTGGAATGAAGAATCTTCACAAGCTTCTAAAGGGAGAGCACATTTTGGAACTAACAAATGTTCATTTTGAGAAAGACAGGATTTGTAGCGCATGTCAAGCAAGGAAGCAAGTTGGTGTTCATCATCCACACAAGAACATCATGACGACTAACAGGCCACTTGAGCTCCTCCACATGGACCTATTCGGCCCGATAGCTTACATAAGCATCGGCGGGAGTAAGTACTGTTTAGTTATTGTGGATGATTATTCTCGCTTCACTTGGGTATTCTTTTTATAGGATAAATCTCAAACCCAAGAAACTTTGAAGGGATTCTTGAGACGGGCTCAAAATGAGTTCGGCTTGAGGATCAAGAAAATAAGAAGCGACAACGGGACGGAGTTCAAGAACTCACAAATTGAAGGCTTTCTTGAGGAGGAGGGCATCAAGCATGAGTTCTCTTCTCCCTACATGCCACAACAAAATGGTGTAGTGGAGAGGAAGAATAGAACTCTATTGGACATGGCAAGGACCATGCTTGATGAGTACAAGACTTCGAATCGGTTTTGGGCCGAGGCGGTCAACACCACTTGCTACGCTATCAACCGGTTATATCTACACCGAATCCTCAAGAAGACATCTTATGAACTCCTCACCGGTAAAAAGCCCAATGTTTCATATTTTAGAGTCTTTGGTAGAAAATGCTTTATTCTTGTTAAAAGAGGTAGAAAATCTAAATTTGCTCCTAAGGCTGTAGAAGGCTTTTTACTAGGATATGATTCAAACATAAGGGCATATAGAGTCTTTAACAAGTCCACTAGACTAGTTGAAGTTTCTTGTGACATTGTGTTTTATGAGACTAACGGCTCTCAAGTAGAGCAAGTTGATCTTGATGAATTAGATGATGAAGAGGCTCTGTGCATCGCGCTAAAGAACATGTCCATTGGGGATGTGTGCCCTAAGGAATTCGAAGAGCCTCCACAAGCACAAGATCAACCATCTTCCTCCATGCAAGCATCTCCACCAACTCAAAATGAGGACGAGGCTCAAGATGATGAAGGAGAAGATCAAGAAGATGAGCCACCTCAAGAAGACGACAATGATCAAGGGGGAGATACAAATGATTAAAACAAGGAAGATGAACAAGATCAAAGACCACCACACCCAAGAGTCCACCAAGCAATCCAACGAGATCACCCCGTGAACACCATCCTAGGAGATATTCATAAGGGGGTAACCACTCGATCTCGTGTTACTCATTTTTGTGAACATTACTCTTTTGTTTCCTCTATTGAGCCACACAGGGTAGAGGAAGCACTTCAAGGTTCGGATTGGGTGTTGGCGATGCAAGAGGAGCTCAACAATTTCACAAGAAATGAGGTATGGCATTTAGTTCCACGTCCTAACCAAAATGTTGTAGGAACCAAGTGGGTCTTCCGCAACAAACAAGATGAGCATGGTGTGATGACAAGGAACAAGGCACGACTTCTGGCCAAAGGGTATTCACATGTCGAAGGTTTGGATTTTGGTGAAACCTATGCACCCGTAGCTAGGCTTGAATCAATTCGTATATTACTTGCCTATGCTACTTACCATGGCTTTAAGCTTTATCAAATGGACGTGAAGAGTGCCTTCCTCAACGGACCTATCAAGGAAGAGGTCTATGTTGAGAAACCTTCTGGCTTTGAAGATAGTAAGTATCCTAACCACGTATACAAACTCTCAAAGGCGCTTTATGGGCTCAAGCAAGCCCCAAGAGCATGGTATGAATGCCTTCGAGATTTTCTTATCACTAATGGCTTCAAAGTCGGCAAGGCCGATCCTACTCTCTTTACTAAGACAATTGAGAATGATTTGTTTGTATGCCAAATTTATGTTGATGATATCATATTTGGGTCTACTAACAAATCTATTTGTGAAGAGTTTAGTAGGATCATGATTCAAAAATTCGAGATGTCTATAATGGGGGAGTTAAAGTATTTTCTAGGATTCCAAGTCAAGCAACTCTAAGAGGGGACCTTCATTTGCCAAACGAAGTACATTCAAAACATTCTTACCAAGTTTGGAATAAAGGATGCCAAGCCCATCAAGACACCCATGGGAACCAATGGGCATCTCGACCTCGACATGGGAGGTAAATCCGTAGATCAAAAGGTATACCGGTCGATGATAGGATCCTTACTCTATTTATGTGCATCTCGACCGAATATTATGCTTTCCGTATGCATGTGTGCAAGGTTCCAAGCCGAACCTAAGGAAGTTAACCTTAGGGCCGTGAAGCGAATCTTGAGATATTTAGTTCAAACACCTAAGCTTGGTCTTTGGTACCCCAAAGGATCCTCATTTGTTTTATTAGGATATTCCGATGCTGATTGGGCAGGGTGTAAGATTGATAGAAAGAGCACATCAGGGACTTGCCAATTCTTGGGAAGATCTCTGGTGTCTTGGGCTTCAAAGAAACAAAACTCAGTAGCTCTTTCTACCGCCGAAGCTGAGTACATTGTCGCAGGACATTGTTGCGCGCAATTGCTTTGGATGAGGCAAACCCTTAGGGACTATGGCTACAAGTTTAGCAAAGTCCCTCTCCTATGTGATAATGAGAGTGCAATCCGCATGGCGGATAATCTCGTTGAACACAGCCGCACTAAGCACATAGCCATTCGGTATCACTTTCTGAGAGATCACCAACAAAAGGGGGATATCGAGATAGCCTATATAAACACCAAAGATCAATTGGCTGATATCTTTACCAAGCCTTTAGATGAGCAATCCTTTACCAAACTTAGGAATGAGCTAAATATTCTTGATTCTAGGAACTTTGATTGATTCTTTGCACACATAGCTCATTTATATACCTTTGATCATATCTCTTTTATGCCTATGACTAATGTGTTTTCAAGTGCAATATTATGCTTAGTCATAGAATTGAAAGGGAAATGGAGTATTCGGCAAAGAAGGCGCTTCCACTCAACTCCATTGGTATTTGCCGGTACTCCGCATCACTCTCCACTTTGGTATAATCTTCACTCATGTCTATTTTGTTTGCCATTGGGGAGAAAGTTCAAAGGGCTTCTATTTCACTCATAAGTATCCGTTTTTGGTGATTCATGCCAAAGGGGGAGAAAGTATGAGCCCAAAGCAAAAGGACCGCACCACCACCGAATTTTAAAATGAAGTTTTCAAATTGATCTTATTGTGTTCAAAAAGGGGGAGAAAGTAGTATCTTCAAAAATTTCTAAAACCCTCTTGAACACTAAGAGGAGAATTTTATTTAGGGGGAGTTTTGTTTAAGTCAAAGGAAAAGCATTTGAAACAGGGGGAGAAAAATATTAAATCCTAAAAATGCTTCTCTCAATCTTATTCATGTACCTTTGACTATTTGCAAAAGGTTTTTGAAAAGAATTTTACAAAGGATTTGCAAAAACAAAACCATCCATGCACATCTATTGAAATAAGTTTATTGGTTTCAATTCCAAGAAACCTTTGCACTTACCTCATGCAAACTAGTTCAATTCAACACTTTTATATTTGCTTTGGTTTGTGTTGGCATCAATCACCAAAAAGGGGGAGATTGAAAGGGAAATAGGGTCAAACCTTTTCCAATATGAATTTTGGTGGTTGAATTGCCCAACACAAATTATTGGACTAACTAGTTTGCTCTAGAATATATGTTCTACAGGTGCCAAAGGTTCACAACAAACCAATACAAAGATAAAGGAAAGGGTTCAAAACAAAGGAGCAAAGTATTCCGAAGGCTGCCCTGGTCTGGCGCACCGGACTATCCGGTGCACCAGGGAACCCAACTCCAAACTTGCCACCTTCGGGAATTCTCGGAGCCGCTCCGCTATAATTCACCGGACTGTCCGGTGTAGCACCGGACTGTCCGGTGTGCCAGCGAAGCAACGGCTACTTTGCGCCAACGGTCGTCTGCAGAAGACATTCAATGCACTACAGTGCGTGCCTGCGCGCGCAGAAGTCAGAGCAGGCGCCAGAAGGCGCACCAGACAGTCTACAAGACCTATCCGGTGCACCACCGGACTGTTCGGTGGCCCCAATTGTCAGAGCTCCAACGGTCGGAACCCAACAGCCTGGTGACGTGGCTGGCACACCAGACAGTGTCCGGTGGCGCACCGGACTGTCCGGTGCGCCATTTGACAGAAGCCCTCACCAACGGTTCTTTTGGTGGTTGGGGCTATAAATACCCCTCAACCACCACACTTCAATGCATCCAAGTTTTCAGCCTTCAAACCTCATACAAGAGCTATAGCATTCAATACAAGACAGAAACAAAGAGATCAAATCCTCTCCCAAGTCCGAAATCACTCTAAACAAATTAGTGACTAGAGAGAGAGACTTTTGTGTTCTTTTGAGCTCTTGCGCTTGGATTGCTTTTCTTCTTCCTCATTCTTATTTCCATAACACTTGTAATCAAAACAAGAGACACCAATTGTGTGGTGGTCCTTGTAGTGGACTTAGTGTCCCATTTGATTGAGAAGAGAAGTTCACTCGGTCTAAGTGACCGTTTGAGAGAGGGAAATGGTTGAAAGAGACCCGGTCTTTGTGACCACCTCAACGGGGAGTAGGTTTGCAAGAACCGAACCTCAGTAAAACAAATCACCGTGTCATCCATTCTTATTTGCTTGTGATTTGTTTTCGCCCTCTCTTTTGGACTCGCTTATATTTCTAACGCTAACCCCGGCTTGTAGTTGTGCTTAAGTTTATAATTTTCAGATTCCACCTATTCACCCCCCTGTAGGCAACTTTCAGATTCCCAGTCTAATTGAATTGAAGTCAATTGATAATCGACAGTTTGAATGCCTTTGAGAATGAAATCTTTTATTGATGATGTATTCTCCAGTTACAGAGTACAATGTTGATCCGATAGCTTTTGAGGTCTTGCTAAGGGTAAAATTTTCTAAGATGCTCTATGTTCCATGAATTCCCCACTTTCGTACCATCCATTTGAGTAAGTCGATATGATCCTGGCCGAGTGACTTCTGACACAATGGTGACAACTTGTGTCGTCCCTCCCCCGTTAGAATTCGGCGAAGGACCAAGTCTCCCACTTCAAAGGAGTGATGTCGTATAGTCTTATCATGATAGCGCCTCAAGGTCTGCTGGTATCTAGCTGACTGAATTACCGTGTTCAATCGCTCTTCCTCCAGCACATCAATATCTTCTAGCCCGGTGGCTTCTGCTTCAGTTATGCTTTTGAAGACCAGCCTTTGTGCTCCAAACTGAGGTCGACAGGTAGCACTGCCTTCGAACCATAGACCATGAAGAAGGGGTGTTTCCATGCAGAGCTTGACTGGGTTGAGTTCTTAGGCTCCAAACCACATAAGGCAACTCTCTGATCCACTTTCCTACGAACTTTTCATTATTGTCGAAGACTTTCTTCCTGAGTGCTTCCAATATCATTCCATTAGCCCTTTCCACCTGACCATTAGCTCTTGGGTGTGCTACTGATGCATATTTGATCTAGATGCTCTGTTGCTCGCAGAAATCAAAGAATTCAAAGCTAGTGAAGTTGGATCCTAGGTCGGTTATGATGCTATTCGGTATCCCAAACCTGAATATTATATCTTGTATGAATTCCACTGCCTTGGCTAAAGTTAGAGAAGCAATGGGTTTGTACTCTATCCATTTAGTGAATTTATCGATGGCGACCAGCATGTGAGTATAACCTCCTCAAGCTTTCTTGAAGGGTCCAATCATGTCTAATCCCCAACACGCGAATAACCATGTTATGGGTATGGTCTGCAGCTGCTGTGCTGGTAAATGCTGTTGCTTTGACAAGAATTGGCAAGCTTCACATCTCTGGACTAACTCGGCTGCATCACTCTTTGCTGTTCGCCAATAGAAACCAGACCTGAAGACTTTCCCAACTAGAGTTCTAGATGCTGCGTGTATTCCACATTGTTCGGTGTGAATCTCATCTATTAGTTGTCTCCCAGTAACCGAGGAAATGCACTTCATGAGGACTCCTGTTGCACCCCTTTTCTACAGTGCGTCCCCTATGAGGGTGTAGTGGGCCGACTGTCTTGCGATGCGTTCTGCTGCTGCTTTATCATCCGGTTCTTCTTCATTCTTTATATACCTGATGATAGGCTCTCTCTAGTCATTTGAGTCTGACTCTAGCTGGCTCAAAGCATTGCACTCTTCCGCCTGATCTGAGGGAAAGCTTGGGCGTGGCACTTCCTGGACGAAAACTCCGGGTGGGACCTGATGCGTCACGATGCCCGATCTTCACGACGTAGGATCAATCTTCAGATAACTAGCTTCAAAGAAGCCAAGATAACTTCAAGAGCATAACGAGGGAAGGTGTGATTCATCAGCTGATACTGAAGAGGGTCAACCAAGCCTCTCAAGAAACGGTACTGTCGCTTGGCGTCGGTGTTGACATCTTCAGGAGCATAACGAGACAACTGCAGAAACCTGTCTCAGTACTCACTGACAGATGATGACCCTTGCTTGAGGGCCAGAAACTCCTCCTTCTTCACTGTCATCAGACCTGCAGGCACATGGTACTAACGAAAGCTACCTCTGAACTCTTCCCAAGTGATGGCATCGGGGTTGGCATGGGTGGCGAGATAAGACTCCCACCATGACTGGGCTGCTCCTCTCAATAGACGGGGACCATACAAGACTTTCTCCCTGTCATCACACTGAGCGGTATGCAACTCCCGCTCCACAGTGCGCAGCCAATCTTCAGCATCCACGGGGTCAAAAGAATGAGCAAACGTTGGAGGATGACCTCTCATGAATTCAGCACGCTTGTCTCTAGGCATCTGAGGCATCTGAGGTTGAGGTGGGGCCTGCTGCTGCTACTGCTGCTGAATGGTGGCCAGAGTCTGACCGATGGCTTGAACTGCCTGGGTCTGCATCAGAAACATCTGCTCGATCGACATCGGGGGTGGGGGCGGCAGGTGCTGCTGCTGGGGCACCTCATCCTGCGGAGCGGCTCGCTCCTGCTGAGCACGCCTTCCTCCTCTGTGCCTGTTCTCTGACATCTGCAGAATGCAACCACACATCAGAACTAATCTGGCAAATCTTGCAGCATAAGAAAAGAGTATAGAATTCTCCAACAGCACTGAACAGATGAGCATCTTCACTAATCTCCAACACAGACCAACACAGCTTCTCAGATAAAGAGGAAAGTGGAATAAAAGGTTTCCCAACTATATAACTAACTCCATTAACATAATATGTAAACCAAAATGCAGGGGGTACCCACACTCTGGTGACAGTCATTACAAAGATCCAAACCAAACATAGTTCATCATGACAAACACAAATGCACAGGATATAGCAAACTACCCTGTCTAACTAAGACTAACTAGAAGCGAGACCAACGCTAAGACTGTAGCTTCTACGTATATATTTTGTATTAATTACAAGATCCAACTCTAACGATCTATGGTTCTAGATTTATCTTGGTCTTGCAGTCGGGATTGCCATAAGACTGGCGTCCACGCCGAGGTGAGCGGTACGGGTGCTGAGTCCCAACGGGAGCGGGGGAACCATCATCCAAGTGACGACGTTCCGCGCGCTCAGCCCGCAGCAGGGCGATCTCAGCACGAGCCCTACTCAGCTCGTCTAGTGCATGGTCCAGCTCCGTGTTTAGCACGGCGGCTAGGTTGACTGTGCTGCTCAACCTAGGATTGTCCTCACCAGCAGGTGAAACAATCACGCCTCCTGTGCTGCCAGATGGACGGCGGGGGTAATACTTCAGGTCGAGACCGTCAGCTACCCCACCGAGAACCGAGCAATAGTGCGAAAGCGCACGCCGTGCAGCATCATGCATGGCTGCCTTAGCTGAGTCCTGCTCAGAGATGGAATAGTGCTCTGAGCAGGCCTCCGCGCCCTGGAGACTGTTCTCCGGACGGCGCACCAAACAGGTCGCCTCCCAGCGGTCCGGGTAGACCCCGCGACTATGCTGGTAGACCACACAGCGATACTCGATGGACCAAGTACGCCGGTTAAGTGCCTGACGTAGCAGGGTGTCGAGCGCGTCGTGGAAGTGACACCCGCGAGTAGCGTCGCGAGTGATGGGTCGAGCAACCCATCCTTCCGGCTCATGGTCAGCAGGGAAGTCGGTGTCGTGGCTCGGGCTGTCGTCGCCACCTCCGTCGTCTGGGTCTCCTCCAGCAGCTACTCCAGAGGCTGGGGCGCCCAGTGGTGGTGCAGGGGGCACCTCCAGGGGAAGCACAGGAGAGCAGCTCCTCACAGACTCTATCTCCTGCTGGAGCGAGAAGGAAGAGCCCTGCTGCTCCTGTCGTCGACGTTCCTGCTCCTCATGCAGGCGGTGGTGCAGTCTCTCCAAGTGGCTGGACTGTCCGGCCACGGGACGACGAAGCGGACGCTCAGCAAGGCGGGAGGGTAAGAAGGGGATGACGGACTTTCGTGCAGTGTGTCTAAGTCGAGCCATCTACTAAAGACACCGCAAGCAAAAGAGTGAGAACAGAATTAATATGACCAGCAAATAATGAACCATAAATAAACGAAGGATTAGAATAAAACAAAATTTTCAGCAAGGTATAATATATAGTAGAACATAGGTTTGGTCAGTATGACCAACTTTTGAAGGGGTACCAAAGTCAAGGCAGGGACAGAGGTCTATAATCCTTAGAACGACCATTCTACTCTAGGTTAGCGGTCCTACAGTCAGCACGACTTTGATACCACTTATGTCACACCTGGTTTTAGAAGGTAAACCGAATGCGAACCATGTACCTGCCAGGATCAGTTATTCACGTACACAGCAGTTACATAACATGGACATCATCACACAGTGCTCAAAATAGTATTAAAAGGGAAATAATAGTCGATTACATCATGCGTCTGAGACGTCCATATAGCCCTTACAATAAATCAAAGTGCGAAAACGAAACGTAGATAACCGCGGCCTTCACAGGCAGCCGACTGGGGGTTGCCGCTAACCCACACCTAGAACTCGTCGTAGTCTTGGAACTCCTGGAAGTCTCCTTCCATAGCTTCATCTTCTCCTGAGTAGTGGTTGTAATGCTGACAACCTGGGGGGGTTTGGTGTGTAGAGCAAGAGTGAGTACACATCAACATACTCAGCAAGCATCCTGTTTGGCTGTAGTGGACTAGCTTTATGTGGGGGGTAAGTCAAGCAGTTGCTTTTAATTGGTCAGGTTATTATTTACTAGTAGAAAGCCAGGTTTTAACATTAACCCAAGTTATTAGCCCGATGTACCCTTTCCAAACGGAAAGAATACCACTTACCAGCACCATAGACATAACCAAAACCATCGATCTCATAGCCACCTGTAAACCAAAATGTCTCTGATCAAGTACCACTAATCATTGGAGCTCCCTTGGCCGCTCATAACTGTGGTAGAACCTCCCAAGTTATTGGGCCCACATGCACCTGTCCTTGTCTCAAAGACCTCAGACAACTATGCATGTGCACCAGATAACTTAACAGGATCCGTCTGAGTGTCCCAAGGACCCCGGATAAACCACTTACAACCAGGATCGCAAGATTAAGTAAACACAAATCACACACCAACATTTTGCAGCGGAAAATCTTATTACCAAATTTTACAAGTTACAACAAGTTTACATTGTATTTATCGGAGTGATTACAAAAGTGGTTCAAAGGAATAACTTTGAGATGTTATAAATTATTTGTAAGTTTGAAATGTATGCTAGCTCAAGTGACCATCCTCAATAAGAAGTATAGAAGAATTACTTAGACTTATAAGAAGGCCGAGCCCACCGGCACTTAACACCATCAACAGCAGCACAAAACTATAACCTGAAAAACAACAGGGAATAAAACCCTGAGTATGGAATTACTCAGCAAGACTTACCCGACTAAAGAAAAGACTCTCAAGGGTATGCTGGCTAGAGGGATTCAAGGTATGGCTTATCAAGAATCAGAGACTCTGTTTTGCAGAAGAGCTTACTAGTAGTAAATCCTTATGCCAAAATTTTACTTCACAAGTTTAGTATTTTTCCTGAATCTAGATTTGCCTAATCTAGAGCATCCACTTGTCCTGGTCTAGCTTTCTTTTAGCCAATTCATATTTCACTTGTCAACTACGATGAGTGGTCGGAGGGTAGAGTCTCCATGACCGAGGAGCAACGACGATTCGAACCGATTATACCCAGTTGAGGATCCCTAACCACACGACATATGTAGCACTTAATCCTTGCATATGTCAACCGTTCCCATAGATCCTCCACAACGTGAACCGGTCCGTGCTACCCGGGAGCACAGTACTCCTCCATCCAGCCTCTAGCCAGGAGGGTACACGCTACTCCCACCATCTCCCACGCCCAGTGCGCGGTTGTCTTTTCACGTATGGAATAGCCGGGTTCAGGCTTACCGGAGCATGTGGCTAGTTGCAAAGTCTCCACCACAACAGGCCTACATCGAACGGTCCTTAATCGACACAGACGGGCGACCTTGTCCGCTCAGCGTCTGGTCTAGATGTATTCAAACCATTTTCCCATTTTTGGTACCCGGCAGGGGTACTCTTTTCCGAATGATGAACCCACTCCGGCCGAAGTGGAATCATCACCATAAGTTTGCTTTGATTTTTGAAACGAAAGGCCCATAACCAATGTTCCACAATCATTCTTTTTGAAAACAAATGATTTTTTAGTTTCTAAGCAGGGCTAAGCATTATCAGTTCTTTTTATAAAACTGGGATTAAGGAGTTTCTAAGGAATGGTAATGCATCAATTGTTTATCACACAACTCCTATCACCTAATGCATCAGATAAGGTGAAAAGGCATTTAAAACACAAGGAAGGGGCAAATGCACCGGGGCTTGCCTGGAAGAAACACTAGGTTAGTGTTTGTTAGGTGGCGACCACTTGACGACCATCCTTTTGTCTTGACATTTGTTCAGGTAGGTTCATCCATCAGCATCACCATGCGGACTAGCCCGCGCTTGGGGTCGACTTGGCTTGTCTCCCGCATTACGTGATTAATTAACATACCTAAATGATATGCATAATGCACATGAATGAATATAAACAGGAATAACACACAACTAATTATTGCTATACCAAAGGGGATTAAATATTTAACCGCAAGGCATCACAATTCTTAGGGGTATACTCTAGATAACTTTGGCTTTATAGCAAACATGATCTATGAGTTAATCAGACCTAACTCAAACATTAGTCAACAATAGCTAAACACAAGTCTTAAGCTAGATTACAACATCAATAGAGCTCAACACTAAGACTTGCTACCCTTAGACACTCCAACTGGGAATAAGTATAGGAGTCATTTAACTAACCTTCTAATTTACTCTATCATGTTAACTAGTACAATATTTTGACTTACTAACTTTGGACACTAAATAATCAAATTCAGGGGGATATCAAGTTAATTAACCACTTAACCTAGCAAGGTTTTACACAAGCATCAAAGAAGAAATAAACCGAACATATGACATGAGGCATTACAACACACGCTTCATTTTCAACTACAAAATACGAGAACATAGGCAAAGCTAACTCTAAGTCGCAAGTAATATGACCAATGGATTACCAACTGGTTAAGCTACATGATCATATCTACTTAAATAGGGCATCGACGCCATATAGATACACAAAAATTCATTATACGTAATATTGACAACGTCTATCAGCTAGACGCTGGAAACTCTAGACTTAACCGTCATATTATTAATTTGACCATGCACGCACGATACTTCTATTTGAATATTATGAACGCAACTAAGAAATCTAGCCTAACCATTCATCGACCCAACTAACACAGATAATTATTTAGCTTACCAAGAACCAATTTACCTGAATTCGCATCGTCCCCGGTTCAGTCAAATACAAAACATATCCTTAGCACTTTAATACACTACCGGAAGCTAAATAAAACACCTCATTCGATCACGTTTATTTTTTTTATCGCGACGGTAACTGCAACACTACAAACACTAAGACATTTCATCAAACATAATATAACCACAACGCGCCTGCGGTACAAACAGGATAATCATGGGCCATAATTCCAATCAATCCATCAATCAAATTAACTAGCTAGGGTAGCGAAAGAGCCCACCATATCGTCATCCATTTTGATATTTGTCAGCGGACGATGATTTCTAACTTGCACATAACACCGAACACCTAGGAGCAAAGACGGTGGCCAGGGGATCGGAGCACGCACGAGGCAGCGGTGATGCTCGTGGCACAACGACGGGCTGGTGGCCGATGAATTGGGGAGCAGGGAGGTGCGCCATGGATAGAAGGAACTCGGCACCATGGCCGGCCGAGGCGAGTGTGCCCGCTGCCTGGGCGAGCTGGAGGACGGCGAGCCTGAACGACAAGGAGCTAGGGAATTGCTGGCTTTTCATTATGCCGACTAGGTGGCACGCGAAGAAGAAATGGTAGCGCTTGACGGGAAGGAGCAGACCACGGCAAAGCCGGCCCTACCACGAGGCGCGGAAGTGGGTTTGGCGGCTGAAGCTTGCAGGGGAGAAAGCAGGGGACCCCGAGCAGCGCGCGGCTGGGGAAGATGGAGCAGAGGAGAATCCAGGGAGGAGCGCCGGCGAGCTCGAGAACTGGAGAGGGCGAGCGTGGAGCTCCAGCCGTGCGCAGGAGAGGCTGGGCGCTGGAGAGAGAACAGAGAGGGGGGGGCGCGCCATGGGAAGCTAGGGGCACGGTCCAAGCGCAGCAGGAGACGGCGAGGAGATTCCACCGGAGGCTGAGCACGAGCGCGCGGGGAAGAATTCGGCTGGGCGCAGTGGGAGGAAGAAGATAGGCACGGAGAGAACGCGCGCACAGAGATAAAGAATCAGGCGAGGGCGGCGAGATTTTTTTCTCCATGAGCCCAGCGGCGGCTACTGGAAATATCCTAGGTGGATAAGGATTAAGGAGCTGGCGCCAAGAAGCTAGCGCGAGCAGGAAATTGCGTCCAGGAAGAAAAATTTTAGAGAGAGATCGACCAGAACAACTTAACTAATGACGAGATGTGCGCTGGGAGGTCTGTCTGGAGCTAAGTATGGCTAGAACAAAAATATCGTGGAGACAAGGAGATACCGGATACGACAACTAGCTTGGAGATAATGCGTATGGCCGTTAAGTGGTGGCCGAGGATAACTCTTTTCTTTTGTCAAGCAATAACTAATTTACCCTTTTAGCGATGTATACTGGGTCGATACGTTATACAGATACACATTTCATTCTCCGACTTTAGCGAACCAAATTATTTATCAATTTCTCGCTGTCAGTTCTAGTTATACTGGTCTGGTTTGTTTCGGACTGAAAACTATTTCGTCGAGTTTCAATTAATTTGTTCTGGATAAAAATCTCAAGAGTTGATTGAGCTTGCGAATTCGTATTCTTTTATTCGATGGATTTTAATTGGGCACAGGACTCGCAAACTTTCAGAACAACTACGTTCTGAAATTCGCGAAAATTTTAGGAAGAGTCTAAATAGACAGAAACAGATGCGATATTAAAATCGCGATAGACGAAGATGATTTAAATTTAGCATCCATTTTATCCACTAATATTACGTGCTTAAATCCATACTCGTTGTCGAGCGGAATATAAACACAAGGGGTGTTACAATAACCGCGAGCACGGCTGATATATCAGTTTTCAAACACTCTGCAGAGGTTGTGCACTTTACCCACAAGCCGTGATCCCCTTTCTGCCCGGAGAGAACTACTCCCCATTGACCACTACCTAGGTGGTCCAGCAGGGCATCACTACGTAGCCTTTACAAAGATTCCCCGGGGCTGTAGCCGCCCGTTAGGTTTTCTAAATGTACCGCACTCCTCCCCAAGGGACAAATCAACCTTGGCAGAGCGAGCCGCATACACCGAGCCCCATTGACGGCACAACGGCTAAGCGAACTACACCCCGGTTCCTCTAATTATTCAGCTAAGGGCGTCCCACTCCACCCTCATGGTTGCACTGTTTTCCCGGGCGGTCATCCATAGAACAGGTCCTTACGGAGAGGCACTCGAGAAACCGCTCGAGCCCCCTTGAAGACCACAAGTACAACATCATAATAAGAGAAGGGAAAACAGCGTATCATATATAATCTCATCATGTTCATTGATTAGAGTTTGAGCAATAGCGTAGAGCTAAATAATAATAATCCGACCCAAATAGGTAAACAATGACATGGATAACAAAGCTAGTCAATCCTTAAGTATAAATGTGTAATGCGGGAGGTGAATTAAAGAATGAATAGGACAGAGATAGGTCAAAGGACACTTCCCTCCACCAACCGACTGCTGATCAGGGGCTTCTCCTGCGAGTTCTTTGGGCTCTCCAACCGGATCGTTCTCTAAGCGATTGCAAGCATACATACATCCATCCATTGAAATTAGGAAACCAACAATACACCATACAAGAGAACAAGTAGATTAAACATGCATAGAATACCACATACAATAATGAGTTTACCATGGTTAGAAAGAAATGATAAAAGGTCTCGCGAGAGTTAAAGCTTATGCCCGAGACGCACTACGGGTTGGTGAATAACTAGACGTCACGTGTTCTAGTTCCAATTGGTTCTAACAAAAGAATTAGCTACATGCACTAATGTAAACGTGACCACTTTTAGTAGATTAACATTGAATAAGATAGACGATTGGCTATACAAATTAACTAACGTAACCAATTTCCAAATTGAGACTCCTATCTTATTAATATAAACAACGTGATTAGCGCATATAGGATACGGGGGGGTACACGGGGCTAGGGGGGTAGACGATCGTGTCGCGAGCGCAACAGGGCGCTATGCGTCGCGTCGCGAGCACGACGAGCTATGCCAGAACGCTGCGCGAGCACGCGCACGCGCAAAACCACACTTAACGTGCCGCGAACGAGTCGCGCACGCGTCGGGGCCGTGCGCTGGCCGAGCTCGAGGTCACGCCGAGGGCCGACACGACGCGAGCAAGGCACGGCGGGGCGAGCGGGCAAACATGCCAGGGCAAGCGAGCACGGGCGAGCGAGGACACGGTCGGGCGAGGCCGGGCGCGAGGGCGGGGCGACCGGGCCGGGGCGCGATGGGAGCAACCGAGCCGGGGCACGGGGCGGCCGAGCCGGGGTCGGGGCGGTTGAACCGGGGGGGCGACCGAGCTCGCCGGGAGGCGGGCGGCCGAGCCGAGCGGGGGCGGTTGGGCCGGGGCCGGGGCGCGGGCGGCCGAGCCGAGGCGGCCGAGCCGGGGCCGAGGGCGGCCGAGCCGGGGAACGGCCGAGCCGGGCGCGGGAGAGGGGCGGTGCGGGGCGGGGCGGGGCTCGCGCGGGCGGCCGGGGGGCGGCGCGGGGTGGCCGGGCGCGGCCGAGCCGAAGGCGGCCGGGCCGGGGCCGAGCTGGGCGGGGTTGGGGGCGCGAGCGGCCGGGGTGGCCGGGCACGGGCGAGGCCGGGGCGGCCGGGGCCGGGCCGAGCTCGCCGGAGCGGCCGAGCCGGGGGCCGAGTCGGGCGGTGCGGGTGTGGGGAGGGCGCCGGAGGGAGGAGAGGGAGGAGGGAGAGGGAGGAGAGGAGGGAGGAGGAGGGGGGAGCCTCACCGGAGGGGGACGGCGCGGCGGCGGCGCCGGGGAGGGGAGAGGCGGCGGCGCTAGGGCAGGGGAGAGGCGGCGGCGGCGCTAGGGTTAGGGTGAGGATGAGGGAGAGAGAGAGAGGGAGGGGATTTTTGGAAAAAGAAAAAAAAGAGAGGGGGGGGGACGGCTGGGCCGACTGGGCCCAAAGGGGGGAGAGGGGGCGCGCAGCTGGGCCGGCGCGGGGCCCACGCGGGAAGGGGGGGGAGGGGGGCGGCTGGGCCGCCAGCTGGGCCGGCCGAAAGGGGGGGGCGGTTGGACCGAAAGGGGAGAAGGGGGGGAAAGAGAAAAGAAAAAAAGTAAAGGCTTTTCCTTTTTCTGATTTCTAATTTCCTCTAGATGAAAGCATTCACATTTTTAATCAATCAAAAAGTATGCATGGTTCGGCATGGTGCATCACACAAAATAAAGTATTTTAAGGTTTTGCTTTACACGAGGTCTAAAGCCAAAACCCGCTACGACTTTGGAAAAGATCAAGGCTTAGCGAGAAGAAAAGGGAAAAAGGAAAGAGTAACGCCTGAATTTGGTGAGAGAAAAGATGAAAAAATTCTACCTCCAAATTCAGGGCGTTACAAACCTATCCCCCTTAAAAGAATCTCGCCCTCGAGATTTAGGGTTGGCTAGCAAAGAGCTCAGGGTATTTAGCCATCAGATCATCTTCACGCTCCCAGGTTGCTTCTTCCTCTGAATGGTGATCCCACCTGACTTTGCACATTCTGATGGTCTTCCTTCGGGTGACTCTGTCTGCAACCTCAAGGATTTGCACTGGCTTCTCAACGTAGGTCAAGTCCTCCTGGACTTCAAGACCTTCCACTGGCAACTGCTCTTCTGGCACACGCAAGCACTTCTTCAACTGAGACACATGAAAGACATCATGCACTGCGGACAAATTCTCTGGCAGACTGAGCTGATAGGCCACTTCTCCACGCTTTGCGAGAATCTGGTACGGACCAATGTAGCGGGGTGCTAGCTTGCCTTTGACTCCGAATCTTCTGACTCCTCTGATCGGTGACACTTTCAGATAGACAAAGTCTCCGACTTCGAAACTCAGCTCTCTTCTTCTTGTGTCTGCATAGCTTCGCTGCCTCGATTGCGCTATCTTCAGGTTCTCTCGAACCATCTTGATGTTCTCTTCGGCTTCAAGCAAAATGTCTGGCCCGAACACTTGCTTTTCCCCAGGCTGATCCCATTGCAACGGAGTTCTACAACTCCTCCCATAGAGCGCTTGAAATGGTGACATCTTCAAACTGGCCTGGTAACTGTTGTTATAGGAGAACTCTGCATAAGGCAATCGCTTATCCCATCCGGACTGATCTTGCAGCGCACAGGCTCTCAACATATCTTCGAGAATTTGATTGGTCCTTTCGGTCTGGCCATCTGTCTGCGGATGATAAGCTGAACTGAAATTCAGATGTGTACCCAAGGCTTCATGCAACTGCTGCCAGAAATGAGAGGTGAATTGCGTTCCTCTGTCTGACACTATCTTCTTTGGCACACCATGAAGACAAACGATCCGAGACATATACAACTCTACCAGTACTGCACTGCTATAGTTGGTCTTGACAGGTATGAAGTGGGCTGACTTGGTCAAACGGTCCACTACTACCCAAATAGAATCGTAGCCGGCTCGAGTGCGAGGCAATCCGACTATGAAATCCATACCGATTTCATCCCATTTCCACTGAGGAATTTGCAACGGTTGCAACAATCCAGCTGGTCTCTGGTGCTCTGCCTTAATTCTTCGACAACTATCGCACATAGCCACATGCTCTGCGATTTCCCTCTTCATTCCGTACCACCAGAATTTCTTCTTCAGATCCTGATACATCTTCTCACTACCAGGGTGAATCGAATAAGCAGTCTCATGAGCTTCCTTGAGAATCAACTCCCGAACGGATTGGACATTGGGAACGCACAAGCGGTATTTAAA
Source organism: Zea luxurians (assembly GCA_029449295.1). Classification (NCBI taxonomy): domain Eukaryota; kingdom Viridiplantae; phylum Streptophyta; class Magnoliopsida; order Poales; family Poaceae; genus Zea; species Zea luxurians. The sequence continues at coordinate 154,179,312 of JAOPSE010000006.1, read as the reverse complement.
CCATATCACACCTTCTGCATCTTTACGAAAATCTTTGCCTCTGCCATCTAGAATCAGTCGTCGAATCTCATTGATCTTTTCATCATTCTTCTGCGCTTCTTTGATTTCTCGCTCCAAGGTAGGTTCCAACTCAACTGTGACTCCTCGCGAATTGTTCAGAAACCCGAGACTCAACCTGTCAAACTCCTTGGCCAACTCATAAGGCATCGGACGAGCGACCATCAGATTGACTTGACTCTTTCTGCTCAAAGCATCTGCCACTACGTTTGCTTTGCCTGGATGGTAGTGAATCTCCAACTCATAGTCTTTGATCAACTCTAACCATCTTCGCTGCCTCATATTCAACTCTGACTGAGTGAATATGTACTTCAGACTCTTGTGGTCTGTGTAAACATCACATTTCTGTCCATACAGATAGTGCCTCCATGTCTTGAGTGCGTGAACCACTGCTGCCAACTCTAGGTCATGGATTGGGTAATTCTTCTCATGAACCTTCAGCTGTCGGGACGAGTAAGCCACAACTCTTCCCTCTTGCATCAACACGCATCCCAAACCTATGTAACAAGCATCACAGTACACAGAGAAGGGCTTGTGCACATCAGGCAAGACTAGGACAGGCGCTGTTGTCAACTTCTCTTTCAGCGCTTCGAAGGCCTCTTGACATTTCTGGGTCCACTTGAACTCAACCTTGTTGCCTAGCAACGCTGTCCTTGGTTTTGCAATCTTCGAAAACCCTTCAATGAATTGCCAATAATATCCGGCCATTCCAATGAAGCTCTTGATTCCTTGAGCATCCGTTGGCGCTTTCCAGTTCAGAATGTCTGCCACTTTCTTCGGATCCACAGCCAATCCTTCTTTGTTGATTATGTGACCCAAGAACAGGACCTCATTGATCCAGAACTCACACTTGCTCAACTTTGCATACAACTGGTGCTCTCGCAATCTCTGCAATACCATCCTCAAATGATTTGCATGCTCCTCTTCGCTTTGAGAATAAATCATAATGTCATCAATGAATACCACCACAAACTTATCAAGGTAATCCATGAATACACTGTTCATCAGATTCATGAGGAACGCTGGTGCATTGGTCAAACCAAAAGACATCACTGTAAACTCATACAACCCATACTTGGTAGTGAATGCCGTCTTCGGAATGTCCGAAGGTCGGATCCTGAGCTGATGATAACCTGATCTTAGATCAATCTTGGAGAACACACTGGCTCCTCTCAACTGGTCGAACAGATCTTCTATTCTGGGCAAAGGGTACTTATTCTTGATCGTGACTTCATTCAAAGCTCGATAATCGATACACATCCTTTTGGTGCCATCTTTCTTTTCCACAAACAAGACAGGGGCGGCCCAAGGCGAGGTGCTTGGCTGGATGTAACCTTTCTCTGACAGCTCATCAATCTGCTTCTTAAGCTCAACCAACTCTGGTCCGGATATTCTGTAAGCTCTCTTAAAGATGGGGGCGGTTCCAGGAAGAAGCTCTATGGCAAACTCAACTTTCCGCTCTGGTGGCATACCCGGTAAGTCCTTTGGAAACACGTCTGGAAATTCAGACACAACCTCGATACTTTCAATTGGGTCTGCTTCACTGCTATCGACAGCCATCTGATAACAACTTCCTCTCTTCGGCTCAGGCGGGACTAACTCGGTCACCACTTCCTCTCCTAGTGGGGACACCAACTTGATTGTCCTTTTATCACAACTGATAACTGCCTGATACTTATCTAGCCAATTCATCCCTAGGATGACATCTATTCCCTGAGTACCCATTACTATAAGGTTAGCGGGAAACGCTATCCCCCTTATTTCCACGCTTACATTTAAACAGATGCTATCAGCTCGAATTCTACCACCGGCTGAGTCAATTTGAATGGGGGTTGACATGGTAGTAATTGGAAGATTATGTGCTTCTACCCATGATGCAGTAATGAAAGAATGTGTTGCTCCAGTATCAAATAACACTTCTGCAATATGGGAGTCGACTGGGAACATACCTACTATCATGCCGGGGTCTCCTGAACTGCTTCAGCCTCCAAGTGGTTCAGTCTTCCATGATTATAGCGCGGTTGAGAGCGGTTGCCTGCTCTAGGCTGAGACACATTCTGCTTCGCTAGGGCATTGGGGCCTGACTGCTGCTGGGCTGCCTTCTTTGGGTATTGCATCACCCAATGGCCTTGCTCTCCATAGTGGAAACATGCTCTGTTTCCAACCTGAGCTGGTGCTGCCTGACTGTTCTGCTGGTTTGCTGGGGCAGGAAGACGAGGTGCCTGCTGATTCTGCCTCTGAAACTGACCTCCTGACTGATTGCTCTGACGGTTCTGATACTGGTGCTGAGGGTACTGCCTTTGGAACTGCTGATGCTGCTAAGGTGGACGCTGGTTCTGCCTGAACTGCTGAGGTTGATTGCCTGAGAAACGAGGGCGGCTGCTGCTTCCAGGCTGGGGTCCACTGATCTTGCGCTTACGATCTTCCATCTCCCTACGCTTTCTTTCTGTCATAATTGCTCTGTCAATCAGGTGCTGGAATGTCGGGAAGGTGTGATTCATCAGCTGATACTGAAGAGGGTCAACCAAGCCTCTCAAGAAACGGTACTGTCGCTTGGCGTCGGTGTTGACATCTTCAGGAGCATAACGAGACAACTGCAGAAACCTGTCTCGGTACTCACTGACAGATGATGACCCTTGCTTGAGGGCCAGAAACTCCTCCTTCTTCACTGTCATCAGACCTGCAGGCACATGGTACTGACGAAAGCTACCTCTGAACTCTTCCCAAGTGATGGCGTTGGGGTTGGCATGGGTGGCGAGATAAGACTCCCACCATGACTGGGTTGCTCCTCTCAACAGACAGGGACCATACAAGACTTTCTCCCTGTCATCACACTGAGCGGTATGCAACTCCCGCTCCACAGTGCGCAGCCAATCTTCAGCATCCATGGGGTCAGAAGAATGAGCAAACGTTGGAGGATGACCTCTCATGAATTCAGCACGCTTGTCTCTGGGCATCTGAGGCATCTGAGGTTGAGGTGGGGCCTGCTGCTGCTGCTGAATGGCGGCCAGAGTCTGACCGATGGCTTGAACTGCCTGGGTCTGCATCAGAAACATCTGCTCGATCGACATCGGGGGCGGGGGCGGCAGGTGCTGCTGCTGGGGCACCTCATCCTGCGGAGCGGCTCGCTCCTGCTGAGCACGCCTTCCTCCTCTGCGCCTGTTCTCTGACATCTGCAGAATGCAACCACACATCAGAACTGATCTGGCAAATCTTGCAGCATAAGAAAAGAGTATAGAATTCTCCAACAGCACTGAACAGATGAGCATCTTCACTGATCTCCAACACAGACCAACACAGCTTCTCAGATAAAGAGGAAAGTGGAATAAAAGGTTTCCCAACTATATAACTAACTCCATTAACATAATATGTAAACCAAAATGCAGGGGGTACCCACACTCTGGTGACAGTCATTACAAAGATCCAAACCAAACATAGTTCATCATGACAAACACAAATGCACAGGATATAGCAAACTACCCTGTCTAACTAAGACTAACTAGAAGCGAGACCAACGCTAAGACTGTAGCTTCTACATATATATTTTGTATTAATTACAAGATCCAACTCTAACGATCTATGGTTCTAGATTTATCTTGGTCTTGCAGTCGGGATTGCCATAAGACTGGCGTCCACGCCGAGGTGAGCGGTACGGGTGCTGAGTCCCAACGGGAGCGGGGGAACCATCATCCAAGTGACGACGTTCCGCGCGCTCAGCCCGCAGCAGGGCGATCTCACCACGAGCCCTACTCAGCTCGTCTAGTGCATGGTCCAGCTCCGTGTTTAGCATGGCGGCTAGGTTGACTGTGCTGCTCAACCTAGGATTGTCCTCACCAGCAGGTGAAACAATCACGCCTCCTGTGCTGCCAGATGGACGGCGGGGGTAATACTTCAGGTCGAGACCGTCAGCTACCCCACCGAGAACCGAGCAGTAGTGCGAAAGCGCACGCCGTGCAGCATCCTGCATGGCTGCCTCAGCTGAGTCCCGCTCAGAGATGGAATAGTGCTCTGAGCAGGCCTCCGTGCCCTGGAGACTGTTCTCCGGACGGCGCACCAAACAGGTCGCCTCCCAGCGGTCCGGGTAGACCCCGCGACTATGCTAGTAGACCACACAGCGATACTCGATGGACCAAGTACGCCGGTTAAGTGCCTGATGTAGCAGGGTGTCGAGCGCGTCGTGGAAGTGACACCCGCGACCAGCGTCGCGAGTGATGGGTCGAGCAACCCATCCTTCCGGCTCATGGTCAGCAGGGAAGTCGGTGTCGTGGCTCGGGCTGTCGTCGCCACCTCCGTCGTCTAGGTCTCCTCCAGCAGCTACTCTAGAGGCTGGGGCGCCCAGTGGTGGTGCAGGGGGCGCCTCCAGGGGAAGCATAGGAGAGCAGCTCCTCACAGACTCTATCTCCTGCTGGAGCGAGAAGGAAGAGCCCTGCTGCTCTTGTCGTCGACGTTCCTGCTCCTCATGCAGGCGGTGGTGCAGTCTCTCCAAGTGGCTGGACTGTCCGGCCACGGGACGGCGAAGCGGACGCTCAGCAAGGCGGGAGGGTAAGAAGGGGATGACGGACTTTCGTGCAGTGTGTCTAAGTCGAGCCATCTACAAAAGACACCGCAAGCAAAAGAGTGAGAACAGAATTAATATGACCAGCAAATAATGAACCATAAATAAACGAAGGATTAGAATAAAACAAAATTTTCAGTAAGGTATAATATATAGTAGAACATAGGTTTGGTCAGTATGACCAACTTTTGAAGGGGTACCAAAGTCAAGGCAGGGACAGAGGTCTATAATCCTTAGAACGACCATTCTACTCTAGGTTAGCGGTCCTACAGTCAGCACGGCTTTGATACCACTTATGTCACACCCGGTTTTAGAAGGTAAACCGAATGCGAACCATGTACATGCCAGGATCAGTTATTCACGTACACAGCAGTTACATAACATGGACATCATCACACAGTGCTCAAAATAGTATTAAAAGGGAAATAATAGTCGATTACATCATGCGTCTGAGACGTCCATATAGCCCTTACAATAAATCAAAGTGCGAAAACGAAACGTAGATAACCGCGGCCTTCACAGGCAGCGACTGGGGGTTGCCGCTAACCTACACCTAGAACTCGTCGTAGTCTTGGAACTCCTGGAAGTCTCCTTCCACAGCTTCATCTTCTCCTGAGCAGTGGTTGTAATGCTGACAACCTAGGGGGGTTGGTGTGTAGAGCAAGAGTGAGTACACATCAACATACTCAGCAAGCATCCTGTTTGGCTGTAGTGGACTAGCTTTATGTGGGGGGGTAAGTCAAGCAGTTGCTTTTAATTGGTCAGGTTATTATTTACTAGTAGAAAGCCAGGTTTTAACATTAACCCAAGTTATTAGCCCGATGTACCCTTTCCAAACGGAAAGAATACCACTTACCAGCACCATAGACATAACCAAAACCATCGATCTCATAGCCACCTGTAAACCAAAATGTCTCTGATCAAGTACCACTAATCATTGGAGCTCCCTTGGCCGCTCATAACCGCGAGCACGGCTGATATATCAGTTTTCAAACACTCTGCAGAAGTTGTGCACTTTACCCACAAGCCGTGATCCCCTTTCTGCCCAGAGAGAGCTACTCCCCATTGACCACTACCTAGGTGGTCCAGCAGGGCATCACTACGTAGCCTTTACAAAGATTCCTCGGGGCTGTAGCCGCCCGTTAGGTTTCCTAAATGTACCGCACTCCTCCCCAAGGGACAAATCAACCTTGGCAGAGCGAGCCGCATACACCGAGCCCCATTGACGGCACAACGGCTAAGCGAACTACACCCCTGTTCCTCTAATTATTCAGCTAAGGGCGTCCCACTCCACCCTCATGGTTGCACTGTTTTCCCGGGCGGTCATCCATAGAACAGGTCCTTATGGAGAGGCACTCGAGAAACCGCTCGAGCCCCCTTGAAGACCACAAGTACAACATCATAATAAGAGAAGGGAAAACAGCGTATCATATATAATCTCATCATGTTCATTGATTAGAGTTTGAGCAATAGCGTAGAGCTAAATAATAATAATCCGACCCAAATAGGTAAACAAGGACATGGATAACAAAGCTAGTCAATCCTTAAGTATAAATGTGTAATGCGGGAGGTGAATTAAAGAATGTATAGGACAGAGATAGGTCAAAGGACACTTGCCTCCACCAACCGACTGCTGCTCAGGGGCTTCTCCTGCGAGTTCTTCGGGCTCTCCAACCGGATCGTTCTCTAAGCGATTGCAAGCATACATACATCCATCCATTGAAATTAGGAAACCAACAATACACCATACAAAGAACAAGTAGATTAAACATGCATAGAATACCACATACAATAATGAGTTTACCATGGTTAGAAAGAAATGAGAAAAGGTCTCGCGAGAGTTAAAGCTTATGCCCGAGACGCACTACGGGTTGGTGAATAACTAGACGTCACGTGTTCTAGTTCCAATTGGTTCTAACAAAAGAATTAGCTACATGCACTAATGTAAACGTGACCACTTTTAGTAGATTAACATTGAATAAGATAGACGATTGGCTATACAAATTAACTAACGTAACTAATTTCCAAATTGAGACTCCTATCTTATTAATATAAACAACATGATTAGCGCATATAGGATACGGGGGGGGGGTAGACGGGGCTAGGGGGTAGACGATCGTGTCGCGAGCGCAACAGGGCGCTATGCGTCACGTCGCGAGCACGACGAGCTACGCCAGAACGCTGCGCGAGCACGCGCACGCGCAAAACCACACTTAACGTGCCGCGAACGAGTCGCGCACGCGTCGGGGCCGTGCGCTGGCCGAGCTCGAGGCCGCGCGCCGAAGGCACGCTGGGCCGAGCTCGAGGCCACGCCGAGGGCCGACACGATGCGAGCAAGGCACGGCGGGGCGAGCGGGCAAACATGCCAGGGCAAGCGAGCACGGGCGAGCGAGGACACGGTCGGGCGAGGCCGGGCGCGGGGGCGGGGCCACCGGGCCGGGGCGCGACGGGATCAACCGAGCCGGGGTCGAGGCGGTTGAATCGGGGGGGCGGCCGAGCTCGCCGGGAGGCGGGCGGCCGAGCCGAGCGGGGGCGATTGGGCCAAGGCCGGGGCGCGGGCGGCCGAGCCGGGGCCGGGGGCGGCCGAGGCCGGGCGCGAGTGGCCGAGCCGGGGAACGGCCGAGCCGGGCGCGGGAGAGGGGCGGCGCGGGGCGGGGCGGGGCTCGCGCGGGCGGCCGGGGGGCGGCGCGGGGTGGCCGGGCGGGCGGCCGGGCGCGGCCGAGCCGAAGGCGGCCGGGCCAGGGCCGAGCTGGGCGGGGTCGGGGGCGCGAGCGGCCGGGCGCGGGCGAGGCCGGAGCGGCCGGGGCCGGGCCGAGCTCGCCGGAACGGCCGAGCCGGGGGCCGAGCCGGGCGGCGCGGGTGAGGGGAGGGCGCCGGAGGGAGGAGAGGGAGGAGGGAGAGGGAGGAGAGGAGGGAGGAGGAGGGGGGAGCCTCACCGGAGGGGGACGGCGCGGCGGCAGCGCCGGGGAGGGGAGAGGCGGCGGCGCTAGGGCAGGGGAGAGGCGGCGGCGGCGCTAGGGTTAGGGTGAGGGTGAGGGAGAGAGAGAGAGGGAGGGGATTTTTGGAAAAAGAAAAAAAAAGAGAGGGGGGGACGGCTGGGCCGACTGGGCCCAAAGGGGGGAGAGGGGGCGCGCGGCTGGGCCGGCGCGGGGCCCACGCGGGAAGGGGGGGGAGGGGGGCGGCTGGGCCGCCAGCTGGGCCGGCCGAAAGGGGGGGCGGTTGGGCCGAAAGGGGAGAAGGGGGGAAAGAGAAAAGAAAAAAAGAAAAGGCTTTTCCTTTTTCTGATTTCTAATTTCCTCTAGATGAAAGCATTCACATTTTTAATCAATCAAAAAGTATGCATGGTTCGGCTTGGTGCATCACACAAAATAAAGTATTTTAAGGTTTTGCTTTACACGAGGTCTAAAGCCAAAACCCGCTGCGACTTTGGAAAAGATCAAGGCTTAGCGAGAAGAAAAGGGAAAAAGGAAAGAGTAACGCCTGAATTTGGTGAGAGAAAAGAAGAAAAAATTCTACCCCCAAATTCAGGGCGTTACAGTACTTGAGTTGATGTAGTATGACTTGGGGGTTGTAATGTGTTGCTTAATAGCGTGGTCGTATCATCCTCCCCCCTTTAAAAAGGAGTCGTCCTCGACTCTGAAGTGTCTTCACTTGTATATGGTAAGAGGTCAGTAACATTGAACGTGTTGCTCACGCCATAGCTTGGTGGAAGATCTATCTTGTATGCATTATCATTGATCTTGGCAAGAACACGAAATGGACCATCCCCTCGTGGCATCAATTTGGATTTGCGCTGAACAGGAAAATGCTCCTTGCGCAAGTGAATCCAAACCAAGTCCCTTGGTTCAAATAACACTTTCTTCCGATGCTTGTTTATGCTTGCAGCCTTGCGCACTGCTTTGAGCTCAATTGCCTCCTTGGTATTCTCATGTATCTTTTTTATGTATGCAGCACACTTGGAAGCTTCCATATTGGTTCTTTCCTGCAATGGAAGGGGCAACAAATCTATCGGAGCAATAGGTTTGAACCCATATACAATTTTGAAGGGGCATAAATTAGTTGTAGAATGTACTGCCCTGTTATAAGCAAACTCCACGTGTGGCAAACATTCCTCCCAATCCTTCAGTTTGTCCATCAGTTTGGGGTGGCATGTGGTGGAGAACAAAAATTTAGTCCCAAGCTTTGCCCATAATGTTTTCCAAAAATAGCTCATGAACTTCACATCACGGTCAGATACGATGGTCTTGGGCATTCCATGTAGTCTCAAGATTTCTTTGAAAAACAAATTGGCAACATGTGAAGCATCGTCGCTCTTGTTGCATGGAATAAAATGAGCCATTTTTGAAAATCTATCAACCACAACAAAAATAGAATCTCTCTTTTTTTGAGTCCTAGGCAGTCCTAAAATAAAATCCATGCTTATGTCTTCCCATGGAATTTTAGGAGTGGGTAAAGGAGTATATAAACCATGAGGGTTCAGTTTTGACTTAGCTTTGTGACAGGTGACACAACGCTCCACAAATCTGATGACGTCTCTCCTCATCTTGGGCTAATAGAAATGATCACTGAGCAGTTCATAAGTCTTCTTTTGTCCAAAATGACCTGTTAGACCTCCTCCATGTGACTCCTGCAATAAAAGCAATCTAACCGAAGAATTTGGTACACAAAGTTTGTTAGCTCTAAACAAAAATCCATCATGTATATGATATTTTTCCCAACCTTTTCCATCTTTACAATGATTGTATGGTTCTAAAAATTCAGGATCATCATTATACATTTCTTTCAAATTTTCAAGCCCCAAAACTTTTACCTCTAGTTGATTCAACAACACATTCCTTCGAGACAAGGCATCAGCGACCACATTGTCCTTACCTTTCTTATATTTCACAATGTATGGAAATGTTTCGATAAACTCAACCCATTTGGCATGGCGACAGTTCAGTTTGGCTTGCCCTTTCAAATACTTCAAAGCTTCATGATCGGAATGAATAACAAACTCTTTTGACCATAAGTAGTGCTGCCATGTTTCAAGCGCTCGGACCAAAGCATACAATTCTTTGTCATACACAGAATAATTTAATTGAGCACCTCCCAATTTTTCACTAAAATATGCTATAGGTTTTCCTTGTTGCATTAAAACTCCTCCTATCCCAATCCCACTAGCATCACATTCTACTTCAAAAGTTTTAGTGAAATCAGGAAGAATAAGTACAGGTGCTTCAGTCAAACGTTTCTTCAATTCTTGAAAAGCATCTTCTTGTGAGTTTCCCCATTTAAATTCAACACCTTTCTTTGTCAATTCATTTAAAGGGGAAGCGATAGTACTGAAATCTCGCACAAATCTTCTATAAAACCTAGCAAGACCATGAAAACTTCTTACTTGACTTACATTCGTTAGAGCTGGCCAATCCTTGATGGCTTTCACCTTGGATTCATCCACCTCTATTCCTTTTGTTGAAACAACAAAGCCAAGAAACACAACATGGTCTGTGCAAAAAACTGCACTTCTCAAGATTAGCAAATAATTTCTCCTTTCTTAGCTCATCTAAAACTTGTCGAATGTGTTTCACATGTTCATCAAAAGACTTGCTGTAAATTAGAATATCATCGAAGTAGACAACAACAAATTTTCCAATGAAAATTCTTAAGACATGGTTCATTAATTTCATAAAGGTACTAGGAGCATTAGTTAACCCAAAGGGCATCACTAACCATTCATACAACCCAAATTTTGTTTTAAATGCAGTCTTCCATTCATCTCTAGTTTTCATTCTTATTTGATGGTATCCACTTCTCAAATCAATTTTAGTAAAAATTGTGGAACCACTTAATTCATCAAGCATATCATCTAGCCGTGGAATAGGATGGCGATAGCGAACGGTAATATTATTTGTAGCTCTACAATCAACACACATCCTCCAAGATCCATCTTTCTTAGGTACTAAAATCACAGGAATAGCACAAGGGCTTAAGCTTTCACGAACAAAACCTTTATCAAGAAGTCCTTGCACTTGCCTTTGTATTTCCTTAGTTTCTTTAGGATTGGTTCGATATGGTGGACGGTTAGGAAGTGCAGCCCCTAGAATAAGATCGATTTGATGCTCAATCCCTCGAATTGGAGGTAGTCCAGCTGATGTTTCTTGTGGAAGCACGTCTTCAAAGTCCTGCAAAAGATCAGCCACAACACTAGGAAGAGATGTTATGTCGTTAGGAGAAATCAAAACATCTTTGTTCACAAGTACAAAGATCACTTGATATGGGTTGTTCCTCACTTCTCTCAGCTCAGATTTTGTGGCTAGCATAACTAGATGTTCTCCCTCTTCCTTCTTTTTATCTCTTGAATTTGGCTTGTAGCACTCGCTCACCGAATTGTGGATGGCACTCAATTTCTTTTGCTCTTCTCCTCCTCTACTTGCTGTACTAATTTCAGTTTTCTTTTGTAAGTGTTCAGCCATGATTTGTTGAGGGGTCATAGGCTTGAGTACAAACTTTCTCCCTTTTAGATCTAGCGTGTATTGATTTGTTCTTCCACAATGCTGAGAATATCGGTCAAATTGCCAAGGTCTTCCTAGCAGCATGTGACACACAGACATGGGTGCAACATCGCATTCCACTGTGTCAACATACTCTCCAATCTTGAACGGAACTTTCACCTTATAACCAATCTTGATATCTCCTGATTCATTCAACCATTGTACATGATATGGATGAGGGTGTTGCTGCAACTTCAAACCAAGCTTGTCAACCATCTCACGACTTGCAAGATTATGGCAGCTCCCTCCATCAATGATCACCTTTACTACTTAGTCTTGTACTTTGGCTCGCGTTTGAAAAAGATTATGTCGCTGTCCAATTTTAGCTTCTTTCATTTGAACACTCAAGATTTGTGTAACCACAAGAGTAGTACCATGCTCAAATTCACATCCCGTATGTTCTTCAGATTTATCAATGTCATCTTCATTTCTTGCTTCAGCTTCCTCTTCACTAGCTGACGTATATTCTCCATCATCAGTCACAAGGATCACACGATTATTTGGACACTCCTTTATGACATGACCACGATCTCCACACTTGAAGCACTGAATACCACTACTCTTAGCTGTTGAACCCACTGATGTTGAAGTGGATGCTGCTGGTTTATAACTCGTGTTTGGAGCAGCACCGTTCTTTCCACTAGAATTGCCTTGAATATTGGATTGCAAGCCTCAAGTTGAACTTTTTGTCGCTGAGGATGCAGCAGTAAACCTTGAGATCGATTTGCTTCCTCCAGTCATGGTTCGTGCACCATATGACAAGGGCTTGCTGCTCTTAGCATCTTGTTACAGCTGGCGTTCAGCTTTGGTGGCTTGATGTACCAAATCAATAAGGCATTGGTACGACTGAAACTCAACAGTACGTTGAATGTTGCGGTGTAACCCAGCCATGAAATGTGCAATGGTTTGCTCTTCGTCTTCATACACATTGGCTCTAATCATGGCCTTCTTCATCTCCTTATAATACTCCTCAGTAGAGAAACTTCCTTGCCTCAAATTCTGCAATTTATCAAAAAGATCACGTCGATAATGCTTCGGCACAAAACGAATTCTCATTTCTCGCTTCATCTCTTGCCAAGTAACAATAGGGTCCTCTCCATCTTCTTCACGATCACGAAGAAGTTGCTCCCACCAAATCAGAGCATATCCTTCAAACTCAAGAGATGCAATTGCAAGTTTCTTCTCCTCTAAATAATTATGTAGGCGGAAGATTTTCTCCACCTTCAATTCCCATGTGAAATAATCTTCAGGATCAGATCTACCATCAAATTTTGGCATGGTAAACTTAAGTTTCCCAAATCTCTCTTCTTAGTTGATGCCTCTATGACAACGACGACCATAGCGATGCTAGGACTGATCAACATCATTCCCAATTTCAGATTCCTGTCATCATTTCTTCGATTCCGTCCTCTTCCTCTACCACGTGCAGCACCTTGATTCCTCCCCCCATGTTCACTTGCTATTCTAGAATAATTTCCTTCACCTTCCTCCCCATCTTCATCATGGTTTCTTACACCGTCAGGGAGTCGACGACGACCTCTGATTTCAGCCATAAGTGTCTGAAGATCTTGTGCCAACAGATCTTGCTTGGCTTCTATGCTTTGTTTGAGCTCATTGAATTGTATCATGGTGACACATTCTTCAATCTCAATGTTGGGATTCATCTTCCTGCGAAATTAGTGGCGACAAGGCAACAAATATAGGTGGAATATGAAGCTATATAGAATCTCACAACCTCACCACTCTTACCAACCAAAGTTCTTATGAGGTTCCTATGGGTTGCAAGAAAAATGTGTGGTGGTAACAAGAAAGTGATGGTTAAGCGAATACAAGACCAGAGTACCGATTACGATGGCTTATATGTGGAGCTTGGTAGGGAATAGTAAAAAAGGAATGCAATCTGAATCCTAGCTATTGTAAAGTTAAATAACAATCCAACTAGAAGTTCCCTGCTTAGTGCTGACCACAAGATACGAGTGATGTAAATAGATCAAACACACGCGCAAGAAATTTCAGATTTGATGTAGACAAGGAGTATGATTGGAATGCAAGTGTTGCAATCAGATCCAACCAAAATTTTGCACCAAATGACAATAGCAAACTGGTTGAACAACTTGATAAAACTTTTCAGCACTTGTGCACATAAACAAATTGATTGTTCTACTTTTCTTTCACAATCTTGTTCAATACTTTTTTTTGCACTCTTTTTTTATAGAACTAAACACAGAGATCTGATATGATATTGAACACTTTATAATAATTAACAAAGAACTCAACCAGCAGCTATAACTTAAATAGGATCAAGTTAACGCGAAGGAAATGATGAGGTTTTTCATATTTTTCTTTTTGTGGATATTTTTAGATATATATAAGAGGCTCAAAGGGAACACAAAGGATAGAGTGACCAGCAACTAAACAAAGACTCTAAGGACTGAAACTTAACAAAACTCACTGGAACAACAGACTGAAACAAAGGGTTATGGCAAAAAATATTTTATGGCTTTTTGGTGGATAGGACATACACAAAATATATGTAGCTAAGGGTAAAGAATCCTACCGTGGCAACTGAGGCTTTGATACCAGATGATGCGTCACGATGCCCGATCTTCACGATGTAGGATCAATCTTCAGATAACTAGCTTCAACGAAGCCAAGATAACTTGCTGCAAGCAGCGATAACTAGTGCAACCTGACAAATAAAACTCGAAGCCAACCACCGTCTTTAACCAGCAGCCTGAATCGAGGATTCACCCAACCACACTCTCAAAGAACCAACCAACATAGCTTACAATCAATCGAGGAGACCTCGAAAGGAGTAGGACCACCAATTGGGAGCGGATGAAGCCACCGCTTCTGCAATCCCGCGAAGGAATTCACAAGAGCAAAGGGGTAGAGATCACTCTCAATATTTGTTAGCACACAGCTGAACAAAAGGGGTTCTGTTTTAGATTATCATAAGCTGCCTTACATCATAGACATAGGGGGGTATTTATACTAGTAACAACCAGCCTTAGAGAGGTATAAACACGAAACAAAAGTATTTTCACGTGCTGTTGTGAAGGAGCCTCTTCGGGAGATCTGCAGAACTGAATTCCGTGTGACAGTTTGACTTCTGCGCAGCCTTCATTATTTTGATAATAACTTTTTTCTAGGAATCTCCAAATGATGTGGGACTGGTTGCGTTGGAAAGCTAACTTGATAAGCTTTCTCACCATATATAGCATGCTTAATGAAACTTCATAGAATGATGCAGTTTAATACGAAAACTTGGTCATCAAGCTGACTGTTGACCTTCTGACCAGTCGGCACTAAAGTAAGTCGGCTGCCTTTCTGGTAGATTTGATTAAGTCGGCTTTAGAAGCATTGGAAACTAGACTTCAAGAGCTTTCCAACAAGTACTTATGGGCCTTCATAGCTTTTGGGAATCAAAAGATATGACTGTTTCTTCTGGACGGTTCTGTTGCACTGGACTGACTCGGACATAGCTCTTCTTGCTGACTCGTCCTTGATATGTTTTGTCCTTCCTCTTTAGTGAACCTAAGTAATATTAACATACACGACTTAGGTAGCATAAAGTTCTCATTAGTGTTTAATTGAAATTCATAAAGTAGCGTGTGCACCTCTTGCTGTAGCTTCTTAGCTCGGCTACGTGTAATTGGTCCATCAAAGGCTTGGGTTGGTGATGATGTTAGTTGTACTTGAGTTGATGTAGTATGACTTGGGGGTTGTAATGTTTTGCTTAATGGCATGGTCGTATCAGGACCTGAGCTCGACTGGATCCTAGTTTTGACAACGCGGCTGCTGCTGCGTTAAGATCTCTTTCCACGTGATGAAATTCCAGCCCTTCAAATTTGTCTTCTAATTTTCGGACGGCTGTACAGTACTTGCCCATAGAATCAGTCGAGCAATCCCAGTCTTTATTTATCTGACTTATGACCACCAGTGAATCTCTGTATACCATTAACCTCTTAATGCCCAGTGATACGGCAATGTTCAATCCATGGATCAGAGCCTCATATTCTGCTGCATTATTTGATGTTGGGAATGATAACTGAAGAGCATATTTGAGTTGTTCACCTCCAGGGGCAATGAAAAGGATTCCTGCGCCTGCCCCCTGCAGTTTCAGCGAGCCATCAAAATACATTCGCCATACTTCTATAGCCTTCGGGTTGTCAGGTACTTGTTGCTTGGTCCATTCTGATACGAAGTCAACCAGTGCTTGAGTCTTTATTGCTGTGCGAGGCCGAAACTCGATGTCGTGAGCCCCCAGCTCGCAGAACCACTTGGCTATTCTCCCGATGGCTTCTTTGTTGTGAAGAATATCCCCTATTGGAAACCCGGTGACTACTATGACTTTGTGGTCGTCAAAGTAGTGATGGAGCTTACGAGCAGTTAGAAGTACTGCGTACAATAGTTTTTGAACTTGAGGATATTTCTTTTTAGAGGGTCCTAGAACTTCACTGATGAAGTAGACCAGGGTGCTGCACTGGATATGCGTGCCCTTCCTCTGCCCGCTCGACTACTAACGCGGTGCTCACCGCGTGAGTCGTGCAGGAGATGTACAACAACAGATCTTCCGCCGGCCGATCTGACATGGCTCGGCGTGGCGGCTTTAGTACTGGTGGTGTGGTCAAGAACTTCTTTAGTGCATCGAGAGCTTCCTGTGCTTCTATGGTCCACTGGAACTTGTCCACCTTCTTGAGCAATTTGTAGAATGGTAAGCCTTTTTCTCCTAGCCTTGATATGAACCTGCTCAAGGCTGCCATGCATCCAGTAAGCCTTTGCACTTTCTTCTGTGATCGTGGTGCTTCCATTCTCATGATAGCCTCGATTTTTTTGGGTTAGCTTCAATTCCTCAGTGGCTGACAATGAATCCGAGCAACTTCCCTGCTGGTACTCCAAAGACACATTTTTCTGGATTGAGCTTCCACTGGTATCGCCTCAGGCTGTTGAAGACCAGCTGCAAATCCTCAATGAAGTTTTCTGAGTTTTTTGTTTTAATCACCACATCATCAACATAAGCTTATACCCGCTTGCCCTAGTGATTGACTAAGTGTTGGGGGCCTTCGTCTTCCGAAGGTCCTCAAAAACATGATTTAATAATGTTTCTGGAGTATAATACATGAACAGGTACCTTCGGACTCAGATCAGAACCATAATGTGAAGAAGTACAAAGAATGCAAAGGTTGGCGCAAAGCCGAAGCTATGCGCAGGGGACCTTCAGCATGATAGCAGAAAGGAGAACCGACTTAAAAGGGAAAAGGTTATTTAGACCTCGATGGATTACTATAGAGTCATTAGCAAATGTAAAGGGCATGAGTGTAATTTTACATGGGCTGCGTCCCGTGCCTATAAATAGATGAACAGTGCTCCCGTACTATTCACGCTGACTTGGCATTCTGCTTTCGCGTCACGCTTGTATTATCCCTTTCTGTCAAGCCGAAGGTATAAATGTAATTCAATAATGTTCATATTCATTCGTGATTATATAATGAGAAATATAAATATATTATGATATCATACAATTATTCATGTTGTTTCCCATGTTTCATATGCTTCGTCTTTTATGCAAATGTGTTATGATGATAAAGGTATGTCCTTCATAACCTTAGTCTGAAGATCATTATATCCTGAGGGAGATAATGCTTCGAAGGACGAAGGCCATTAACCATTAACCTTTTCTGTGTTGCCTTGTTCTTAATTCATAGCACTTGATAACAAGTCCCCAACATTGGCGCCCACCTCCGGTGAATCCTTTTCGACCACCTTCGGCAAACACTGACCTTTGTCATGCCACCGAAGAAAGCTTTAGTGATAGGGGCTGCCGTTCTGCAGCCGCTGGACCCGAACCAGGAGACCCTTTCTCTTCGAGAGGCACGAAGCCAGAAGAGGAAGGCCACTAGTCCAACACCCTAGGAGGACGAGTTGGACCAACAAATCAAAAACATGGAGATGCTTCATCAACAAGTACAAAGGAAGAAGGAGAAGATGGCTCGACTAGCCGACCTTCAAAGGCAGATTGACGAAGCCACTGAAGAAGTACGCCATCTTGCTCAAGATGAACAAGAACGAAGGCCCCAGCACAGGGAGTTTCATCAAGAGGGCTTGTTCAATGATGATGGATGGTATGATGATTTTAATCATGATACCTTTACTTTTGATGATGCTTCTCCCTTGGCAGCAGAACTGCAGGCTATCCCGTGGCCCCCATCATACAAGCCACCTCAGCTTCCAATGTATGATGGGCATTCAGACCCGAAGCAGTTTTTGATGAGTTATGAAGCAAGCATATCTTCATATGGAGGCAATGCAGCTGTCATGGCCAAATCCTTCGTCATGGCAGTTAAGAATGTGGCCCAGACATGGTATTCTTCTCTTCGGCCAGGAACTATCACCTCATGGCAGAAGCTCAAGGACATGCTGGTGATAAGCTTCCAGGGCTTCCAGACGAAGCCAGTCATGGCTCAGCTCTGTTTCAATGCACGCAAGATCATGAGGAGTATCTTCAGCATAACGTTCAAAGGTTCTTGCGTCTGTGAGCACAAGCGCCTACAGTGCCCAATGAAATTGTCATTGAGGCCATGATCAAGGGGCTTCGTCCAGGACCTACTGCCCAGTATTTCACTAGAAAGCCTCCACAGACTTTGGAGAAGCTGCTTCAAAAGATGGATGAATACATCCGCGCTGACAATGATTTTCGTCAGAGAAGGGAGGAAGCTTATAGGTTCTCTGAGATGACCAGGGGCTTCGGAGGGAGAATTCACCCAAGACATGTCAGGTCCATCCACTCCACCCAGAGTGACGACAAAGGAAGTCAACAACAGAGGCCACAATATCCCTCGCAAGCTTCGGGGCAGCAACAAAGCTATCTTCGGCCGCTAGCTCCAAGGGGCAGAGGCGCCAGGGATTTTGGAGGAAGGTTTGGGGATCAACCTAGGAAAATTTATTGCTTATTCTGTGGTGAGGACAAGGGCCATACTACAAGGATGTGCCATGTCACCATACAGAAATAGAAAGAAATAGCAGAAGCTGTAGCTCAGCAGAACCAGCCGAAGCAGGTCATGCATACTGCTTCGTATCACTCACCCTACATACCAGAGTATGTGGGTAACCATCCTGCAGCGTCTGTTGCTTCGACTAGTCAGCCGCAGGCATCCTGGCCACAGCCTCCACCTCCGCCACCACTACAACCTGCATATCCATGAGGTCAGCAACCAGAAGGGAGCCAACAGACCCACTAACAGCGAGATTTCAGGGAGGAGTCCGAAGCTCGCACAGTCAACAGTACTGTGCCAGAATCGAAGCATATCTACTGAGAGATATCCTACCCCTGAAACAGTTTTTACATTCATTATCATTTTCTTTCTTACTAAGGAACAATTATCGAAAACCTAGTTATCTTGTCATTTTCAATTCCTTGCAATAGCTTCGTTTTTGCCATAGTGAAAATATATCTTCTCCACAGACTTACGGAGTCTAACAAAGTCGCTGAAGCACAAAAAGTTGTTTCTAAGAGAACGTGCGGCTAAAAATTACATCACAAGTATCTTCGAAGCTACAAAATGTCGTTCTACGGAACGCAGTGTAAGTTTGCCGAAGCTACAAAAAGTCATTCTATGGAACGCAGTGTAAGTTTGCCAAAGCTACAAAAAGTCGTTCCTAAGGGAGCGCAGTGTAAGTTTTCTGCTCAAAAGTCGTTCCAAAGGGAATGCAGAGCCAAATACCGCCGAAATATAAGGCGAAACGCAAAAAATCAACGCGAATACCGCCGAAATAGAAGGCGAAGAAGTTCAAAAGATGTTCCTAAGGGAATGCAGAACTTACAGTGAAAAGTCAGCGCTGATACACCGAAAAATAAGCGGTGAAGCCGAAAAATAAACGACAAAGAGATTGTGTATTCCACTATGGGGATATGTGTGTGTCTTCGGCACAAATATCATTTTGCATAGCATAACATCATCACATCATTCGCATAACATAACATCATACATCATATTGCATCAATGGCACAAGAAGGGGATACAATGTTGACCTTCGGAGAATGCTTACAAAAAAATGAAATTGTGCTAAGGCACAAAAGAAGCCTTGAAGAAATACAGCTTCATCAGCTTTGATATGGAGGCAAAAATCCATTATTGACGAAGCATTAATGTTTTTGTGATGATTGGAGGATTTCTCACGAAGCATAAAAGATCTTCTTTACGAAGCATGAAAAGAAGGGAAGGTGTTTTTTCGCCAAAGGCTCAAAAACGGTATGTACATAAAAATTTCATGCATCATAAAGAAATAAATTACAAAACCATTCATATATTACATTCAAAACACATGAGCACCAAATATTACAAACATAGTTCAGCAAATGCTGCATTAATATTCCAGCAATGTTTTTACAATAGTTATTCTTCTTTCAAAACTTCATCTGCAGCTTCGGTCAGCAGTTGGGTAACAACTTCGTCTACAATAGTTTTAGCCAACCTAATAATTTCTGCTGATGCCTTTGCCTCTGGGTCGGCCAATGACTCGAAGGGTTCGGGGGGAGGAGATAGTTCAGCTGTGGAAGAAAACGTAAATCAGTTCGAAGTCACAAAAATAAACAATAAAGTTAAAACCCATTAAGCAATACCTATCCGCCTTTCGAGTTCTGCAGCTTTTTCAGCTGCCTTCATTGCTTCCCTAGCGTCATGAGTATCTTTTTCGCTCTTCTTTATTATTTCATGGGCCATCCCTCGGCCGCCATTTTCCCAGATATCAGTGAAAAAATTTCCGCCCACTAAGCTTGCTTCGGCCGAGGGGTCCTTTGTATCGTCAATCGATAGAGCAGCTTCGGCTTGGGCCAAAGTTTTCACATGTTCGCACCCTGCTCTCTCCAAAATAGCTGCAACTCCTCTTGCACCAGAGAAGGCACAGACGTCCCCACGGTCGTTCAAAATTTCTTCAAAAGCTTTGGCTTCGTTGCTGATCCACTCAATTGGGCCTTCGGGGTCGCCTCGTACGAAGTTATCTTCACTTGAATATGCGGCAACATTGGCGAAGCTAGTTTTTATCTTTTTTACACATTCTATAGACTTTTCAAAACATTTTTCTTTTGATGCGCGAAGTTCTGCAACTGTTTTTTCCAAGTAATTTTTCCAGTAATCACTGGCATCTCGTTCAGCTTCGGCAACAGCGCATTTTAATTTTGCTTCAGCCAGCTGTTTCCGAAGGTCTTCAATTTCACATTTCTGGGCTTCAGCTTGGGCTTTGGAAGTAGTTTCGTCTTCTTTTATTTTGCTCACCAATGAATTTAATATTTTATCTTTTTCAAGACCTTCGTTCCTTAGTTCAATTACTTCGGAACGAAGGTTGTTCAGAGCTATAGTGCATCCTTCGTCTTCGGCATTTTTCTGCGCCCTGAGGGCATTGCTAACAATGAGACCCTGCAAAAGAAGTGCGGTATTAAGTATAAGCAAAAAAATCGTTTTTAAGTACAAAAAATTCATTCTCACACCTTTAAACTATTATATGCTAAATTGTCCGCTAATTCATCTTTCGATAGCACCGAAAGCCCGACTTCTAGTGTTGCGAATCCGAAGCTTCTGCTCATCTCTCGGTAGACAGAAATCTCCTTGCTGTCTGGGAGACAATACAAGAAATCTTCTTCTCCGCTGCCGTTGAATACCAATGCCCCCTTTGGATATTTCAGTTTCTGGGCATAGTGTTGAGCTTCTCGCTTTTCTTCTTTAGAGAGATTTTTTCCCGAAGCATGACGGATAATATATTCAGTATTCTCTTTCAAAGCTTCGGGAGTAGGAGCGGTAGATTTTTCAGGCAAAATTTGTTCTATAACTTCTTCCTCCGCTGCCTTTTCTCCAATTTCCGAGGATTTCTCTTTGATGGGCTCTGAAGGCCCAGTTTCAGCATTGGCCCGGCTAATTGTAGCTTCGGCTTTGGTCAGCTTTGTCTCGGTTTCAACCTGTTCTTTCGAAACCTTGGAAATTTTTCCTAGAATAGAACTTGAAGTTTTTATCATCTCCAGCACATCTAACACACTAGCCATCCTTTTTCTCTTTGGGGTTACTACCGGATCTTTTTGTATCTTCGGTGCCTCCACTCTTACCGAAGGGCTTAGAATTTCTGATGTTTTTGCCTCTTCGGGTATTGGTTCTTCAATTTTGTCAGCCTTCGGCATCACAACCGGCTCTTCAATCCTCTATGTAAGGGTAGGTCCTTCGGCTTCAGTAGCCGAAGAGGTCTCACCACCAAAGTCAGGCACTGTGGCCGGTTCAATGTAGCGCGGTCGGTGAGTAAGAACCTTCACCTTTTCCTCTTTGGCGCGGGCTCGCTTGAGGCGGCTGAAGCAACATCCTTCCCAGAAGATCCACTCTTTCTCTTCTGCCCCCGTGGCAGGTAGCGGTAGTCAGGGTACATAAATCCAATAGCATCAAAAACTCTATTTAGCCTCTTCTTTTTTTGGCTCCCGAAGGCCACAGATAGCGCGTTATCTTCAGACTTGGAGTAGGCTCCAAGTAGTTCATCACTGGTATTTTCAACACATTTTAGCCAGTCATCGTCTGGTTTGATAAATTAGTCTCTAAACCTGAAGGTATATTTCAATCGAACCAAACCACCTTCGTTAGGGTTGCTGATGGTCTCTTTTGGCATCTCCTAGTTGTCTACCAATGGCCATATCCTATAGGCCACATGTTCTTGAACTAAATCCCTTGTCCTGATGAAAGAGCAAACTATGCCAAAGGCCCTTCGGCATTCTTCGGCTACTTCATCAATTTCTACCTTCGGTTTCCGAAGGCCAAAGCGGGACCAAATGGGGCGCATAATGATCTTTGTAATATTTTCACTTGCCTTTAAATCATTCTTCACATAGAACCATTCTTTCATCCAGTCTCCGGGCCATCTTTTCCGAAATGTTGGCACTGGGAAGCTTGAGTCTGAGCGAGCAACAAAGCTATAGCAACCAAAATTGTTATGATACTGTTCCTTACCCTAGGGCTTCATCTCATACGAAAGTTCGTGCATGCTGCAGAAACATTTTGCACTTGGCTCCAAACCTTGACTCCTCACGGCCCAGACGAAGATCCCCATTCTGATAATAGCTTCGGGAGTAATCTGGTGAAGGAAAATCTCATATATTTTTAAAACTTCAACAACAAATCTGCTTAAGGGGAACCGAAGCCCAGCCTTGAAGAAGCTTCGGAAGATTACGACTTCATTCTCTTCAGGAACAGGAACAGTCCTGTCTCCATTGTCAGCCCTCACAATAGATATGTCTCGAAAATACCTTCCTCTCATGTTATCAAGATGACTCTGTCTGATGGTCGATTTCCCGAAGATTGTGACTTGGTCGCCAGGGCCGATCTTCGGAGTCTTCGCCCCCACTTTCCGCATCATAACTATCGCTGTCATTGGTATCTTCAGATAAGCCTTCTAGAATTTCTTTTGTAATCTTTTTTGTATTTGTCTTTGCAATTGACACAATGAATCCAGCAGTCTTTTTCTCAAGAAGCTTCTCCTCTTTGGTCAGCTTCGTTTCAGCAACTGTCTTCTTGTCGTGAGACATCTTATCTTCGGAACTGACGAAAATATGTCCTTAAATTTGAAGCTTAGAAAATTTAAAAAACTAAGCAACTGATGGAAAGTAAGAGCTAAGAAATCAATCAAAGCAAAGCATGCGTACTAAATGTGCTCGGGGTGAATTCTTATTTATACGCCCAGCGCGCTCCAAGTTGGAGGGCCCTGTCTGTCATTGACTGTTGCTATTCTAGCAAAGGGAAGGTGTTTTTTCGGACCTTCGGCTTAGCGCCTTCATCCATATCGCAATCTGAATTCGTTATTCTAACAAATTAACCTTGCGAGGGGCTACTGTTGGGGGCCTTCGTCTTTCGAAGGTCCTCAAAAACATGATTTAACAATGTTTCTGGAGTATAATACATGAACAGGTACCTTCGAACTCGGATCAGAACCACAATATGAAGAAGTACAAAGAATGCAAAGGTTGGTGCAAAGCCGAAGCTATGCGCAGGGGACCTTCGGCATGATAGCAGAAAGGAGAACCGACTTAAAAGGGAAAAGGCTATTTAGACCTCGATGGATTACTATAGAGTCATTAGCAAATGTAAAGGGCATGAGTGTAATTTTACATGGACTGCGTCCCGTGCCTATAAATAGATGAACAGTGCTCCCGTACTGTTCACGCTGACTTGGCATTCTGCTTTCGCGTCACGCTTGTATTATCCCTTTCTGTCAAGCTGAAGGTATAAATGTAATTCAATATTGTTCATATTCATTCGTGATTATATAACGAGAAATATAAATATATTATGATATCATACAATTATTCATGTTGTTTCTCATGTTTCATATGCTTCGTCTTTTATACAAATGTGTTATGATGATGAAGGTATGTCCTTCATAACGTTCGTCTGAAGATCATTATATCTTGAGGGAGATAATGCTTCGAAGGACGAAGGCCATTAACCTTTTCTGTGTTGCCTTATTCTTAATTCATAGCACTTGAGAACAAGTCCCCAACACTAAGCATGTTTGAATAGCTCTCTGGTAAGTCGCTCCAGCGTTCTTGAGGCCAAACGGCATGGAGGTATAGCAGAAAGCTCCAAACGGGGTAATAAATACAGTTTTTTCCTCGTCTTCTTTTGCCAGGCTGATCTGATGGTATCCAGAGTAGCAGTCTAGGAAGGACAACATAGAACACCCGACGGTCGAATCTACTACCTGATCTATTCTAGGAAGTCCGAAGGGATCCTTCGGACAGTGTTTGTTGAGATCTGTATAGTTGACGCACATGCGCCAATCCACCTTATTCTTTTTTAGTACAAGAACAAGATTTGCTAACCACTCAGGATGCAGTACTTCTCTAATGAACCCTACTGCGACTAAGCGAGCTAGCTCGGCGCGAATAGCTTCTCTCTTGTCTGGCGTGAAACGACACAACTTTTGTCGGATCGGCCTTGCCTGGGGATAAACCTTCAGTTTGTGCTCGGCCAGTTCTCTCGGAACTCCCGACATATCTATAGGCTGTCATGCGAATACGTCTCAGTTATTGTTGGGGACTTGTTCTCAAATGCTATAAATCAAGAACAAGACAACACGAAGATGTTAAATATTAAATACCCTTCGTCCGCTGAAGCATTATCTCCTCGAGGGTTTAATGAACTTCAGACGAAGGATATAAACATAATATAACAAAGGTTACGAAGGAAAAGACCTTCGTTAAGTTGGTAAATGAGTAAACAGAATAAACATATATATATAAAGTGCGAAAATAATAATACTAGCATTACCATCAATATATTTCCATTATTAAATTCATGAAAACGAATTACAAATGTACCTTCAGACTGATGTAAGGCAAAGGTACAAGTCGTGATGCAAAAAGACGTGCGCCCAGTCAGCGTGAACAGTACGAGAGTACTGTTCACCTATTTATAGGCACGGGACGCAGCCCGTGTAAAATTACATTGATGCCCTTTACATTTATCAATAACTCTATAGTAATTCTTCGAGGTCCAATTTGGCTTTTCATCTTTAAGTCGGTTCCTCTTTTCTGCCGTTATGCCGAAGCTTTTCTGCATATGGCTTCATGATCGTCTTATCCTTCGTCATGACCGCTTTTCATTCCAGCTTTGTCTTAAACATGCCCTTATATATTCGCGACCTGACTCCGAAGGTGCCTGTTCCGAAGGTGCCTGTTCACATTTTACACTTGGAAAACATTGTCAAACTGTGTTTTTGAGGACCTTCGAAAGCCGAAGGCCCCCAACAGTAGCCCCTCGCAATATCAATTTATTGTAAAGATAAATTTATATTGCGACATGGACGAGGGCTTTAAGCCGAAGGTCCGAAAAAACACCTTCCTTTTGCTAGAATAGCAACAGTCATTGACAAGCGGGGCCCTCCAGTTTTCGACATACTGGGTGTATAAATACAAGCTCTCCGTGAGTTTATTTGACACGCCCTTTTACCACCTGCTTTTTACTCACCAGCTTTCAACCTGCGCACCCTGCCCTTAGCCTGCGCGCGACAGCATTTGCTCGGTCTTAAATTTTTAAGCTTCGGCTTCAAGTCTAGTTTGCCAGCATTCGCGAAAATATCTGAAGATAAGACAGCTGCTGGTGCTTCGAAGCTAAGCCTTTCGGAGGAGATGCATCTGGGTTTTCTTGAGTCAATGTCGAAGACCAATACTGAAATGATTGTCAAGGAAACTTTGGAGGGTTTATCTGAAGATACTGGCGACAGTGATAGCTATGATGTGGATAGTGGCGGAGAGGATTCCGAAGATCGCCCGTGGCAGCCTAGTCACTCAAACTTCGGAAAATCAACTATAAAGCAGAGTCACCTTGAAAACATGAGGGGGAGATACTTCCGAGATATATCCATCGTGAGGGCGGATGACGGAGAAAAAACTACGCCGACCCCCGAAGATAATGAGGTTGTGATCTTCCGAAGCTTTTTAAAGGCTGGGCTATGATTCCCCCTAAGCAAGTTTGTAGTAGAAGTTCTGAAAATATATCAAATTTACCTTCATCAACTTACCCCTGAAGCAGTGATAAGATTGGGAATCTTCGTCTGGGCCGTGAGGAGCCAGGGTTTGGAGCCAAGTGCTAAAAGCTTTTGCAATATACACGAGCTAGTATATGAGACGAAACCATGGGGCAAGGAACAATATCATAATAATTTTGGTTGTTATAGCTTCGGTGCCCGCTCTGGGTCGAGCTGTCCCGTGCCAACCTTTCGGAAGAGATGGCCCGGGGAATGGATGAAGGAATGGTTCTATGTGAAAAACGATTTGACGGTTCGGGAAGATATCAAGGATATCATCATGCGCCCTATCTGGCAGCGCTTCGGACTTCGGAAACCAAAGGTAGAAATGGACGAAGCAGCTGGAGAATGTCAGAGGGCCTTCGGCGTAGTCTGTTCCTTTATTGGGACCAGGGATTTAATGCAAGAGCACATTGCCTTCAGAGTGTGGCCACTTGTAGATGACTAGGAAATGACAAAGGAGACCATCAAAGAAGCTGACGAGGGTGGACTAATTAGACTGAAATATACATTCAAGTACGGAGATAAATTTGTTGAACCGGATGATGATTGGCTGAAAAGTATTGAGAATGTAAGTGATGAATTGCTTGGGACCTATTCAAAGGCTGAAAACACTGCATTATCAGCGGCTTTCGGAGGCCGAAAGAAGAAGAGGCTCAACCGAGTATTTGATGCTATTGGGTTTATCTATCCCGACTACTGTTATCCAATGCGAGGTCAAAAGAGAAAAAATACTGCTCCTGCAAAGGACACTACTTCGGCTGCTCCCGGGAAGCCAGCACCGAAGAGGAAGAAAGTAAAAGTGTCCACACACCCTCCACGTTGTATTGAGCCGGCCACAGTGCCCGAGTTTATTGGCGAGGCCTCTTCGGCCACCGAAGCCAGAGAACCAACTGCAGCGCTAAAATCCGAAGAAATGGCCGAGGCACCAGCAATAAGAAAGGAGAAATCTGAAGAAAGAGAAACACCAGATGTTATAAGTCCTTCAACAAAAGTTGAGACAGCTAAAAGCCAGAAGGGGCCAGCAGCAACCCCGAAAAGAAAAAGAATGGTTAATGTGCTGGATGTCCTGAAGACGATTAAATCTTCAAGCACAACTCCAAAGAAAATTATCGAGGCGCCTATTGAAGCCTTTGCTGCTGAAACTTCGAAGCAGCAATCTGAAGCTGAAGCTGGGCCTTCGGAATCCACCAAGATACAGCCTTTGGAGGTCGAAAAAATGTCAAAGGCAAGTTTAGAAACTGAAAAAGCAACAACAACAGAACCAATTCTGATTGGGGAAATTGGTACTGCCACCCCCGAAGCATCCTCCAAAATACATGATTATATTGTGCGACATGCTTCGGGGAAGAAACTGTCTAAAGAAGAAATTTTTGAAGCCAATCACTATGCCCGAGAACTGAAATATCCGAAGGGGGCCGTAGTATTCAACGGGACAAATGAAGATGACTTCTTATATTGCCTCCCAGACAATAAAGAATTATCCGTGTGCCGGGAAATGGCTAGAAGCATGGGATTCCCGAAGCTTGAAGCTGGCCTTTGCGCCATGACGAAGGAGGATCTTGCGGATAGTCTTGCATATAACAGTCTAAAGGTACGAAGATTGTAAACTTTGAATTTTGTGGATTTTGAATGAATCCTTTACTATTGTGTTAATCCATTCATTCTTTTTGAATAGGGCTTAATTCTCAGCAATGCCTTAAGGGCACAAAAGAATGCTGAAGACGAGAGCTGCACCATTGCTCTCAACAACCTTCGAACAGAGGTTATTAGGCTACGAAACGAAGCCTTGGAGAAAGACAGAATTCTGCTTACATTAGTGGAAAAAATGAAGGAGGACGAAGCTAACTCTAAAACTCAAGCCGAAGCACAGAGGCGTGAGATTGAAGATCTTCGTAAACAACTAGCCCGAGCCAAAGAAGAACGTATTCTTGAAGAAACAAAACGAGAGTTAGGTGAACAATGGGCAGATCATTTGGAAGTTAATGTTAAAGAGCTTCGTGCTTCTCAAAGAAAATGCTATGTTAAATCCATAGAGTGCGTTAAGAAGATAAAATCTAGCTTTGCCAACATTGGCGCATTCTCTAGCGAGGAGAATTTCTCAAGGGGCAATCCCGAAGGTCCGATGGAATGGATTAGTAACGAAGCTGAGGCCTTCGAAGAAATCCTGAATAGCCGCGGAGACATATGTGCTTTTTCGGGTGCTAGAGGAATTGCTACTGTTTTGGAGAAGAAAGGTTGTGAGCATGTAAAATCTTTAGCGCAATCCGAAGCTACTTTGTCTTCCGAAGACATTAAAGACCCCTCAGCTGAAGTAAGCATGATCGGCGGAAAATTTTTCACTGATATCTAGGACAACGGCGGCCGAGAAATGGCACAAGAAATTATTCAAAAAAGCGAAAAAGGCATCTATGATGCCAGAAAAGTAGCGGCGGCTGCCGAAAAAAGTACCGAGCCCGAAGGGCAAATAGGTATTAATTAGTGATTTTTATTATGTTGTAATTTTTGATTCCAGACTTTGCTCACAGTTTGTAATAGTAATATAGCCGTATCTTCTCTTCGCTCAGAACCTGCTGAGGCATCTCCGGGCCCCCACCCGAAGGGGGACGATGAAATTAGAAAAATGGCCGAAGCCATTATGGACAAGGTTGTTGACCAGCTACTGAACGAAGCTACAGAAATAGTTCTAAAAGAGGATTAAATGCTACTGTAAAAACATTTGGAACGTAACGTATGTAATATATTGTAACTTTGAATGTAATATATAATCCATGTACAGTTTTAATTCTTTACGATGCATGAAATCTTGCGTACATACCATTTTTTGAGTCTTCGGCGAAAAAACACCTTCCCTTCTTTTCATGCTTCGTGAAGAAAATTTTATATCACCAGAAGTTGCATTCGTTCGTGGTGAAGATTATCCAAGCTTCGTGAAATATTCTCCGAAGCTATAGAAAAGCTTTTGTTGCCTCTCTAATGAAGCTACACTTCTTCTCGGCTTGTCTTGTGCTTTAGCACGATTTTCTCTTTTCCGAATTATTCTCCAAAGATCAATACTGTATCCCCTTCTTGTTCCATATGCAATATGTTGTATGATGCTTATGTTATGCAGAATGATGTGATGATGTTATGTTATGCAAGATGACGTTTGTGCCACAGATACATATCCCTGTAATAGAGCATACACACTTTTTATATCAGCGTTGACTTTTCGCTGTAAGCCTCCCTTAGGAGCTTCCTCGCCTTTTACTTTCAGCGGAATCAGCGTTTATTTTTCGCTGTAAGCCTCCCTTAGGAGCTTCTTCGCCTTTTACTTTCAACGGAATCAGCGTTTATTTTTCGCTGTAAGCCTCCCTTAGGAGCTTCTTCGCCTTTTACTTTCAGCGGAATCAGCATTTATTTTTCGCTGTAAGTCTCCCTTAGGAGCTTCTTCGCCTTTTACTTTCGGCGGAATCAGCGCTGACTTTTCGCTGTAGGCTCAGAAAACTTACACTGCGCTCGCTTAGGAACGACTTTTTACTGTTTCGAACAGCTTGCTCTATGTCTATTAAAACAAAATTTTGATAATACAAAGGTCCTTCATGCCACCATAAATTCGTATGCTTCAACGATTCAAGCCTATGAAAAAGACACATTTTTATTAAAGTGTTACAAGGAATTAAAAAATGATAAAGGGCACTTGATCTTCCCATAATTGTTCCTTATTAACAAAAAAGTAATACCGAATGTAAAAATGCGAAAAAAACTGCTGTTGAGGTAGGATATTTATCAGTAAATGTGCTTTGACTCTGGCACAATGCTATTGACTGTGCGAGCTTCGGAGTCCTCTCTGAAATCCCTCTGATTGTGGTGACTCCCTTCTGGCTGGAGCCCTGGCTGCGTCGGTGGCGGCGGTGGAGGCTGTTGCCAGGATGCTTGGGGCTGACTTGCCGAAGCAACAGAAGCTGCAGGGTGATTGCCTACATATTCTGGAATGTAAGGCGAATGGTACGAAGCAGTATGCAGGACCTGCTTCGGCTGATTCTATTGTGCAGCAGCTTCTGCTAGCTCCTTTTGCTTCTGGATGGTAATGTGACATATCTTGGTGGTGTGGCCCTTACCTTCACCACGGAATAGGCAGTATATTTTTCTTGGTTGATCCCCAAATCTTCCCCCGAAGCCCCTGGCGCCTCTGCCCCTTGGCACTGGCGGCCGGAAGGAGCTTTGCTGCTGCCCCGAAGCTTGGGAGGTGCACTGTGGCCTTTGCTGTTGACTCGCTTTGTCGTCATTTTGAGTAGAATTGTGAATTGACCTGACGTGCCTTGGATAAAATCTTCCTCCGAAGCCCCTAGTCATTTCAGAGAACCTGGGGGCTTCCTCCCTTCTTTGGCGAAAATCATTGTCAGCTCGAATGTACTCGTCCATCTTCTGGAGCAGCTTCTCCAGAGTTTGGGGAGGCTTCCTGGCAAAGTACTGAGCTGCAGGTCCTGGCCGAAGCCCCTTGATCATGGCCTCAATGACAATTTCATTGGGCACTGTTGGTGCATGTGCCCTTAGACGTAGGAACCTTCGGACATATGCTTGAAGATATTCTTCATGATCCTGGGTGCACTGGAATAAAGCTTGAGCAGTGACTGGCTTCGTCTAAAAGCCCTGGAAGCTGGTTATTAGCATGTCCTTCAACTTTTGCCATGAGGTGATTGTCCCTGGCCTAAGAGAAGAGTACCAAGTTTGTGCGACGCTTCTGACAGCCATGACGAAGGACTTTGCCATGACCGCCGTGTTGCCACCGTACGAAGATATAGTTGCTTCGTAGCTCATCAAGAATTGTTTCGGGTCTGAATGACCGTCGTACATGGGGAGCTGAGGTGGCTTGTAAGACTGTGGCCAAGGAACAGCCTGCAGTTCTGTTGACAAGGGAGAAGCATCATCAAAAGCAAAATTCCCGTGATGGAAATCTTCATACCAGTCATCCTCGTTGTAGAAACCCTCTTGATGAAGCTCTCTGCGCGGGGGCCTTTGGTTCTGGTCATCTTGAGCGAGATGTCGAAGCTCTTCAGAGGCTTCGTCTATCTGCCTTTGAAGATCAGCTAGACGAGCCATCTTCTCCTTCTTGCGTTGGACCTGTTGATTGAGCATTTCCAAATTTTGGATTTCTTGATCCAATTCGTCCTCCGGGGGCGCTGGACTGGTGGCCTTTCTCTTCTGGCTTTGGGCCTCCCTAAGAGAAACGACATCTTGATTGTGGTCTAGCGGCTGCAGAGCAGCAGCCCCTGTTGCTGAAGCTTTTTTCGGCGGCATGACGAAGGTGATGCTTGCCGAAGATTTTCAAAACTCAAAAAGTGGAAGTGAGTTCACCGGCGGTGGGCGCCAATGTTGGGGACTTGTTCTCAAATGCTATAAATCAAGAACAAGACAACACGAAGATGTTAAATATTAAATACCCTTCGTCCGCTGAAGCATTATCTCCTCGAGGGTTTAATGAACTTCGGACGAAGGATATAAACATAATATAACAAAGGTTACGAAGGAAAAGACCTTTGTTAAGTTGGTAAATGAGTAAACAGAATAAACATATATATATAAAGTGCGAAAATAATAATACTAGCATTACCATCAATATATTTCCATTATTAAACGAATTACAAATGTACCTTCAGACTGATGTAAGGCAAAGGTACAAGTCGTGATGCAAAAAGACGTGCGCCCAGTCAGCGTGAACAGTACGAGAGTACTGTTCACCTATTTATAGGCACGGGACGCAGCCCGTGTAAAATTACATTGATGCCCTTTACATTTATCAATAACTCTATAGTAATTCTTCGAGGTCCAATTTGGCTTTTCATCTTTAAGTCGGTTCCTCTTTTCTGCCGTTATGCCGAAGCTTTTCTACATATGGCTTCATGATCGTCTTATCCTTCGTCATGACCGCTTTTCATTCCAGCTTCGTCTTAAACATGCCCTTATATATTCGCGACCTGACTCCGAAGGTGCATGTTCCGAAGGTGCCTGTTCACATTTTACACTTGGAAAACATTGTCAAACTGTGTTTTTGAGGACCTTCGGGAGCCGAAGGCCCCCAACAGTTATCTTGCAGGAACTGGACGAGCGCGCCTTCCTATTTGTCGTCCAGGCTAGAGCTGATGATGGCAGTCTTGCGTTCATCAGCAAACCCGAGGTTGATTCTCTTCATCTCCTCAGTCGGACGCATAGAGGTCACGACTTGAGCTTCATTCGCAGGTATCACGTGGTCTTCCCTAGGCTTTGAGTTCGCCTGCGCGGAGGAAGTCGTCGGTGGTTTGGTGGTGAGGGCCGCCTGAATGGCTACTCGGAAACATTACGTGCGCCTTGGAAGTCAGCGCACACAGTGATGATTCCTTGTGGCCCCGACATCTTTTATATCATGTACGAATAGTGTGGAATGGCCATGAATTTTGCCAACCCTGGCCTACCGATGATGGCGTTGTATCCACAGTCGAAGCTTGCTACCTCGAACCTTAGGAACTCGGTTATATAGTTTTCCGGAGTTCCAAAGGTGACATGCATGTAAATGTGCCCAAGCGGGTATTCTCTTTTGGTCGGCACAATGTCGAAAAAAGGAGTGTCTGACTCATGGAGCTTTTTGAGTGTGACTCCCAAGACTAAGAGTGTCCGAGGGAAGGTGACGTTGATGCTGCTTCCCCCATCCACCAACACCTTCTTTACCCTGCTTTCTCGGATCACCGGATCGATGAGGAGCGGGTACTTGCCCAGATGGTCGAAGTTGAGCCATTGATCCGCCCGAGTAAAGGTGGTCGGGTGTTCCGACCATCGATACGGGGCGGGAGCACTGGTGGTTGCCACTAGTATCTATCGATCGTTGAGCTTCTGCTACTTTTTGTTCTCTTGTGACCCGTGTCCGCCGAAGATGACGTTGACTTCTCCATCGACGCGCGGGAACGCTCCACCTCCTCCCCCTTCCTGCTGCTGAGGTTGTCGAGGTTCTCTAGGTTCTCGTGGTGGGGGAGGTGGTAGAGGTTGGAAGGGTCGGTCATTCCCAACGGAGTGCTTGAAGTCTCTGCAGTTCCGGAGGGTATGATGCATATCCTTGTGGTACGGGCACTGGGCATCGAGGATGTCATCCAATGTTCGTTCGCCTTCGCGGGGTGCCCCTCGGGCACGAGAGACAGGTGGTCCAGCGGCATGGACATCTTCACGAGGCCTCTTCTCCCAGCGCTTGTCGGTTTGCTGGTTCTGAAAGGGAAATAGGGTCAAACCTTTTCCTAAATGATTTTGGTGGTTGAATTGCCCAACACAAACAATTGGACTAACTAGTTTGCTCTAGATTATATGTTCTACAGGTGCCAAAGGTTCACAACAAACCAATACAAAGTTAAAAGAAAGGGTTCAAAACAAAAGAACAAAGGAAACTGAAGTGTGCCCTGGTCTGGCGCACCGGACTGCCCGGTGCACCACCGGACAGTGTCCAGTGCACCAGGGTGAATCAGCTCAAACTCCTCAGCTTCGGGTTTCCCAGGTGCAGCTCCGCTATAATTCACCGGACTGTCCGGTGTGCCACCGAACTGTCCGGTGCACCAGCGGAGCAACGACTATCTACGCACAACGGTCGACTCTGCAAAGTGAACAGTGCAATTCAGATGTCAGAGCAGAAGGTCAAAGGGACACCAGACTGTCCGGTGCGACACCAGACTGTCCGGTGTTGCATGAGGACAAAGCCTCCAATGGTCGACCAGCTCCAAGCCCTAACGACAGGATGATGTGGCGGCGCACCGGACACTGTCCGGTGGCGCACCGGACTGTCCGGTGCGCCCATCGCCAGCAGCCTTCTCCAACGGCTACAATTTGGTTGGTGGCTGTTGGGGACTTGTTCTCAAGTGCTATGAATTAAGAACAAGGCAACACAGAAAATGTTAAACGTTAAAGTCCTTCGTCCTTTGAAACATTATTTCCCTTGGGATATAATGGCCTTCGGACGAAGGTTGTGAAGGACAAACCTTCAACATAAGATAAAATGATGAAGAAGAAATCACATGAAATATAAAATAACATAAACAATCATGTATTATTATCAATTTACTTCTATTTCATCTCTATTTTATTACTATAGAAATTGGGAATGATATCAAGTTACAAATGTACCTTCGGCTTGAAAGAAGGTGAAATTACAAGCGTGACGCAAAAAGTAAAATGTCAAGTCCGCGTGAATAGTACTGGAGCACTGTTCATCTATTTATAGGCACGGGACGCAGCCCATGTAAAATTACACCCATGTCCTTTACATTTGCTAATGGCTCTATATTAACTCATTGAGGTCTGAATAGCCTTTTTCCTTTTTAAGTCGGTTTCCTTTTTTGCTATCATGCCGAAGCTCCCTTGCACATAGCTTCGTTTCTGTGTCAACCTTCGTACTCTTTGTGTTTCTTCACACTGTAGTTTCGGTCCAAGCCCGAAGGTACCTGTTCATATATTATGCTCCAGAAACAATGTTAAATCATGTTTTTGAGGACCTTCGGAAGCCGAAGGCCCCCAACAGTAGCCCCTCGCAATATTAATTTACTAGAATAAAAAATTTAGATTGCGAAATGGACGAAGGCCCTAAAGCCGAAGGTCCGAAAAAAACACCTTCCCTTTGCTAGAATAGCAACAGTCAATGACAAGCGGGGCCCTCCACCCTGCAACGCACTAGGCGTATAAATAAGAGCACACTCCGGGCTCATTTTGTACGCTTTTAGCCATCTGCTCTGTTTGCTCAATTTTCTAGCTCTTGCCTACCAACGCTTGCTTGGTTTTTAGATTTTCTGAGCTTCGGCTTCAAGAGCACATTTTCATCATCTCCGAAGAAAAGATGTCCCAAGATAAGAAAGCTGTTGCTGAAGTGAAGCTGAGCGAGGAGGAGAAGCTTCTTAAGGAAAAAACGCTGGATTCATCGAGTTTATTGGAAAGACCAACATAGAGAAGATTACAAAAGAAACTCTATAAGGCTTATCTAAAGATACCGATGACAGTGATAGTTATGATGTGGAAAGTGGGGGCGAAGACTCCGAAGATCGACCGTGGCGACCAAGTCACACAGTTTTCGAAAAATCGACTATCAGGCAAAGTCATCTTGATAACATGAGAGGAAGGTATTTTCGAGACATATCCATTGTGAGAGCTGATAACGGAGACCGGACTGCTCCTGCTCCTGAAGAAAATGAAGTTGTAATCTACCGAAGCTTCTTCAAAGTTGGGCTTCGATTCCCCCTAAGCAATTTTGTGGTTGAAGTTTTAAAGATATACCAGATTTTTCTTCACCAGATTACTCCCGAAGCCATCATAAGAATGGGAATCTTCGTTTGGGCTGTGAGGAGTCAAGGTTTGGAACCAAGTGCGAAAAGTTTCTGCAGTATACACGAACTTTTATATGAAACGAAACCCTGGGGTAAGGAGCAGTATCACAATAATTTTAGTTGCTACAGCTTCATTGCTCGTTCAGGCTCGAGCTGCCCAGTGCTAACCTTTCGGAAGAGGTGGCCTAGAGACTGGACGAAGGAATGGTTCTATGTGAAAAATGATTTAAAAGCGAGGGAAGATATCAAAGAGATCATCATGCGCCCCATCTGGTCCCGCTTTGGCCTTCGAAAACCGAAGGTAGAGATTGATGAAGCAGCTGAAGAATGCCGAAGGGCCTTTGGCACAGTTTGTTCTTTCATCGGGACAAGGGACTTAGTTCAAGAGCACGTGGCTTACAGAATATGGCCACTGTTAGAAAGCTGGGAGATGCCAAAGGAAACCATCAGCAACACTAACGAGGGTGATTTGGTTCGACTGAAATATACTTTTAGATTTGGAGACCAATTTATCAAACCAGATGATGACTGGTTGAATTGCATCGAAGCTACCAGTGATGATCTGCTTGGGCCGTACTCCAAAGCGGAGGATAATGTGTTATCTGCGGCCTTCAGGAGCCGGAAAAAGAAAAGGCTAAATAGAGTTTTTGATGCAATTGGGTTTATGTACCCTGACTACCGGTACCCGCCAAAGGGACAAAAGAGAAAGAGTGCAATTTCCGGGAAAGATGCTGCTTCAGCCGCTCCCAGCGAGCGCGCGTCAAAGAGGAAGAAGGTGAAGGTTCTTACTCACCGGCCGCGATATATTAAATCGGCCGTAGTGCCCGAATTTGGCAGTGAGACCTCTTCGGCTACTGAAGCCAAAGAACCTACGCCTACGCAGAAGATTGAGGAGCCGGCTGTAATACCGAAAGCACCGTCAGCCAAATTGGCTGAGCCGAAGGCTGGTGATATAGGGATCGAAGGACCAAAGATATCAGAAATTTCAAGCCCTTCGGCAGAAGTGACAGTGCTGAAGGCACCAAAAGGTCCTGCAGCGACCCCTAAGAGAAAAAGAATGGTCAATGTACTAGATGCGCTGGAGACAATAAAGACAAGCTCTACTCCAAGGAAAACTGCTGAAGCTCCAAAGACGCAGTCTGAGTCAAGAGTAACCGAAGCTAAAGCTGCGAAGAGCCAGGTTGAGACCGAAGCTGGGCCTTCAGAGCATGCAAAGGAGAAACTCTTGGAAACCGGGGAGAAGAAAACGAAAAAGGATGCTGCAGAACAGATTCTGCCTGAAAAAACTGCCACTCCTACTCTTGAGGCATCCTCTGAAGTTCTTGATTATATCATACGACATGCTTCGGGAAAAAGATTAACTGAAGAAGAGATTTTTGAAGCTAAACACTATGCCCGAGAACTGAAATATCCAAAGGGTGCCTTAGTGTTCAATGGGACAGAGGAAGATGATTTCTTATACTGCCTCCCAGACAACAAAGAATTATCTGTCTACCGGGAGATGGCGAGAAGTATAGGGTTTCCGAAGCTTGAAGCTGGCCTTTGTGCCATGACAAAGGACGATCTTGCAGATAGTCTCGCATATAACAGTCTGAAGGTACAAAAATTTGCACATTTGGAAGTTTTTGAACTTTGAATTATTTTTCTGCTCTTATACTAATTCTTTTCATATAGGGTTTAATACTGAGCAACGCCTTAAGGGCGCAAAAGAATGCCGAAGATGAGAGTTGCACTATTGCTCTTGACAACCTTCGAACAGAGGTTATTAAGCTGAGGAACGAAGCTTTGGAGAAAGATAAAATTTTGCTTACATTGATAGACAAGATGAAGGGGGGATGAAGCTAACTACAAGACCCAATCTGAAATCCAAAAGAACGAGATTGAAAACCTCCAAAAGGAACTGGCCAAAGCTAAATTGAAATGCGCTATTGCCGAAGCTGATCGTGATGCCAGTAACTACTAGAAAAATTATTGGGAGAAAACAGTTGTTGATCTTCGTTCCTCAAAAGAAAGATGTTATGAAAAATCTATAGAATGTGTGAAGAAAATAAAAACTAGTTTCGCCAATGTTGGCGCATATTCTAGTGAAGACAACTTTGTACGGGGCAATCCCGAAGGCCCAGTTGAACGGATCAGCAGTGAGGCCAAAGCGTTTGAAGAGATTTTAAGTGGTCATGGGGACGTCTGTGCCTTCTCGGGTGCGAGGGGAATCGCGGCGATCTTGGAAAAATCAGGTTGCGAACATGTGAAAAATCTGGCCCAAGCCGAAGCTACCTTATCTATTAACGATACAAAGGACCCCTCGGCCGAAGCAAGCTTAGTTGGTGGGAAATTCTTTACTGACATTTGGGAAAATGGCGGTCGAAGGATGGCCCATGAAATAATAAAAAAGAGCGAAAAAGATACTCACAATGAAAGGGAAGCTACGAAGACAGCCGAAAAGGCTGCGGAACTTGAAAAGCGGATAGGTATTGCTTAATAGCCTTTAACTTTATTTTCATTTTTGCGACTTCTAATCTTATTTACGTTTTCTACTACAGTCGAACTATCTCCTTCGCTAGAGCCCTTCGAATCATTGATCGAGTCAAAGGCAAAGGAACCAGCAGAAATCATTGACATGGACGAAAGCATTTTGGACGAAGTTGTTACTCAACTTCTGACCGAAGCTGCGGACGAAGTTTTGAAGGAAGAATAATTTGTAAAAACATTGTTAGAATACCAATGTAACATTTGCTGAACTATATTTGTAATATTTGGTACTCATGAGTTTTTAATGTAATGTACAAATGGCTTTGTAATTCATTTCTTTACGATGCATGGAACTTTTATTGTTCATACCGTTTTTGAGCCTTCGGCGAAAAAACACCTTCCCTTCTTTTCATGCTTCGTAAAGAAGAATTTTTATGCTTCGTAAAAAATCCTCCAATCGTTGTAGAAACGTTGATGCTTCATCAACAACAAACTTTTTCCTTCACTTTATAGCTGACAAAACTGTATCTCTTCAAAACTTATTTTGTGTCTTAGCACAATTTCACTTTTTCGAAGCATTCTCCAAAGATCAACATTGTATCCCCTTCTTGTGCCATTGATGCAATATGATGTATGATGTGATGTTATGCGAATGATGTGATGATGTTATGCTTATGCAGAATGATATTTGTGCCGAAGATACACACACATCCCTGCTGTAGAATAAACAATCTCTTTGTCGTTTATTTTTCGGCTTCACTGCTTATTTTTTGGTGTATCAGCGCTGACTTTTCGCTGTAAGTTCTGCATTCCCTTAGGAACGTCTTTTGAACTTCTTCGCCTTTTACTTCGGCGGAATCGCGTTGACTTTTCGCGCTTCGCCTTATATTTCGGCGGAATCAGCGTTGACTTTTCCTTGTAAGCTCTGCATTCCCTTTGGAACGACTTTTGAGCAAAAAACTTACGCTGCGCTCCTTTAGGAATGACTTTTTGTAGCTTCGACAGACTTACACTGCGTTCAGTAGAATGACTTTTTGTAGCTTCGAAGACACTTGTAACTTAGGAACGGCTTTTTGTGCCTATGCGACTTTTTGGGATTCCGTGGGTCTGTGGAAAAGATATATTTTCACTATGGCAAAAACGAAGCTTTTACAAGGAATTAAAAACGACAAGAAAATTAAGCTTTCAACAATTGTTCCTTAGTAAGAAAAAGAACGACAATGAATGTAAAAACTGATTCAGGGGTAGGATATCTCTTAGTAGATATGCTTCGACTCTGGCACAGTACTGTTGACTGTGCGAGCTTCGGACTCCTCCCTTGTCACACCCGGGTTTCGGGGCACCAAGACCCGGGCGCGAACAATCACCAGGTGCGCTGGGACCAAGTCTCACACATATGATGAATCATGGCACAGGATCGAATGTCACATCTTTATTATATAATAGGAGCTCTGTACAAAATAAATAAATAATTACATTATAAGGATACAATGGTCCAGCAACCCAAAGTTGACTGGGAGACGACGGCCTAGACCTCTCACGAACTCATCACAGCATCCTCCATGCGCCTCATCTTGCGGTACCTGTTCTTGACCTGTGGGGGGTGTGAGACAGCAAGAGTGAGCTCACATACGTTCATAACTCAACAAGTTGTGGGGAATAATGTGTATGAACTCGCCAAAGGTGGGAGCTCACGTGAAGTGTAAGGCTTACCAAAGGAGATGGTTAGAGCTGAGCATTGCTTTTAAAGTTGGTCAAAATTTTATTAGCAATTACTAAGTATAAGTAAATACCAACCCAAATAAATAGTAGAACAAAAGTAACAACATCACCTGCGATGCAATGCATATGACAAATTGAATTTAGTTCCATAAATTAATCATGTGAGGGTCCGAGCTGCTCATGACCGTGAGCACGGCTAGTATACCAGTTTTACACTCTGCAGAGGTTGCGCATCTTTACCCACAAGTCATGTTACCCATCTGCCAAGGGATCGCGACTTCCCATACACCTCTACCGAGGAGGCGAGGCAGGGTAACACTACGAGGCCTTTACAAAGTTCCACTAGCTTCAGAAAACCCGCTACAGTTTATAGGAAGCTCCAATGCAGGGACCCCTCGCATGACCGCCATCGCAGCAAAATCATCCCAAGGGCCTCCCTACACTGACCACTTCCCTACTGCCCTTGCCCCTTTCGGGTAAGGTAGTCTTCCACTAGCTTTCCTAATTAATTAGCCAAGGGCGTCCCATTAAACCCTTGTGGTAGCACTATTTTCCCGGGTGGTCGCTCCATGTTCCAATTAACATAATGATCTTATCATGAACAATAATAATAAATAGATAATAAAAGTATAATCATGAATAATGTATCTTCATACCCAAAACCACATAAAGCACTAGCAAGTACTACCCAAAAAGTTCAGTGGTAAACAAGGTATAAAGATAGACAAACTAGGGTAACCTATTGGGTCCCATCAAAATTAACCTATGCAAATCATTATGATTAATCAGAACATGGGTAGGTAAAAAGAAGTGATCAAGGGCACAACTTGCCTGGCACTTGAGATTTCAGGTACCAACTTGCTCTTTGGATGACACGTGACCTCACTGCTAAACTTAGTAATACAAACAAACATGTATAGGCAAAATTAACATTACACCAAACATAAGAACAAAATATATATTAATAATCTACATAATAAAATAAGATCATAGAAATAGGAATCATTAATTTTGGAGTTATAATTATTTAGTTACGAATTTCTGAAGTTATTAAGCACCTAGAACAGATTAATTCAAATGGACAATTTTACTTCAAGTTTCATGGCTAAACAGTGTTGCTAGTTGATAGACAATATTAAAACAAAATTAACGTCACTAGAATGGATTAATTTGGAGTTAAAATGAATTTAATATGAATTATACAAGTTTCTGAATTTATTTCTAAACTAAAAACCATTTTTTTGAATTGCTTATCCCTTTTATTCTCTAATTGGACTAGGGACACTATTCTGCGAAAGACCAGGGGCTAATTCGTATATTTCCCCAAGACTCACATCCACCCAGCGTGGATGGCGGGTTTATTTTTACTAAAGACGGGGGCCCTCATG
This sequence comes from Zea luxurians, assembly GCA_029449295.1. Lineage (NCBI taxonomy): Eukaryota > Viridiplantae > Streptophyta > Magnoliopsida > Poales > Poaceae > Zea > Zea luxurians. The sequence goes on along the minus strand of JAOPSE010000006.1, from coordinate 154,138,727 downwards.
CAAAACGCACCGGCCGAAGGGGTATGGAGAGATTCAGGCCGTCCGATCGCGAGTCAAGGGCCGAGATCAGATCTGCCCAAGATCAAAACGGTATGCGCCAGAAGCCGCAAGATTAAAAATTGATGGTCAGGATTTAAACTAATCTACACTCTACATTCGCAACCCAACGGACAGCATCGATTGGAATGAATGGGTAAACTAGGATCTAATCCTAGCCACCCATCGCGAGGTTGACGGCCACAGACCCGCCTTCCTCCTAAACTCTCCTACCGAGTCCACGCCGGCGGCGCAGGTCACCCTGCGGTGGCGCCATTGCCGTGGCCCAGGAATCCAAACGCTCAACATCCACACGCTCAAACGCAAAGAGAATGACAGTGAGGATCTCACAGAGGGTTTCTCACCACGAGTCGTGGGCACCGAGGCGTACATGGCAGAGTCCCATCGGGAAGGGCAGACGCCGAGCTGTAGGGCGGCGAACCGCACCGTGGAGTCACAGAGTTTGAGGTAGCGTACATCGGAACGGTCGAGCACGAAGGTGTCTCATCAGTGCGCGCCCGTGACGCCGCACATCTCCATGCTCCCCCATGGCGGACCCGCCAATGGTGTTCTGCGACCCACCGAGGAGCAGAGGGGTACGGTGGAGCAGGAGCTTGGGAACGAGGGTGTGGATTTGCTACCATGGATGAGCACGACGTCCAAGAGCCAAGGCGCAGGGCAAGGATGGTCAGGTAAGCGGAGGGAGTTCCACTGGCGACGAGGGAGGAACGTGCCGAGGGGGTCGACGGCGAGGCTGGCCTACCATGGCGCCCGCACTCTCTCTCTCTCTTTCAGCGCTACCTAGCGACTCGATGTTCTAGGGGCTCGACCCTGGTGTGGTTCGCGGCAAGGCCGCACGATGTGGGACTTTATCCCCGGAATCAGGTGACAACAACCCACCCAAATCCTAGGGGAAGACTCCGAGCCGGCATCTTCGTAGTTTCTGTTGGCGCTCCCCGATTCTCTTGGGGAGGTTGATGATGCCAGACAGGTGGATCCCTCGGCTAGAGAGAGCAGTAGCAGCACGCGAAGCGTACCGGCTGACAGGCTACCCGGTTGGGCCGAGTGGTGGAGAGAAGTCGTGGGCTAAAAGCAAGGTTAAGGCCCAGTTCGGTTAACACTTTATTCTTTCTTTTTCTTTGTTTTGTTTCCAATTTCGAATATTCAAGCTAGATTCAAATCCCTATTTTGAATTCCACATTTCAATTGCCCAGTAAAATCTCCCTGTGAATATGACTCCTACTGTTTGAAATAATATTATTTGTTTGATTATTATTATTACTTTTCCATTCTTCTTAATCTTTTACCCCTATATTTTTCATAGCTCAAATTTGAATTTGAACCTAGATTTGTTTTTTTAATAGAAGTTTGAGTTCTACGCACAAACAAGGAAATTCTAGCATGATGCACAAAATTCATGTGTTTATTTGTTTTTTTTATTTGTTATTTGACTACTTTACTTCTCCTTAAGTGAGAATGCACAAAGAAAAATAAAAAGGAATTCAAGGAAAAATACCCACTTATTTATTTAACTAATCATTTTATTTTATTATTATTTTTTTATACCAATTTTGGGCTTTACATCCCTAAAGTCTCTCTGCTGATGGGTCTGCTGACTCCCTTCTGGCTGTTGGCCGTGTTGTAGTGGTGGCGGAGGTGGGAGCTGTGGCCAGGATGCCTGTGGATGACTAGCCGAAGCAACAGACACTGCGGGATGGTTACCTACAAACTCTGGTATGTAAGGTGAGTGGTACGAAGCAGTATGCATGACCTGCTTCGGCTGGTTCTGCTGAGCTGCAGCTTCTGCTATTTCCTTCTGTTTCTGGATGGTGATATGGCACATCCTTATAGTATGGCCCTTGTCCTCACCGTAGAATAAGCAATAAATTTTCTTGGGCTGATCCCCAAACCTTCCTCTGAAGCCCCTGGCGCCTCTGCCCCTTGGAGCTGATGGCCGAGGATAGCTTTGTTGCTGCCCCGAAGCTTGCGAGGAAGATTGCGGCCTCTGTTGCTGATTTCCTCTTTCGTCATTTTGGGTAGAATGAATTGATCTGACGTGTCTTGGGTGGATTCTCCCTCCGAAGCCCCTGGTCATTTCGGAGAACCTGTAGGCTTCCTCCCTTCTTTGACGAAAGTCATTATCAGCGCGGATGTATTCATCCATCTTTTGGAGTAATTTCTCCAGGGTCTGAGGGGGTTTCCTGGCGAAGTACTGGGCCATAGGTCCTGGCCGAAACCCCTTGATCATGGCCTCAATGACAATTTCATTGGGCACTGTTGGCGCTTGTGCCCTCAGACGCAAGAACCTTCGGACATATGCCTGGAGGTATTCTTCGTGATCTTGCGTGCACTGGAACAAAGCTTGAGCGGTAACCGGCTTCATCTAAAACCCTTGGAAACTAGTGATCAACATGTCCTTCAGCTTCTGCCATGATGTGATTGTCCCTGGCCGAAGAGAGGAGTACCAAGTTTGCGCAACATTCTTGACTGCCATGACGAAAGATTTCGCCATGACTGCGGTATTGCCTCCATATGAAGATATGGTTGCTTCGTAGCTCATCAAAAACTGTTTCGGATCCGAGTGCCCGCCATACATGGGAAGCTAGGGTGGTTTGTAAGACGGGGGCCAAGGTGTAGCCTGCAGTTCTGCTGACAGAGGTGAAGCATCATCAAAAACAAAGTTTCCATGATGGAAATCCTCGTACCATTCATCCTCGTTGAGGAAGCCTTCTTGATGAAGCCCCCTATGTTGAGGCCTTCGCTCTTGCTCATCTTGCGCAAGATGGCGTACTTCTTCGGTAGCTTCATCAATGTGCCTCTGAAGGTCAGCTAGTCGAGCCATCTTCTCTTTATTCCTTTATACTTGTTGATGAAGCATCTCCATGTTTCTGATTTCTTGGTCCAACTCATCCTCCTGGGGTGTTGGACTAGTGACCTTCCTCTTCTGGCTTCGGGCCTCTCGAAGAGAAAAGGTCTCCTGGTTTGGGTCTAGCGGCTGGAGAGCAGTAGCCCCTGTCGCTGAAGCTTTCTTCGGTGGCATGACGAAGGTCAATGCTTGCCGAAGGTGGTCGAAAAGAGTTCACCAGAGGTGGGCGCCAATGTTGGAGACTTGTTCTCAAGTGCTATGAATTAAGAACAAGGCAACACAGAAAATGTTAAATGTTAAAGTCCTTCGTCCTTCGAAACATTATTTCCCTTGGGATATAATGGCCTTCGGACGAAGGTTGTGAAGGACAAACCTTCAACATAAGATAAAATGATGAAGAAGAAATCACATGAAATATAAAATAACATAAACAATCATGTATTATTATCAATTTACTTCTATTTCATCTCTATTTTATTACTATGGAAATTGGGAATGATATCAAGTTACAAATGTACCTTCAGCTTGAAAGAAGGTGAAAATACAAGCGTGACGCAAAAAGTAAAATGCCAAGTCCGCGTGAACAGTATTGGAGCACTGTTCATCTATTTATAGGCACGGGACGCAGCCCATGTAAAATTACACCCATGCCCTTTACATTTGCGAATGGCTCTATATTAACTCATCGAGGTCTGAATAGCCTTTTTCCTTTTTAAGTCGGTTTCCTTTTCTGCTATCATGCCGAAGCTCCCTTGCACATAGCTTCGTTTCTGTGTCAACCTTCGTACTCTTTGTGTTTCTTCACACTGTAGTTCTGGTCCAAGCCCGAAGGTACCTGTTCATATATTATGCTCTAGAAACAATGTTAAATCATGTTTTTGAGGACCTTCGGAAGCCGAAGGCCCCCAATAGTGGCTATAAATACCACCCCAACCGACCACTTCAAGGGAGGAAGCCCAAGCAACATTCCAAGTCATATAGTTGACATATTCAAGCCCTCCCAACCACCTCTATTCGTTGATCAATCCTATACACGAGATTTAGATCACTACAACCAACACAAGTGCCACAAAAGAGAGAGCAAGCAAGAGTAAGCTACTCGTTTGAGTTTAGCACTAGTGCCTTGTGAGATTCATTGAGAGAAAGTGTGTGCTACATATTGTGTTCATTTGCGCGTGGAGTTTTGACTCCCATTGAACTTCCTCCAAAGTTTTGGAGGCTTGTAAAGCTAGCAAGAGACACCAAAGAGTGTGGTGATCCTTGCGGGGTCTTAAGTGATCCTTGAAAAGAAGAAGAGCTCGCTGCTCTTTGGTGATCGGTGGAGAGAGGGAAAGGGTTGAAAGAGACCCGTCCTTAGTGGACTCCTCAACGGGGACTAGGCCTTCGAGAGCCGAACCTTGGTAAAACAAATCACCCGTGTCTCTTGTGTTCATTTCTTGTGATTTGTTTGCTTTCCCTCACTCTAAGTTTCTTGAACTATTCTTTGCTAATATTATTTGGTGTTGCTTCAAGTTAAATTCTCATTTAGTGAAGCAATACCTCGCAAGAAAGAACTTGTGTTATTGCACTTCTTATCTAAGCCCTCTTGCTTTATTCTCATAGACCTATTAGTTGTATTGATTTATCAATTCCGCATTATTTGAAAGCAATACTCTTTACAAGCAAAGGACTTAGTTTTTATACTCTGATAATTGTGTATCTTGTTCTAACCACTAATCAAGGGATCTAGTTGGGGTGTAAAGTTATAATTTTCAGGTTTCGCCTATCCACCCCCCCCCCCTCTAGGTGACTTTCAATTGGTATCAGAGCTAGGCACTTCATATTGAGTCTAACAACTCGAAGTGATGGCTCGTAGAAGATCCCAAAAGAACAAGAAATCAACTCTGAAGGAGAACAAGGAGGTAACTCTTGAGATATTACTTTCCGATTGTTCTAATTATGATTCATGGTCTACTAGGGTGATAAATGCTTTTAGAACCCTAGATCGACAATTAGAACAAATTTTAGACAAGAGTATTATTCCTCCTAATTATGATAGGAAAAATGCTTCCGAGGAAGATCAAAGATGTATACGCTTAAACTATCTAGCTTTTGACATCTTAGTTAATTCTCTTAGCAAGGAAGATTATCATGCCTTCATAATGAATTATTATGAAAAATATTCCTGATGCGCATGATATTTGGACTAGAATTAAAAGTAAATTTGATGAGTCCAAACATGTTAGTTCATTCTGTGCTTCTACTTCCTTTGGTCCTTGTGATACTAACCCTTTGAAGGAAGAAGAAAATAAACGTTGGAGACCAAACGATGAATCCACCTCTCCAAAAGGTCTGTCTTCCCATTTCGATTCCCACATATATTGTGTGGCTAATGAAAATGACAGCGGAAGTACAAATGAGGATGAGGAGGATGAAAGAAGCTTCATGCAACTCTACGCTCATCTAAGTCAAGAAGATAAGGCAGTCATGCTCAAACTTCTAAAAAGAGCGAGAGAGCAAAGCGAAGCTCGTCAAAGGCTAGAAGATATTCTCTCCATAAAAATGCTAAGCTTTGATGAGTTGACTAAAGAACATGAGGAGCTAAAGTGCTCTCATGTTGATTTGGTCCAAAGGTATGAAACTATTTCAATTGAGCAAGATAACTCTTTATAATGTATCGCTCAATTAGTAAATAAGAATGCCTTGCTTAAGGACCAAGTAGAAAAGCTAAAAATTGAAAATCTAGCTTTTCAAGAAAAACATGATATGCTTCTATGTTCTCATGAAAATCTTATGGATGAACATATCATGTTAAACATTACTCATGAGGTTGTGATAGAAAACTTAAAATCCCAACAACCTCACTTATGCACATGTATTCAAATTGAAACTATATTACCATGTGCTAATGCTTGTCGTCCGTCGACAAGCAAATCTTCCTTTGATCTAGAATTTGCAAGAACAAAAGATGATACATGTCAAAAGCTCAAAGAAGAAAATGAGAGGCTAAAGATGAACTTGACACAACTAAAAGGCAAGTGCATTGCTCAACCTTCTTAAGATAACCGTGATCACATGGTGAAGAAGCTTGAGACGGGAACAACCGTGGCATGCACTAAATCCCTTGAAGAAAATGTCAAGGACTTGAGGATTGTCAAGAGGAAGGAACAAAAGAAGAAAATCAATACCTCTGCCAAAAGCCTCAACCATGCCTCCATGCAAGGTAACATCCAAGGTAATAATCAAGTCACACTTCACACTAAGAGAAGTAAGAAGTGTAGTGAATGCTTTGAAAAGGGACACTCGATTAGGTCATGTCCCTATATTAAAAATGACTTGATTATTAACAAGGATGATAAACTTTGTTTTAAATGCTCAAGGAAGGGACACTTAATTAAGTCTTGTCCCAATTTGAAACAAAAAGGCATAGTATTAGAAAAGAAAATATTAACTAACCATGTAGCAAGCAAGAAACAAGGAAAGAAGAAATCTTCAAGACTTGAAGATCGCCTTTGCTACATATGTCGTAAGAAGGGACATCAATGCAAAGATTGTCCTATTGGTAACTACTCCACCTCTAGCTTGTCAATTATTTCTCATGTAACTAGGCAACCCAAAATTGCAACTTGTGCTAGAAAGGTAATAAGTTCACCAAGTGCTAACACAAAGGACTTTTGGGTTCCTAGATCTTTGTTGACTAACCTTGATGGACCCATCAAGAGATGGGTACCAAAATATGCTTGACAGGCTTTGTAGGAGAAGGACATGATATGAAGCTTTGGGGTGTTTGAGAGAGTCAATTCAATTCTTATTAACTCAAGCTATCAATCTTCAATGATCTATATATCTAAGATTGACCCAAAGTTATTTCAATTTATTATGTCCAAAACTCATATCATCTCGGGGAAGATATTGATGTTGTAGGAAATAAAGAATTATACTGTGCGGAAAAATCAAGGCCTACAACATGGAGGAAAGCCAAAGGATGGTAACACTTACGTTTGTAAGTGCAAGTATCTTAAATTATCATTTCTCATGTGTCTTGTGTAGTCACATAGAAAAAGAAGCACTTCAAATGTCTTTAAAAATGTGTCACCATTCTTTGGAGGAATTTCTCTCATATGGTAGATTGCATACTCATCATTTCTATACTATGGCAATCTACATGCTTTAAATTGTTGCAAGTACCTCATGGCATGTTTTTCACTAATTATCTTATTATTGCCATGATTCTAGATATAGAGAGATATTCCAAGTTCTTAAAAGAATAAGGTGTCATGTAAGGAATTCAAATCCTTAGGACACTTATAAAAGGAAAATTCTCTCTATAACTAGAATAGTGAGACTAATACGTTTATCTAAGTAACCCAAGTAGTCTCACTTGTAAAGAATAAGTTTCTCTTTGGAAGTGCGTAATCTAACATGAAAAGAAAAATCAATCCAATGACTTATGTTGTTGTGCTTCTTGCTTAAATTGGATATGATTCTTCTACATTCATCGCTCTCCATGGTTGAATTAGATTTGTTCCCATTATCTTAAGGAATTAACTATGCTTGTTTTATAAGTTAAATCTAAGCATATATCATGGAATAATCTAGTTCATATTATAAAGTTTTCATGCTTTAGTAATTCACTATTCATTCCTTGTCAAAATAATTACAAAAAGGGAAACTAGTGCTCGTGTTACTAACAATGTATCTCTTGAGCTTACTTATGGAAATCTACAAAAGAGAAAGTGCATGTTTAAGTCACAAGCCTCTAGGGTTACTCTTCACCCAAAGGAAGAAAGGTAAAAGCAAAGGTATGGGAACTATTTTTTCCCATCAATGGTTATTTACTCTAAATTATCTTATTCTACCTATGTGAAGAATAGATTCTTTATTGGACTTAATTTTTGCTAAGTGTATATTCAATCTCATTCTCATAAATGCACTAGTCCATTAAAATCTATTTCATGCCTTTGCTATATATGTTCTCATATTGATTTGCTTCAATAAATTCAATATGAAGAAGTAAATTTCCTATGATTGATCAAAATGTTTAAAAGGTGCATATTCCTTTTTCCTAATGATGTGCACGAAGGTTAAGGAGTTTACTTCATGTCTATGTGACTTATCGATGATAAATTGTTTTTATTTCCTATCTAAAGAAATCATCCATCATCATATACTCCCTTGTGCTATTAACATCTTTCTTGAGTATTTTCAATAAGTTTGGAAGGAAAAAGAGACAACTACAAAGGGAGGACACTCACATGAAAGAGAAGGACATCAAGAACAACAACACCTACTTGGACAGTAAGATCTTCAAAACAATCAATAGTGTGGTTGTAAGCATTCTAAATCTTTTTCATTGTGAGAATACTAGGCTTAAGTTGTTTATTGCAAATTTTATAAGCCTTGATCAAGATGTATAATGCTTCTCCCTATTTGTCTTTAAAAGTGGGTGCATCTATCCAACTCATTCAAATTCTTGATGCATATCTTTAGGGGGAGTCTATTTCTATATCTTGATTATGTTGAGACTATCGCTTTATCTTAGTAATATCATATAGTCTCTTGCATGAGAATAAGTTTCTCATGAAGTATGCTACTATATATCAATCCAACCTGGTTAAATAATGTCACCTTTATCAGGGATTGTAGCTTTCATTGCTAAAGTAGCATATTTACTGGATTCTTCTATTCTAAGCTTATCTAATGCATATGTTGTTCTTTTGATCACATCTGTTATTTGTTTGATCATTGAATAACTTCAATTAATGTTTCTTAGTGCCGCATATACTATCAATCGATATCTCTCTTGATATGCACTAAGTTAAAAGGAGAATTCATGATACATTTATGCAAATTGTGATCCACTTGATATATGATAACAATGACTTAGAAAACGATCACTAGTTGTAGAACTCTCTCTTGTGCAAAATATTTCCATACATTGTCTTGAATATAGGTCTTAAGCAACTAAGACTAAGGACAAAGCACAGTGAAGAGAGCGTCTCTATGTGAAGGTACAAAAGGGTAAAACTACTTCCTCTCATTTATACATGTACCTAAATCTTCCTCTTATATACATTCCTTGCATATCTTGTATAAAAGGAAGAGAAAGCATGTCTATGCATTAACCCTGCTTCATACCTAGTTTAACTTCTCAAAAATTTCACTCCTGCATTAATGCATCTTTGTTAAAACTAGATGAAGTGATTTTATTGTCAAAGAGCTTAAAGCTTAACCTTGTAACGAGGATAAGCTACCTTTGTTCCAAAGGTGGATGGTCCTTAAGCCTATTTGAAATCCTTAAGGGGAAATGCTTAAGATGTTTATAACATGCTTTCATAAGTGCATAAACTGTCATGAGCATCACACTTATACTATGACACAATACACTTCACATTCTCTATGATATAGATATGTTCTCATTAACCTAATTATGTGCATTTGGCATTTAAGGCCAAAATTTGTGTTCCTCTCTATGCACATATTTAGGGGGAGCAATCTATGTCATATAGAACTATGATTATGCTTAATTTGACATATTGTAACATCCCAAAATCCTAACCTAGCTTTGAAACCCTAATCTACCCTTTCCCTTCTTTTCATCCTCTAATTCCAAGAACTCCCTTAGATTTTCTTTCATCATGTGCATACACCTTGTTTGATCACAAGCACCTCACTTAGATTCTATTTTCCAGCACCTAGATTATCCACAAAATATTTTGTTCAAAAGAAAAAAATACAAAAAGGGAAATAGGAATTTGAAAATAAAAAGAAAAAGGAAAAACCCTCTCCCCCTGCTGGGCCGGTTCCCGGCCCAAACCCGCGGCCGCCTCCCCCTCGCGCCCGCGCTCCTCCCCCTCTTTCGGCCCATCTTTGGCCTGCCTCCGCGCGCGCGCCAGCCCGCTCCGCACCCCGCCTCTCCCTCGCTGACAAGCCAGCCCCATCTGCCAGCCGCTCTCTCGCGCGCTCGCTCCCACTGGCAGACCGGCCCCACCGGTCAGCCGCTTCGTCGTCCTCCCCGCGTAGGGCTCGCCGTGGTCACCTCCGGCCATCACCTCCGTCCCCTCCTCTGTCTTCTCGCCGCACAGGGAAGTTTGGCACCGCCCCGTCCTCCCCCCTTTGACCAACGTACTCGCCGGTACCGCCCCCGCCGTGAGGTCTCGTCGGCGGAGCTGTGCGGCAGTTATGGCCGACGCTGTGCAGCTCACCAGCACCGCGGAGCTCCGCCGCTCCCCTTCCCTCGGGCGCCTATAAAAAGGGTCGCCCGAGCACCTTCTTCCTCGCACCGGCCTCGGCCACTCCCCTCCTCCCCTCACCCGTGCGCAATTCGCGAAGCACCGTCATCGTCCCCCTCTCCGGTGAGTTCCCCCCCCCCCCTCCTCTCTCTCCCTCTCCGTTGGTCCAGCAAGAAATCAAGTGAGTTGAGCAGCTCCCTCACGAAACCACGAACCCGAAGCACCACTTCCCAGCCCCAGTCCCTCACCCAGAGCCCACCAGCGGCGATCCCCGCCGCGGAGCTCCGCCACCTCCCCGCGGGCAGCCCCCCCCCCCGACCCCCTCTAGCCAAATTGAGCCCGCCCCTGGGTTCGCCAGCCCCTGCCCATGCTAAGCCACCTCCCCGTGGGCCGAGAACCGGGCCACCAGCGGCAAACCGCCGTCAAGCTCACCGACGGCCGGCTTTCTCCCCCGCCCGCTCGGCCGGTTCGCCCGCGCCGTCTGGCCGCAACGCCGTTCCCCCCCCCCCCCCCCCCCCGCTCCCGCTGACAAGTGGGCCCGCAGTGACGACGTCACTCCCGCGCGCTGCACCGTCTCCCCCTCGCTCGTGGGCCGCAGCTGGGCCGCAAGCGCGCCCGCGCGCGCGCGCTCGCGCCTGGCTGGGCCGAACCCCCCCCCCTGGCCCATCAGAGGAGAAACCTCTTTTCTTTTTCTTTCTTCACCATTTTCTCACTTAATTGGTTCTCCTCAATATTTTATGCACCAAAAATTGTCCAAATAATTTCTAAAGTCCTAAGTAATAATAATGTTGGTAAAATGACACACTACAATTAGTAGACCACTGTTGATGTATTGTTATTGACTGTTTTAATAGAAGAAGCAGGGACCGCAGATCCGGAACCCGTAGCCCCGGAAGAAGGGCCGGAGCCCGAACTTCCGAAAGTAGATCTTCTGTGCCAAGAAAGCTTCGACGAAGGCAAGTCCATCCTTCCCTTGATGCATAAATTACCTATTCTCTCTACCACTGCCTAGGCCGGGAATTCGGGAGGAATATTGCATTGTGAGTAAGAGATGGCCGCATTGACATATACATTCTAAATACGAAATATGGATCGGGAAGAAGGGCAATGGGTTTCTCCAAATAAAACCTCTTTTTGAAAAATTATGCGATGAAGGGTACTCACCCTCATCACCTTGGGAGTGGGATGATCAGGGACTCCCTGGTTTAGGGGAGGGCCTAAGGTGTTGGCTCAGCTGGTTTAGGCGTGAGCAGAAGGATTGTCCCCTCATATAAGGACCGGCTTGTCATTTTTTCTCTACATGTACTCCTTTATCGTACAACCACTCGAGACTGTGTGGGCAGTCACTCAATCCGAACTCGTGCGGTCCAACCCTAGGGTTAAGAAGGCTGGGGAGCACCGGGAGGATAAGGAGGGGGAAAGTTTTGTCTGGTTTGGACATGGTGGTGGCCTGACTCCTTCCGGATAACCGTTAAGGTTAGGACGTACAAGTAAGGAAAGAGATCCGGCATTCGGGTCTCGCGACGGCGAGATCGCAGAAACCGGGCTAGTGGGTAAAGTGTACCCCTCTGCGCAGAGTTGAAACCTATTCGAATAGTCTGTGTCCACTGGTATGGACGAGTCTGGTATGGTATGACAATTAGAGATTTTTCTATAAGTTCCATGAACAGGGAAATGTGTGTGTAAGGGTGTAGTAAGAAAGAAAACAAGGCCACGGGAGAAGGAAGCTCAGTGGTGGTTAAGCATTTTTTTGTTATTTTGAGTCTTTGGGAAAAACCTTACAGCAACTGCCTTTCTCTGAGGAAATAAAGAGTGACTTCAACCCCACCAAATAAAGCATATATGATATAGGTCTCTTTCTCTCTACGGGAGCGGGGTGGGCTTGCGGAATACCTAGTGTATTCACCCAGATTTATTTATGTTTTTCAGCAGCCGAAGACTTCTTTTCTGCTATGCTTGATTGAGAGGGCTGTGTCTGCACCCAGTTCTGCCTATGGCTTGGGCTAGTATATTTCTTTTTACTGCGCTTCCTATTTTGGCTCTCTTGAGCTTGTACCCCGGTATTGTAATAACCTTTTCCTAAACTCTGTACTATTTGAAGTAAGGAATGTGTTTACTAGCCTCCTGGGACTAGTAATTGTATCACATTTGAGTCCCAAAGGATCGGGACGCTTCAGGTGGTATCAGAGCCCATAGGACTGGCCGTAGGTCGTAGCCCTGGCCCTAAAACCTACCCAAAAAAGAGAAAATACCTCTTTCCCCAAGAAAAGTCTTCTCTCCTCCTCCCCGATTTTAACAAGACCCCTCTTTTCCTATTCCAGATGGAAGACTCTCTGGCCATTAGGACATCCTACTGCTCGGAGGTGGAGGGGTTCCCACATCTTTTGCGAAGTTGTGCGCTTCGCATGGGAATCCGCAAGAAGCCGGAATACGTCTGGAAGGAGTATTTCGAGGGCGGAATGGAGAAATGCTCTATGGCAGTCTACTTGGGAGAAAGCCGAAACTATCCAAACCATCCTTCCTTCCAAGTCACTTTTACTGGATACCGCTTTCCAGATACTTGCCAGAATGTTGCCCGAACAGCCCTCCGACAACTATGCCAGAACTACAACAAGGTGATCTTTGAAACCCCCCTTCGCTACTTTCCACCCAGCAACAAGAATACCCCCACCTGGAGGAAAAGACTTCAGGCCCTGTCGGGAGGAGATCCTATTGAGAATGATCCCACCATCGTCTACATGGCTGGATACCTTCACACCCTTGATAACCAATATGATGACCTCACCCTCCACTGCACCTACCTAACCTCCCGGGTGGAAAGTCTGGAGCAAAAAGTCAGGGAACTTTCAGGGGAGAAGGCGTCCCTTCAAGAGAGCCTCGCAATAGCTGAAGGCGAGGAAACCAATACCCGAGAGGCCTACCGCACCTTGAAGATGGACTACGACAAGAAACTGAAGAAGCTCGCCCCCGCAAGAAAAATCCGCAAGAAGACCCAAAACCATGGATGTCAGACTGAGCAGAAGGAAGAAACCCCTCCAACCCTACCCTCTACCGGGTTAAGGAACTCACCCGACACCGAGGAGATGTCCCTAGCCAGCCTTGATGACCTTCTCAAGGAATTTGGGGACACTTTAGAGAAGGAGTTCGGGAGTACCCTAGCTAGTACTCGCGTGTAATGAACCTATGGTAGCCGTGTGCTGTGTTATGTGATGGCTTGATGTAATGAATAAAGTAACTAGTTAAAAAAATGGCATGTGCATGGTAGTAACTCTTTTCCCTGGCAGATGGCTTCGGATAAAACCACGCCTACCGCCTCCGGGATTGGAGCAGGTTTTCCCTTAGGAGCAGCAGGAGAAGCTGGCGGAGAAGGGGATGGGACCCACCTCCCCGCACCTCCGGAACTACCACTAGATCTGGCCCAAGTTCTAGCCAATCAAACCCGACTCATTGAAGTCCTCACTAGAAGTCTGGAAAACCAGCGCCCAGGTGGTGGAAGGCCACAGGACAGGATGGGAGAATTTTTGAGACTCAAGCCCCCCACGTTCGCAGGGTCCAGCAATCCCCTCGATGCAGATGACTGGCTTCGCACGATCAAGAGGAAGCTGGAAGCCATAGGATGCCCCGACAATCAGCGTGTCCAACTAGCAGCTCATCAGCTTTCAGGAATGGCTCTAGCATGGTGGGACACTTTCAGTGAAGCCGTCAGAGATACTACCTGGGCAGAGTTCGAAGCAGCCTTCCGTGAGCACCACGTACCCCTGGGGATAGTTCAACTCAAGGAGGATGAATTCCGGGAGCTAACCCAAGGCGGGAGAACAGTCAGTGAGTATGTGCACAAGTTCACAGAGCTGGCCCGCTACGCGCCTGAGGATGTTAGCACCGAGTCCAGAAAAATGGCCCGTTTTCTGAAAGGACTAAGACCCGAGCTTAAGACCATCCTCGCCAGCCAAGACTTCCTCAACTTCTCTCACCTCTCCAACAAAGCTATCCAAGTGGAAAGGGCAAAAGAGGAAGAAAAAGCGCACCTTAAGAGAAAATTCCAAGTGCTCCGAGCTCAACAACAAGAACGTCACCAGAAAGCTCAACCCTTTGGGCTTCCACCCAGAGGACCAAGCTTCAATAAATCATCTGGACCCACTCCATCACGCTACAGTCAGCAGAGTCAGAGCTCCCTTCAGGCACCCTCTGTTGCAAGCAACCAACCGCCAGCTAATGCCTGTTGGCACTGCGGAGATCCCAGTCACTTTAAGAATAACTGCCCTCAGTTAAAGGCACCCGGACCGACCTACTCCAACTCGGTGAATGGCCCCAAGATTCCCTCGGCACCTACCTCCAAGGCACCTCTTTCCAACAGCCAACAGGGCAGGACTCAGTACCAGGGCAGAGCCCGAGTCAACCACATCGACGCTCAAGAAGCCCAGCAAGCCCCGGGAGTAGTGCTCGGTTCCTTGTTGAATTTACTCCCGCTGTTGTGCTTTTCGATTCGGGAGCATACCATTCTTTTATAACCGCTAAGTTTGTGGAAAAACATGGCATCCCCTCTACACCCCTAGTTGTCCCTTTGGTCACCCGAACCCCGGGATCAGACCTCCTATGCAAACTCAGGTGCTCTCAAGTCAGAATTCTTTTAAGTGGGGTAGTGTTCCTGGCAGACTTAACCATCTTGCCATCCCAAGGGATTGATGTGATACTAGGAATGGATTGGCTAGCTAAGCACAAAGGTATCATCAGCTGCGCAAGCAAAACTGTTCTTCTCACAGATCACCAAGGAAAGGCAGTTTCCTGTCAAGCCCAACCGCCCACAAACGATCTGATGATGTTTAATCTGGCAGCAGAAAACATGTCTGTAATCGAAGAATTTGAGGATGTATTTCCGGAGGAGTTGCCCGGGATGCCACCAGAAAGAGGAGTGGAGTTCTATATAGACCTCATTCCTGGCACTGCACCCATCGCAAAGAGACCATACCGCATGGCCCCCACAGAGTTGGCAGAATTGAAACTTCAGATTTCAGAACTACAGCAAAAAAGGGTACATCCGTCCCAGTTCGTCTCCCTGGGGAGCACCCGTCCTTTTTGTTACTAAAAAGGATGGAAGTATGAGAATGTGTATTGATTATCGATCCTTGAATGAAGTTACAATCAAGAATAAGTACCCACTCCCTCGGATCGACGACCTCTTCGACCAGCTGCAGGGAGCCAAATACTTCTCCAAGATAGACCTCAGGTTAGGGTATCACCAACTGAGAATCAAGGAAGCGGACATTCAGAAAACTGCTTTCGTCACCAGATACGGGCAATATGAATTCACAGTGATGCCGTTTGGGCTAACAAACGCACCCGCCTTTTTCATGAACCTCATGAATAAGGTATTTATGGAAGAATTGGACAAATTTGTCGTAGTCTTCATTGACGACATCCTTATTTATTCCAAGAATCGTAGGGACCATGAGCGTCACCTCCGAATCATCCTCGGAAGACTCAGAGCGCATCAACTTTATGCTAAACTCAGCAAGTGTGAATTCTGGTTAGAGAAGATAGCCTTCCTGGGGCATATCTTGACTGCAGAAGGGATAGAAGTGGACCCATCCAAGGTAGAAGCTGTTTCAAATTGGAAGCAACCATCCAACGTCAGTGAAGTACGAAGCTTTCTGGGAATGGCAGGGTATTACCGCCGCTTTATCAAGGGATTCTCCCGCATAGCAAAACCTATGACCGAACTTCTCAAAAAGGACAATAAGTTTGCATGGACTCCAAAATGTGAGGAAAGTTTTCAGATCATCAAGGAAAAGCTGACAACCGCGCCAGTTTTGACACTGCCAGATATACACCAGGATTTTGTCATCTTCTGTGATGCTTCCAAGCAAGGCTTAGGGTGTGTCTTGATGCAAAATGAGAAGGTTATCGCTTATGCATCCCGCTTACTCAAGCCACACGAACAGAACTACCCTACCCACGACCTGGAATTGGCAGCCATAGTGCACGCCCTAAAAATATGGAGGCATTATCTGATCGGGAACAAATGCCACATCTTCACTGATCACAAGGGTCTGAAGTACATCTTCACGCAACCGGACCTCAACCTCCGTCAAAGAAGGTGGCTTGAATTGATCAAGGATTATGACCTCGAAGTCCACTACCACCCCGGGAAGGCCAACGTGGTAGCAGACGCCCTCAGCCGAAAACCCTTCGGGATTAAAGGAACCAACTTTTTAGAAGATTGGAAGAAAGAATCAGCTCAGCTAAATGCATGTCTGAGAGACAAAGGTAGCCTGGAAGTCAAGCCAAATCTAGAAGATCTCATATGCAAAGCTCAACGCCTGGACGCAGAGACAGACAGACTTATGGAAAGAGCCCGCAAGGAGCAACTTCCAAATCTTAGGACAGATGAATAAGGAGTTCTTTGGTTCAAGAACCGTCTGTGTGTACCAATAGGAGAAGCACGGGAAGTCCTGCTCAATGAAGCCCACAACTCGGCTTACTCCATTCACCCAGGGACCACCAAGATGTACCTAGACCTCAAAGCCAGATACTGGTGGAAAGGGATGAAGAAGGAAATAGCACAGTATGTGGCCCGGTGTGACACCTGTCAGCGAACAAAGGTCGAACATCAGAAGCTTGCAGGCCTACTTCAACCCCTCCCAGTACCCGAATGGAAGTGGGAAGAAATAGGCATGGATTTCGTGACCGGACTGCCCCGAACACAGAAAGGAAATGATTCTATATGGGTAATAATCGATCGTCTCACCAAGGTGGCCCACTTCGTTCCAGTAAAGACCACTTTTGGAGGAGCCGCCCTTGCCCGAATATACCTTAAAGAGATAGTCAGGCTCCATGGCATTCCACGGAAGATAGTATCATATAGAGGAACGCAGTTCACTTCAAAATTTTTGGAAGGGCCTCTAGCAAGCAATGGGCACCAAGCTAGATTTCAGCACTGCTTATCATCCCCAGTCAGATGGTCAAACAGAAAGAGTCAACAAGGTCCTCGAAGATTTACTCAGAGCCTACGTGTTAACTTTCGATAGAGATTGGGAGTCCAGTTTGCCGTACTCCGAATTCTCGTACAACAACAGCCATTAGGCCAGCATCAAAATGTCACCGTTCGAAGCACTTTATGGAAGGAAATGCCAGACTCCCCTAATGTGGTCCAATGTAGGGGAAAGGACACTAGAAGGACCCGACTTTGTTAAAGAAGCCGAAGAGAAAGTTGCCTTGATCCGCACGAGGTTACTGGAGGCTCAGAGTCGACAGAAGAGTTACGCAGACAACAGACGAAGAGAACTCAGATTTGGGGAAGGAGATTTCGTTTATCTCAAAGTCTCCCCGATGCGTGGTGTAAAAAGGTTCCAAATGAAAGGAAAGCTAGCACCACGTTTTGTCGGTCCCTACCCCGTCATTAGCCAAGTGGGACCCGCAGCATACCGTCTTGAGCTACCAGAATCCATGTCAGATATTCACAATGTGTTCCATGTGTCTCAGCTTCGCAAATGCCTAAGAGTACCAGAAAACCACATCGAGGCAGATGCAATTCAGATTCAAAAGGATCTCCAGTACCGGGAAAAGCCGGTGAGGATTCTCGACTCAGCAGTCAGAAGGACCCGCAACTCAGAAGTGAGACTCTGTAAGGTTCAGTGGAGCAGAGATGGTGAAGAGGAAGCCACCTGGGAAAGTGAGGATTCTCTGAGGAAGGAATACCCTTACCTTTTCTTGAGCCCCATCTGAATCTCGAGGGCGAGATTCCCTTAAGTGGGGTAGGTTTGTAACATCCCAAAATCCTAACCTAGGTTTGAAACCCTAATCTACCCTTTCCCTTCTTTTCATCCTCTAATTCCAAGAACTCCCTTAGATTTTCTTTCATCATGTGCATACACCTTGTTTGATCACAAGCACCTCACTTAGTTTCTATTTTCCAGCACCTAGATTATCCACAAAATATTTTGTTCAAAAGAAAAAAATACAAAAAGGGAAATAGGAATTTGAAAATAAAAAGAAAAAGGAAAAACCCTCTCCCCCTGCTGGGCCGGTTCCCGGCCCAAACCCGCGGCCGCCTCCCCCTCGCGCCCGCGCTCCTCCCCCTCTTTAGGCTCATCTCCGGCCTGCCTCCGCGCGCGCGCCAGTCCGCTCCGCACCCCGCCTCTCCCTCGCTGACAAGCCAGCCCCATCTGCCAGCCGCTCTCTCACGCGCTCGCTCCCACTGGCAGACCGGCCCCACCGGTCAGCCGCTTCGTCGTCCTCCCCGCGTACGGCTCGCCGCGGTCACCTCCGGCCATCACCTCCATCCCCTCCTCCGTCTTCTCGCCACACAGGGAAGTTTGGCACCGCCCTGTCCACCCCCCCTTTGACCAACGTACTCGCCGGTACCGCCCCCGCCGTGAGGTCTCGTCGGCGGCGCTGTGCGGCAGTTATGGCCGACGCTGTGCAGCTCACCGGCACCGCGGAGCTCTGCCGCTCCTCTTCCCTCGGGCGCCTATAAAAAGGGTCGCCCGAGCACCTTCTTCCCCGCACCGGCCTCGGCCACTCCCCTCCTCCCCTCACCCGTGCGCAATTCGCGAAGCACCGTCATCGTCCCCCTCTCTGGTGAGTTCCCCCCCCTCCTCTCTCTCCCTCTCCGTTGGTCCAGCAAGAAATCAAGTGAGTCGAGCAGCTCCCTCATGAAACCACGAACCCGAAGCACCACTTCCTAGCCCCAGTCCCTCACCCAGAGCCCACCGGCGGCGATCCCCGCCGCGGAGCTCTACCACCTCCCCACGGGCAGCCCCCCTCCCGACCCCCTCTAGCCAAATTGAGCCTACCCCTGGGTTCGCCAGCACCTGCCCATGCTAAGCCACCTCCCCGTGGGCCGAGAACCGGGCCACCGGCGGCAAACCGCCGTCAAGCTCACCGGCGGCCGGCTTTCTCCCCCGCCCGCTCGGCCGGTTCGCCCGCGCCGTCTGGCCGCAACGCCGTTCCCCCCCCCCCTCCGCTCTCGCTGACAAGTGGGCCCGCAGTGACGCCATCACTCCCGCGCGCTGCGCCGTCTCCCCCTCGCTCGTGGGCTGCAGCTGGGCCGCAAGCACGCCCGCGCGCGCGCTCGTGCCTGGCTGGGCCAAACACCCCCCCTGGCCCATCAGAGGAGAAACCTCTTTTCTTTTTCTTTCTTCACCATTTTCTCACTTAATTGGTTCTCCTCAATATTTTATGCACCAAAAATTGTCGAAATAATTTCTAAAGTCCTAAGTAATAATAATGTTGGTAAAATGACACACTACAATTAGTAGACCATTGTTGATGTATTGTTATTGACTGTTTTAATAGAAGAAGCGGGGACCGCAGATCCGGAACCCGTAGCCCCGGAAGAACGGCCGGAGCCCGAACTTCCGGAAGTAGATCTTCTGTGCCAAGAAAGCTTCGACGAAGGCAAGTCCATCCTTCCCTTGATGCATAAATTACCTATTCTCTCTACCACTGCCTAGGCCGGGAATTCGGGAGGAATATTGCATTGTGAGTAAGAGATGGCCGCATTGACATATACATTCTAAATACGAAATATGGATCGGGAAAAAGGGCAATGGGTTTCTCCAAATAAAACCTCTTTTTGAAAAATTATGCGATGAAGGGTACTCACCCTCATCACCTTGGGAGTGGGATGATCAAGGACTCCCTGGTTTAGGGGAGGGCCTAAGGTGTTGGCTCAGCTGGTTTAGGCGTGAGCAGAAGGATTGTCCCCTCATATAAGGACCGGCTTGTCATTTTTTCTCTACCTATACTCCTTTATCGTACAACCACTCGAGACTGTGTGGGCAGTCACTCAATCCGAACTCGTGCGGTCCAACCCCAGGGTTAAGAAGGCTGGGGAGCACCGGGAGGATAAGGAGGGGGAAAGTTTTGTCCGGTTTGGACATGGTGGTGGCCTGACTCCTTCTGGATAACCGTTAAGGTTAGACGTACAAGTAAGGAAAGAGATCTGGCATTCGGGTCTCGCGACGGCGAGATCACAGAAACCGGGCTAGTGGGTAAAGTGTACCCCTCTGCACAGAGTTGAAACCTATTCGAATAGTCCGTGTCCACTGGTATGGACGAGTCTGGTATGGTATGACAATTAGAGATTTTTCTATAAGTTCCATGAACAGGGAAATGTGTGTGTAAGGGTGTAGTAAGAAAGAAAACAAGGCCACGGGAGCAGGAAGCTCAGTGGTGGTTAAGCATTTTTTTGTTATTTTGAGTCTTTGGGAAAAACCTTACAGCAACTGCCTTTCTCTGAGGAAATAAAGAGTGACTTCAACCCCACCAAATAAAGCATATATGATATAGGTCTCTTTCTCTCTACGGGAGCGGGGTGGGCTTGCGGAATACCTAGTGTATTCACCCAGATTTATTTATGTTTTTCAGCAGCCGAAGACTTCTTTTCTGCTATGCTTGATTGAGAGGGCTGTGTCTGCACCCAGTTCTGCCTGTGGCTTGGGCTAGTATATTTCTTTTTACTGTGCTTCCTATTTTGGCTCTCTTGAGCTTGTACCCCGGTATTGTAATAACCTTTACCTAAACTCTGTACTATTTGAAGTAAGGAATGTGTTTACTAGCCTCCTGGGACTAGTAATTGTATCACATTTGAGTCCCAAAGGATCGGGACGCTTCACATATCTTTTGATCATATCTCTTTATGTATACAACTAATGTGCTTTCAAGTGATTTCTATGCTAAGTCGTAAATTAAAAGGGAAATGGAGTATTCGGCAAAGACGACGCTTCCACTCAACTCCATCGGTATTATCTACTCTTTGCCAATATTCCGCCATCTCTCCTCATTGGTATACTCTTCACTCATATTTATTTGTTTGCCATTGGGGAGAAAGAAAAAGGGCTTATATTTTACTTACAAGTATCCGTTTTTGGCGATTCATGCCAAAGGGGGGGAAAGTATTAGCCCAAAGCAAAAGGACCGCACCACCGACGAATTTTAAAAAAAATATGAAGTTTTCAAATTGGTATACCTTAATGTATTTTCAAAAGGGGGAGAAAATTCTAGTATCTTTACAAATTTGTAAAACCCTCTTGAACACTAAGAGGAGAATTTCATTAAGAGGGAGTTTTGTTTAAGTCAAAGGAAAAGCATTTGAAACAGGGGAGAAAATTTCAAAATCTTGAAAATGCTTCTTTCAATCTTATTCATATACCTTTGACTATTTGCAAAAAGTTTTTGAAAAGAATTTTACAAAGAACTTGCAAAAACAAAACTAGTGGTGCAAGCGTGGTCCAAAACTTTAAATAAGAAGAAAACAATCCATGCATATCTAGTAGAAATAATTATATTGGTTTCACTCCAAGCAACCTTTGCACTTACCTTGTGCAAACTAGTTCAATTCTGCACTTCTATATTTGCTTTGGTTTGGTTTGGCATCAATCACCAAAAAGGGGGAGATTGAAAGGGAAATAGGGTCAAACCTTTTCCTAAATGATTTTGGTGGTTGAATTGCCCAACACAAACAATTGGACTAACTAGTTTGCTCTAGATTATATGTTCTACAGGTGCCAAAGGTTCACAACAAACCAATACAAAGTTAAAAGAAAGGGTTCAAAACAAAGGAACAAAGGAAACTGAAGTGTGCCATGGTCTGGCGCACTGGACTGTCCGGTGTGCCACCAGATAGTGTCCGGTGCACCAGGGTGAATCAGCTCAAACTCCTCAGCTTCGAGTTTCCCAGGCGCAGCTCCGCTACAATTCACCGGACTGTCCGGTGTGCCACCGGACTGTCCGGTGCACTAGCGGAGCAACGACTATCTACGCGCAACGGTCGACTCTGCAAAGTGAACAGTGCAATTCAGATGTCAGAGCAGAAGGTCAAAGGGGCACCGGACTATCCGGTGCGACACCGGACTGTCCGGTGCCGCATGAGGACAAAGCCTCCAACGGTCGACTAGCTCCAAGCCCTAACGGCTGGATGACGTGGCGGCGCACCGGACTGTCCGGTGCGCCCATCGCCAGCAGCCTTCTCCAACGACTACAATTTGGTTGGTGGCTATAAATACCACCCCAACCGGCCACTTCAAGGGAGGGAGCCCAAGCAACATTCCAAGTCATATAGTTGACATATTTAAGCCCTTCCAACCACCTCTATTCATTGATCAATCCTATACACGAGATTTAGATCACTACAACCAACACAAGTGCCACAAAAGAGAGAGCAAGCAAGAGAGAGCTACTCGTTTGAGTTTGGCACTAGTGCCTTGTGAGATTCGTTGAGAGAAAGTGTGTGCTACATCTTGTGTTCATTTGCGCGTGGAGTTTTGACTCCCATTGAACTTCCTCCAAAGTTTTGGAGGCTTATAAAGCTAGCAAGAGACACCAAAGAGTGTGGTGATCCTTGTGGGGTCTTAAGTGATCCTTGAGAAGAAGAAGAGCTCGCTGGTCTTTGGTGATCGGTGGAGAGAGGGAAAGGGTTGAAAGAGACCCATCCTTAGTGGACTCCTCAACGGGGACTAGGCCTTCGAGGGCCGAACCTCGGTAAAACAAATCACCCGTGTCTCTTGTGTTCATTTCTTGTGATTTGTTTGCTTTCCCTCACTCTAAGTTTTATTGCACTATTCTTTGCTAATATTATTTGGTGTTGCTTCAAGTTAAATTCTCATTTGGTGAAGCAATACCTTGCCAGAAAGAACTTGTGTTATTGCTCTTCTTATCTAAGCCCTCTTGCTTTATTCTCATAGACCTATTAGTTGTATTGATTTATGAATTCCACATTATTTGAAAGCAATACTCTTTACAAGCAAAGGACTTAGTTTTTATACTCCGATAATTGTGTATCTTGTTCTAACCACTAATCAAGGGATATAGTTGGGGTGTAAAGTTATAATTTTTAGGTTTCACCTATCCACCCCCCCTCTAGGCGACTTTCAGGTTCGCGTCACGCCGTGGTGCAGATGGAGCGAGCTTCGTTCCCCCGATGAGGTCCTGGGCATGCTCATCGGCGGTGATGTAGAGGTCTGCCTCCCTGAACAGCTGTTTGGAAGTGGTCAGCGCCTTTTGTAGTATGGCTCGGACGAAGACTGAGTCATTAGATCCTCGGTAGAAGTCCTCGATCACTGCTGTTTCAGCAACCTCGGGAATACGATTTCTCATGGCCTGAAACCTTTTGAGGTACGACCGAAGAATCTCATCCCCTCGGCGCCTGATGGATTTGAGGTCTCATGGCTGCGCCGGCTTGTCGGAGAGGGATTAGAAGTTGGCGATAAAACACCGACTAAAGTCGCTGCAATCGTCGATGCAGTGTCGGGGTAGGTGTCGTAGCCATTGCAGTGCATCTTGCCCGAGGACGATGGGCAAGTATGCAGTCATCACATCTTCAGTTGCCCCAGCGGCCCGGGCAGCGGTGGTATAGATAGTCAACCAGCCTCCTGGGTCCTACTTAGGCTCGTACTTGTCGACGTTGGAGACTTTGAAGTTTGGGGGCCACTGAATGGCCCTGAGACGCGGAGTGAGCGTAGATACTCCACACGTGTCCTCCTATCGACGATTGTGGTGTCGGTCCCGGGGAGGGGAGTTGCCGATGTGCTGCCTCGACCGTCCCTAGGTCATGCCGCCGGTTGAAGCCGTTGCTGACTCGTCCTTAGTGGTCTGACTTCGTGCAGGGATGCCATGATCCGGATCATACTCTTCTCGGCGCCGGATCTCATTTTCATGTCGTCGTTCGCGCGAAGCATTGATGGAGCTCTGCGCGTCCCGCCGACTATTGATGGTGTGTCGTAGATCGCTCGGAGGATGAGCGAGAGGCAGAAGATGGTTAGCTGCCTGAGTGAGCAACCGCCGATAGCCCTTAGCGTTTGGAGTCCGAGGGAGGCCATCAGCTATCCGAGCCAATACTCCACCGACCTCGCTTGGTGTGTTCATGGCTCGAGCGAAGTCTGGGTTCAGGTTCCGTTCGAAGAGAGGGTTCTCTCGGCGTTGTCTCGCATCCTGCTCAGCTTGCTCCTGAGCTTGTCGTCGATCACGTCGGCAGGAATTCCTCCTTTCCCTGAAGACTCGTTCGTCAGGAGTTTCTCCCACCTCTGAGATCTCATCTCGAGATACAGGCTGTGCTAGGTCTCATTCTCCGGCTTCATGATGTCGCCGAGCATTCCGGCGTCGGTTCCTCCGTCGGCGAGCTTCCCGCTGAGGAGGTTCTTCCCCAGGCACGGTTGGCTCGTCGTCGAAGATGGGGGATGATTCTACTCTTCCCCCGATGAAGAGGACGTCGGGGTAGAATGGAGTTGTCCTGATGACAAGCTTCTCTGTGTTCTCCTTTGAGGGCGGAGGTGCCAGAAGAGCAGCTTGATGGGCCTTTATCTTATTTGCTTCTTTTTTCCTTGTAATTCTGAGAGCACCTAGAGGGGGGGTGAATAGGTGATCCTGTAAAAACTTGAAACTTAATCCCACAAAACTTGATTAGGAGCTAGCACAATAAAGCCAAGTGGCTAGAGAGGAGTTCTTGCACAACACGATAACCACAAGAAGATCAACACAGAGATGGCACAGTGGTTTATCCCGTGGTTCGGCCAAGTCCAACACTTGCCTACTCCACGTTGTGGCGTCCCAACGGACGAGGGTTGCACTCAACCCCTTTCAAGCGGTCCAAAGACCCACTTGAATACCACGATGTTTTGCTTTCACTTTACTATATCCCACTTGCGAGGAATCTCCACAACTTGGAGCCTCTCGCCCTTACACTTTGATTATCACAAAGAAGCACAGAAGTAAGGATGGGATGAGCAACGCACACAAGACACAAAATCAGAGCAACAACACGCACACAAGTCACAACACGAGCTCTCAACACAACTCAAAGAGTTCTCTACTCAAATGGAGCTCTAATTGCTATCACAAAGAATCGAATGCGCGGAATTGAAGTCTTGGTGCTTAGGAATGCTTAGAGAATGCTTGGTGTGTTCCTCCATGCACCTAGGGGTCCCTTTTATAGCCCCAAGGCAGCTAGGAGCCGTTGAGAGCATTCCAGGAAGGCAATTCTTGCCTTCTGTCGACTGGCGCACCGGACAGTCCGGTGCGGATTTCTTTCCTTTTGTGGCGCAGCCGACCGTTGAAGATCCAGAGCCGTTGGCGCACCGGACACTGTCCGGTGCACACCGGACAGTCCAGTCCCCCATCTGACCGTTGGCTCGGCCATGCGTCGCGCGCAGATTACGCGGCCGACCGTTGGCCCGGCTGACCGTTGGATCACCGGACAGTTCAGTGCACCACCGGACAGTCCGGTGATTTATAGCCGTACGCCGTTAATCGCTTCCCGAGAGCGACGACTTCGCCTGTGAATGGCTCACCGGACAGTTCGGTGCACCACCGGACAGTCCGGTGATTTATAGTCGTACGCCGTTGATCGCTTCCCGAGAGCAGCCAGTTGATAGTCACCAGCCTGGCGCACCGAACACTGTCCGGTGAACCACCGGACAGTCCGATGCACCCAGACTGCGCAGAGTCTTGGCTGCTTAGCCAAGTCTTCTCCAAATTGGTCTTTTCCTATTTCTAGCACTTAGACACAATACATTAGTCTCCAAAACAATGTACTAAGTCTTAGAAACATACCTTTACTCTTGATTTGCACTTTGTCCATCAATTGGCATAGATTAACACTTAAGCACTTGTGTTGGCACTCAATCACCAAAATACTTAGAAATGGCCCAAGGGCACATTTCCCTTTCAATCTTCCCCTTTTTGGTGATTTATGCCAACACAACAAAAAGCAACTAAAGAAGTGCAACATCAATGCAAATGAGAACACAAATTTGTTTTGATTCAAATTTGGCATATTTGGATCATTCTTTGCCACCACTTGGTTTTGTTTTTGCAAATCAACCTCAATTTCCTTCTCTAAGTCAAACACACTTGTTGAGACATAAAGGAGTTGTTCCAAGAGAAATTGATCAAAGATTTCAAAAACTCCCCCTTTTTCCCATAATCAACTATTCTCCCCACAAGAAGCCAACTTTTGACAAAAGAGACAACAAGAGAGTTTTGACAAACCAAAAGCTCTATTCTACTATTTTCAAAATTCTCAAGTGGTAGCTGATCCATTGATTGCTTTGGCCTTATTTTCTCCCCCTTTGGCATCAAGCACCAAAACGGGATCAATCTTGGCCCCTAAACCCCATTGCCTCACCAAAATCTTCAAATAAGAGTACCAAGGTAATAAGGATATTGAGATGGACTTGGAGTAAGTTACCCTCTCATTGGAGTGCAGTGGAAGTCTTGCATGGTCCAAGTCCACCTTTCCCTTTCAATCCACCTTTGAGACTAAATCAAGCAAACTCAAGCACACGGTTAGTCTCAAAGGGTCAAGTTGTAGCACATCTCCCCCTAAATATGTGCATCACTCACACATGGACTTTTGAGGTCCGGGGAGTGTTTGTACAACTTAAGCACCATAAATAAACAACAAAATGCATAAGGAACATGATCAAAGGCATGAACACATGTATGCTATAAATCAATCCAAGTTCCGCGAATCTAAGACATTTAGCTCACTACGCAGCCTGCAAAAGGTCTTCTCATCTAAAGGCTTGGTAAAGATATCGGCTAGCTGGTTCTCGGTGCTAATATAAAACACTTCGATATCTCCCTTTTGCTGGTGGTCCCTCAAAAAGTGATGTCGGATGTCAATGTGCTTTGTGCGGCTGTGCTCAACAGGATTGTCCGCTATGCGGATAGCACTCTCATTGTCACATAGGAGTGGGACTTTGCTCAGATTGTAGCCAAAGTCCCTGAGGGTTTGCCTCATCCAAAGTAGTTGCGCGCAACACTGTCCTGCGGCAACATACTCTGCCTCAGCGGTGGATAGGGCAACGGAAGTTTGTTTGTTAGAACTCCATGACACCAGGGACCTTCCTAAGAATTGGCACATCCCCGATGTACTCTTCCTATCGACCTTACATCCAGCATTGTCGGAGTCTAAATATCCAATCAAGTCAAAGGTAGACCCCTTTGGATACCAGATCCCGAAGCAAGGCGTAGCGACTAAATATCTAAGAATTCGCTTCACGGCCACTAAGTGACATTCCCTTGGATCGGATTGAAATCTAGCACACATGCATACACTAAGCATAATATCCGGTCTACTAGCACATAAATAAAGCAGAGAACCTATCATGGACCGGTATGCTTTTTGATCAACGGACTTACCTCCTTTGTTGAGGTCAACGTGTCCATCAGTTCCCATCGAAGTCTTTGCGGGCTTGGCGTCATTCATCCCAAACCGCTTGAGCAAGTCTTATGTATACTTCGTTTGGGAAATGAAAGTGCCATCCTTGAGTTGCTTCACTTGGAACCCAAGGAAGTAGTTCAACTCGCCCATCATCGACATCTCAAACTTTTGAGTCATCACCCTGCTAAACTCTTCACAAGACTTTTGGTTAGTAGAACCAAATATTATGTCATCGACATAAATTTGGCACACAAATAAGTCACCATCACATGTCTTAGTGAAAAGAGTTGGATCGGCTTTCCCAACCTTGAAAGCATTAGCAATTAAAAAGTCTCTAAGGCATTCATACCAGGCTCTTGGGGCTTGCTTAAGTCCATAGAGCGCCTTAGAGAGCTTACACACGTGGTCGGGGTACCGTTCATCCTCAAAGCCAGGGGGTTGCTCCACGTACACCTCCTCCTTGATTGGCCCGTTGAGGAAAGCACTCTTCACATCCATTTGGAATAACCTGAAAGAATGGTGAGCGGCATATGCTAGCAAAATACGAATGGACTCTAGCCTAGCCACAGGAGCAAAAGTCTCCTCAAAGTCCAAACCTGCGACTTAAGCATAACCTTTTGCCACAAGTCGAGCCTTGTTCCTTGTCACCACCCCGTGCTCATCTTGTTTGTAGCGGAACACCCACTTGGTTCCCACAACATTTTGCTTAGGACGAGGCACTAATGTCCAAACTTCATTTCTTTTGAAATTGTTGAGCTCTTCTTGCATGGCCAACACCCAGTCCGGATCTAGCAAGGCCTCTTCTACCCTGAAAGGCTCAATAGAAGAGACAAAGGAGTAATGCTCACAAAAATTAACTAATCTAGAACGAGTAGTTACTCCCTTGCTAATGTCACCAAAATTTTGGTCGACGGGATGATTCCTTTGAATCGTCGCTCGAACTTGGGTTGGAGGTGCCGGTTGTGCTTATTCCTCTATCACATGATCATCTTGTGCTCCCCCTTGATCACACGCCTCCTCTTGATGAACTTGTTCATCATCTTGAGTTGGGGAATGCACCATTGTTGAGGAAGAGGGTTGATCTTGCTCCTTTTGTTCCTGTGGCCGTACTTCTCCAATCGCCATGGTGTGTATTGCGACCGTTGGAACGTCTTCTTCATCTACATCATCAAGATCAACAACTTGCTCTCTTGGAGAGCCATTAGTCTCATCAAATACAACGTCACTAGAGACTTCAACCAAACTCGATGATTTGTTGAAGACCCTATACGCCTTTGTATTTGAGTCATAACCTAACAAAAACCCTTCTACAGCTTTGGGAGCAAACTTAGAATTTCTACCTTTCTTTACTAGAATGTAACATTTGCTCCCAAATACACGAAAGTAAGACACATTAGGTTTGTTACCGGTTAGAAGCTCATACGAAGTCTTCTTGAGGAGGCGATGAAGGTACACCCGGTTTATGGCGTGACAAGCCGTGTTCACGGCTTTCGACCAAAATCGCTCGGGCGTCTTGAATTCTCCAAGCATTGTCCTCGCCATGTCAATGAGCGTCCTGTTCTTCCTCTCTACCACACCGTTTTGCTGTGGTGTGTAGGGAGCGGAGAACTCGTGCTTGATCCCTTCCTCCTCAAGGTACTCCTCCACTTGAAGGTTCTTGAACTCGGACCCGTTGTCGCTCCTTATCTTCTTCATCTTGAGCTCAAACTCATTTTGAGCTCTCCTTAGGAAGCGCTTGAGGGTCCCTTGGGTTTCAGATTTATCCTGCAAGAAGAATACCCAAGTGAAGCGGGAAAAATCATCAACTATAACAAGACCATACTTACTTCCTCCTATGCTTAGATAGGCGACGGGTCCGAAGAGGTCCATATGAAGCAACTCCAAAGGTCTTGATGTGGTCATCACATTTTTGGTATGATGAGAGCTTCCCACCTGTTTACCTGCTTGACAAGCTGCACAAGGTCTATCTTTTTCGAAAGTAACATTTGTTAGACCTATCACATGTTCTCCCTTTAGAAGTTTGTGAAGGTTCTTCATCCCCACATGTGCTAAGCGGCGATGCCACAGCCAGCCCATGCTAGTCTTAGCAATTAAGCATGCATCTAGACCAGCCTCCTCTTTTGCAAAATCAACTAAATAGAGTTTGCCGTCTAATACATCCTTAAAAGCTAATGAACCATCACTCCTTCTAAAGACAGACACATCTACATTTGTGAATAAGCAGTTATATCCCATATTACAAAGCTGACTCACAGAAAACACATTGGAAATGGAGTGCTCGGATGAAATAGCTATTTTTCCTAACCCTTTCACCTTGCCTTGATTCTCGTCACCGAATATGATTGAGTCTTGGGAATCTTTGTTCTTGACATAGGAGGTGAACATCTTCTTCTCCCCCGTCATGTGGTTTGTGCATCCGCTGTCGATAATCCAGCTTGATCCCCCGGATGCATAAACCTGCAAGGCAAATTTAGGCTTGGGTCTTAGGTACCCAACTCTTGTTGGGTCCTACAAGGTTAGTGACAATATCCTTAGGGACCCAAATGCAAGTTTTATCTCCCTTGCATTTTGCCCCTAATTTCCTAGCAATCACCTTTCTATCCTTTCTACAAATTGCAAAGGAAGCATTGCAAGCATGATAAATTGTAGAAGGTTCATTAATTTTCCTAGGAACATGAGCAACATTTCTCCTAGGCATATGATGAATGACATTTCTCCTAGGCATATCTCTACCATGCATATAGGAATAACTTGAAGCAAACATTGCATTTGAATCATAAGCATTACAACTCCTATCATGATGAACATTTCTAGAAAATTTCCTATCATAAATAAATGCATGATTCTTTTGAGCACTATTAGCCATAGGGGCCTTCCCTTTCTCCTTGGTGGAGATGGGAGCCTTATGACTTGTTAAGTTCTTGGCTTCCTTCTTAAAGCCAAGCCCATCCTTAATTGAGGGGTGTCTACCAATAGTGTATGCATCCCTTGCAAATTTTAGTTTGTCAAATTCACTCTTGCTAGTCTTAAGTTGGGCATTAAGACTAGCCACTTCATCATTTAATTTTGCAATAGAAACTAGGTGTTCACTACAAGCATCAACATTAAAATCTTTACACCTATTGCAAATCACAACATGTTCTACACAAGAGTTAGATCTATTTGCTACTTCTAGTTTAGCATTTAAATCATCATTAACACTTTTTAAACTAGAAATTGTCTCATGGCAAGTAGATAGTTCACAAGAAAGCATTTCATTCCTTTTAACTTCTAAAGCAAGAGATTTTTGTGCCTCTACAAATTTATCATGTTATTCATACAAAAGATCCTCTTGCTTTTCTAGCAATCTATTCTTATCATTCAAAGCATCAATCAATTCATTAATCTTATCAATTTTAGATCTATCTAATCCCTTGAACAAACTAGAGTAATCTATTTCATCATCGCTAGATTCATCCTCACTAGAAGAAGCATAAGTAGACTTTTGAGTACATACCTTCTTCTCCTTCGCCATGAGGCATGTGTGACGCTCGTTGGGGAAGAGGGATGATTTGTTGAAGGCTGATGCGGCGAGTCCTTCATTGTCGGAGTCGGACGACGAGCAATCCGAGTCCCACTCCTTGCCAAGGTGTGCCTCGCCCTTAGCCTTCTTGTAAGCCTTCTTCTTTTCCCTCTTCTTATCTTGTTCCTGGTCACTATCATTTTTGGGACAATTAGCGATAAAATGACCAATCTTACCGCATTTGAAGCAGGAGCGCTTCCCCTTCGTCTTGTTCTTGTTGGGGTGCTCCTTGCGACCCTTTAGCGCCGTCTTGAACCGCTTGATGATGAGGGCCATTTCTTCCTCATTAAGCCCGACCGTCTCAACTTGTGCCACCTTGCTAGGTAGCGCCTCCTTGCTCCTTATTGCTTTGAGAGCCATGGTTTGAGGCTCGTGGATTGGGCCATTCAATGCATCGTCGACGTATCTTGCCTCCTTGATCATCATCCGCCCGCTTACAAACTTCCCAAGTACTTCTTCGGGTGACATCTTTGTGTACCTGGGATTCTCATGAATATTATTTACAAGATGTGGATCAAGGACAATAAAATACCTTAGCATTAGGCGGACGACGTCGTGGTCCGTCCATCGTGTGCTTCCATAGCTCCTTATTTTGTTGATGAGGGTCTTGAGACGGTTGTACGTTTGGGTTGGCTCCTCTCCCCTAATCATTGCGAATCTCCCAAGTTCGCCCTCCACCAACTCCATCTTGGTGAGCATGGTGACGTCATTTCCCTCATGTGATATCTTGAGGGTGTCCCAGATCTGCTTGGCATTGTCCAAGCCGCTCACCTTATTGTATTCTTCCCTGCACAAAGATGCTAAAAGGACAGTAGTAGCTTGTGCATTTTTATGGATTTGTTCATTGATGAACATGGGACTATCCGTACTATCAAAGTGCATTCCATTTTCTACTATTTCCCATATACTTGGATGGAGAGAGAACAAGTGGCTACGCATTTTGTGACTCCAAAATCCGTAGTCCTCTCCATCAAAGTGAGGGGGTTTACCGAGGGGTATGGAAAGCAAATGAGTATTGGAACTTTGCAGAATACGAGAATAATCAAAGGAAAAATTTGAATTAACCATCTTTCTTTTCTCGTAGTCGTTGTCATTGTCCTTTTGGGAAGAAGAGGACCCATCGCTGTCATCGTAGTAGACGATCTCCTTGATGCGCCTCGTTTTCTTCTTCTTCCCATCTTTTCTTTTGTGACTCGCGCCCGAGTCAGTAGGCTTGTCATCCTTTGGATCATTGACGAAGGACTCCTCCTTATCATTGACCACCATCCCCTTGCCCTTAGGATCCATCTCTTCGGGCGATTAGTCCCTTCGTGAAGAGAACGACTCTGATACCAATTGAGAGCACCTAGAGGGGGGTGAATAGGTGATCCTGTAAAAACTTGAAACTTAATCCCATAAAATTTGATTAGGAGTTAGCACAATAAAGCCAAGTGGCTAGAGAGGAGTTCTTGCACAACACGATAACCACAAGAAGATCAACAAAGAGATGGCACAGTGGTTTATCCCGTGGTTCGGTCAAGTCCAACACTTGCCTACTCCACGTTGTGGCGTCCCAACGGACGAGGGTTGCACTCAACCCCTTTCAAGCGGTCCAAAGACCCACTTGAATACCATGGTGTTTTGCTTTCACTTTACTATATCCCACTTGCGAGGAATCTCCACAACTTGGAGCCTCTCGCCCTTACACTTTGATTATCACAAAGAAGCATAGAAGTAAGGATGGGATGAGCAACGCACACAAGACACAAAATCAGAGCAACAACACGCACACAAGTCACAACACGAGCTCTCAACACAACTCAAAGAGTTCTCTACTCAAATGGAGCTCTAATTGCTATCACAAAGAATCGAATGCGCGGAATTGAAGTCTTGGTGCTTAGGAATGCTTAGAGAATGCTTGGTGTGTTCCTCCATGCGCCTAGGGGTCCCTTTTATAGCCCCAAGGCAGCTAGGAGCCGTTGAGAGCATTCCAGGAAGGCAATTCTTGCCTTCTGTCGACTGGCGCACCGGACAGTCCGGTGCACCACCAGACACTGTCCGGTGCGGGTTTCTTTCCTTCTGTGGCGCAGCCGACCGTTGAAGATCCAGGGCCGTTGGCGCACCGGACACTGTCCGGTGCTGAAAGGGAAATGTGCCCTTGGGCCATTTCTAAGTATTTTGGTGATTGAGTGCCAACACAAGTGCTTAAGTGTAAATCTATGTCAATTGATGGACAAAGTGCAAATCAAGTCTAAAGGTATGTTTCTAGACTTAGTACATTGTATTAGAACTAATGTATTGTGTCTAAGTGCTAGAAACAGGAGAAATCGAATTGGAAAAGACATAGCTTTGTTCAGCCAAAGTCTGCTCAGTCTGGGTGCACTGGACAGTGTCCGGTGGTGCACCGGACAGTGTCTGGTGCGCTAGGCTGGCTCTGGCGAACTTACTGTTCTCGGGACTTCGACAGCGGTGTACGGCTATAAATCACCGGACTGTCCGGTGGTGCACCGGACTGTCCGGTGAGCCATTCACAGGCGAACTCGTCGCTCTCGGGAGAAGATTAACGGTGTACGGCTATAATTCACCGGACTGTCCGGTGATCCAACGGTCAGCCGGGCCAACGGTCGGCCGAGGATTCCGCGCGTGACGCGTGGCCGAGCCAACGGTCACAATGGGGCTGAAAGGGAATTAGGCTTACACCTATTTCCTAAACTAATTTTGGTGGTTGAATTGCCCAACACAAATATTTGGACTAACTAGTTTGCCCAAGTCTATAAGATCTACAGGTACCAAAGGTTCACAATAAGCCAATAAAAAGATCAAGAGAAAGGGTTCAAACAAAGGAGCAAAGGGACAACCGAAGGCATCCTGGTCGGGCGCACCGGACTGTCCGGTGTGCCACCGGACAGTGTCCGGTGCACCAGGGGACTCCAATGCAAACTTCGCACCTTCGGGAAAACTTAGAGCCGCCGCGCTATAATTCACCGGACTGTCCGGTGTACACCGGAAAGTGTCCGATGCTCCAAGAATGAAGCGTCTCTGAACTCGCCAGCTTCGGGAAATCGCAACGGCTAGTCCGCTATAATTCACCGGACATGTGAGAGCACCTAGAGGGGGGGTGAATAGGTGATCCTGTGAAACTTAAAACTTAAGCCACAAAAACTTGTTAAGTGTTAGCACAATGATTGCCAAGTGGCTAAAGAGAGGTCTCAACAAAACACAGTACCACAAGAGATCAAGCACAGAGGTGACACAGTGGTTTATCCCGTGGTTCGGCCAAGACCAACGCTTGCCTACTCCACGTTGTGGCGTCCCAACGGACGAGGGTTGCAATCAACCCCTCTCAAGCGGTCCAAAGACCCACTTGAATACCACGGTGTTTTGTTTTGCCTTTCACTTTCCCGTTTGCAAGGAATCTCCACAAATTGGAGTCTCTTGCCCTTACAATTATATGATCACAAAGAAACACAGAGTAAGGGAGGGAAGCAACACACACAAATCCACAGCGAAACGTGCACACACACGGCCAAGAATCGAGCTCACAAGAGTATCACAAAGTTCTCACTAGAACGGAGCTCGAAACACTTAGAATGACAAACGAATGCGCAAAGACTGAGTGTGGATGATCAAGAATGCTCAAAGGTTGCTTGTATATCTCCTCCATGCGCCTAGGGGCCCCTTTTATAGCCCCAAGGCAGCTAGGAGCCGTTGAGAGCAAATCCGGAAGGCCATCCTTGCCTTCTGTCGTCGGGGGCACCGGACAGTCCGGTGCACACCGGACACTGTTCGGTGCCCGATTTGTTTCCATAACTGGCGCTTCCGACCGTTGCCGACCGTTGTAGATCAGGGAGCCGTTGGCGCACCGGACATGTCCGGTGCACACCGGACAGTCCGGTGCCGTCTTCCGACCATTGGCTCGGCCACGTGTCCCGCGCGGATTGCGCGGCCGACCGTTGGCCCTGGCCGACCGTTGGCTCACCGGACAGTCCGGTGCACACCGGACAGTCCGGTGAATTTTAGCCGTACGCCGTCGGTGAATTCCCGAGAGCGGCCAGTTCGAGCCGAGTCAGCCTGGCGCACCGGACACTGTCCGGTGCACACCGGACAGTCCGGTGCTCCAGACCGAACTGAGTCTTGGCTGCACACAGCCAAGTCTTTGTCTCCTCTTTTCTTTTCTTCTACTTTCTGTTTCTAACACTTAGACAAGTATATTAGTATTCAAAACCAATGTACTAAGGCTTAGAAACATACCTTTACTTCATGATTTGCACCTTGTTCATCCATGTATATAAATTCACAATTAAACACATGTGTTGGCACTCAATCACCAAAATACTTAGAAATGGCCCAAGGGCACATTTCCCTTTCAATCTCCCCCTTTTTGGTGATTTATGCCAACACAACATAAAGCAACTAGAACAAGTGCAAACTTACTTCAAATTAAAACTCAAATTTATTTTGATTCAATTTTGGCATATATGGATCATCCTTTGCCACCACTTGGTTTGTTTTTGCAAATCAAACTCAAATCTCTATCTCTAAGTCAAACACACATGTTGAGGCATAAAGAGAGTCATTCCAAAAGAGATTGATCAAAGATTTCAAAAACTCCCCCTTTTCCCATAATTGCTACTTCTCCCCACAAGAAGCCAAAAGAGACAAAACGGGTTTTGACAAACCAAAAACTCTACTCTACTATTTTTAAATTTCTCAAGTGGTAGCTGATCCATTTATTGCTTTGGCCTTTATTTTCTCCCCCTTTGGCATGAAGCACCAAAACAGGATCAATCTTGGCCCTTTAACCCCATTGCCTCACCAAAATCTTCAATTTAGAGCAAATGGCAATAAGAGTTCATGAGATGGACTTGGAATAAGTTACCCTCTCATCGGAGTGCAGTGGAAGTCTTGCATGATCCAAGTCCACCTTTTCCCTTTCAATTCTCCTTTGAGACTAAATCAAACAAACTCAAGCATATGGTTAGTCTCAAGGGATCAAGTTGTAACACATCTCCCCCTAAACATGTGCATCACTTTGCAACGGACTTGTGAGGTCCAGGGAGTGTTTGTACAACTTGAGCACCATAATAAGCAACAAAAAGCAGAATGAACATGATCAAGGGCATAAGCACATGTATGCTACAATTCAATCCAAGTTCCGCGAATCTAAGACATTTAGCTCACTACGCAACCTGCAAAAGGTCTTCTCATCTAAAGGCTTGGTAAAGATATCGGCTAGCTGGTTCTCGGTGCTAACATAAAACACTTCGATATCTCCCTTTTGCTGGTGGTCTCTCAGAAAGTGATGCCGGATGTCAATGTGCTTTGTGCGGCTGTGCTCAACAGGATTTTCCGCTATTCGGATAGCACTCTCATTATCACATAGGAGTGGGACTTTGCTCAGATTGTAGCCAAAGTCCCGGAGGGTTTGCCTCATCCAAAGTAGTTGCGCGCAACACTGACCTGCGGCAACGTACTCGGCCTCAGCGGTGGATAGAGCAACGGAGGTTTGTTTCTTAGAGTTCCAAGACACCAGGGACCTTCCTAAGAATTGGCACGTCCCCGATGTACTCTTCCTATCGACCTTACATCCAGCATAGTCGGAATCTGAGTACCCAATCAAGTCAAAGTTAGACCCCTTTGGATACCAGATCCCGAAGCAAGGCGTAGCGACTAAATATCTAAGAATTCGCTTCACCGCCACCAAGTGACACTCCTTAGGATCGGATTGAAATCTAGCACACATGCATACGCTAAGCATAATATCCGGTCTACTAGCACATAAATAAAGTAAAGACCCTATCATTGACCGGTATGCTTTTTGATCAACGGACTTACCTCCTTTGTTGAGGTCGGTGTGTCCGTCGGTTCCCATCGGCGTCTTTGCGGGCTTGGCGTCCTTCATCCCAAACCTCTTTAGCAGATCTTGCGTGTACTTCGTTTGGGAGATGAAGGTGCCATCCTTGAGTTGCTTCACTTGGAACCCAAGGAAGTAGTTCAACTCGCCCATCATCGACATCTCGAATTTCTGCGTCATCACCCTGCTAAACTCTTCACAAGACTTTTGATTAGTAGAACCAAATATTATGTCATCGACATAAATTTGGCATACAAAAAGATCACCATCGCAAGTCTTAGTAAAAAGAGTTGGATCGGCTTTCCCAACCTTGAAAGCATTAGCAATTAAGAAATCTCTAAGGCATTCATACCATGCTCTTGGGGCTTGTTTAAGTCCATAGAGCGCCTTAGAGAGCTTACACACGTGGTCGGGGTACCGTTCATCCTCGAAGCCAGGGGGTTGCTCCACGTACACCTCCTCCTTTATTGGCCCGTTGAGGAAAGCGCTCTTCACATCCATTTGGTACAACCTGAAAGAATGGTGAGCGGCATATGCTAGCAAGATACGAATGGACTCTAGCCTAGCCACAGGAGCAAAAGTCTCCTCAAAGTCCAAACCTGCGACTTGGGCATAACCTTTTGCCACAAGTCGAGCCTTGTTCCTTGTCACCACTCCGTGCTCGTCTTGTTTGTTATGGAACACCCACTTGGTTCCCACAACATTTTGCTTGGGACGAGGCACCAGCGTCCAAACTTCATTGCGCTTGAAGTTGTTAAGTTCCTCCTGCATGGCCAACACCCAATCTGGATCTAGCAAGGCCTCCTCTACCCTGAAAGGCTCAATAGAGGAGACAAAAGAGTAATGTTCACAAAAATTAACTAGTCGAGACCGAGTAGTTACTCCCTTGCTAATGTCACCCAGAATTTGGTCGACGGGATGATCCCTTTGAATCATCGCTCGAACTTGAGTTGGAGGTGTCGGTTGCGCTTCTTCCTCCATCACATGATCATCTTGTGCTCCCCCTTGATCACACGCCTCCTTTTGATGAACCTGTTCATCGTCTTGAGTTGGGGGATGCACCGTCGTTGAGGAGGAAGGTTGATCTCGTTCATCTTGTTCCTGTGGCCGAACGTCTCCAATCGCCATGGTTCGTATAGCGGCCGTTGGAACATCTTCTTCATCTACATCATCACAATCAACAACTTGCTCTCTTGGAGAGCCATTAGTCTCATCAAATACAACGTCGCTAGAGACTTCAACTAAACCCGATGATTTGTTGAAGACTCTATACGCCTTTGTATTTGAATCATAACCTAATAAAAACCCTTCTACAGCTTTGGGAACAAACTTAGAATTTCTACCCTTCTTCACTAGAATGTAGCACTTGCTCCCAAATACACGAAAGTAAGATACATTGGGTTTGTTACCGGTTAGTAGCTCATACGAAGTCTTCTTGAGGAGTCGATGAAGATAGACCCTGTTGATGGCGTGGCAAGCCGTGTTCACAGCTTCCGACCAAAAGCACTCGGGGGTCTTGAACTCTCCAAGCATCGTCCTCGCCATATCGATTAGCGTCCTGTTCTTCCTCTCTACCACACCATTTTGCTGTGGTGTGTAGGGAGCGGAGAACTCGTGCTTGATCCCTTCCTCCTCAAGAAACTCCTCCACTTGAAGGTTCTTGAACTCGGACCCGTTGTCGCTCCTAATCTTCTTCACCTTGAGCTCAAACTCATTTTGAGCTCTCCTGAGGAAGCGCTTGAGGGTCCCTTGGGTTTCAGACTTATCCTGCAAAAAGAACACCCAAGTGAAGCGGGAAAAGTCATCAACAATAACTAAACCATACTTACTTCCTCCTATGCTTAGATAGGCGACGGGTCCGAAGAGGTCCATATGCAGCAGCTCCAGAGGTCTTGATGTGGTCATCACATTCTTGCTGTGATGTGCTCCTCCCACCTGTTTACCTGCTTGACAAGCTGCACAAGGTCTATCTTTTTCGAAATAAACATTTGTTAGACCTATCACGTGTTCTCCCTTTAGAAGCTTGTGGAGGTTCTTCATCCCCACATGTGCTAAGCGGCGATGCCACAGCCAGCCCATGCAAGTCTTAGCCATTAAGCATGCATCTAGACCGGCCTCTTCTTTTGCAAAATCAACTAAGTAAAGCTTGCCGTCTAGTACACCCTTAAAAGCTAGTGAACCATCACATCTTCTAAAGGCAGACACATCTACATTAGTAAAAAGGCAATTATATCCCATGTTGCATAGTTGACTAACAGATAGCAAATTGTAACCAAGAGACTCAACTAAAAACACATTTGAAATTGAGTGCTCATTAGAAATTGCAATTTTACCTAACCCTTTTACCTTGCCTTGATTCCCATCACCGAATATAATTGAATCTTGGGAATCCTTATTTTTGACGTAGGAGGTGAACATCTTCTTCTCCCCCGTCATATGGTTTGTGCATCCGCTGTCGATAATCCAGCTTGAACCCCCGGATGCATAAACCTGCAAGGCAAATTTAGGCTTGGGTCTTAGGTACCCAACTCATGTTGGGTCCTGCAAGGTTAGCACAAATGTCTTTAGGGACCCAAATGCAAGTCCTGTCTCCCTTGCATTTTGCCCCTAACTTCCTAGCAACTATTTTCCTATCCTTTCTACAAATAGCAAAGGAAGTGTTTAAAGCACAATAAATTATAGAAGGTTCATTCACTACTTTCCTAGGAGCATGAATAACATTCTTTCTAGGCACATGAGCAATATTTCTCCTAGGCAAATGTACAACATTTCTCCTACGCATATCTTTATCATGCTTATAAGAAGAACTAGAAGCAAACATGGCATGAGAATCATAAACATGTGAATCAAAATCATTATAAGCATTTCTAGCATGTCTCCTATCATGGTATAAGAAAGCATGGTTCTTTTTAGCACTACTAGCCATAGGGGCCTTCCCTTTCTCCTTGACGAAGATGGGAGCCTTATGGCTTGTTAAGTTCTTGGCTTCCCTCTTGAAGCCAAGCCCATCCTTAATTGAGGGGTGTCTACCAACCGTGTAGGCATCCCTTGCAAATTTTATCTTATCAACTTCACTCTTGCTAGTCTTAAGTTGGGCATTAAGACTAGCCAATTCCTCATTTAATTTGGAAATTAAAACTAGGTGTTCACTACAGGCATCAACATCGAAATTCTT
This sequence comes from Zea luxurians, assembly GCA_029449295.1. Taxonomy (NCBI): domain Eukaryota; kingdom Viridiplantae; phylum Streptophyta; class Magnoliopsida; order Poales; family Poaceae; genus Zea; species Zea luxurians. Next base: position 154,098,883 of record JAOPSE010000006.1, on the reverse strand, counting down.
ACACCTAGTGCAAATCATAACATGTTCTACACAAGAATTAGATTTATTTGCTACTTCTAACTTAGCATTTAAATCATTGTTAACACCTTGTAAAGTAGAAATGGTTTCATGACAAGTAGATAGTTCATAAGAAAGCATTTCATTTCTTTTCACTTCTAAAGCATATGATTTTTGTGCCTCTACAAATTTATCATGTTCATCATACAATAAATCCTCCTGCTTTTCTAAAAGCCTATCCTTTTCATTCAATGCATCAATCAATTCATTGATTTTATCTATCTTAGATCTATCTAAGCCCTTGAACAAGCATGAATAATCTATGTCATCATCATCACTAGATTCATTATCACTAGAAGAAGCATAAGTGGAGTCTTGAGTACTCACCTTCTTCTCCCTTGCCATAAGGCATGTGAGACGCTCGTTGGGGAAGAGGGAGGACTTGTTGAAGGCAGTAGCAGCGAGTCCTTCATTGTCGGAGTCGGAGGAGGAGCAATCCGAGTCCCACTCCTTTCCTAGATGCGCCTCGCCCTTTGCCTTCTTGTATTGCTTCTTCTTCTCTCTTTTGTTCCCCTTTTCCTGGTCACTTTCATTATCGGGACAGTTAGCGATAAAATGACCAAGCTTACCGCATTTGAAGCATGAGCGCTTCCCCTTTGTCTTGGTCTTGCTTGACTGCCCCTTGCGACCATTTAGCGCCGTCTTGAATCTCTTGATGATGAGAGCCATCTCTTCATCATTGAGTCCGGCCGCCTCAATCTGTGCCACCTTGCTAGGTAGCGCCTCCTTGCTTCGTGTTGCCTTGAGAGCAAGGGGTTGCGGCTCGTTGATCGGACCATTCAAGGAGTCGTCCACATACCTCGCCTCCTTGATCATCATTCGCCCGCTAACAAATTTCCCAAGAACTTCTTCGGGCGACATCTTGGTATACCTGGGATTTTCACGTATATTGTTCACCAAATGAGGATCAAGAACGGTAAATGACCTGAGCATTAGGCGGACGACGTCGTGGTCCGTCCATCGTGTGCTTCCGTAGCTCCTTATCTTGTTGATAAGGGTCTTGAGCCGGTTGTATGTTTGCGTCGGCTCCTCGCCCCTTATCATTGCGAACCGTCCAAGCTCACCCTCCACCAACTCCATCTTGGTGAGCAAGGTGACGTCGTTCCCCTCATGCGAAATTTTGAGGGTGTCCCAGATTTGCTTGGCGTTATCCAAGCCGCTCACTTTATGGTATTCATCCCTGCACAAGGAAGCTAGAAGAACAGTAGTAGCTTGTGCATTCTTATGAATTTGTTCATTAATGAACATGGGACTATCCGAACTATCAAAGTGCATTCCACTCTCTACAATCTCCCATATACTAGGATGGAGAGAGAATAGGTGACTACGCATTTTGTGGCTCCAAAATCCGTAGTCCTCTCCATCAAAGTGTGGGGGCTTGCCGAGTGGAATGGAGAGCAAATGTGAATGTGAACTTTGCGGAATACGAGAGTAATCAAAAGAAAAATTCGAATTAACCGGTTTCCTTCTCTCGTAGTCGTTGTGGTCTTCGTCCTTTTGGGAAGAAGTAGACTCATCACTGTCGTAGTAGACGATCTCCTTGATGCGCCTTGTCTTCTTCTTCTTCCCTTCCTTCCGTCTATGACCCGAGCCGGAGTCGGTAGGCTTGTCGTCCTTCGGCTCGTTGACGAAGGATTCCTTCTCTTTGTCGTTGATCACGATACCCTTCCCCTTAGGATCCATCTCTTCGGGCGGTTAGTCCCTTTGTGAAGAGAACGGCTCTGATACCAATTGAGAGCACCTAGAGGGGGGGTGAATAGGTGATCCTGTGAAACTTAAAACTTAAGCCACAAAAACTTGTTAAGTGTTAGCACAATGATTACCAAGTGGCTAAAGAGAGGTCTCAACAAAACACAGTACCACAAGAGATCAAGCACAGAGGTGACACAGTGGTTTATCCCGTGGTTCGGCCAAGACCAACGCTTGCCTACTCCACGTTGTGGCGTCCCAACGGACGAGGGTTGCAATCAACCCCTCTCAAGCGGTCCAAAGACCCACTTGAATACCACGGTGTTTTGTTTTGCCTTTCACTTTCCCGTTTGCAAGGAATCTCCACAAATTGGAGTCTCTTGCCCTTACAATTATATGATCACAAAGAAACACAAAGTAAGGGAGGGAAGCAACACACACAAATCCACAGCGAAACGCGCACACACACGGCCAAGAATCGAGCTCACAAGAGTATCACAAAGTTCTCACTAGAACGGAGCTCGAAACACTTAGAATGACAAACGAATGCGCAAAGACTGAGTGTGGATGATCAAGAATGCTCAAAGGTTGCTTGTATATCTCCTCCATGCGCCTAGGGGCCCCTTTTATAGCCCCAAGGCAGCTAGGAGCCGTTGAGAGCAAATCCGGAAGGCCATCCTTGCCTTCTGTCGTCGGGGGCACCGGACAGTCCGGTGCACACCGGACACTGTTCGGTGCCCGATTTGTTTCCATAACTGGCGCTTCCGACCGTTGCCGACCGTTGTAGATCAGGGAGCCGTTGGCGCACCGGACATGTCCGGTGCACACCGGACAGTCCGGTGCCGTCTTCCGACCGTTGGCTCGGCCACGTGTCCCGCGCGGATTGCGCGGCCGACCGTTGGCCCTGGCCGACCGTTGGCTCACCGGACAGTTCGGTGCACACCGGACAGTCCGGTGAATTTTAGCCGTACGCCGTCGGTGAATTCCCGAGAGCGGCCAGTTCGAGCCGAGTCAGCCTGGCGCACTGGACACTGTCCGGTGCACACCGGACAGTCCGGTGCTCCAGACCGAACTGAGTCTTGGCTGCACACAGCCAAGTCTTTGTCTCCTCTTTTCTTTTCTTCTACTTTCTGTTTCTAACACTTAGACAAGTATATTAGTATTCAAAACCAATGTACTAAGGCTTAGAAACATACCTTTACTTCATGATTTGCACCTTGTTCATCCATGTATATAAATTCACAATTAAACACATGTGTTGGCACTCAATCACCAAAATACTTAGAAATGGCCCAAGGGCACATTTCCCTTTCAACATGTCTGGTGTACACTGGACTGTCCGGTGTGACAACGAAGAAACGGCTACTTCGGCGCCAACGGCTACCTGCAGGCGCATTGAATGCGCGCCAGCGCGCGCAGAAGTCGGCACGCCCATGCTGGCGCACCGGACACTCTACAGTACATGTCCGGTGCGCCACCGGACATCCAGGAGGGCCCAGCTGTCAGAGCTCCAACGGTCGGAACCCTAACGGCCTGGTGACGTGGCTGTCGCACCGGACATGTCTGGTGTGCACCGGACTGTCCGGTGCACCATACGACAGACAGCCTCCACCAAACGGCTAGTTTGGTGGTTGGGGCTATAAATACCCCAACCACCCCACATTCAAGTCATCCAAGTTTTCCACCTCTCAACCACTTACAAGAGCTAGGCATTCAATACAAGACACACCCAAGTGATCAAATCCTCTCCAATTCCACACAAGGCTTTAGTGATTAGAGAGAGAGATTTGTCGTGTTCTTTTGAGCTCTTGCGCTTGGATTGCTTCTTTCTTTCTCACTTGTTCTTGTGATCAAAACTCCATTGTAACCAAGGCAAGAGACACCAATTGTGTGGTGGTCCTTGCAGGGAAGTTTTGTTCCCGGTTTTGATTTGAGAAGAGAAGCTCACTCGGTCCCTGGGACCGTTTGAGAGAGGGTAAGGGTTGAAAGAGACCCGGCCTTTGTGGCCTCCTCAACGAGGAGTAGGTTTGCGAGAATCGAACCTCGGTAAAACAAATCCGCGTGTCACACTCTTCATTCGCTTGTGATTTGTTTTGCGCCCTCTCTCTCGGACTCATTATTATTTCTAACGCTAACCCGGCTTGTAGTTGTGATTAATTTTGTAAATTTCAGTTTCGCCCTATTCACCCCCCCTCTAGGCGACTTTCAATTGGTATCAAAGCCCGGCGCTTCATTAAAGCCTAACCGCTCGAAGTGATGTCGGGAGATCACACCAAGAGGGAGATGGAGACCGGCGACAAGCCCACTACGAGTCATGGGAGCACTTCATCGGAAGAGTCCCGCACCAAGAGGAAGGAGAAGAAGAAGGACTCCTCCAACAAAGGGAAAGGGAAGGAGAAGAAATCTTCTTCCCACAAGTCGCATCGGAGATGCGACAAGCACAAGAGGATGAGGAAAGTGGTCTACTACGAGACCGACTCTTCATCAACGTCGACCTCCGACTCCGACGCATCGTCCGTTACTTCTAAGTGCCAAGAGCGCAAGAAGTATAGTAAGATTCCCCTACGCTACCCCCACATTTCAAAGCGTACTCCTTTACACTCCGTTCCATTAGGCAAACCACCAGTTTTTGACGGTGAAGATTATAATATGTGGAGTGACAAAATGAGACATCATCTAACCTCACTCCACACAAGCATTTGGAATGTTGTTGAGTTTGGTGTGCAGGTGCCATCCGTAGGGGATGAAGACTACGACTCGGACGAGGTGGCCCAAATCCACCACTTTAACTCCCAAGCAACCACTATACTCCTCGCCTCTCTAAGTCGAGAGGAGTATAATAAGGTGCAAGGGTTAAAAAGTGCGAAGGAAATTTGGGACATACTCAAGACCGCGCACGAAGGAGACGAGGTGACAAAAATCACCAAGCGGGAGACGATCGAGGGGGAGCTCAGTCGCTTCATGCTTCACCAAGGGGAGGATCCACAAGCTATGTACAACCGCTTGAAGACCTTGGTGAACCAAGTGCGCAACCTCGGGAGCGAAAAATGGGATGACCATGAGATGGTCAAGGTTATTCTTAGATCCCTCGTATTTCTTAACCCTACACAAGTTCAATTAATTCGAGGTGATCCTAGATATAAGCTAATGTCTCCCGAGGAAGTTATAGGAAAATTTGTGAGCTTTGAGCTAATGATTAAAGGCTCAAAGAAAATCATCGAGTAAGGCACTTCCTCCACACCCGAGGCACAACCGGCCGCATTCAAGGCGACGAAAGAAAAGGAGGAAGCTACTCCAAGTCGAACACCCATCGACGCCTCCAAGCTCGACAACGAGGAGATGGCGCTCATCATCAAGAGCTTCCGTCAAATCCTCAAGCAAAGGAGGGGGAAAGACTACAAACCCCGCTCCAAGAAAGTGTGCTACAAATGTGGTAAGCCCGGTCATTTTATAGCAAAATGTCCACTATCTAGTGACAGTGACAGGGGCGACGACAAGAAGGGCAAGAGAAGAGAAAAGAAGAGGTACCACAAGAAGAGGGGTGGCGATGCCCATGTGTGCCGCGAGTGGGATTCCGAGGAGAGCTCCTCCGACTCCTCCTCCAACGAGGATGCCGCCAACATCGCCGTCACCAAGGGACTTCTCTTCCCCAACGTCGGCCACCAGTGCCTCATGGCCAAGGACGGCAAAAGGAAGAAGGTTAAATCCAAATCCTCCACTAAATATGAGTCCTCTAGTGATGGTAATGCTAGTGATGAGGAGGATAGTTTGCGTACTCTTTTTGCTGACCTAAACATGCAACAAAAGGAAAAACTAAATGAGCTAATTAGTGCCATCCATGAAAAGGATGATCTCTTGGACTCCCAAGAGGACTTCCTAATCAAGGAAAATAAAAAGCATGTTAAGGTTAAGAATGCTTATGCTCTAGAGGTAGAAAAATGTGAGAAATTATCTAGTGAGCTAAGTACATGCCATGACACTATTGCCAACCTTAGAAATGAAAATGCCAAATTAATTGCTAAGGTTGATTCTCATGTTTGTGATGTTTCAATTCCCAATCTTAGAAATGATAATGATGATTTGCTTGCTAAGATTGAAGAATTAAACACCTCTCTTGCTAGCCTTAGGATTGAAAATGAAAAATTAATTGCTAAGGCTAAAGAATTAGATGTTTGCAATGTTACAATTTCCGATCTTAGAGATAACAATGATATTTTGCGTGCTAAAATTGTTGAACTTAATTCTTGCAAACCCTCTACATCTACCATTGAGCATGTTTCTATTTGCACTAGATGTAGAGATGTTGATATTGATGCTATTCATGATCACATGGTCTTAATTAAACAACAAAATGATCATATAGCAAAATTAGATGCTAAAATTGCCGAGCATAACTTAGAAAATGAAAAGTTTAAATTTGCTAGAAGTATGCTCTATAATGGGAGACACCCTGGCATCAAGGATGGCATTGGCTTCCAAAGGGGAGACAATGTCAAACTTAGTGCCCCTCCTAAAAGATTGTCTAATTTTGTTAAGGGCAAAGCTCCCATGCCTCAGGATAACGAGGGTTGCATTTTGTACCCTGCCGGTTATCCCGAGAGCAAAATTAGGAGAATTCATTCTAGGAAGTCTCACTCTGGCCCTAACCATGCTTTTATGTATAAGGGTGAGACATCTAGCTCTAGGCAACCAACCCGTGCTAAGTTGCCTAGAAAGAAAACTCCTAGTGCATCAAATGATCATAGCATTTCATTTAAAACTTTTGATGCTTCTTATGTTTTGACTAACAAATCCGGCAAGGTAGTTGCCAAGTTTGTTGGGGGCAAACACAAGGGCTCTAAGACTTGTGTTTGGGTACCCAAAGTTCTTGTGTCTAATGCCAAAGGACCCAAAACCATTTGGGTACCTAAAGTCAAGAACTAAACTTGTTTTGTAGGTTTATGCATCCGGGGGCTCAAGTTGGATCATCGATAGCGGGTGCACAAACCACATGACGGGGGAGAAGAAGATGTTCTCCTCCTACGAGAAAAACCAAGATCCCCAACGAGCTATCACATTCGGGGATGGAAACCAAGGTTTGGTCAAAGGTTTGGGTAAAATTGCTATATCTCCTGACCATTCCATTTCCAATGTTTTTCTTGTTGATTCATTAGATTACAATTTGCTTTCCGTTTCGCAATTATGTCAAATGGGCTACAACTGTCTCTTTACTGATGTAGATGTCACTGTCTTTAGAAGAAGTGATGATTCAATAGCATTTAAGGGAGTGTTAGAGGGTCAGCTATACTTGGTAGATTTTGATAGAGCTGAACTTGACACTTGCTTAATTGCTAAGACTAACATGGGTTGGCTCTGGCACCGCCGACTAGCCCATGTTGGAATGAAGAATCTTCATAAGCTTCTAAAGGGAGAGCACATTTTAGGATTAACAAATGTTCATTTTGAGAAAGACAGGATTTATAGCGCATGCCAAGCCGGGAAGCAAGTTGGCACTCATCATCCATACAAGAACATCATGACGACTGACAGGCCACTGGAGCTCCTACACATGGATTTATTCGGCCCGATCGCTTACATAAGCATCGGCGAGAGTAAGTACTCTCTAGTTATTGTGGATGATTATTCTCGCTTCACTTGGGTGTTCTTTTTGCAGGAAAAATCCCATACCCAAGAGACCTTAAAGGGATTCTTGAGACGGGCTCAAAATGAGTTCGGCTTAAGGATCAAGAAAATTAGAAGCGACAACGGGACGGAGTTCAAGAACTCTCAAATTGAAGGCTTCCTTGAGGAGGAGGGAATCAAGCATGAGTTCTCTTCTCCCTACACGCCACAACAAAATGGTGTAGTGGAGAGGAAAAATCGAACTCTATTGGACATGGCAAGGACCATGCTTGATGAGTACAAGACACCGGATCGGTTTTGGGCCGAGGCGGTTAACACCGCCTGCTACGCCATCAACCGGTTATATCTACACCGAATCCTCAAGAAGACATCCTATGAACTCCTAACCGGTAAAAAGCCAAATATTTCATATTTTAGAGTTTTTGGTAGCAAATGCTTTATTCTTGTTAAAAGAGGTAGAAAATATAAATTTGCTCCTAAAACTGTAGAAGGCTTTTTACTAGGATATGACTCAAACACAAGGGCATATAGAGTCTTCAACAAGTCCTCAGGACTTGTTGAAGTTTCTTGTGACGTTGTGTTTGATGAGACTAACGGCTCTCAAGTAGAGCAAGTTGATCTTGATGAGATAGGTGAAGAAGAGGCTCCATGCATCGCGCTAAGGAACATGTCCATTGGGGATGTGTGTCCTAAGGAATCCGAAGAGCCTCCAAATGCACAAGATCAACCATCCTCCTCAACGCAAGCATCTCCACCAACCCAAAATGAGGACGAGGCTCAAGTTGATAAAGAGGAAGAACAAAATGATGAGCCACCTCAAGATGACGGCAATGATCAAGGGGCAGATGCAAATGATGAAGACAAGGAGGATGAAGAACCAAGGCCGCCACACCCAAGAGTCCACCAAGCAATCCAACGAGATCACCCCGTCGACACCATCCTCGGCGACATTAATAAGGGGGTAACCACTAGATCTCGTGTTGCACATTTTTGTGAGCATTACTCTTTTGTTTCCTGTATTGAGCCACATAGGGTAGAGGAAGCACTCCAAGATTCGGATTGGGTGATGGTGATGCAAGAGGAGCTCAACAATTTCACTAGGAACGAGGTATGGCATTTAGTTCCACGTCCTAATCAAAATGTTGTAGGGACCAAATGGGTTTTCCGCAACAAGCAAGATGAACATGGTGTGGTGACAAGGAACAAAGCTCGACTCGTGGCCAAGGGGTATTCACAAGTCGAAGGTTTGGATTTTGGTGAAACCTATGCACCCGTAGCTAGGCTTGAGTCAATTCGCATATTATTAGCCTATGCTACTTACCATGGCTTCAAGCTTTACCAAATGGACGTGAAGAGTGCCTTCCTCAATGGACCAATCAAGGAAGAGGTCTATGTTGAGCAACCTCCTGGCTTTGAAGACAGTGAGTACCCTAACCATGTCTATAGGCTCTCTAAGGCGCTTTATGGGCTCAAGCAAGCCCCAAGAGCATGGTATGAATGCCTTAGAGATTTCCTTATTGCAAATGGCTTCAAAGTCGGCAAGGCCGATCCTACTTTATTTACTAAAACTCTTGACAATGATTTGTTTGTATGCCAAATTTATTGTAACACCCACTTTGTAAATTGCTAGAAATAATACCAATAGAGAATCAATTTCTCTTTATGTGAGTTTGATCTCTATGCATCATCATATGTGAACACCATATTCAAAAGCAAATAATTAATAAAAGAATATATGCCATTAAAATTATGCATCATGCTGAACATTTTATTTTGTGTGCATTTTGTGACAAGAAAATATTAAAGACCAAAAAGGGAATTTAGAACCTAAAAGAAATTCTTGAAACTAGAAAAAAAAGGAAATAATATAAAATAAAACAAAATTTATAAACAAATAAACCCAACCATACTAGTATGATTAGAATCTATTTTTAAAACTGAGCACAAAATTCAAAGTCATACTTGAAATTCAAATTAGGAATTGAAAATAAGAGAAGAAGAAAATCGGAGAAAAAGAGAAAAGAATCCTAACCTAACTGGGCCGTGTACTCGCATTTCGGCCCAACTTGGAACTGTGCGCTGCACGCTAGGACCGACAGGTGGGGCCCATAGGACAGGCCTTTTCCCACACGGGCGTTGCCCCCTGCTGTTCCCGCGGGTGGGGTTGCCTTGTCAGCCTCACATCACTCATGCGAGCGCGGATTTCATCTCACTGACCCGTGGGGGCCACTGTCAGCCCTGTCTTCAACCCCGTAAGCTTCGGAACGAAAACGTGTGCGCCGACCGCTCCTCATCACCGGGCACGGGAATGGAAAACGTGGGCGATTCCTTGGATCAGCTTCCACTCGTCATCTTCGGGGCCCACTGTCAGACAGGCTTTCCCCCCGTTTTTCGGCTGAGCCGCTCAACCACGACGCGCGGGTGTGTCGCCGTTGAGCTCGGATCCGCCTTGACCGTGGGAATAAAACCCATGGGCGCCGCGGCTCTCCCAGTTGACTCGCGCGCCAGCTACTATCAAACGTCGTGCATCGCCACTGAAACCTTGCCCACGTACCGTCGACCTTGCTGCCGTAGGATCGCGATTGGGGCAAGCTTCGGGCCGCCGTCGTCGACCGGCTAGTTCCCTAGCGTTTCGGCCTCGGTCTGGAGTGCGGGATCTTCTTCGGATCGAGCGGGTTGCGACCGGGATTTTGCCTCGGGGGATTGTGCGACGGTCGACCTCGAATTGCTCGTCGGCGCTGCTCGGATCGTCGTGGGCTGCGCGTTCTCGTCCCTGGGGTCCTCTGCACCGGCACCACAGGTGAATCACCCCCCATAAGGTTCGCCTTGCCCCTGCCAATGTACAGCATCATTTTATTCCGAGATTAACGCGCTCGCGATAGGATTTAGCCCGACTCCGGCAATGCTCCGCCGCAGCCTGGTGGGCGGCGCCGCCGTCGCTGTGCGGTGTTTGGGAGGGAGAGCGCGTGGGTTAGACCTGCCGTTGATCCACTAGTGTGCGGCTGAGATTAGGTGTTGTGTACCCCTTCGCTCGAACAAATCCGCGCCGTTGATCTGGATCGTGCGGCCTGAAACCCTGGATACCCCTTCGCGGGTATCTTTTGCAAAAGAGACCTCCTGTTTCCGTGAAAACAACCCGCCGTCCAGAGCAACAGTGCTCTGAGTCTCGGGTTATTTGTTAAACAGCCCCCTGCGTTTCCCATTAATTGAGGCCCAGTCCAGTGCTGTATTAAAGTGATTAAATGAATTAGAAATTAGATTTTTAATATAAAAATAAACCCTAGAACTTGTATAATTCATAGAATATACATATGAGCTCCAAATTAATCCATTCCACTTTCTAAATTTTTGTAATTTTATTCTTTATCACCTAGAGCCTCTGTTATGTCATGAAAACAGTAAGAAATTTATTTATCACTTAATCTTATTTGAAGCACATAAAACCTTTGAAAATCCATAACTTGAAATCTATAACTCAGAAAATTATGATTCCAGTTCCTAGGTTTTTATTTTAATATGTAGAATATCTCTGTGTATTTTGTTTACATGCTTGGTGTAATGTTAATTTTCCCTATATCCTGTGCTTGTTTGTATTGTGGCGAGTAGAAGAGCCCGTTGCTGAGGATCCTGGTGTGCAGCAGGTTGAAGTAGCTGAGCAGGAGCTCATTGAAGGCAAGTTGTGCCCTTGACCACATTTTACCCAATAATGTTCTTTAATATCATTTATCCATGCATAGGTTAATTTTGATGGGACCCAATAGGTCACCCTAGATTGTTTATCTCATTACCTTGTTTACCCCTGAATCACTTGGGTAGTTTGCTATTGCTTTATATGGTTTTGGGATAATCATTTATTACCTCTATGTTCCAATTCTTTTTGTTATTCTGTTTATGTTCATGTTGATATCATTAATGTTAATTGGAACATAGAGCTTAACTTGAGAACCACGTGCCACCACAAGGGTTTAATGGGACGCCCTTGGCTGACTAATTAGGAAAGCTAGTGGAAGACTACCTTACCCGAAAGGGGCAAGGGCAGTAGGGGAGTGGTCAGTGTAGGGAGGTCCCTGGTTGATTTTGCTGCGATGGCGGTCAGCCAGGAACCCTGCATTGGAACTTCCTATAAACTGTAGCGGGTTTTCGGAAGCTAGTGGAACTTTGTAAAGGCCTCGTAGTGTTGCCCTGCCGCGCTTCCTAGGTAGAGGTGTATGGGATTCGCAACCCCTTGGCAGATGGGTAACATGACTTGTGGGTAAAGGGTACAACCTCTGCAGAGTGTAAAACTGGTATACTAGCCGAGCTCACGGTCACGAGCAGCTCAGGACTCTCTGATGTTTAAATTATGGAACTTAAATTTAATTTTGTCATTTGCATTGCATGGGTTTATTATTAAATTTGTTCTATTACTTTATCTATGGTTTGGTATTTACTTACACTTAGTAATTGCTAATAAAATTTGGACCAACTACTTAAAAGCAATGCTCAGTTTTAACCCCTATCATTGATTAGCCTTATACATCACATGAACTCACACCTTTGTGAGTTTGTGTCCACTGGTTCCCCACAACTTGTTGAGCTATGATCATGTGTGAGCTCACCCTTGCTGTCTCACACCCCCCCCCCACAGGAGAAGATCAGGTGGTTCAGGAGGAGCCGCCTAACACTGAGGAGTTCGATCTGATCTAGGTGGCGTTTCCCAGTCGACATTGGCGCCGACGATCCTTAATTCGTTTTATCTTTATTATTTTATTTTGTAATAAGTCTTCCGCTATGTAATAAATACTCTGATGTTATTGACATTTATCTCTATACACTCTGTTATTATATATGTTGTCTTCTTGGCGCATGTATGAGATGCACCCGACTTTGTTCCTTAAAGCCGGGTTTGACAGAATTGGTATCAGAGGAAATGTTGACTGTAGGACGAAACCTAGATAGAAACGGACAAACCCTTATCTACTTATCTTACTCTGATTCATTCCATACTTACCTTATCTTGAACTTGTCTCACCTTTTGCTACTCTACTCTGATTATTCTTACCTTTACTACTCTAAGACAAGATGGATTTCACACCCTGGAATCCTGCCACTATGATCTTCTTAAGAGATAGGGAACCTAAGACGAAATTAAAACTATTTTCTCTATTTAAAAAAAATGTTGGTTGATTGTTCTGATGATAAATGCTTGATTTGCTTCTTTGATTGATTGTAACATTATAGTTGGACATCTTAGCATGTACCACCATAAGGTAATGTATTAGCTTTAGTGGATAACACACTAATCTACTTAGATAATAGAATCCCCTGCAATAACATTTCTCGTAATTACTCGCCTTGTCTACAATTCTTCCTTTCTTACCCTGTGTTTCTAACCAAGATGGGCTACCCCTATAGTGTTAGAAGAGAGCACTATAGACGTGATCCTTGGTATGTCATGGTTAAGAAAGACAAAGGCAGTATATACGCTGTGCTAAGGGAACCGTAGAACTCACCCGTTCCAAAGAAGAAAGATTTGAAGTTGAAGTTGCAGTAACTACCACCATCAGACTAGCGGCATTCTTAGTAGATGGGAAGTTTGTTGGTGTCAACATCCGGGTGGTTAGAGATTTTCCGGATGTCTTTCCAGAGGAGTTACCAGGGATGCCACCTGATAGAGAAGTTGAGTTTGTTATTGATCTTTTACCTGGGACCGCCCCTATTTCTAAACGGCCCTATAGAATGTCCGTAGAGGAGTTGAAGGAGCTTAAGAAGCAGTTAACTGAGTTACAAGAGGCTAGGTACATTCGTCCGAGTTCCTCACCTTGGGGAGCACCTGTCTTGTTTGTACAGAAGAAGGATGGATCGCAGCGGATGTGTGTGGATTATAGATCTCCTAATGATGTTACAGTGAAGAACAAGTATCCGTTGCCCCGTATTGAAGATTTATTTGATCAAATGAGAGGTGCTAGAGTATTCTCGAAGATTGATCTCCGATCCGGTTACCATCAGATGAGGATTAGACCATCGGATATTCCTAAGACAGCTTTCTCGACGCGATATGGATTATATGAGTTTACTGTTATGTCATTTGGATTAACCAATGCACCAGCTTATTTTATGAACTTGATGAATAAGGTGTTTATGGAGTATTTGGATAGATTCGTCGTGGTATTCATCGACGATATTCTTATTTATTCTCAGAGTGATAGTGATCACGAGGAACATCTGAGGTTGGTGCTACAGAAGCTACGAGATAATCAACTCTATGCCAAGTTCAGCAAGTGCGAGTTTTGGATTGGCGAGGTGCCATTTCTTGGTCATATTATTTCTAATGGAGGAATTTCAGTGGATCCTGCTAAGGTTAAGGAGATAATGGAATGGAGAGTACCCACTACAGTTACTGAGATTCGGAGTTTCTTAGGACTTGCTGGATATTATCGGAGGTTTATTGAAGGATTTTCTAAGATTGCTAAGCCTATGACTTCACTTTTGGAGAAAGGAAAAGAATTTAAGTGGGACGAGAAGTGTCAAGACAGCTTTGATCTATTGAAGAAGAGGTTAATGTCGCCACCAGTATTGGTTATGCCAGACCTACAGAAAGGATTTGATATCTATTGTGATGCATGTGGCCAAGGCTTAGGATGTGTGCTCATGCAGGAAGGTCATGTGATTGCATATGCTTCTCGTCAGTTGCGGAAACATGAAATGAACTACCCCACTCATGATTTGGAATTGGCAGCTGTTGTGCATGCGCTTAAGATTTGGAGACATTATATCATGGGGACCAAGTGCCAAGTGTACACGGATCATAAGAGTTTGAAGTACATATTCACTCAGAAGGATCTCAACCTTAGGCAGCGCCGTTGGTTGGAGCTTATTAAGGATTATGATTTGGAGATTCACTATCACCCGGGCAAGGCAAATTTGGTTGCAGACGCCTTGAGTCGCGAGGAGCATGTTCATTCAGCTATTGTTGCCCAGCTACCCGATGGGATTGTGGAAGATTTCAGGAGACTTAACCTGGGGATAGTTGCTCATACTGAAGGAGTTACTATTGATGTGGAACCTACTTTGGAGCAAGAGATCCGTAAAGGACAAATTGGTGATGCTAAAATAAAAGAGATTAAGGATCTGATTACTGAAGGTCGAGTTCCGGAATTTACGGAAGATGAGCAAGGCACTATATGGTTCAAGGACAGGATGTGTGTTCCTGATATTAAAAGCCTACGAGAGACTATTTTAAAGGAGGCCCATGACTCGGATTATTCTATTCATCCTGGTAGTACTAAGATGTATCAGGATTTGAAGCGGAAGTATTGGTGGTATGGATTGAAAAGAGATGTAGCTGCACATGTGGCTATGTGCGATGTATGTCAAAGAGTTAAGGCTGAACATCAGAGGCCAGCTGGACTATTGCACCCACTGAAGATACCCGAGTGGAAGTGGGAAGAGATTGGTATGGATTTTATTACTGGATTGCCTCGCACCCAGAAAGGATATGATGCTATATGGGTGATTGTGGATAGATTGACTAAAGTAGCTCACTTTATTCCTGTGAAGACTACTTATAAAGGTTCTCAGCTAGCAGAGTTATATATGGCTCGGATTGTGTGTTTGCATGGAGTACCAAAGAAGATCGTGTCCGATCGAGGTTCACAGTTTACCTCAAGATTTTGGAGAAGCTTTCATGAGAACATGAGTACAAAGTTGAATTTTAGCACGGCTTATCACCCTCAGACGGATGGACAGACTGAAAGGACTAATCAAGTATTGGAAGATATGTTGAGAGCATGTGCCCTTCAGCATGGAGGAAGTTGGGATAAAAGTCTACCGTATGCTGAGTTCTCATATAATAATAGTTACCAGGCCAGTCTGAAGATGTCACCTTTTGAGGCTTTGTATGGGAGGAAGTGCAGAACTCCTTTGTATTGGGATCAGACTGGAGAGAGACAGTTCTTTGGGCCTGAACTGATTCAAGAAGCAAAAGAACAAGTTCGTATAATTCGAGAGAATTTGAGAGTGGCTCAAACCAGGCAAAAGAGCTATGCTGATAATAGAAGGAGGCCACTGGAATTCGAAGAAGGAGATTATGTGTATCTCAAGGTGTCACCACTTCGTGGAATGAGGAGATTTAAAGTCAAGGGCAAATTGTCCCCTCGCTATATTGGACCATTCTTGATCTTTAGAAGAGTTGGGGAGATGGCATACCAGCTCGAGTTACCTGCTACTCTATCGGATGTGCATAATGTGTTCCATGTGTCTCAACTTAAGAAGTGTCTCCGTGTTCCCGAGGAACAGTTACCAATGGAAGAGCTCAGTGTTCAGGGTGATTTGACCTACACGGAGTACCCGATCAAGATTTTGGATACATTGACTCGAGTTACAAGAAATAAGGTGATAAAGATGTGCAAAGTCCAATGGAGTCACCACGGTGAAGATGAAGCAACTTGGGAAAGAGAAGAAGAGCTTCGCATAGATTTTCCCCACCTTTTCCCTCGTTCTTCTTAAATCTCGAGGATGAGATTATTTTTAAGGGGGGGTAGGATTTGTAACACCCACTTTGTAAATTGCTAGAAATAATACCAATAGAGAATCAATTTCTCTTTATGTGAGTTTGATCTCTATGCATCATCATATGTGAACATCATATTCAAAAGCAAATAATTAATAAAAGAATATATGCCATTAAAATTATGCATCATGCTGAACATTTTATTTTGTGTGCATTTTGTGACAAGAAAATATTAAAGTCCAAAAAGGGAATTTAGAACCTAAAAGAAATTCTTGAAACTAGAAAAAAAGGAAATAATATAAAATAAAACAAAATTTATAAACAAATAAACCCAACCATACTAGTATGATTAGAATCTATTTTTAAAACTGAGCACAAAATTCAAAGTCATACTTGAAATTCAAATTAGGAATTGAAAATAAGAGAAGAAGAAAATCGGAGAAAAAGAGAAAAGAATCCTAACCTAACTGGGCCGTGTACTCCCATTTCGGCCCAACTTGGAACTGTGCGCTGCACGCTAGGACCGACAAGTGGGGCCCATAGGACAGGCCTTTTCCCACACGGGCGTTGCCCCCTGCTGTTCCCGCGGGTGGGGTTGCCTTGTCAGCCTCACATCACTCATGCGAGCGCGGATTTCATCTCACTGACCCGTGGGGGCCACTGTCAGCCCTGTCTTCAACCCCGTAAGCTTCGGAACGAAAACGTGTGCGCCGACCGCTCCTCATCACCGGGCACGGGAATGGAAAACGTGGGCGATTCCTTGGATCGGCTTCCACTCGTCATCTTCGGGGCCCACTGTCAGACAGGCTTTCCCCCGTTTTTCGGCTGAGCCGCTCAACCACGACGCGCGGGTGTGTCGCCGTTGAGCTCGGATCCGCCTTGACCGTGGGAATAAAACCCATGGGCGCCGCGGCTCTCCCAGTTGACTCGCGCGCCAGCTACTATCAAACGTCGTGCATCGCCACTGAAACCTTGCCCACGTACCGTCGACCTTGCTGCCGTAGGATCGCGATTGGGGCAAGCTTCGGGCCGCCGTCGTCGACCGGCTAGTTCCCTAGCGTTTCGGCCTCGGTCTGGAGTGCGGGATCTTCTTCGGATCGAGCGGGTTGCGACCGGGATTTTGCCTCGGCGGATTGTGCGACGGTCGACCTCGAATTGCTCGTCGGCGCTGCTCGGATCGTCGTGGGCCGCGCGTTCTCGTCCCTGGGGTCCTCTGCACCGGCACCACGGGTGAATCACCCCCCATAAGGTTCGCCTTGCCCCTGCCAATGTACAGCATCATTTTATTCCGAGATTAACGCGCTCGCGATAGGATTTAGCCCGACTCCGGCGATGCTCCGCCGCAGCCTGGTGGGCGACGCCGCCGTCGCTGTGCGGTGTTTGGGAGGGAGAGCGCGTGGGTTAGACCTGCCGTTGATCCACTAGTGTGCGGCTGAGATTAGGTGTTGTGTACCCCTTCGCTCGAACAAATCCGCGCCGTTGATCTGGATCGTGCGGCCTGAAACCCTGGATACCCCTTCGCGGGTATCTTTTGCAAAAGAGACCTCCTGTTTCCGTGAAAACAACCCGCCGTCCAGAGCAACAGTGCTCTGAGTCTCGGGTTATTTGTTAAACAGCCCCCTGCGTTTCCCATTAATTGAGGCTCAGTCCAGTGCTGTATTAAAGTGATTAAATGAATTAGAAATTAGATTTTTAATATAAAAATAAACCCTAGAACTTGTATAATTCATAGAATATACATATGAGCTCCAAATTAATCCATTCCACTTTCTAAATTTTTGTAATTTTATTCTTTATCACCTAGAGCCTCTGTTATGTCATGAAAACAGTAAGAAATTTATTTATCACTTAATCTTATTTGAAGCACATAAAACCTTTGAAAATCCATAACTTGAAATCTATAACTCAGAAAATTATGATTCCAGTTCCTAGGTTTTTATTTTAATATGTAGAATATCTCTGTGTATTTTGTTTACATGCTTGGTGTAATGTTAATTTTCCCTATATCCTGTGCTTGTTTGTATTGTGGCGAGTAGAAGAGCCCGTTGCTGAGGATCCTGGTGTGCAGCAGGTTGAAGTAGCTGAGCAGGAGCTCATTGAAGGCAAGTTGTGCCCTTGACCACATTTTACCCAATAATGTTCTTTAATATCATTTATCCATGCATAGGTTAATTTTGATGGGACCCAATAGGTCACCCTAGATTGTTTATCTCATTACCTTGTTTACCCCTGAATCACTTGGGTAGTTTGCTATTGCTTTATATGGTTTTGGGATAATCATTTATTACCTCTATGTTCCAATTCTTTTTGTTATTCTGTTTATGTTCATGTTGATATCATTAATGTTAATTGGAACATAGAGCTTAACTTGAGAACCACGTGCCACCACAAGGGTTTAATGGGACGCCCTTGGCTGACTAATTAGGAAAGCTAGTGGAAGACTACCTTACCCGAAAGGGGCAAGGGCAGTAGGGGAGTGGTCAGTGTAGGGAGGTCCCTGGTTGATTTTGCTGCGATGGCGGTCAGCCAGGAACCCTGCATTGGAACTTCCTATAAACTGTAGCGGGTTTTCGGAAGCTAGTGGAACTTTGTAAAGGCCTCGTAGTGTTGCCCTGCCGCGCTTCCTAGGTAGAGGTGTATGGGATTCGCGACCCCTTGGCAGATGGGTAACATGACTTGTGGGTAAAGGGTACAACCTCTGCAGAGTGTAAAACTGGTATACTAGCCGAGCTCACGGTCATGAGCAGCTCAGGACTCTCTGATGTTTAAATTATGGAACTTAAATTTAATTTTGTCATTTGCATTGCATGGGTTTATTATTAAATTTGTTCTATTACTTTATCTATGGTTTGGTATTTACTTACACTTAGTAATTGCTAATAAAATTTGGACCAACTACTTAAAAGCAATGCTCAGTTTTAACCCCTATCATTGATTAGCCTTACACATCACATGAACTCACACCTTTGTGAGTTTGTGTCCACTGGTTCCCCACAACTTGTTGAGCTATGATCATGTGTGAGCTCACCCTTGCTGTCTCACACCCCCCCCCCACAGGAGAAGATCAGGTGGTTCAGGAGGAGCCGCCTAACACTGAGGAGTTCGATCTGATCTAGGTGGCGTTTCCCAGTCGACATTGGCGCCGACGATCCTTAATTTGTTTTATCTTTATTATTTTATTTTGTAATAAGTCTTCCGCTATGTAATAAATACTCTGATGTTATTGACATTTATCTCTATACACTCTGTTATTATATATGTTGTCTTCTTGGCGCATGTATGAGATGCACCCGACTTTGTTCCTTAAAGCCGGGTGTGACATTTATGTTGATGATATCATATTTGGGTCTACTAACGAATCTACATGTGAAGAATTTAGTAGGATCATGACACAGAAATTCGAGATGTCTATGATGGGGGAGTTGAAGTATTTTCTAGGATTCCAAGTCAAGCAACTCCAAGAGGGCACCTTCATTTGCCAAACAAAGTATACTCAAGACATTATAAACAAGTTTGGAATGAAGGATGCCAAGCCCATCAAGACTCCCATGGGAACCAATGGACATCTCGACCTCGACGCGGGAGGTAAGTCCGTGGATCAAAAGGTATACCAGTCGATGATTGGTTCATTACTCTACTTATGTGCATCTCGACCGGACATTATGCTTTCCATATGCATGTGTGCAAGATTCCAAGCCGACCCTAAGGAATCTCACCTTACGGTCGTAAAACAAATCTTGAGATATCTGGCTTATACTCCTAAGTTTGGGCTTTGGTACCCTCGGGGATCCACATTTGATTTAATTGGTTATTCGGATGCCGATTGGGCGGGGTGTAAGATTAATAGAAAGAGCACATCGGGGACTTGCCAGTTCTTGGGGAGATCCTTGGTGTCTTGGGCTTCAAAGAAGCAAAATTTGGTCGCTCTTTCTACCGCTGAAGCCGAGTACATTGCCGCAGGCCATTGTTGCGCGCAATTGCTTTGGATGAGGCAAACCCTGCGGGACTATGGTTACAAATTAACCAAAGTTCCTCTTCTATGTGATAATGAGAGTGCAATCCGCATGGCGAATAATCCCGTTGAGCATAGCCGCACTAAACACATAGCCATTCGGTATCATTTTCTTAGGGATCACCAACAAAAGGGGGATATCGAGATTGCATACATTAATACTAAAGATCAATTAGCTGATATCTTTACCAAGCCACTAGATGAACAAACTTTTACCAAACTTAGGCATGAGCTCAATATTCTTGATTCTAGGAATTTCTTTTGCTAATTTGCACACATAGCTCATAAGTATACCTTTGATCATATCTTTTTTATATATGCTATGACTAATGTGTTTTCAAGTGTATTTCAAACCAAGTCATAGGTATATTGAAAGGGACTTGGAGTCTTCGGCGAAGACAAAGGCTTCCACTCCACTCTACTACTCATCCTTCGTCGTCGCTCTGAGCATCTCTTCATCTTTGGTATAATCTTCACTCATATGTTTTATTTGCCAAAAGGGAGAAAATAGTTATTAAGGGCTTATATCTCACTCAAAGTATCCGTTTTTGGCGATTCATGCCAAAGGGGGAGAAAGTATGAGCCCAAAGCAAAAGGACCGCACCACCACCCTAATTTTAAAATGAATTTCAATTGGAAAATTTCAAATTAGTATCTCTTTGTGTTCTAAAGGGGGAGAAAGTAGCACCTTTCAAAATTAATATCTTAAAACCCTCTTGAACACTAAGAGGAGAATTTACTTGAGGGGGAGTTTTGTTTAGTCAAAGGAAAAGCATTTGAAACAAGGGAGAAAATTTCAAAACTTGAAAATGCTTAGCAAAATCTTACTCATTTACCTTTGACTATTTTGCAAAAAGACTTTGGAAAGGATTTACAAAAAGAATTTGCAAAAACAAAACTTGTGGTGGAAGCGTGGTCCAAAATGTTAAAAAAAATAAAGAAACAATCCATGCATATCTAGTAAGTAATATGTATTGGCTCAAATTCTAAGTAACCTTTGTACTTACATTCTGCAAACTAGTTCAATTATGCATTTCTATACTTGCTTTGGTTTGTGTTGGCATCAATCACCAAAAGGGGGAGATTGAAAGGGAATTAGGCTTACACCTATTTCCTAAACTAATTTTGGTGGTTGAATTGCCCAACACGAATATTAGGACTAACTAGTTTGCCCAAGTCTATAAGATCTACAGGTACCAAAGGTTCACAATAAGCCAATAAAAAGATCAAGAGAAAGGGTTCAAAAAAAGGAGCAAAGGGACAACCGAAGGCATCCTGGTCGGGCGCACTGGACTGTCCGGTGTGCCACCGGACAGTGTCCGGTGCACCAGGGGACTCCAACGCAAACTTCGCACCTTCGGGAAAACTTAGAGCCGCCGCGCTATAATTCACCGGACTGTCCGGTGTACACCGGACAGTGTCCGATGCTCCAAGAATGAAGCGTCTCTGAACTCGCCAGCTTCGGGAAATCGCAACGGCTAGTCCGCTATAATTCACCGGACATGTCCGGTGTACACCGGACTGTCCGGTGTGACAACGAAGAAACGGCTACTTCGGTGCCAACGGCTACCTGCAGGCGCATTGAATGCGCGCCAGCGCGCGCAGAAGTCGGCACGCCCATGCTGGCGCACCGGACACTCTATAGTACATGTCCGGTGCGCCACCGGACATCCAGGAGGGCCCAGCTGTCAGAGCTCCAACGGTCGGAACCCTAATGGCCTGGTGACGTGGCTGTCGCACCGGACATGTCCGGTGTGCACCGGACTGTCCGGTGCACCATACGATAGACAGCCTCCACCAAACGGCTAGTTTGGTGGTTGGGGCAATAAATACCCCAACCACCCCACATTCAAGTCATTCAAGTTTTCCACCTCTCAACCACTTACAAGAGTTAGGCATTCAATACAAGACACACCCAAGTGATCAAATCCTCTCCAATTCCACACAAGGCTTTAGTGATTAGAGAGAGAGATTTGCCGTGTTCTTTTGAGCTCTTGCGCTTGGATTGCTTCTTTCTTTCTCACTTGTTCTTATGATCAAAACTCCATTGTAACCAAGGCAAGAGACACCAATTGTGTGGTGGTCCTTGCGGGGAAGTTTTGTTCCCGGTTTTGATTTGAGAAGAGAAGCTCACTCGGTCCCCGGGACCGTTTGAGAGAGGGTAAGGGTTGAAAGAGACCCGGCCTTTGTGGCCTCCTCAACGGGGAGTAGGTTTGCGAGAACTGAACCTCGGTAAAACAAATCCGCGTGTCACACTCTTCATTCGCTTGCGATTTGTTTTGCGCCCTCTCTCTCGGACTCATTATTATTTCTAACGCTAACCTAGCTTGTAGTTGTGATTAATTTTGTAAATTTCAGTTTCGCCCTATTCACCCCCCCTCTAGGCGACTTAAAGGGGCACCAGACTGTCCGGTATGCACCGGACAGTGTCCGGTGCGCCAACGGCTCTCAATCTGCAACGGTCGGCTTCGCCAAATAAGGAAGGAAATCCGCACCGGACAGTGTCCGGTGGTGCACCGGACTGTCCGGTGCGCCAGGCGACTGAAGGCAAGAATTGCCTTCCTGGAATGCTCTCAATGGCTCCTAGCTGCCTTAGGGCTATAAAAGGGACCCCTAGGCGAATGGAGGAGCACTCCAAGCATTCTCAAAGCATTCCTAAGCACCAAGACCTCGATTCCGCGCATTTGATTCTTTGTGAGAGCAACTAGAGCTCTATTTGAGTTGTGAACTCGTCGGGTTGTGTTGTGAGCTCTTGTTGTGACTTGTGTGCGTGTTGTCGCTGTGATTTTGTGTCTTGTGTGTGTTGCTCATCCCTCCCTTACTCCGTGCTTCTTTGTGAACATTTAAGTGTAAGGGCGAGAGACTCCAAGTTGTGGAGATTCCTCGCAAGCGGGATATATTATACAAAGCAAAACACCGTGGTATTTAAGTGGGTCTTTGGACCGCTTGAGAGGGGTTGATTGCAACCCTTGTCCGTTGGGACGCCACAACGTGGAGTAGGCAAGCGTTGGACTTGGCCGAACCACGGGATAAACCACTGTGCCATCTCTGTGTTGATATCTTTGTGGTTATTGTGTTTTGTTGAGACTCCTCTCTAGCCACTTGGCATTATTGTGCTAACTTCTAATCAAGTTTTGTGGCATTCAGTTTCAAGTTTTACAGGATCACCTATTCACCCCCCCTCTAGGTGCTCTCAATTGGTATCAGAGTCGTTCTCTTCAAGAAAAGGACTAACCGCCCGAAGAGATGGATCCTAAGGGTAAGGGGATTGTGATCAATGATAAGGAGAAGGAGTCCTTCGTCAATGAGCCGAAGGACGACAAGCCTACCGACTCGGGCTTGGGCCACAAACGAAAAGATGGGAAGAAGAAGACAAGGCGCATCAAGGAGATCGTCTACTACGACGACAGCGACGAATCTTCCTCTTCCCAAAAGGACGACGACAACGACTACGAGAAAAGGAAGACGGTTAATTCAAACTTCTCTTTCGATTATTCTCGTATTCCGCATAGTTCAAATACACATTTGCTTTCCATTCCTCTTGGCAAACCTCCACACTTTGATGGGAGGACTACGGATTTTGGAGTCACAAAATGCGTAGTCACTTGTTCTCTCTCCATCCAAGCATATGGGAGATTGTAGAGAGTGGAATGAAATTTGATAGCTCGGATAGTCCCATGTTCATAAATGAACAAATCCATAGAAATGCACAAGCTACTACTGTCCTTTTAGCATCTTTGTGCAGGGAAGAGTACAATAAGGTGAGCGGCTTGGACAATGCCAAGCAGATCTAGGACACCCTCAGGATCTCACATGAGGGGAACGACGTCACCATGCTCACCAAGATGGAGTTGGTGGAGGGCGAGCTTGGGAGATTTGCAATGATAAGGGGAGAGGAGCCAACCCAAACATACAACCGGCTCAAGACCCTCATCAACAAAATAAGGAGCTACGGAAGCACGCGATGGACAGACCATGACGTCGTTCGCCTAATGCTAAGGTCTTTTACTGTCCTTGATCCACATCTTGTGAACAATATTCGTGAAAATCCTAGGTACACCAAGATGTCACCCGAAGAAGTACTTGGGAAGTTTGTGAGTGGTAGAATGATGATCAAGGAGGCGAGATACGTGGACGACGCGTTGAACGGTCCAATCCATGAGCCTCAACCCATTGCTCTCAAGGCAACGAGGAGCAAGGAGGCGCTACCTAGCAAGGTGGCGCAAGTTGAGGCGGCTGGGCTCAATGATGAAGAGATGGCCCTCATCATGAAGCGCTTCAAGACGGCGCTAAAGGGACGCAAGGGGCAGCCTAACAAGAACAAGACGAAGGGGAAGCGCTCATGCTTCAAATGTGGTAAGGTTGGTCATTTTATCGCTAACTGTCCCGATAATGATAGTGACCAGGAACAAGGGAACAAGAGGGAAAAGAAGAAAGCTTACAAGAAGACTAAGGGCGAGGCACACCTTGGCAAGGAGTGGGACTCAGATTGTTCATCGTCCGACTCCGACAACGAAGGACTCGCCGCCACCGCCTTCAACAAATCGGTCCTCTTCCCCAATGAGCGTCACACATGCCTCATGGCGAAGGAGAAGAAGGTATGTACTCGGAATACTACTTATGCTTCTTCAAGTGAGGATGAGTCTAGTGATGATGATGAAATAGATTATTCATGTTTATTCAAGGGCCTAGATAGAACCAAGGTTGATAAAATTAATGAATTAATTGATGCCTTGAATGATAAGAATAGGTTATTAGAAAAGCAAGAGGATCTTTTGTATGAAGAACATGATAAGTTTGTAGAGGCACAAAAATCCCTTGCTTTAGAAATTAAAAGGAATGAAATGCTTTCTAGTGAATTGTCTACATGCCATGACTCTATCTCTAGCTTAAAGAGTATAAATGATGATTTGAATGCTAAGTTAGAAATAGCAAATAAATCAACATCTTGTGTAGAACATGTTACAATTTGTAATAGGTGTAAAGATTTTGATGTTGATGCTTGTAGTGATCACCTAGTTTCAATTTCTAAATTGAATGATGAATTGGCTAGTCTTAATGCCCAACTTAAGACTAGCAAGAGTGAAATTGATAAAATAAAATTTGCAAGGGATGCCTACACGATTGGTAGACACCCCTCAATTAAGGATGGTCTTGGCTTCAAGAGGGAAGTCAAGAACTTAACAAGCCATAAGGCTTCCATCTCCACCAAGGAGAAAGGGAAGGCCCCTATGGCTAGTAGTGTTCAAAAGAACCATGCTTTCATTTATGGTGATAGAAAATTTTCTAGAAATGCGTATAGGACCTGTGCTTATGATTCATATGCTATGACTGCTTCTAGTTCCCATGTTGTGCATGATAGAGATTTGCCTAGGAAAAATATTCATCATGTGCCTAGAAAGAGTATTGTTCATGTTCCTAGGAAAGTAATTAATGAACCTTCTACAATTTTTCATACTTGCAATGCTTCCTTTGCTATTTGTAGAAATGATAAGAAGGTAATTGCTAGGAAATTAGGGGCAAGATGCAAGGGAGATAAAACTTGCATTTGGGTCTCTAAGACCATTGTGACTAACCTTGTAGGACCCAACAAGAGTTGGGTACCTAAAACCCAAGCCTAAATTTGCCTTGCAGGTTTATGCATCCGGGGGTTCAAGCTGGATTATCGACAGCGGATGCACAAACCACATGACGGGGGAGAAGAAGATGTTCACCTCCTACGTCAAGAACAAGGATTCCCAAGATTCAATCATATTCGGTGATGGGAACCAAGGCAAGGTGAAAGGGTTAGGGAAGATTGCTATTTCATCCGAGCACTCTATTTCTAATGTGTTTTTAGTTGAGTCACTTGGATATAATTTGTTATCCGTTAGTCAATTATGCAATATGGGATATAATTGTTTATTCACAAATGTAGACGTGTCTGTCTTTAGAAGGTGTGATGGTTCACTAGCTTTTAAGGGTGTACTAGACGACAAACTTTATTTAGTTGATTTTGCAAAAGAGGAGGCCGGTCTAGATGCATGCTTAATTGCTAAGACTTGCATGGGCTGGTTGTGGCATCGCCGTTTAGCACATGTGGGGATGAAGAACCTTCACAAGCTTCTAAAGGGAGAACACATGATAGGTCTAACTAACGTGCATTTCGAAAAAGATAGACCCTGTGCAGCTTGTCAAGCAGGTAAACAGGTGGGAAGCTCTCATCATCCCAAAAATGTGATGACCACATCAAGACCTTTGGAGATGCTTCATATGGACCTCTTCGGACCCGTCATCTATCTAAGCATAGGAGGAAGTAAGTATGGTCTTGTTATAGTTGATGATTTTTCTCGCTTCACTTGGGTATTCTTTTTGCAGGATAAATTTGAAACCCAAGGGACCCTCAAGCGCTTCCTCAGGAGAGCTCAAAATGAGTTTGAGCTCAAGGTGAAGAAGATAAGGAGCGACAACGGGTCCGAGTTCAAGAACCTTCAAGTGGAGGAGTTCCTTGAGGAGGAGGGGATCAAGCACGAGTTCTCTGCTCCCTACACACCACAACAAAATGGTGTGGTAGAGAGGAAGAACAGGACGCTCATAGACATGGCGAGGACGATGCTCGGAGAGTTCAAGACCTCCGAGCGGTTTTGGTTGGAAGCCGTGAACACGGCTTGCCACGCCATCAACCGGGTCTACCTTCACCGCCTCCTCAAGAAGACTTCGTATGAGCTTCTAACCGGTAACAAACCTAATGTATCTTACTTTCGTGTATTTGGGATCAAATGTTACATTCTAGTGAAGAAAGGTAGAAATTCTAAGTTTACTCCCAAAGCTGTAGAAGGGTTTTTGTTAGGTTATGACTCAAATACAAAGGCGTATAGGGTCTTCAACAAATCATCGGGTTTGGTTGAAGTCTCTAGCGACGTTGTATTTGATGAGACTAATGGCTCTCCAAGAGAGCAAGTTGTTGATCTTGATGATGTAGATGAAGAAGACGTTCCAACGGTCGCAATACGCACCATGGCGATTGGAGATGTGCGGCCACAGGAACAAAAGGAGCAAGATCAACCTTCTTTTTCCACAATGGTGCTTCCCCTAACTCAAGACGATGAACAGGTTCATCAAGAAGAGGCGTGTGATCAAGGGGGAGCACAAGATGACCATGTAATGGAGGAAGAAGCACAACCGGCACCTCCAACCCAAGTTCGAGCGACGATTCAAAGGAATCACCCCGTCGACCAAATTTTGGGTGACATTAGCAAGGGAGTAACTACTCGTTCTAGATTAGTTAATTTTTGTGAGCATTACTCCTTTGTCTCTTCTATTGAGCCTTTCAGGGTAGAAGAGGCCTTGCTAGATCTGGACTGGGTGTTGGCCATGCAGGAGGAGCTCAATAATTTCAAGAGAAATGAAGTTTGGACACTGGTGCCTCGTCCCAAGCAAAATATTGTGGGAACCAAGTGGGTGTTCCGCAACAAACAGGACGAGCACAGGGTGGTGACGAGGAACAAGGCTCGACTTGTGGCAAAAGGTTATGCCCAAGTCGCAGGTTTGGACTTTGAGGAGACTTTTGCTCCTGTGGCTAGGCTAGAGCCTATTCGTATATTGCTAGCATATGCCGCTCACCATTCTTTTAGGTTGTTCAAAAAGGATGCGAAGAGCGCTTTCCTCAACAGGCCAATGAAGGAGTAGGTGTACGTGGAGCAACCCCCTGGCTTCGAGGATGAACGGTACCCCGACCATGTATGTAAGCTCTCTAAGGCGCTCTATGGACTTAAGCAAGCCCCAAGAGCATGGTATGAATGCCTTAGAGACTTTTTAATTGCTAATGCTTTCAAGGTTGGGAAAGTCGATCCGACTTTATTCACTAAGACTTGTGATGGTGATTTGTTTGTGTGCCAAATTTATGTCGATGACATAATATTTGGTTCTACTAATCAAAAGTCTTGTGAAGAGTTTAGCAGGGTGATGACGCAGAAATTTGCGATGTCGATGATGGGCGAGTTGAACTACTTCCTTAGGTTCCAAGTGAAGCAACTCAAGGACGGCACCTTCATCTCCCAAACGAAGTACACGCAAGACTTGCTAAAGCGGTTTGGGATGAAGGACACCAAGCCCGCAAAGACGCCGATGGGAACTGACGAACACACCGACCTCAACAAAGGAGGTAAGTCTATTGATCAAAAAGCATACCGGTCCATGATAGGTTCTTTGCTTTATTTATGTGCTAGTAGACCGGATATTATGCTTAGTGTATGCATGTGTGCTAGATTTCAATCCGATCCAAGGGAGTGTCACTTAGTGGCCGTGAAGCGAATTCTTAGATATTTAGTCGCTATGCCTTGCTTCGGGATCTGGTATCCAAAGGGGTCTAACTTTGACTTGATTGGATATTCAGACTCCGACTATGCTGGATGTAAGATCGATAGGAAGAGTACATAGGGGACGTGCCAATTCTTAGGAAGGTCCCTGGTGTCATGGAATTCTAAGAAACAAACTTCTGTTGCCCTATCCACCGCTGAGGCCGAGTACGTTGTCGCAGGACAGTGTTGCGCGCAACTACTTTGGATGAGGCAAACCCTCCGGGACTTTGGCTACAATCTGAGCAAAGTCCCACTCCTATGTGACAATGAGAGTGCCATCCGCATAGCGGAAAATCCTGTTGAGCACAGCCGCACAAAGCACATTGACATCCGGCATCACTTTTTGAGAGACCACCAGCAAAAGGGAGATATCGAAGTGTTTTATGTTAGCACCGAGAACCAGCTAGCCGATATCTTCACTAAGCCTTTAGATGAGAAGACCTTTTGCAGGCTGCGTAGTGAGCTAAATGTCTTAGATTCGCGGAACTAGGATTGATTTATAGCATACATGTGTTTATGCCTTGATCATGTTCCTTATGCATTTTGTTGTTTATTTATGGTGCTCAAGTTGTACAAACACTCCCCAGACCTCAAAAGTCCACATGTGAGTGATGCACATATTTAGGGGGAGATGTGCTACAACTTGACCCTTTGAGACTAACCGTGTGCTTGAGTTTGCTTGATTTAGTCTCAAAGGTGGATTGAAAGGGAAAGGTGGACTTGGACCATGAAAGACTTCCACTGCACTCCGATGAGAGGGTAACTTATTCCAAGTTCATCTTATGTACTCTTAGTGCCTTTGTATTCTTATTTGAAGATTTTGGTGAGGCAATGGGGTTCCAGGGCCAAGATTGATCCCGTTTTGGTGCTTGATGCCAAAGGGGGAGAAAATAAGGCCAAAGCAATAAATGGATCAGCTACCACTTGAGAAATTTTGAAAATAGTAGAATAGAGCTTTCGGTTTGTCAAAACTCTCTTGTTGTCTCTTTTGTCAAAAGTTGACCTCTTGTGGGGAGAATAGTCGATTATGGGAAAAGGGGGAGTTTTTGAAATCTTTGATCAATTTCTCTTGGAACAACTCTCTTTATGTCTCTACAATTGTGTTTGAATTAGAGATAGGAGATTGAGGTTGATTTGCAAAAACAAAACCAAGTGGTGGCAAAGTATGATCCATATATGCCAATTTTGAATCAAAACAATTTTGAGTTCTCATTTGTATTGATGTTGCACTTCTTTTAGTTGCTTTTTGTTGTGTTGGCATAAATCACCAAAAAGGGGGAGATTGAAAGGGAAATGTGCCCTTGGGCCATTTCTAAGTATTTTGGTGATTGAGTGCCAACACAAGTGCTTAAGTGTAAATCTATGCCAATTGATGGACAAAGTGCAAATCAAGTCTAAAGGTATGTTTCTAGACTTAGTACATTGTTTTTAGAACTAATGTATTGTGTCTAAGTGCTGGAAACAGGAGAAATCGAATTGGAAAAGACTTAGCTTTGTTCAGCCAAAGTCTGCTCAGTCTGGGTGCACCGGACAGTGTCCGGTGGTGCATCGGACAGTGTCCGGTGCGCCAGGCTGGCTCTGGCGAACTTACTGTTCTCGGGACTTCGACGGAGGTGTACGGCTATAAATCACCGGACTGTCCGGTGGTGCACCGGACTGTCCGGTGAGCCATTCACAGGCGAACTCGTCGCTCTCGGGAGAAGATTAACGGCGTACGACTACAATTCACCGGACTGTACGGTGGTGCACCGGACTGTCCGGTGATCCAACGGTCAGCCGGGCCAACGGTCGGCCGAGGATTCCGCGCGTGACGCGTGGCCGAGCCAACGGTCACAATGGGGCACCGGACTGTCCGGTGCGCCAACGGCTCTCAATCTGCAACGGTCGGCTTCGCTAAATAAGGAAGGAAATCTGCACCGGACAGTGTCCGGTGGTGCACCGGACTGTCCGGTGCGCCAGGCGACTGAAGGCAAGAATTGCCTTCCTGGAATGCTCTCAACGGCTCCTAGCTGCCTTGGGGCTATAAAAGGGACCCCTAGGCGCATGAAGGAGCACACCAAGCATTCTCAAAGCATTCCTAAGCACCAAGACCTCGATTCCGCGCATTTGATTCTTTGTGAGAGCAACTAGAGCTCTATTTGAGTTGTGAACTCGTCGGGTTGTGTTGTGAGCTCTTGTTGCGACTTATGTGCGTGTTGTCGCTGTGATTTTGTGTCTTGTGTGCGTTGCTCATCCCTCCCTTACTCCGTGCTTCTTTGTGAACATTTAAGTGTAAGGGCGAGAGACTCCAAGTTGTGGAGATTCCTCGCAAGCGGGATATAGTATACAAAGCAAAACACCGTGGTATTCAAGTGGGTCTTTGGACCGCTTGAGAGGGGTTGATTGCAACTCTTGTCCGTTGGGACGCCACAACGTGGAGTAGGCAAGCGTTGGACTTGGCCGAACCACGGGATAAACCACTGTGCCATCTCTGTGTTGATATCTTTGTGGTTATTGTGTTTTGTTGAGACTCCTCTCTAGCCACTTGGCATTATTGTGCTAACTTCTAATCAAGTTTTGTGGCATTCAGTTTCAAGTTTTACAGGATCACCTATTCACCCCCCTCTAGGTGCTCTCAGGTGCACACCGGACAGTCCGGTGCCCCTTCTGACTGTTGGCTCGGCCACGCGTCGTGCGCGGATTACGCGGCCAACCGTTGGTACGGCTGACCGTTGGCTCACCGGACAGTCCGGTGCACCACCGGACAGTCCGGTGATTTATAGCCATACGCCGTTAATCGCTTCCCGAGAGCGACGTCTTCGCCTGTGAATGGCTAACCGGACAGTCCGGTGATTTATAGCCGTACGCCGTTGATCGCTTCCCGAGAGCAGCCAGTTGACAGTCGCCAGCCTGACGCACCGGACACTGTCCGGTGCACCACCGGACAGTCCGGTGCACCCAGACTGCGCAGAGTCTTGGCTGCTTAGCCAAGTCTTTTCCAAATTGGTCTTTTCCTGTTTCTAGCACTTAGACACAATACATTAGTCTCCAAAACAATGTACTAAGTCTTAGAAACATACCTTTACTCTTGATTTGCACTTTGTCCATCAATTGGCATAGATTAACACTTAAGCACTTGTGTTGGCACTCAATCACCAAAATACTTAGAAATGGCCCAAGGGCACATTTCCCTTTCAAATTCGCGTCCATTTTTTCGTGAATGAGGTGGACAGCGGGGTTCTCCGGGTAAACGAATTCTCCGCTTCTGGTTTGTAGGAGGTAGTCTTTGCCCGGAGCACTGGAGGTTGCGCTATTTCCTGCTTCGTTCCGGCTTTTTCGGAGATTTTCGAGGAAGGCACTTTTTCCGGTGGATCCGCTATACGATGTAGAGTCCCCTCTTTGTCTGCCATGGACGAGATGGTACCAAAGCACAACATGGATCCAGGTCGGAGGACGATCTTGTGTTGGAAAACGATGGCCATTGAGCTAGCTTGGATCAGCGACACACTCCCTACCTGGCGCGCCAGCTGTCGGCGTTTGGGACCCGACCGCGCACCCGAGGTTACCCCTCGAGGTGCTTTTGGGTAGGACGATGTTACCGACTGTAGCTCGATGGTTCGTGCTAGATGCACGAGAGACGATGGACAATTTTATACAGGTTCGGACCGCTTAGAGAGGCATAACACCCTACTTCTTGGTGTGGATCTTTATGTGGTGGGTTACAGATGGATTCCCTAGTACGATGGATGCTAGATAATGTAATAGATGGCTAATGAGTGACCTGTCTTTCGATGGGGTGCCCCCTAGGCCTTATATACTCGACCGTGGGGCATTACATGCGAGCATGATAACATCGTGCACCTAAGTAATAGTGAACCAACTGAGCTTATCTTCCTATAATCCTGCCGACTTATCCTCATTTAGTACGAGGGTCGTAGGTTCTCTAGTCGACTCAGATTCAAAGGAGTATGGGACCTGACCGAAAAAAGGATTGGTTACACCATCGCCATACTATATCGACTAGAGCAATAGTGGGGAGAAGATATGGGTCAGCAATACGATTACTCTGCGCATACTTGACCAGACCTCGTGAGACTTTGTCTGGCTCGACCGATCCTCCTCTCATGTTTCCAACTCTTGGGGTCGGCTCGATGTTCACCTCACGGTCGTGGTGGAGGACATCAGATATATCAATGTGTGGTTCGTTTGGACTGTCTCCGCTCTCAATGACTCACGGGCTCGAAGGCCTGACAAAAATATATTTCTAATGTGTCTTTGATATATAGAGAATGAGATATTAGATATAAAGTGTTGTTGGAAAGAAATAAGATATAAAGAAAGAAATTTTTTGGAGAAGAATATAAATGATAGGAAAAAGATATATAGATGATACGGCTCAAGACAGCTAGCAACATGTAGCGAGTGCGCTTAACATGGAGGATAAACAAGTGCGTCAAGCGGGCAAAATTAGAGTGACGGCCATGGGTCACTTCATCTTGTATTTTCTCTAACAATTTTTTATTTAAACAAACAAGGTAACAATGACAGGTGGACCCACACTGTTCTATCCACCACCGTGTCTTCTTCCTTCCATCCCTAAAAACTGCCCTCCGCTCGCGCGACACGGACCATGCATCCCGATTACTATCTGCCGAGCCGACCAGCGGCACCAGAACCCACAAGGTTCACTCATGGCGCCCACGTCCATGCTCCCGTTCGCGCCCTCCAATACGTCGCTGCCCTATTCCTCCCGCGCCACAACTGCCGCCGCGTTCGCTCCTCGTGGGCTCCACCACGTCGCGGCCGGAAGGAGCGGCGGCGGCCAACGGCTCGCGTGCGCTGCGCCTCGGCGCCGCCGCGGAGGGGGTCTGGTGGTCAGGGCGTCGGCCGACTACTACGCGACGCTGGGCGTGCCGCGCGCCGCCAGTAACAAAGACATCAAGGCCGCGTACCGGAAGCTCGCGCGCCAGGTGCTCGACGCTTGCCCCCTCCCATTCAACCCCACCATTTCTCGTTTCACTGGGCAGCTGTGTAGCACTCATCATATTTCTTTGAGATTAATGCCATGCCTGGAGTTCGTGCCAATAACAAGTTGTTAGCATAGCGGGGACCGGTATTATGATATTGGAAGTGTGGATAGATCATATAACTCTATCCTATCCAATCTGGAAGGCCTTTTCTTTTCCCCTTTCTGAAACCCATATTATTGTTTTTCAATGATGTATTACGTGCTAAAGGGTTAAGGCCAGGGTACCTGCATGCAGTTGCAGGGATTTGACATTCACCTAGTACTTCATTGCTCCAGTAAGAGATACATGGATACTTCAATGGGTCTGAATTTCCTAGTTGGTTGACACCGGTAGTTTTGGAGTTTCACCATTGCATTGTAAATCCTAGTCTGATCACCTAACCAATGTTCTGGCTCATGGGTATTTTCTCATTTCTAATGACCGGTTGCTTACTTTGCTTGCTCATCCATGTTTTTGCATTTGGAGTGTTGTTTTTATGCAATGCTCTTAGCTATAGTTTCTGGCTTTCTGCATGCCTTTAATACCTAAATTTTTGAAGCCTGAATGCCTGCTAACATGCTTCCTTGCTAGTTTTTGTGTACTAAATAGTGTTGGTAACGACCGCAACAGTGGTAGGGGTCTCTTACCGCTACCGCTACGAGTCTACGACGTAGCAGTTTAGATATAGCAAGTTGGAACTTAGCAGCCGCTATTTGATAAAGCAGGCCGCTATAGCATTCCGTAATTCTTTGTAGCGTCGGCAATAGCATGTTACGACATACAGCAAATAACCCTAGCCTATTTTAACTATCATAAGACTATTGAGGTTGCTACTTTTGACAATGATAACACATCACGATCTTATAAGTATTTTATGTCTCTCATAAGCTATTTCTTTACAAACTCTAATATGTGATGACTTATGTATGTGATATGTTGAACATCATGCTTCTTTTTTTAATTAAAACTATGTATAATACATCAATTATTTAAGTATAATTAATTGAATGTCTATTTATATTTATTATTCATGATATATATACATAAATTTATGTGTAATTGTTATATACCGCTATTGGAACTTAGAATCCGCCATAGTACCTGCTATCTGCGATCTGCTACCTCGATACTAAACCACTACAAGCCCACTATACGCTATTTGGTACCTTCATACACACACTGTAAAATTTATAGAAGTAAATATAAACCAGTCCAACCAATGAAACAAGTCAACAATGCATTGTACATGGATTATGTATCATTCCATGTGTGGAGACAATTGAAACCCATAATTGTAGTTTAGTCCTGTGCTCACGATGTAACATTTTGTTAACAGCATCTAGAATTATGCCATTCCACCATAATGTTTTCAATTAGTGTGGGTTTCAACAGTTTAGTTGATATCACAGTTCTTATTTCCCTTCATTGGATAAGATTCTTTCTGATTGCTTCTACATACATAAAAGCTCCATCCTGGTCCCCACTGGCATCTTTGTGCCATTCACGATCTGCCCATGCCTTTGTTGATTGTTGTTAGTCATCACTTGGAAAATAGAGCCTTACACCACTCTGAGCTAATATTCGGAAAAGACTCACATATGCAATCCTTGTATCACTTATACCTTATATTTTTGGAATCATCAAAGTTGCATAGGAGGACTTTTAACTTTAACAGATTCGTTGATGAAATGTGATTTTGCAGAAGGCTAGGCCTCCACTATAAAGATTCTTGTGCATATTGCCATACCTACCCATGTTCTCCTTTGTTTAACCTTGTTAAGGCTGAAGCTAGAGCAACGTCCTTATTAGCCTACAACAACCCTGTTTTCAACCCGAGCATTTTATCTACTCCATAGATTATGTTATTGGACCTAAAATGCCCCACTTAGCAGGCACTCAATCTTTTGATTCGTAGCTGACTGTCTGTTTATCTTTCAATCTACCAATTGAAAAGTTTTGCTTTGTCTCTAGTATTTTGATCATTGGATGCTCTCAGTACATACTATAGATTCAGTTTCTTCTGGGAGATAAATCATAATATTTTTCTCTCTCTCTCTCTGTCTTTAGTATCATCCTGATGTCAATAAGGAGCCTGGAGCGACCGAAAAGTTTAAAGAGATAAGTGCAGCATATGAGGTATGCAGTTTTTTAACAAGTATGAGGTATCCAATATTTTTGCTTAACATGTTCTATCTACTATTCTGATTATCAGATGGTATGATTTAATCTTAGATAATAACCTTTTTGGCTATTATGAAAATTGGCTGAAAACCTCCCATCATAACAGGCCCTTGAGGTTTCAGTTGATAGCTGGCTTCCTGACGTCGATGATAAAAAAATTAATGCACAGCTTATTAATTCACCAAGTAACATACCATTGCTGTGAATATGTG
Organism: Zea luxurians; assembly: GCA_029449295.1. Taxonomy (NCBI): domain Eukaryota; kingdom Viridiplantae; phylum Streptophyta; class Magnoliopsida; order Poales; family Poaceae; genus Zea; species Zea luxurians. Next base: position 154,063,292 of record JAOPSE010000006.1, on the reverse strand, counting down.
GTACTATTTCTGAAACTGGTGAATTTCCCATTCAATAGCTAAATAATTTTAACATAATAGATATAATCTACTTTGAAGTTAGAAGTTCTTATTCTGTTCTCAATTTCTCATTAGTCTGGTGCCACTTTATATGTGAACTCAAATCTGCAAAGTATTTGACCACATTTCTTGTGCTATGCATCTATAAGTATGGTTAGTGTGTGCTACTGTTCTTATCCAGTCAACCTAATTTTCGGTTGGATTGGATGGCATCGCCTCTGTCAAATGGTTCTATATTTTTTACCCAGGTTATGTACTCTTCATTTTTTGATGTATTATTCAATCAGAGACCTAATTCTGGTTTTCTGTTTACTTCATTTGATTATTTTGGAGTACTGAAGTTCATTGTCATTAGGTGCTGTCAGATGAAAAGAAGAGGGCGTTGTATGACCAATATGGTGAAGCTGGTGTTAAGAGTGCAGTTGGAGGCTCCGGTGGAGCTTACACAGTACTACTTTTCGTCTCTCTCTCTAAAAGAACCTGGCATGACTGCTACATTCTTTCAGCGTGATTATATCTATATTCATTCAAGTTCTTTAGGTCGAGCCTTGAGGATACTAAGCGTTATTAGATCTTGCGATCTTTTTTGTTAACCAAGTTTTCTTTGTTTTCATTGATCTTTTCTTTGATGCAGACCAATCCATTTGATCTGTTTGAGACATTTTTTGGAGCAAGCATGGGTGGTTTTTCTGGCATGGACCAGAGCGCGTTTAGGACAAGCAGGCGAAGCACTGCTATACAGGGTGAAGACATCAGGTTTGTCGCCACTTGCAGGACATGTTGACGTGAGATGACACATGGGCACTTATGATCAGTTGTGTTTCTTTTTCGTTTTTTTGCAAATGTATTTTTTAATTCACTGCTAATTGTTATAGTTAGTATTTGTAAAACCTCAAATATGCAGTGTTATTTGCCTGAATGTAATATGCAGCATACACTGTTTCATTATTTGGTACTGGCATAAGCAAAATGTTTGGATCCCCAGAATAATAGGCTGCTTGGTAAAAGTATGATAAACTCAATTTGTATCCTTCATTCCATCCTTATGATAAATTTTTGAGATATTTGTTTGTCCCCTGTTGATTTTTGAATTCTGGTAGCCACACAATTGCAACTACTAGTCTACTACTGTTTTTTCCTATACACATGGAGTATGATAAAGTTTTTTCTGCAAGACTGCAAACAACACATCTTGTCAAATACTTCTAGAATTCTAGATAAATGAAAATATAACAAAATTGATAGTTTCAATTATGTGGGCCAAAACCAGTAACTGGGTGAAGTGGGGTTTAGGTCGGGGAGCAGCCTGTTCGCGCATGCCTTTTCTAATGCTGTGTAGTTCGTTTGTCTGCCTGTATATATCATTCTATCTTTTTTGTGTATGATTTGCAACCCTATAAATATATCAATTACTGCTATTAGTGCTAGTTCTGCTACATTGTTTGTTTTGTGCTCTAGAACAGAACAGTTACATGATTCCTAAATTGACACAAATTTATTTGATCAGATATGATGTGATTCTGGGGTTCACAGAGGCGATATTTGGAACAGAGAAAGATATTATATTATCTCATTTGGAAACATGTGATACATGTGGTGGTTCTGGATCAAAGGCTGGCTCCAAGATGAGAATATGTTCCACATGTGGTGGGCGAGGGCAAGTAATGCGAACTGAGCAAACACCATTTGGTCTGTTCTCCCAGGTAACCATGGAGCATTACTATGTAGCTTGTTTGGCTTCATAATATTATTCATGAGATTTACAGTGAAGACATGGTTGCAATAATATGACAGCTTTCATGCTGCTTGTTTGTGCAGAGTGTCCTAGCATTAGCATTTAAATTATGTTTCCTACATGACTGTGGAGGCTCAATGTCTGCTTTTCTCGAACGCGCAGGAAAGCTATGTATCCTTTGATTGAAGATGAAAAAAAGGCACAGAGAAGAAACACCGAAACACAACACAGTCACACCACAATAACAACACACACATGGTTTCTAGGAACTTAAAACAAGTGTACTGTGGACAACAAAAGGACGACCACAGCACAGTGCTAATTACCAGGGGTGATAGAATAGCCCAATGGCCCAGTTCCTGTGATCCCCAACCCTAGCAGCACACCAGTCAGTTCCTTCTTTAATCACTGGTCTGACCACCATAGTCCATAATAACTGAGCGGCATTGCTAAAAACACAGTCGTTATGATGCTTCCACAGTTCCCAAGCAGCAAGGATTATAAGAGTATTAAGGTGTTCCTGCGCGTTCGAGAAAAAAAAGAGGATTAAGGTGCCAAGCTCAAGGTCTCAACATTAGCCAAAAATGAACTATGCCTATAGCCCTTGGATCACCTGAATTTATATGTAATGATTTTAGTTCGATTTGATTCTGTTGCAATTGGTGATGGTAACATTATTTATTTATTTTTATGTTGTAGGTTTCTATTTGCCCCACTTGTGCAGGAGAGGGCGAAGTCATTTCAGAGTATTGCAGGAAATGTTCTGGAGAGGGGCGTATCCGTGTCAGAAAGGAGATCAAAGTAAAAATCCCTCCAGGAGTGAGCAAAGGCAGTACTCTTCGTGTACGTGGGGAAGGTGATGCTGGACCAAAAGGGTAAGCAAAGCACCTAGATGGAATCAGTTATGCTACAACTGCAGTGTAGAAAAATCTTAAAAAAACATGTTCAGATATCTCTATGCCTATAATCATTAGCATACATGACTGTAGAGTGGCTTATGTTGTGTACGCATTAATTTACCTTTCAAGGTGGCTGTAAGATTAAAGGAAGTTATGCAATAACTGCAGCATAGAAAAAGACAAAGTATCTTCACATATCTTTAAGCCAGTGTGTTCCTGCCTTGTTTTAGCTTGAATGCAATTTATCTTGTTCAAATTTCTGATCATCCACAATCTATATATCTCTTTGCATGGATATCCAATCATTCCATCCTTTTGAAAACAGTGGGCCTCCTGGAGATCTCTTTGTTTGCCTTGATATAGAGGAGCCATCAGATATCAAGAGGGATGGTATAAACTTGTATTCGACTGTGTCAATAAGCTATCTTGAAGCTATTTTGGGCACTGTTATGCAAGTAAGATCTTTCTCACTATGATTTTCAGTTATGATCTTTAGTTAGTTTCAGTTGTCAATTACTGCCTTGTTCAGTAAACCACTATTTTTCCGCATAGAGCAGAACAAATGTCTGGAACTTGTCCACTTCACTTATAGCTGGAGGACAAAAACACACAAAACTTGATATTCCTTACTAGTAACTTGTTCGCGCTTCGCGCGAGTCGTTGACTATGAATATATACAGTTAAAATAGTGTTGCTTCAAACATATAGAAATATAATACATGTGGATACGTACACATAGAAGTGATAGAATTATCTGAATAGACAATTGTGTTTAGTAGTAGAATAGTTTAGTTTACAACGTAGCATCATGATCACTCTAAATGTTATGTTACGATGGTGTTGCGGGCTGAGAGATGAGTGGATATATACATGTATTGAAGCAGCAAAATATTGGACTTAGTGGCCACAAAACAATCAACCATATGCATAATTTTTTGAGTCAACAAAATACTGGTGTTTGAGACCACAAAAAAATGCAGTGCGACGTTACAAAAAAACGTGTGGGTCTTTTTTATGATGTTGCTTAATCTTCATAAAATTCATTGCTTGTTGTATTGAATGTATATGCATACATAAAGGTTCAATTATTAGAACTTGCTTTTAATGTCTCTCTATATAACCAAGTAACATGAATAGCAGACAAATATCTTTCTTTAGCACGAATTGTCTATGAGAATATAGCAAAAAATAATTAAATATGGTGTTTGAGACATGCATACGTACAAAAGGATAATGCATTTGAACTATGAGTTTTTTGTTTCCAATGTTATTTTGAACACCAATTGTGGATTCGGCTTCATACTATTCTGAGTCTTTGGGAGCAGCTAACTTAGTAACTCCAATGATCTCAGATTGTGTAATTAAGGGCCACTGGGCCAGGACTGCCTCTAAACGCAAAAGCCATTCCATACCCATGCATGCATGTCCGGTGTCCCTTGCGCTTGTGATGTCATGTGGCGTCTCTTGTTCTGAATAGAAAGCCAGCCATTTCATGTCCATGATTTCTTGATGCTTGGGGGAAACCAGGCAGTCGTGTGCCTTGGTTGATTGGACTAATGTCATTTGGTCTATCCCTCCTGCACTCCAGAGTCCGAACAAACCAAAACCCCCCACATCTAGCGCCCGGAGGCGTATGTCCCAGCATAGCAATGTCGATCGCTGCCAGTGCCTGGTAAACCCTCGTCCTCTTCGTCACCACAATGATGCTAGTGACCACTTCAGTGCTGGCATGCCGTCGCTCGCACAACGGCACAACATCACCACCATCCTCTCTGGGCATCGGGACCTCGCCGAGTTTAGTTGCAAGCTCACAACCACGGGGCTCGAGGACGACATCAACAGCCGGAACACGGTCGCGGTTCTCGCTGTGGACGACACCCACATTGCGTCGCTGAAGGCGTGCGGCCTCCCGCGGGAGACGCTGCGGCAAGTGCTCAACCTCCATGTCCTCGTTGACTACTATGACGACACGAAGCTGCACTGACTCCCCGTCAGGTCCGCGGATGTGTCCACCCTGTTACAGGCCTTGGGCGAGGCGCCCGGGAGCGCCAACATTGTGAATATCGCCGAGCGCCGAGGCGGACGCGTGGGCTTCGTGCCCAGGACGTCGGCGACGCGGGGAGCACCACCGTCTTCTGCGTCAGGCCCGTCCACGAGACGTCCTACAACATTTCGGTTCTTCAGGTGAGTGGCGATGCCGTCCAAGCAGGCGCCACGTCTCGGACGTCGAACGGGCGTGGGCGCTTCGCGGGCCTCGTCGCCACCACGGGCGACGCAAACACCTTTTTTCTGTCCCTTTGCTTCGTCTGGAAACGCTCGCGACTTTTCGGGTCGCTTAAAGGCCAGCTAGTCAGCTACTGTGCGAGGACATAAGAAGCCGCATCGCATCCGTTGAACAATAAAAGGACGATGTGGATGCTCCCAACAACGAGATTCACTACCGGCTCTTTATATAGAAATAGGAAAAATGGCTTGTTTACTTTATTTCAATGCTGAGACCCTTTTTTCCCTGCTTTAACACAATATTTGTTGAAGCAATGTGTTTGCGGTTTAAGGCGACGTTGATTGCAATTTCTATGATATATGAAGTCTGCTGAAATTGATTTGCTTAAACTTATACAAGTTTAGTGCCTTTTCAACTAACACGGATGGTTGAGAGAAGACTTTGTTGGTAGATGTTTGCTTCAAACATGAAAATTTCTTTGAAATGGTTCTGCTGATATAAAATATATAGGTCTGTGAACTGTTCCTTTCAATTTCTTTCATGAGCAGGTCAGAACTGTTGATGGAACCAGTGACCTTCGAATACCTCCAGGTATCCAACCTGGTGATGTAATTGTCTTAGCGAAGCAAGGAGTTCCATCATTGAATAAGCCGTCTATACGTGGTGATCATCTCTTCACTGTTAAAGTCGCAATACCGAAGCGCATAAGGTGAAAAAATATGTTTTCTGACTTGATCCTACCTTTTTAAATACTTTTACCACTACCCTTGAGTTGGTGAGCCACATAATTTCTCGGTTAGTATTACTTAATTGCTAATCTTCTGTTTCTTGCAGTGGGCGTGAAAGAGAATTACTTGAGGAACTTGCATCTTTGAGTAATGGTCGCTTTGCACGAACAGACACTAAGCCAAAACCTGCCCAGTCAAAAGGTATACATGTTAATCACTCTGTTTCTTATTCTCTTCTCTCCCCACAACAAAGAATGTATTCCTATTTTGGATCTTTACTATCAGAAGTTTGTTGGTGTCTTGTTGGTATCGCTTGATGTGGAATGAGATTTTCTTAAGAGAAAATTGAAGCCTTACATTTGTTATCTTTGTTGCAGCCATACATCAAGAGAAAGAAGTTGGTGCTAGTCAAGAAGATACAAGCAAATCTAAAGAAGCAGAGGGTGACTGGTTGAAGAAACTTACAGATTTTGCTGGGTAACTTCTTTGATTTGATTTCACTACAATGCCAAAAATCACGTGATAATTATGCCTGTTCATCCTTCTGAAAAATAGGTTTTGTATTGTCCCCTTTTCTTAACTAAAGGGTAATGAGGTAACGCCGCGCTGAAAAAAAAATCATTACATTGAGCATATAGGGTTTGTACTATACTTCCCTGTTCTGGTCTTCTGGTGGTATAAACTACCTAGTTGTTTATGGCAGCCGTTACATTTTCACGTTCTCCTTTATTAAAAGGGAAAATTACAAATTAGGTTTCTTAAAACCTGAACGCCTTTATCTTCACGCCCGCATTTTAAATTATTCAGCCTGCGGCCGTGACTTGACGCGTGTTGGCTGATGTATCTCTGAATATTACTGTTCGCGGATCGCTGTTGAACGCCTTATCACGCACTTCGAAACTGGCGCAGTTGCCCCGTCCGGTCTAGTGTAGTAAATAGTAATGGGAAGTTGAATGCAGATGCAACTTTTGTTGAAATCTGAACCAACCCAACTTAATCTTGTAGTAATGAACTATATTTTTGGTTACTGCATTACAGTTCCGAGTATTCTTCAAAAGGGGAAGTTTGAGCCAACTTAATCTTGTAGTAATGAACTATATTTTTGGTTACTGAAATTTGGATAAGTTTGCCTGTCGCGCTGCGTCCATGGCGGTACTTCTTGAATGCAGATGCATAACCTCTGTTGAAATTTGAGCCAACCTAACTTGAATGCAGATGCATAACCTCTAGTTGTGTTCGAGAAAAATAAAAGGTTGGAGAGGAAAAAAAATGTTGATTGATTTAGTTCATCAGACATTTTTGTGATTGGGTTATCTCTTGTATTCTGACCTAGATGTTGAATTCTTTCAGGTCCATTGTTAATGGCGCTGCGAAGTGGCTGAACGACAACCTGTAGGCTGTAAATATTTACTGCAGGATAGAAGATTGTCTTACATGGTGCTGTAGTCCAATCTCTAAATTCTTAGATTCATTGGGGGGGCCCAGGAGCTCGTATATTCGTTTTATTGGAGAGCTGCAAGATTTTCAGGCTGAGTGGCAACCGAGGGAGTGAAAATTGTCAACTAATATCATCGTCGCGGCGTTGGTCCCTTGTCATTCTTGCCAAGAAATTATTTTTATGTAGTTGGAGTCCTTTTCAGTCTGGCAAGCGGCGTAGAAGTCTGAAGCTGTGGGATGCTGATCCCAAACCCCGGGACTAGACGAACACTGTACTTGAGGTTTTGGATTAATCAAATTCAGCGATATCGAATTGCAAACTTATCCAACTTACAAGATGCGATGGAACTATTTATTAGAAATACGTTTCGGTGATATCGAATTCTCAGTTTCGAGAAAGGGCTATCACGCCGGCAGTTCACGCGGCCGGAGAAGCTGGATCCGGGCACGGCGACCGCGCAGGCTCCCGCCATGGACGCAGCGCGACAGGCGAGTGAAGCTGGGAAACGGGCTCGACGGAGCCGTGACGTTATCCATTCCAGATCAGATTGGGCCGCCGCCGCCGCTTTCTCATTTCCGGGCCCAAACCATTATTTAGGCCTCTCGCGAAGTCAGTGGATGGATAAGAAAGGAAAGCGGTGCGAGCGGAAGAGGCGACCGAAGCGCCACTTGCTTGAGTAGCGAAGCGCGAGAGCAATGGCGTCGCTGTCATGCGCCTCCACGCTGCCCTGGACCCCCGCCTCCTACCCGCGGCCCTCGGCGGGCCGCTGCCTCACGGCCTCTCGCCGGGCTCCGTCGCTGGTCATCGTCGCCCAGGGGAAGGTCAAGAAGTACCGCCAGGTCGGCCCGGGCTTTCCGCGTGTTCTTATGTTCGAGTTCTGTGCTGATTTCATCTTAGCAATCAGTTAGTGCACGCGGGATGCTGAGGGCATCATAACCTTTCGATGAGAAACCCCTGTTCATGTTAAGGCAATACCTGCCGCGTTTTAGTTTTCTTCTCTAAAAAAATTTGATGCACCGCCGTCGATACGTTTGTATATTGTGATCAATAGATACAGATGAAGTTAGTTAGCTTAGCTGTCTCACTGGCAACAGGTAAGATATAGTGGCTCGCACAATTTAGATGCTCCAAGAGTTGTACTACTACTACTACTAACCAGGCTTTTAGGCAGGGGATTTAGATACTAGGGATGAAATACCTTTGATGGGAGCCTTGCCTCACTAGTTGGAGTACAGTACATAAGTCGTTCCTTTTGCTGTGTTTGCCTGATTGTACAAGAATGCAACAATGGTGCATCCAGTTAAATTGACAATGTGGTGCTTCCTCCGTTTCTTTTTTAGTTGTCGCTGGATAGTTCAATTTTGCACTATCCAGCGACAACTAAAACGAAACGGAGGGAGTAGCTATTATCGCCACCCTTAGCATTACAAGTGATTTTACCTTTCTCCGTCAAAAAAACAATTCTTTCCCATAGGTCATATTGACAGACGACATAGAAGAGGTGGGGAAGAAAGGGGATACACTGAAGGTGCGAGCTGGATTCTACCGCAACTTCCTCCTTCCCAAGGGCAAGGCTACACTTCTGACCCCAGAAGTCCTCAAGTAATTGCTACCAGCTCTCGGTTATCCCTCACTTGCTTTGCTTTGTGGTATGCTTAGTTTGACTCTGAGGTTTGGGACCTAGCAAAACTAGATTGAGACATGAATCCAATCCATGCACCTTTCTAATAGAATTGCAATGGTCGACACACATACTGCTTGATTCGATGGGTAAGTAAGATTGCGAATGAATTTATTCCCTCCACTTCTCTTTGCAGGGAAATGCAGCTGGAGCAGGAGAGAATAGAAGCTGAGAAGAAGCGGGTAGGAAAAAATATTTCACTCAGTAATGAATGTAGTTGCAATTTAACCTCAGCGATCTTTTTCTTTGTCTGGAAAGTAAACTTCAATTGCAGTTTATCCTTACTTTCCTTATGAAAAGTAAATGTAGTGCCTTTTATGTCCTCCATAATTTAAGTCCTAAGCATGATATGTTCATGAAATTCTATGAATGCATTTTTATCAGTTTTTGTTGATAATTATGGCCTCAAGAATTTCTCTATTTACATAGGTAAAAGAAGACGCGCAACAACTTGCTCGAGTTTTTGAAACCATTGGCGCTTTCAAACTCCCTCGCAAAGGTGGAAAAGGAAAACAGATCTTTGGGAGGCAAGTTCTAAGTTGGACAATCCATTATCTATTCTCTCTTGTCTTAGGCTATCTCTTGCAGCTTACCCATCTCTCATTTCAAACTCCACTCTGTACACACTGCAATCTATAGTGTCACTATCTGCTGGGTATAGCCTTACTTTCACTTTTCTGACAATATCTTTTATTGTACAGTGTCACGGCACAGGATGTTGTTGACATAATAAAGTCACAACTTAATAGGCAAGTGCATATGCTCCTAACTCCTAGGCAATCTTAATAGCGTTTCTCATCATTATATTGCTTCTCTTACTGCTGGCACGCTGTGTCTTGTAGGGATGTCGACAAGAAGCTGGTGACGGTTCCAGAAATCCGTGAAATCGGAGAGTATGTTGCAGAGATCAAGCTTCACCCAGACGTGACAGCGCGAGTAAGGCTGAATGTCTATGCGAAATGAGCTCAGCAGTTACAGAACCTCGAGTAATGGACTTTGGCGAAGCCTGATGTTTGCCAGGTGAGCTCATTTGCCGTTGCTCTTTCCTTGAGATTTGGCTCTTAGAATTCCGCTGGTCTTGCTCTTACACAGTTGCTTTTGTTTAGTGCAGAGATTTTGCTGAAAGTGCCAGGTGCTGCGGTAGACATGAGGCCTGGTCTGGCCGTGACTTGCCTGGTTTTGATACACAATTCACTGGCTCACTGCGCATCCTATTCCCTACCATGTGAAGTCAAGTTTTCAACAATTATATCTGTTGATTTTGAGGTGGAAAATATAAATTGTTGTAAAGCACAATTTGTTTGAACTTGTAGAGCATTATTTCGCCAAAGCGACCCTTCTTTCTTGTCCTCTCTAACCTTCCCCATCCCTACCGTCTGCATCCACTACAAAAAAAAAGGCAAGAAATTTGCTAAGTATGGGGCTCCATAGAGCGTTATTCAGATTGGACCAACACCGTACTTGACACATGTTGGAACCTGCTCTCCTAGGCAAATTGATCCAACGGGGTAGTGAAAGCAATGTAACAAGGTTTCAACTTGAGATGGCAATAGCTCAGTTAATCCAGCCCCTCAAGGGCACTGTGCGGGGGTATTTATAGGTGCCTGAGTGCCCAGCGTCAAGGATTAAGGACGTATGTGTCCTCAAGAGCCCAGGTTCTCCCCGGAATATTCCCATTAAAGCAGAGTTACAGACTGTAATGATAGAAAAACCTTTACAATTTAGGCCCGTAACGCGCAATAACAGTGCGGGGCCCGTTATGACGGGCCGGATTGCACGTGGGCTCTCGTGTTGGGCGACCCCGTGGGACGGGGCGACCTCGCCATGGGTCTTCGTCCTTCAGCGCGTCGGACGAAGGGTGCAGTCCGTCAGTCGTCGTCTCCGTTGGTGCAGCGAGACTGGCGAAGGCATCGAGCGGAGGGTAGCGTCTACGCCTTCGCCCTAACATTTACCCTCCGAGGGATCAGTTCGACCAAGTCATCTGGTGCCGAAGGCGTCGCTAGATGGTGGAGACGCTGCCCTCGCTCGAAGTGGTTCTGCGGGGGTTTTTGACATGACCGTTGATTGACGCCGCACTGTTGGAGTGCGGGTTTCCCGAAGCGCCGCGCCCTGTGTATAAAAGGGGGTGGGGGCGGCGCCTTTTGAACTTTATCTTTCCGCACGCTGCGAAAACCCTAACCTCTTTTTCAAACCGCCCGCTTGCTCGTCTGCCATCCTTGCTCCTGCTCGCCGGAGATCTGGCCCGTGTGAAGCAGACCGCCCGCTGCCGACGGTACGTAGCCATGTCGTCCTCTTCCTCTTCTGCTGCTGATACATCGCCGGCCGGCGAATCGTCCGAGGAGACGCTGAGCAATGTGGCGGCGGAGGAGTTGCGCCCCGGCGACACAGTGGAATTCGGCACGCCACGGATGTCCTCGGTCCGCGTGCATGACATGCAACAACTTGGGTATTTTGGCGGCGGAGTGGCACGTGTGCCGGGGGCAGAGGAGGTCCCCGAGCCAGAAGGCGAGTTGGTCGTCTTCGAGGCTTTTTTCGCCGCTGGCCTTCGTCTGCCCGCGCATCGATTTGTGGGAGAAGTTCTGCGCAGATTCGAAGTCCAGGTCCACCAGCTGACACCGAATGCCGTGGTGGCCCTGACAAAGTATGTCTGGGCGACGACTTCGTACGGCGGGCAGCCCTCGGTCGAAGTCTTCGCGAAGCATTATTGTCTGCATTGGCAGAAAAGGAAAATCAGAAATAAGATTGCTCAATTTGGATCTTGCACATTTACGCCGAAGACCGGCAAGACTTCGATGGAAGTCGTGGAGTTGGTTCCCTGCGCCCGCAATAAGTGGGGCAACTGGTGGGAATTTTGGTTGTACGTTGCCGAAGGCACAGTCGAAGGCCAACTAGGGCTTCCCGTGGCCGTCATGTGTTCGCATTATTACGCGGCGTACCCGCAGTTTGAGGAAGCGGAGGAGGATGAAAACGAGGGGGCCCTTCGGTGCGCGGCCCGCATGAGTAGCGGGCGCGACCTCGTTGAGGAATTTGTCGGGTATGGGGTATGGCCCTTGGCGCGTGGCTGGGCGCTAGGCGAAGTATGCCCTCGCCAGATGCCCTCCTGTGGCGGGATGCTGGTGCGGAGTCCTGCCTTCGCACTGGATCTGCATGGCCGAGATCCCGCCGCATTCGTGCGTGAAGCTGAAGACGGTGCGGCGAGAATCGTGGGGCGCTACGTGCCGAAGACGGAGGGTCTGCGGAGCTGGGATATCCGTGGGGCCAATGACAGGTTGAATCGGGTCTTCGAGTTGAACCGCTTGCCTTACGGCGGTTACCTCGGGGAAGACGCCGCCGACCGCCGCGGGAAGAAACCGATGGGCGGTACCGAGGAAGGGCCATCACAAGAGGCCGCCCCGGCCACTAAGAAGAGAAAATTAGGTACCGTAGTGGGAAAAAAGGGGGTGTCTGATAATTTTGTTGTGGAGTTGATGGAGACATGCGCGGCCCCCGGGGGGAGGATGTCTTCGCACGAGCTCCGGGAGTCTTCGGCGCGAATGCTGGAGGTTACCAGGGTCGGTGGTCAAAGAATCTTCCGATCCCCTGGGCAGAGGGCGAAGACATGTCTACGTCTCGTATAGCTCATGGATTGAAGATTTTCCCTTACGGATGGAATATTGCTGCTGTTGTGTCGACAGTGATGACCAAGGATCGCCAGGATGCTGCGCAGAAGCACCGGGCGGTCGTCAGGCTTCCTGATCCTAGGCGTGAAGCGAAGAGAGCGCGGGGGAGCGCGAAGGCTGCCGCCACCGGTGGCAGCCAGCCGACGCTGGCCGCGAAACCGGCCGCACCCGGCTCCAGCAAGATGTCAGAGAGTGCGAAGGTCGTTGCTGCAGGTGGAACCAAGTCGACCCAGGGCGAGGCCGCGAAGGTCCGGGAGTTGCCTTCGCCGGGGAAACGCGTTGCTGACTTCGGCACCAATATTAGCGTGGATGACTATTTCGTCGGTAGGTTTTTTTTGATCGGTGGTACGTTGCAGGGTCAGGCGAGGGGCAAATGGTTGTTGTCCCGCCTGAGGTGGCAACCACCGCGTCAGTCGCGGTGGTCGGGGTGAAGGGTAGCGCTTTCTGCGCAAGCGGCGAGATTTCGTCGGCCGCTGCCGTCAAGGGCGAGGCGGGCACCATGTCCCGCCGGTTGAGGGAGGCATCGCTGCAGCTGTCGCAGCAGCTCAGTCAAGTAAGTTAAGCTGGACTTCGAGGTTTGCCGTTTTCATGAGGATTGTGGTCTCATGTATTTCTGTTAGGCGGCCGACTTTGCCGGCCGCGTGGCGTCGGGTGCCCTCACTGCAGATGTGTCTGCCGAAGTCGAGAGACTTCGGGTGCAGCACGCGGACGCCGTCCGGGAGAATTCGGCCGCCGAGAGCAAGAGCCGCAAGCTGGCGGAGAAGGTGGCCACCCTGGAGGCCGAGAGGGCGGACCTCCGGCGCCGGCTGGTGGAAGAAAGGAGGGAGGCCAACCAGGCTATTGCCAAGGCATAGGTCGCGCAGGCGGCGGCCAAGCTGGCGCGGGCGGAGGGAAGCCTTGCCAACCAACGCGCGGAGGAATGGGAGGAGCGGTTCAACGCTCTGAGCGGCCGCGTGGAGAAGGCCGAGGCCTCTACGCGCTCGGAGGTGGAAAGGACGCGCGCACAACTCGTGGAGTCTTACCGCGAGTTGGGTGCGCGGACGGCTGACTTCGAGGTGCCCGACCGAGAGGCGGGCCTTCGCTTCCTCGAGTGGCTGCAAGAGGAGTTGCTGGCGCTCCCGACCATCGTGGAGGGATTTATGTCCTTTGCCTCCCTCGTCACCTGCGAGGGGCCATGAATGTGCTGTCCCGCGAGGGGTGCAGTCACTATGAGGGCTTCGACCGGTCCGATGAAGACTTTGGGCGCGAAATCTTTAAGGTCGAAGACCCTGTGGTGAAGGGTTCCACGGGGGCCCTCTTCGATCGGATGTGGGGTGCTCATGGCTGGGAGGCGGTCAGGGAGCGGGCTGATCGGGCAAGAGAGCAGGTGAGTCTTGTATGTTGTTTCATGTGATTGAAATGTGGGTACGTGTGGTTTTGCTGAATGAGTGTGCTATTGCTGTAGATGGCGCGTGGCAAGGACGTGGAGGACTTCGGACATCTTAACAGCGCGCAGCCCGAAGCGAAGGTCGACCCGGTGGTGCCCGAGGCTAAGGTCGACCCGGCACCGCCCCCAGAAACCAGTGAAGGCCCCCTTGCTGCCCTTGCGCCGATGGCGGAGGATCCCCCGAAGGCGGCGACGGAGCTGGCAGCGGAGGAGCCCATGGTGGCGGCTGGGTCTTCGCATGTGGCTTAGCGGGTGTGGGGTAGTTAGTGAATTTTGTCTGTGTGACTGAACCTTGGTTGCTGCGCAGGTTCAGGATTTTGGGCCTGCGCACGCAACCGCTACTGCTAATTTTGTGGCGGCTTCGACCGTGGTCGATGGAAATGAAACGGATGAGTCTACGTCTATGTTTTCTGAGTTTGGTGACTCTGGGGGTTCGGTTGTGTGGACGGAAGAATCTTCGGATGAGGACTTGGATTACTTTGCGGCCTTGGATGTGGCTGCGGCGGAGGCCTCTCCGCGTGTTACGGATGCTGAAGTTTTGACTGTGAAGCGTCCCCAATCCTCTGGGACTCAAATGTGATATAATTACTAGTCCCAGGAGGCTAGTAAACACATTTATACATCAGATGATACCAAATCTGCTTAAACGAGACAAACTTATAAAGGTGGCGAACAACTTTAAGAGTTGGTCCACAACTCGGGACATATCATCAGAGTGGGGCTGAAGCAGCCCGATATACGCAGCGAAGCAAATCAGCGGTCCAATAGCCATAGGCAAGGTTGGGAACAGTCGTAACTCTTACCCGATCTCCTTTTTCTGAAAAACAACAAATAAGCAAGGGTGAGTACAAACGTACTCAGCAGCCCACCTTCACCCGCGGAATGGGGAAATCAGATATAATGCATGGAATATGTGGAGCTCAGGATATTTTGCAGAAACAACAATATTTTATGCAAGGTTGTTTTGAAAAACATTTTGTATTTTTTTGCAAAGCGCATCCTCTCCAAAAGGAGCAGGAAGTTTTTCAATGTTAGAACAAAATCCCCTGGACTAAACCATCCAGGTATCTCAGCAGTTCCCCACTGTTTTCATTTTCAAAAACAGCTACTGGACTTCCCGTCCACCATAGCTCACGGCACAACCGTCGGACCTTTTAAAAATCATTTTTCTCAAAAGCACCTCTTTTTTTCGAAAACAAAACACTAATTGTCATACCACACCAGACTCGTCCATACCTGTGGACACAGACTATTCAAATAGGTTTTCAAACTCTGTGCAGAGGTGTACACTTTACCCACTAGTCCAGCTCTGCGATCTCATGGCCGATGAGATCCGAATCTGAATCTCTTTCTTTCCTCGCACGTCCTAACCTTAACGGTTATACCGGAAGGAGTCAGGCCACCGCCATGTCCAAACCGGACAAAACATTCCCCCTCCTTATCCTCCCGGTGCTCCCCAGCCTTCATAACCCTGGGGTTGGACCGTACGAGTTCAGATTGAGTGACTGCCCACACAGTCTCGAGTGGTTGTACTTATCATGAGTATAGGTAGTGAAAGATGACAAACCGGTCCTTATAAGAGGGGACAATCCTTCTGCTCACGCCTAAACCAGCTGAGCCATCACCTTAGGCCCTCCCCTAAACCAGGGAGTCCCTGATCATCCCTACTCAAAGGTGATAAGGGTGAAAACCCTTCATCATACACATTTTGAAAAGCATTTTCTTTTGAAAACTCACACCTTTCCTCAAATTATTTGTAACAAATATATCAGGGATTGATTGCGGCAAGCGGCTGGGTGGCCATAATAACTTGTCTTAAAATCATATCATGCATAAAATAACAGGCTGAGGGTTGTGGTTGTAAAGCATAGGTAATTTATGCATCAAAGGGATCCAGTGAGCTTGCCGTGCTTATTCGGCAAAGGGGGAAGGGGAGCTCGCGGAACTGGCTTCTAGCTCCACCGCCTGGCGTAGACTTGCAGATCTGGCCTCCACGAGACGGCACGAACGCTCTGATAACTATGCAACATGAACAAGCAAACATACAAATCAGCAAGTATACCAACAAATATTTAGTATAGTGGTCAGAAAAGCGATATATGGATGGGTAGAGTCTTGAGTAGAATCTATGTCATGTGGTGTTGAGATACTACTAGTGGTGGAGCAGAGGTGCTTACCAGGAGGGTGGACTGGAGGCGAAGCGACACTACGCGTGTAGCCGGCAGAGCAGAGTAACTGAGTGGGTGGGGTGTTTGCCATGGCTGAGGGTGTTGAGTGTGTGGTGAGGGAGAGGGTAGCTGGGTGTATTTATAGCTGGGTGTATGTGGTGTAGCATAGTGAAGTTCACTGTAGGTAAGAATAGTGACGAATGAATCGTCTGACTTAGTATGAACAGGAGAGTTATAGGCAGAATATGGGACGAGAGTATTTTGGGAGTCTTCTGGAACATGAACCATGCTTAAGGGATGACATGGTTGGATAGGGAATAATTTGATAAGAATTTAGAAACAAGAATTATTAGAATCTGAGTTTGGAAGCCTGGTTCAAAGGAATCTCAAAGTTAAGCATGCTCAACTTGGAGAAACCTAGGATGGGTGACCAGATGAGAAGTTCCCTACTGGAAGGAAAATCACAGTCACCGGAGTTCGTATGATTGGAACATGGGTCTGGCTGGTCTTAGGTGGACTGGACAGCATGATGGATGAGTAGTTGAAATTTGGGATGACTAGATGACCGATGAATAGTAACGATGATTAGTAACGATGAATAGTGGCGATGGAAAAGTAATTATAGATATCATCGATGAATAGTAACGATGATGAATAGTAATGATAAATAGTAACGATGATGAATAGTGTATGTGAATAGTAATGGTGGATAGTAATGGTGAATAGTAATGGTGAATAGTGATAGTGAATAGTTCGTATGAACGAACGATGAACGATGAATAGGGACTATGAACGATCGAATGATCGAACGAACGAACGATCGAAATTTCGGCAGCATAACGACAGGAAAAAGATTATTTGGACGAACGAACGGACGAACGATCGAACGATCGGACGAACGGACGAACGAACCATGAACGATCAGACGAACGATCGAACGATCGGACGAACGAACAAACAAACTAAGAACAGGGGGACGAACGATCGAAGAACGATCAAACGATCCTTGTGCTAGTGTGTGCTTGTGTGGAACATGGAGTGGGTGTGTGTGGAGGGGGAAGAGAGTTGCCATGAAATGGCTTGGGGTGGGATGAGAGGAGGCCCTTGCCCCTCTATTTATAGCCATGGTGGGGGATTAGGGGGAGGGATGAGAGGATTAGTGGGAGGATGAGAGGATTAGTGGGAGATTAGCATGGATTTGTCTTATATGAGTGTAATTAGCTTGTAGAGCTCAACGTATGACACCGGAGGCATACGTATACGTATGAGCATGAGTAAAGTTATGAAGAAAATATTTGTAGGGACCTCAAAAATGATTCTGAAGGTATTTCTTAGGAGGAAAATACTTGGAGATATATCGGTGGAATATTTGGACAGTATTTCTGGAAAGAAATTGAGGGGGTTACTGGGGAAATATCTGGACAGTATTTCTGGAAAGAATTTGAGGGGGATCACTCCGGAAATATTTGTAGGATATTTTGAGGGGGATTTTGGAGAGAATATAGACCACTATATTTTATTTGCTGATATCAACTCGCAAACAAACATTTTGAAATGAAATTTTGAAATTCATTTTGAATTTAGAGCGAGTTTGAGAAAATTTCAAGATTTGAATTTTTGGGATGCTACAGCCTGGTCAGAGTGCTGGTCGTAGGCGACGAAGGGCGTTGGCGAAGCGTAGAGTGAGTGAATTGGATGGTGGTCGGCTTCGTGTGGGCAGGGCTGGCAGGCGGGAATTATTGTCCTCGCCGGTTGGGGCGATTATAGGTGAGGGGGAGTTGCGAAGTCTTTTTGAGGGTGAGGAGCTGAGGATAATGCTATTTAACTATAGGGAGATGAGAATCATTCCGAAGGTTGAGCCAATGTAAGGTGTGATGCCCTCGCTGTACGCGTGTAACTATAGTTTATTTGATGAGGCTGTTTGCTGGCGCGCTTGATGTAGCACGTTTACTATGTCAGTCCGGCTGCGCGTGTAGACTTTTGCGCTGATGTGATGCGCCTTCGATTTTTTGCACTCGTTGTGCTAGTCCGGTTGCACCCTTAGGCGACTGTTGCACGGATGATCTTTTGAAGGAGACTTCGATTTTGTGCACTTGTAGTGCTAGTCCGGCTGCACCCTTGGGCGACTTTTGCACGGATAGTCTTTTGAAGAAGACTTCGATTTTTTCGCACTTGTTGTGCTATTCCGGCTGCACCCTTGGGCGACTTTTGCACGGATAGTCTTTTGAAGAAGACTTCGATTTTTTTTCGCATTTGTTGTGCTAGTCCGGCTGCACCCTTGGGTGACTTTTGCACGGATAGTCCTTTGAAGAAGACTTTGATTTTTTTCGCACTTGTTGTGCTAGTCCGGCTGCACCCTTAGGCGACTTTTGCACGGATAGTCTTTTGAAGAAGACTTCGATTTTTTCGCACTTGTTGTGCTAGTCTGGCTGCACCCTTAGGCGACTTTTGCACGGACCGTCGCACGCGAAGGTAGCCAGCGCTGCCCCTCGCGGTGACTTTTATGTTGGTCGAATGCCGAAGACCGTTGATGCGGTCTTTTTCGACGTGATTTTTGCGGGGGATTTTTCGCGTGTATATTACATGGCTCCGCCTCGTTAAGAACCTCACCCCCCCGGGAGGAAAAGAGTGTGGGCCGATATAAAACTGTTATGCGGATTACAAGGGCGAGGTGGCCCTGAGGAGTTAAACAAAAAATTTGCGAAGATTATCAATGTTCCAAGAATGTTCTAAGTCTTCGCCGGATGGCGTTGTGAGCCTGTACGCGCTAGGGGATGCTTTCGTCTTGACGATGAAAAGTGAAAGTCGCCTAGAGGGGGGGTGAATAGGGCGAAACTGAAATTCTCAAAAAATAATCACAACTACAAGCCGGGTTAGCGTTAGAAATATAATCGAGTCCGCTAGAGAGGGCGGAAAACAAATCGCAGGCGAATAAGAAGTGTGACACGCGGATTTGTTTTACCGAGGTTCGGTTCTCGCAAGCCTACTCCCCGTTGAGGAGGCCACAAAGGCCGGGTCTCTTTCAACCCTTCCCTCTCTCAAACGGTCCCTCGGACCGAGTGAGCTTCTCTTTCTCAAATCACTTGGGAATCAAACTTCCCGCAAGGATCACCACACGATTGGTGTCTCTTGCCTCAATTACAAGTGAGAGTTCGATCACAAGAAAGAATGCCAAAGAAAAAGAAGCGATCCAAGCGCAAGAGCTCAAATGAACACTACAAATCACTCTCTCTAGTCACTAAGGCTTTGTGTGGAGTTGGGAGAGGATTTGATCTCTTTTGGTGTGCTTTGTAATGAATGCTAGCTCTTGTATAGTGGTTGGAAGCTGGAAAACTTGGATGCAATGAATGGTGGGTGGTTGGGGGTATTTATAGCCCCAACCACCAAACTAGCCGTTTGGTGAGGCTGTCTGTTCGATGGCGCACCGGACAGTCCGGTGCACACCGGACATGTCCGGTGCGACAGCCACATCACCAAAGCCGTTGCAATTTGACCATTGGAGTTCTGACTTCTGGGCCCGCCTGGATGTCCGGTGCACACCGGACATGCACTGTACAATGTCCGGTGCACCAGAATGGGCGTGCCTGACTTCTGCGCGCTTCTGGCGCGCATTGAATGCGCCTGCAGGTGACCGTTGCCGCGAAGTAGTCGTTGCCCCGCTGTTACACCGGACAGTCCGGTGTACACCGGACATGTCCGGTGAATTATAGCGAAGCGCCCACTGCAAAATCCCGAGGCTGAGGAGTTCTGTGCGCGGTTCCCTGGTGCACCAGACACTGTCCGGTGCGCCACCGGACAGTCCAGTGCGCCAGACCAGGGAGCCTTTCGGGATGCCTTTAGCTTTCTAATTTGAACCCAACTTTGGTCTTTTTAATTGGCTTGTTGTGAACCTTTGACACCTGTATAACTTATACACTGGGGCAAACTAGTTAGTCCAATTGTTTGTGTTGGGCAATTCAACCACCAAAATTAATTAGGGACTAGGTGTAAGCCTAATTCCCTTTCAATCTCCCCCTTTTTGGTGATTGATGCCAACACAAACCAAAGCAAATATAAATGTGCATAAATTGAACTAGTTTGCATAATGTAAGTGCAAAGGTTGCTTGGAATTGAGCCAATATAAATACTTACATGATGTGCATGGATTGTTTCTTTGTTTTTAACATATTGGACCACATTTGCACCACATGTTTTGTTTTTGCAAATCCTTTTGTAAATTCTTTTCAAAGTCCTTTTGCAAGATAGTCAAAGGTAAATAAATAAGATTTTGAGAAGCTTTTTCAAGTTTTGAAATTTTCTCCCTTTAATCCAAATGCTTTTCCTTTGACTAAACAAAACTCCCCCTAAATGAGATCCTCCTCTTAGTGTTCAAGAGGGTTTTGATATACCATTTTTGAAATACTACTTCCTCCCACTTTAGAACATAGTAAGATATTAATTTGAAATTGACCAATTGAAAATCTCCAAATTTTTGAAATTCTCAAAAATAATCACAACTACAAGCCGGGTTAGCGTTAGAAATATAATCGAGTCCGCGAGAGAGGGCGCAAAACAAATCACAAGCGAATAATGAAGTGAGACACGCGGATTTGTTTTACCGAGGTTCGGTTCTCTCAAACCTACTCCCCGTTGAGGAGGCCACAAAGGCCGGGTCTCTTTCAACCCTTACCCTCTCTCAAACGGTCCCTCGGACCGAGTGAGCTTTCTCTTCTCAATCACTTGGAACACAAAGTTCCCGCAAGGACCACCACACGATTGGTGTCTCTTGCCTCAATTACAAGTGAGTGTTTGATCACAAGAAAGAATCAAGAAAGAAGAAAGCAATCCAAGCGCAAGAGCTCGAAAGAACACAAGCAAATCACTCTCTCTAATCACTAGGGCGTTGTGTGGAATTTGGAGAGGATTTGATCTCTTTGGTGTGTCTAGAATTGAATGCTAGAGCTCTTGTAAGTAGTTGAGAAGTGGAAAACTTACTCGGTCCGAGGGACCGTTTGAGAGAGGGTAAGGGTTGAAAGAGACCCGGCCTTTGTGGCCTCCTCAACGGGGAGTAGGTTTGAGAGAACCGAACCTCGGTAAAACAAATCCGCGTGTCTCACTTCATTATTCGCTTGCGATTTGTTTTGCGCCCTCTCTCGCGGACTCGATTATATTTCTAACGCTAACCCGGCTTGTAGTTGTGATTATTTTTGAGAATTTCAGTTTCGCCCTATTCACCCCCCCCCCTCTAGGCGACTTTCAATTGGTATCAGAGCCCGGTGCTTCATTAGAGCCTAACCGCTCGAAGTGATGTCGGGAGATCACACCAAGAGGGAGATGGAGACCGGCGACAAGCCCACTACGAGCCAAGGGAGCACTTCATCGGAAGAGTCCCACACCAAGAGGAAGGAGAAGAAGAAGGACTGCTCCAAACGGAAGGAGAAAAGATCTTCTTTTTCTCACCACAAAGAGAAGAAGGAAAAATCTTCTTCCCACAAGTCGCATCGGAAAGGCGACAAGCACAAGAGGATGAGGAAAGTGGTCTACTACGAGACCGACACTTCATCAACATCTACCTCCGACTCCGATACGCCGTCCGTAACTTCTAAGCGCCAAGAGCGCAAGAAGTTTAGTAAGATCCCCCTACACTATCCTCGTACATCTAGATCTACTCCATTACTTTCCGTTCCATTAGGCAAACCGCCAACCTTTGATGGCGAAGATTATGCTAGATGGAGTGATTTAATGAAATTTCATCTAACCTCACTCCACAAAAGTATATGGAATGTTGTTGAGTTTGGAGCACAGGTACCATCCGTAGGGGATGAAGACTATGATACGGACGAAGTGGCCCAAATCGAGCACTTCAACTCCCAAGCCACAACCATACTCCTCGCCTCTCTAAGCAAGGAGGAATACAACAAAGTGCAAGGGTTGAAGAATGCAAAGGAGATTTGGGACCTACTCAAGACCGCGCACGAGGGTGATGAACTCACCAAGATCACCAAGCGGGAAACGATCGAGGGGGAGCTCGGTCGCTTCCGTCTTCGCCAAGGGAAGGAGCCACAAGATATGTACAACCGGCTCAAAACCTTGGTAAATCAAGTGCGCAACCTCGGGAGCAAAAAGTGGGACGACCACGAGGTGGTTAAGGTTATTCTAAGAGCTCTCATTTTTCTTAACCCCACTCAAGTTCAATTAATTCGTGGTAATCCTAGATACCCACTAATGACCCCCGAGGAAGTAATCGGGAATTTTGTGAGCTTTGAATGTATGATTAAAGGCTCAAAGAAGATCAACGAGCTTGATGAGCCCTCCACGTCCAAGGCCCAATCGGTGGCGTTTAAGGCGACGGAGGAGAAGAAGGAGGAGTCTACACCAAGTAGACAACCAATTGACGCCTCCAAGCTCGACAATGAGGAGATGGCCTTAATCATCAAAAGCTTTCGGCAAATCCTCAAGCAACGGAAGGGGAAGGATTACAAATCCCGTTCCAAGAAGGTTTGCTACAAGTGTGGTAAGCCCGGTCACTTTATTGCTAAATGTCCATTATCAAGTGACAGTGACAGGGATAACGACAAGAAGGGCAAGAGGAGAGAAAAGAAGAGGTACCACAAGAAGAAGGGCGGCGATGCCCACGTGTGCCGCGAGTGGAACTCCGACGAGAGCTCCACCGACTCCTCTTCCGACGACGAGGACGCCGCCAACATCGCCGTCACCAAGGGACTTCTCTTCCCCAACGTCGGCCACAAGTGCCTCATGGCAAAGGACGGCAAAAGGAAGAAGGTTAAATCTAAATCCTCCACTAAATATGAATCCTCTAGTGATGATAATGCTAGTGATGAGGAGAATAATTTGCGTACCCTTTTTGCCGATCTTAACATGCAACAAAAAGAAAAATTAAATGAATTGATTAGTGCTATTCATGAGAAGGATGATCTCTTGGACTCACAAGAGAACTTCCTTATTAAGGAAAACAAAAAGCATGTTAAGGTTAAAAATGCTTATGCTCTAGAGGTAGAAAAATGTGAAAAATTGTCTAGTGAGCTAAGCACTTGCCATGAGACCATTAACAACCTTAGGAATGAAAATGCTAAATTAATTGCTAAGGTTGATTCTCATGTTTGTATTGATTCAACTTCCAATCCTAGAAATGATAATGTTGATTTACTTGCTAGGATTGATGAGTTGAATGTTTCTATTGCTAGCCTTAGAAATGAGAATGAGAAATTAATTGCTAAGGCTAAAGAATTAGATGTTTGCAATGTTACAATTTCCGACCTTAGAACTAAGAATGATATGTTGCATGCTAAGGTTGTAGAATTAAAATCTTGCAAACCCTCTACATCTACCGTTGAGCACACTTCTATTTGCACTAGATGTAGAGATGTTGATATCAATGCTATTCATGATCACATGGCTTTAATTAAACAACAAAATGATCATATAGAATTATTAGACGCTAAAATTGCCGAGCATAACTTAGAAAATGAAAAGTTTAAATTTGCTAGAAGTATGCTCTATAATGGGAGACGCCCTGGCATCAAGGATGGCATTGGCTTCCAAAGGGGAGACAATGTCAAACTTAATGCCCCTCCTAAGAACTTGTCTAACTTTGTTAAGGGCAAGGCTCCCATGCCTCAGGATAACGAGGGTTACATTTTGTACCCTGCCGGTTATCCCGAGAGCAAAATTAGGAGAACTCATTCTAGGAAGTCTCACTCTGGCCCCAATCATGCTTTTATGTATAAGAGTGAGACATCTAGTTATAGGCAACCAACCCGTGCTAAGTTGCCTAAAAGGAAAACTCCAAATGCATCAAATGATCATGCTATTTCATTCAAAACTTTTGATGCATCATATGTGCTTACTAACAAATCCGGCAAGGTAGTTTCCAAGTTTGTTGGGGGCAAACACAAGGGCTCCAAGACTTGTGTTTGGGTACCCAAAGTTCGTGTATCTAATGCCAAAGGACCCAAAACCGTTTGGGTACCTAAAATCAAGAACTAAACTTGTTTTGTAGGTTTATGCATCCGGGGGCTCAAGTTGGATACTCGACAGCGGGTGCACAAACCACATGACAGGGGAGAAGAAGATGTTCTCCTCATATGAGAAAAACCAAGATCCCCAACGAGCTATCACATTCGGGGATGGAAATCAAGGTTTGGTCAAAGGATTGGGTAAAATTGCTATATCACCTGACCATACTATTTCAAATGTTTTTCTTGTAGATTCATTAGATTACAATTTGCTTTCCGTATCCCAATTATGTCAAATGGGCTACAACTGTCTATTTACTGATGTAGGTGTCACTGTCTTTAGAAGAAGTGATGATTCAATAGCATTTAAGGGAGTGTTAGAGGGTCAGCTATACTTGGTAGATTTTGATAGAGCTGAACTCGACACTTGCTTAATTGCTAAGACTAACTTGGGTTGGCTCCGGCACCGCCGACTAGCCCATGTTGGAATGAAGAATCTTCATAAGCTTCTAAAGGGAGAACACATTTTAGGACTAACAAATGTTCATTTTGAGAAAGACAGGATTTGTAGCGCATGCCAAGCCGGGAAGCAAGTTGGCACTCATCATCCACACAAGAACATCATGACGAGTGACAGGCCACTGGAGCTTCTACACATGGATTTATTCGGCCCGATTGCTTACATAAGCATCGGCGGGAGTAAGTACTGTCTAGTTATTGTGGATGATTATTCTCGCTTCACTTGGGTGTTCTTTTTGCAGGAAAAATCTCATACCCAAGAGACCTTAAAGGGATTCTTGAGACGGGCTCAAAATGAGTTCGGCTTAAGGATCAAGAAAATTAGAAGCGACAACGGGACGGAGTTCAAGAACTCACAAATAGAAGGCTTCCTTGAGGAGGAGGGCATCAAGCATGAGTTCTCTTCTCCCTACACCCCACAACAAAATGGTGTAGTGGAGAGGAAGAATCGAACTCTATTGGACATGGCAAGAACCATGCTTGATGAGTACAAGACACCGGATCGGTTTTGGGCCGAGGCGGTCAACACCGCCTGCTACGCCATCAACCGGTTATATCTACACCGAATCCTCAAGAAGACATCCTATGAACTCCTAACCGGTAAAAAGCCAAATATTTCATATTTTAGAGTTTTTGGTAGCAAATGTTTTATTCTTGTCAAAAGAGGTAGAAAATCTAAATTTGCTCCTAAAACTGTAGAAGGCTTTTTACTAGGATATGACTCAAACACAAGGGCATATAGAGTCTTTAACAAGTCCTCAGGACTCGTTGAAGTTTCTTGTGACGTTGTGTTTGATGAGACTAACGGCTCTCAAGTAGAGCAAGTTGATCTTGATGAGATAGGTGAAGAACAGGCTCCATGCATCGCGCTAAGGAACATGTCCATTGGGGATGTGTGTCCTAAGGAATCCGAAGAGCCTCCACATGCACAAGATCAACCATCCTCCTCCACGCAAGCATCTCCACCAACCCAAAATGAGGACGAGGCTCAAGTTGATAAAGATGAAGAACACAGTGATGAGCCACCTCAAGACGACGGCAATGATCAAGGGGGAGACGCAAATGATGAAGACAAGGAGGATGAACAACCAAGGCCGCCACACCCAAGAGTCCACCAAGCAATACAACGAGATCACCCCGTCGACACCATCCTCGGCGACATTCATAAGGGGGTAACCACTCGATCTCGTGTTGCACATTTTTGTGAATATTACTCTTTTGTTTCCTCTATTGAGCCACACAGGGTAGAGGAAGCACTACAAGATTCGGATTGGGTGATGGCGATGCAAGAGGAGCTCAACAACTTCACGAGGAACGAGGTATGGCATTTAGTTCCACGTCCTAATCAAAATGTTGTAGGAACCAAGTGGGTCTTCCGCAACAAGCAAGACGAGCATGGTGTGGTGACAAGGAACAAAGCTCGACTCGTGGCCAAGGGGTATTCACAAGTCGAAGGTTTGGATTTTGGTGAAACCTATGCACCCGTAGCTAGGCTTGAGTCAATTCGTATATTATTGGCCTATGCTACTTACCATGGCTTCAAGCTTTACCAAATGGACGTGAAGAGTGCCTTCCTCAATGGACCAATCAAGGAGGAGGTCTATGTTGAGCAACCTTCCGGCTTTGAAGACAGTGAGTACCCTAACCATGTTTATAGGCTCTCTAAGGCGCTTTATGGGCTCAAGCAAGCCCCAAGAGCATGGTATGAATGCCTTAGAGATTTCCTTATTGCTAATGGCTTCAAAGTCGGCAAAGCCGATCCTACTCTATTCACTAAAACTCTTGACAACGATTTGTTTGTATGCCAAATTTATGTTGATGATATCATATTTGGGTCTACTAACGAATCTACATGTGAAGAATTTAGTAGGATCATGACACAGAAATTCGAGATGTCGATGATGGGGGAGTTGAAGTATTTTCTAGGATTCCAAGTTAAGCAACTCCAAGAGGGCACCTTCATTAGCCAAACAAAGTACACTCAAGACATCCTAACCAAGTTTGGAATGAAGGATGCCAAGCCCATCAAGACACCCATGGGAACAAATGGGCATCTCGACCTCGACACGGGAGGTAAGTCCGTGGATCAAAAGGTATACCGGTCGATGATTGGTTCATTACTCTATTTATGTGCATCTCGACCGGACATTATGCTTTCCGTATGCATGTGTGCAAGATTCCAAGCCGACCCTAAGGAATCACACCTTACGGCCGTAAAACGAATCTTGAGATACTTGGCTTATACTCCTAAGTTTGGGCTTTGGTACCCTCGGGGATCCACATTTGATTTGATTGGTTATTCAGATGCCGATTGGGCGAGGTGTAAGATTAATAGGAAGAGCACATCGGGGACTTGCCAGTTCTTGGGAAGATCCTTGGTGTCTTGGGCTTCAAAGAAGCAAAATTCGGTCGCTCTTTCTACCGCCGAAGCTGAGTATATTGCCGCAGGCCATTGTTGCGCGCAATTGCTTTGGATGAGGCAAACCCTGCGGGACTATGGTTACAAACTAACCAAAGTTCCTCTTCTATGTGATAATGAGAGTGCAATCCGCATGGCGGATAACCCCGTTGAGCATAGCCGCACTAAACACATAGCCATTCGGTATCATTTTCTTCGGGATCACCAACAAAAGGGGGATATCGAGATTTCTTACATTAACACTAAAGATCAATTAGCCGATATCTTTACCAAGCCACTTGATGAACAATCTTTTACCAAACTTAGGCATGAGCTAAATATTCTTGATTCTAGGAATTTCTTTTGCTAATTTGCACACATAGCTCACAAGTATACCTTTGATCATATCTCTTTTATATATGCTATGACTAATGTGTTTTCAAGTGTATTTCAAACCAAGTCATAGGTATATTGAAAGGGAATTGGAGTCTTCGGCGAAGACAAAGGCTTCCACTCCACTCTACTACTCATCCTTCGCCGTCACTCCGAGCATCTCTCCAACTTTGGTATAATCTTCACTCATTTATTTTATGACCAAAGGAGGAGAAAGTACTTCGTTGGGCTCTAATAATTCCGTTTTTGGCGATTCATGCCAAAGGGGGAGAAAATATGAGCCCAAAGCAAAAGGACCGCACCACCAAAATTAAATAGGAACTAGGTGTAAGCCTAATTCCCTTTCAAAAAGGCCCTCCCATTTTGGCTCTAACTTGCCTCGGGACTCTGTCCGAGCTGTCCGGACGAGTACGAGGTCTCCTTCACTG
Organism: Zea luxurians; assembly: GCA_029449295.1. NCBI lineage: Eukaryota > Viridiplantae > Streptophyta > Magnoliopsida > Poales > Poaceae > Zea > Zea luxurians. The sequence continues at coordinate 154,035,602 of JAOPSE010000006.1, read as the reverse complement.
AATTCCCTCGGGATGACTTTGTGGTCGCGCCATGCTTTTGTTTGAGCTTGGTATTTGTTTAGAGCCTGTAGGGCGAAGACGCGGTCTCCGTCGATGAGGTCCTTCGAAGTAGGCTCGTCTACGTCGGGGACGGCCGATGTGACTGTCCGCGGTGACCCATGTTTTATTTCTTGCAGAGTCATAGCCTCTGATCCGTATAGAAGGCGAAAAGGGGTAAACCCGGTCGCCCTGCACTCAGTCGTGTTCAGCGCCTAGACCACTTCAGGTAACAGGTCTGGCCACTTGCCTTTTTGTCGTCGAGGAGCATTTTCTTGACTGCTGTGAAAATTTTACCGTTGGCGCGTTCCACGACTCTGTTGGATTGCGGGTGGTACACTGAGGCGAAGGCAAGCTTGGTGCCGATGGAGAAGCAGAAGTCTTTGAAGTCTTGGCTGTCGAATTGCTTGCCATTGTCGACTGTGAGTTTGGATGGGACTCCGAAGCGGCAAACAATATTCCGCCAGAAGAATTTCTGGGCAGTCTTCGATGTTATCGTGGATACAGCCCTCGCCTCAATCCATTTGGTAAAATACTCAACGGCGACGAAGGTGAACCTGAGGTTCCCCTGAGCCGTGGGCAGGGGACCGACAATGTCCAGGCCCCAGCGCTGAAGAGGCCACATGTGGGCGATTAACTTCGTGAATTGCGAAGGGCTTCCCGAGCGTGGAGAAAATTTCTGGCAGGCTTCGCAGGACCTTGTGACCCGATTTGCGGCGCAAATCATGGCGGGCCAGTAGAAACCTTGACGGATCACCTTTGCAGCTAGGGCCCTAGGCCCTGCGTGAGAGCCGCAAGTCCCGCTGTGGACTTCGCGCAGAATTTGGACGCCTTCAGTCTCGGTGACGCACTTAAGCATCGGTTGGCTGACCCCCTTCTTGTAAAGTTGGCCTTCGATCAATGCGAAGTCCCGGCTTCGGTGTTTGAGGCGCTTGGCCACATTGATGTCGGTTGGATGATAGTACCCCAGCAGGAACAGGGTTATTGGTGCCCGCCAGTCTTCGGTCATGATGAGGTTGACTATGCGGTGGCCCTCGCTGTCATTGGTTATTTGGAGCCCCTCTGGGCTGCGGACGGCTGGCGTGCCGATGACGTGGTAGAATATGTCGGAGGGCAGGGCCTCGCCCCTGGCGGCTGCCTTGGCCAATGCATCGGCCTCCTCATTCTTGGCTCGGTCCACATGCTGCAGCGTTGAAAGTGCATTCATCCCTTTTGTGAGTTTTGGTGATTTGGATAACAACACATTTAAAGGTCTAATGAGTTTGTTAAGTGTTGAACAGGAAATTTAGTATGATGAACATACTTGAATGGTGTATAATGATCAGTGAACAAAGATTCAACATGAGGTTAAATAACCAATGAGACAATGCAAATGGATATAATATGATCTCTACATTGGTTTGAATATATGGACAAGACCTGACAAATCACTACATACATATGATCATAATAGAGGATGAAGTGATTAAGAGGATTGGTCAAGCCAAAGTGAATAAGATATGAGGAATCATGAATTGGCTTGACCATATTACTATCAGTCCATATATGCTTCTATGAGAATCAAACTAGAGCTTGATTGATCTTAACAATTATATCTAAAAGACATTCAAGCAAGGTTCACAATATTGAAGAAATGATTCTCTCAATGGATGCTCAATAGGATGTGACTCAAGAATGGCTTGATAGGGTGAAGATAGCAAGGAAAGGGCTTCGAGGAACTAAGCAAAGGTGAAGGCCAAGCGACGGCTTGTGGACCGAGGTACCATGGCTAAGGTGAAGAAGGGAGTACTTGCACTAAGTCGATGAACTAATCAGCTATGAAGAGTTATAACATGTTGATGCATCAGTAAGGTGACTTGAAGCCATGATTTGAACTCATATATGGTGATATGGTACAAGTCACAGGGTTTGATTTGTGTTTGCTTCAAAAGGTGAGACAAAGATGTTTGTGATCCTTATGAAGCAACGCCATGGAGAAATCACACATGAGACGCCAATTACTCAAGGAGTTTACTTAATTATATTTTATTTAACTTGAGTATAGGAATCGTCGTACTAAAAAGGGGGATCCAAAAAGAAGGTTGGTGTTTGCCAAAGCTCAAGCCTCTATATTCAAAAGCTATTTTTTGAAAACCAAAAATCTCTTTAAAATTCTATGGTTGACCATGGTTAGGTTTGAGAAACCTAGAGTGTTCTTGTTGAAAAGCAGCTGAACTTCTTAAACTTCAGCTGAGTTGAGCTTCTTTAGCTGCAGCTGAGCTGAACTTCAGCTGAGTTGAGCTTCTTCAGCTGCAACTGAGCTGAACTTCAGCTGAGTTGAACTTTCTCAACTCCAGCTGAATTTCAACTTCAACTGGGGTCCAGGCAGGTTCAACCGGGATCCAGGGCAAGTTCAACCGAGGTCCAGAGAGGTTCAACCGGTGTCCAGGGAAAGTTCAGCTGGGGTATTTTCCCCGGACCTCACTGGTCAAAACCGGTTGAACCGGTCCTAGGGGAGGTTCAACCGATGTTAGGGTCACCTGACCGGTCTGACCTCCTTACTGGCAGACTGACTGCCAGTCTGACCCCCAGGCGGTTGAACCGGCCCTAGGGGCGGTTCAACCGGTGTCAGGACCTGTTTTTGCAGTCTGACTTGCAGTCTGCCAGTTTGACTGGCAGACTGTTTGTCAGCCTACCCTAGGCGGTTGAACCGGTCTTAGGGGCAGTTCAACCGGTCTTGGTCAACTTGACCAGTCTGCAGGTCAGTCTGCCAGCCAGTCTGACAGTCAGACTGGCAGACAGTCTGCCTGACCTGCCAGGGGCGGTTCAACCGGTCTCAGACAGAAAAATCTGCCCAATGGCTAGTTTTGAGCTCCACCTATATATACTCCCTCCTACCTCTCTCCCCACAGCGAGGAGCACGACCCAAACTCCATTTCAAACTTGAAGAACACCTCCCACTCTCTCTCACACATCTCTTGCCTCTCCCATTTCAAATCTTTGGAGAGAAATCTTTGAGTGAGTTTGAGAGCTGCGGTTTTTGTGCTTCATCTCCAAATCTCTCTTGCTCCTCTTTATTCGAGCTTTGGTACTACATCGAGTTCTTTGTGGATTCATTACTCTTGGAGCTTCTAGCTCCTAGACGACTAGGTGTCTCTTGTGAGTCTCCAAATCTTGTGGAAGACCACAAGAAAGTTTGTATTACCCGCTCGTTTGAGCAAAGATTATTGTGTGGGCTTGACCTTTGTGGTCAGCGAAGGGAGGATTAGGGTTGAAAGAGACCCGGCTCTTTGTGGGCGCCTCAACGAGGAAGTAGGACACCTTGGTGGTGTGACCGAACCTCGGGATAAATCTTGTGTCTCTTGTGTTCTTGCTCATTGTGTTTGTTTGTGTTCTTCATTCTCTCACCCTTCCGTGGAAGATTTGTTCATATCTTTTTGGTGTGTATATTTTGAGAAGTGTCCTTCTTAGAACTACTACTTTGTACCCTGTGGATCATTTAGAATATCTCATTTCCAAAGTTAACAGGGTGAATTTCGAGATCAATTCAGTTTTACCCAGTTTGCTTCTAGTTTTTGTTGAAAAAGTTTTAACTTGCCTATTCACCCCCCCTCTAGGAAACTTTCAATTGGTATCAGAGCCTAATCCTCGTTCTAACGCTTAACCGTGTGAGGAAAAGATCATGTCGGGGGACTAAGAAACGAAAGTGCTTCTATGCTTGAAAAAGTTGAGATTGCCTCGACTTCATCTTTTGGTGCAGATGTTGATCCTAAGGCAATAGATCTTGCCATGAGAATCGCTGAAAGGATGTTCCTCAAAATGAAGGAAGATGAGGCGAAGAACAAAATTGAAGAAGAAAATGATCGATGGAGACCAAATGACGAATCCACCTCTTCACAAGGTTCGTCTTTCAAGTCCACTTCTCATATGTGCTTTATTGCTAATGGGAGTGACAGTGAAAGCGAAAGTGAGGATGAGGAGGAGCAAGAAAGTGATAGTGAAGATGAGGATGATCTTCAACAATTCTTCGCTCGGCTAAGCAAGAAACATCGGATGAGCTTGCTCAAACTCATGAAAAGAGCGGAAGAACAAAAAGAAATGCTTCATAAGCTAGAAGACTTCCTCATCAGAAAAATCGAAGACTTAGAGAAGTTGACCAAAGAGCATGAGAAGCTAAAGTGCTCTCATGATGATTTGGTCCAAAGGTATGAAGACATTTCAATTGAGCAAATTAAAGCTGTTAATCATTCATCATATATTACTCAATTAGAAAATAAAAATGCTATATTCAAGAACACGATAGAAAGGCTAAATATTGAAAATCTAGCTTTGCAAGAAAAACATGATATGCTTGTGTTCTCTCATAATAAATTTATGGATTCACATATCATGTTAGAAATGGCTCATGAGGTTGTGTTAACTAATTTAAAATCATACCAACCTCACATATGCACATGTACTCAAGTAGAAACTATATTATCATGTGCTAACAAATGTTGCTCTCAAGAAAGCCAATCTTCCATTGAGCTAGAAATTTCAGGAATTTGTGATATTTCTATCACACAAGAAAATATTGAGCTCAAGGAAGAAAATGAGAGGCTAAGAAGGAGCTTGATTCAATTGAAGGGAAAGTGTCATGCTCAACCTTCTCAAGATAATTATGATAATATGGTGAAAAAGCTTGAGAAGGGGACAATAGTAGCATGCACAAAACCCCTTCAAAGGAATACCAAGCTTTCCAAGAAGGACATGAGCAAACATCAAGAGAAGAAAGCCAAAGCTCATGACAAGTGCCCCAACCACGCCTCCACATGCTCCACACAAGGTAACAAACAAGCCACTCTTCCAAATAAGAGAAGATGCACTAGAAAGTGTTATCAATGTCATGAGAAGGGACATGAGATTAAGTCATGTCCCTACATAAAAGATAGTGGCTTAACTTTAGAAAGAAAGAGGCTCACTAACCATGTAGCAAACAAGAAGCAAGGTAAGAAGGAGCCTTGCAAAATTAAAAATCAGATTTGCTACACTTGCCGAAGAAAGGGACACCTATGCAAGGATTGTCCCATGAGTAAGTTTCCTAAGCCTAACTTGTTAATACATTCAGATATGCTTAGGAGACCCAAATTTGACTCTTGTGCTAGAAAGGTGATGAGTTCACCACATTCTAGGACCAAGGCCATTTGGGTGCCTAAGTCCTTATTGGCTAACCTTGATGGACCCATCATGAGATGGGTACCAAAGTGTACTTAATAAGTTTTGCAGGTTTCTAGAGATGACATGAAGCTTTGGGGTGCTTGAGCAGTTTAACCCAATTCTTATCTCAAGCTATCAATCTTACATTGACTATTTTTTAAGATTGGCCCAAAGATGAATTGAGTTGTTATATCACTAACTTCATATTCAACTCTAGCAAGAACTTGTGTTGTAGGGAATAAGGATTAACCTTTGTGGGAATCAAGCAAAAGGCCTACAACCAAGTGATATCTAAAGGATGGTAACAATTAAATCTTAAGTGCACATTGCTTTTAATTAGTATATTCCTTTGTGTCTTTTGTAGCCACATAGGAAAAATGAAGCACTTGAGAATGAACTTAAAATATTTTACCTTGTCTTGGAAAAGTTCCAATCATATGGTAGATTGCAAGTTTATATTTTTATATTGTGACAATCTACATGTTTTAAATTAGTTGTATGTATCTTGTGGCAAATTTCCAATTTATTATCATATTATTGCCATGACCTAGACATAAAGAGGATTATCCCATTTTCTTAAATGAATATAGTGCTAAGTAAGAAATTCAAATTCTTAAAGCACGTACCAAAAGGGGAATTCTCTATATGACTAGACTTGTGAGACTAATGTTTCTATCTAAGTGTTTATGTAGTCTCAGAACATGAGAATGTGTTTCTCAAATGGAGTGTGACATTCAACATTCAAAGAAGATTGAACCAATACTATGTGATGTATTCATTCTCATTTAAATTGGTTTTTGAGTCTTCTACATTAATCACTCACCATGCTATGAATTAAACTTGCCATGTAAACTTAATTAAATAATCATGTTTTTTCACCTTGTTTACTTTTGGTGTTATGCATGATGCTTGTAAGGGCAATTTAGTTCATATCATGAGGTTTCCTTATTTTAGTAACCTTCTTGTCATTCATATACTAGTGGTTTCTAGATAGGAAACTATTGTTTGTGTTTCTAATGCAATCTCTTTTAAGCCATTTCATGGAAATTCATAAGTAGAGATTGTGCTCTTTCATTTGGTAAAATCACAAGCATTAAAGGTTAATCTTCACCTAAAAGAAAGATTAGGAATGCTCAAGGCAAAGGTATGGAACTAGTTGTTTCATTTGGTATGTGACCAATAATAGTTCCTTTCAAGTGGCATTCTTTCAATTGGTAATAATCTATTTTATGGAAAGAAATGCCAATATGAAAGTTAAATTCCTTTTGGCTTAAATTTGTAAATTGGTGCATATTATTAATTCACTCATCCATGTGCATTAATTTAAAAGGAATTTAATTTATGCCTTTATGCCTCATAAATGATGATTTGTTTGCCATTCATATATAGATATCATCATTCATTAAATACTTCCTTGTACTACTAATACCTCTTTTCAAAGTGTTTTATCGACTAGTTTTAAAAGGAAAAGAGATAACAAAGAAGGAAGTCTCCACAAATGATGAAAAGAAGAATACTAAGGTGACACCACCACAGATAGTAAGATCTGTCAAATTGGTATAACAAATGGTACGTTCTATATGGTGGTATACATCAGTTGTGACTTGTGTAGCCACTAAGGAAAAAGAAGCACTTGAGGATATACATCAGTTGTTGATTATGAAATAAAGGTCTAATTGGAAGATTAATGAATATTATCATATGGTGAACAATCCAAAATTATGTGATGTATTCTCTATCTAGTTAATTTGGATTTGATTCTTCTTTATTAGACACTCACCATAATATGGATTAAGTCAGCCCTTTAGACTTCATTGAACAACCATGCATATTATCCATGTCATTCAAAATATATTGTGCATGAGGGCTCAGGGGAAATTTAGTCCATATTATGAGGTTTCTCTATTTTAGCAACTCGCTTGCCTTCCACATATAAAGGGTTGCTAAATAAGAAACTAGTGCTTGTGCTACTAATGTCATCTCTTGTGTTGAGTTTATCCATAGAAAATCTATGTTAAGAGATGGTGCTTGTTTTAAATTGGATAAATCACAAGCTTAAAGGATACTATTCAACTAAAGTAAGAAGAAGTTGATCAGAGGCCAAGGTATGAAAACTTTCTCTCCTTCAGTTGTTTTAGTATTCTATCCTTAGTGGGATGTACCATAGTATAGGTTAAATTCCTTGCAATATAAAATGTTCAATAGTGCATATAACTTTGACATCAACTATATGTGTGCACTAATTTAAAAGAATTTAATCTATCCTTTTGGGTTTCAATAATGATGATTCATTTGCCATCCACATATAAGGATCATCATTTGTGAAACCCTCTCTTCTATTTCTAATGCTCTCTTTTCTAAGTGTTTCAACAAGGTCCTCCCAAGTTCTTTGAAGATGAATTCAAAATCTACAAATATAAGAGTCTTGGTTCTTTCAATAATTGAGTTTCAATAGGTCTCATATCAAGTATGATCGAATCAAGAAAAGATGAAAGAAGTTCAAGATCACTTGGTTGGATAAAATCGTAAAGATAAAAGAGTTCACAGCGACTCAAGAAGGGAGTTTTTTTGTCAACCAAATAATGAAGATGTAGTGACATATTTATATGATATCTTCATTATGAGGTTTGAGGTTCATATTAGCATGCTTTACCCTTCAGGATTTCAATTGATATACTTTCAGTTCTTAAATCTTCAATTGGTTTAATTTTTATATAAAGCATGTTATGTTAAGCCAAGATATAGTACAAACATCTCCTTTAACCTCACATTGTTAATGTGCATAAGTGTACTTTGTGTACTCTTGCATGCATAAATTGAGGGAGAGTTTAGCCTATATCTTGTGAGACTAATGATTTCTTTCAAGTTCATGTTGTGTAGTCTCACACCTTGGAGAACATCAAATGAGGATGAATGGTTCCATAGAAATGAAAATGAGTTTCTCTTGAACCTATCAAGAAAATGAGTTTCTCTTGATCGTTTGAAGAGGATGAGTTTCTCTTTGAAATGTCAAGCCTATCAAAAGCTAAGATGGAAATTCATGATTATAATGGAGACCATGTGGCGTAGAACAAAGGTGTGTCACTCCATGAACTATTGTATTACATTTGTGTATCTAGGCTCTTACATGCTAGTATGTGCATGTATATGCAATATCTTAAGTCACATCATAAGGTTGCACTTGTGGTGACGATTAAAGAATCTCTAGATATTTGATTAATACCTCTTGTGGTGATATCATAAGTTAGTCTTAAGTCATCTTAGTGAGGTATGAGTCAAACATGCTAACTTCTCAAGAATCTTGGCTTAAAATATTGCATATCATGTCTATTAGTATACCTTTTGATTATGAGTAATTCCTTCAATTGGTACAATTTCACATTTTCATGCTTTATTTGTACCAAGGTTCAAATTGTAGAACTTAATCCCCTGGCCTCACAAGTCCATGTGCATAAGCTAAACAAGTATTCATCACTTGTATGCACACATTTAGGGGGAGAATGGTCTATAATTTGAATCTTTGAAACTAACTTCATTTTCAAGTTTATTATGTGTGTAGTCTCAAATTAGTAAGGAACCTTCGGGCAAAGACAATCGTTTCCACTGCAAATTTTGATGGGTATCAAAAATTCTTTGCTCCAATAAATGTATCTTTTATACATTTCATAATGGAATGAGTTTCTCTTTTATATGCTACTTCCATATCATCTAAAATTGGTAAACATGTATCATATCCTTTTGGATTGCAAATGTCTAAAGTAGCATAGCTTATAAATTCTCCTGTCTAGAACTTAATTGATTAAATAGTGCACATGTTTCTTATGTTGCATGATTATGTTCAATTGATACTCCTTTTATGCCAATGGTACTTTAAATTGCAAATAAGTACTTTCAACGGATATCAATTGAATTCATATATATGTGTGCACTAAAACTTGAGGAGAACTTAGTGTAATATGCAATTAGTGATCTGCTTATCTAACAAATTGTATCAACTGGTGGTTTTCAATTGATATTTTTCATACATGATCACTAGCTGTAGAATCCATACTTGTGCAGTTTTCATGTTGCCTCTTTTTGTGATAAGAAAATGCTAGATGACATCTAGACTCCAGGTATCAAGATTCACCTTCGATTTAGTATGACAATCTTCATTTGATATCTTGGACCTATGTCACAATTATGCCAACAAGAGATTGCAAATGAATTCTAAATCCAACACAAGTTTGGAACCCCCCCTTGAAAAGGTAAAACATAAAGGTACATCACTTCATGTCACTTCTACATTATTTTTTTGTCATCTAAGGATCCTTTTCATGATAGTGTGTTCACATCTTGCTTAAATCATAATTTCTACCCTTTATATTCTTTGTATACTTTTTGGATATTTATGACAAAGGGGGAGAAATTTTGCATTAAAGCTTACCTTTATTTTTGAAAAGGGGAGAAATAATTAACAAAAAGGGGGAATCATAAGAAAAACATAAGATGTAGAAAGTTGATAAGTGCATTCTATGTCATGAGCATCACATTTATTTTATGACACACTGCACCCCATGAATAGTATGATATAAGTTGTCTTCATACTTTGACCCAAATATGTGCTTTTGGCATTTGAGTACAAAAGTGTTATTTTCTGAAATGCACATATTTCGGGGGAGGAAACTATATCATAGGATTCAAAATTTTGTTTATCAAATCTTATGTAAGCTTTAAATGTGTTGTCATCAATCACCAAAAAGGGGGAGATTGAAAGTGCATTCATCCCTTTTGTGAGTTTTGGTGATTTGGATAACAACACATTTAAAGGTCTAATGAGTTTGTTAAGTGTTGAACAGGAAATTTAGTATGATGAACATACTTGAATGGTGTATAATGATCAGTGAACAAAGATTCAACACGAGGTTAAATAACCAATGAGACAATGCAAATGGATATAATATGATCTCTACATTGGTTTGAATATATGGACAAGACCTGACAAATCACTACATACATATGATCATAATAGAGGATGAAGTGATTAAGAGGATTGGTCAAGCCAAAGTGAATAAGATATGAGGAATCGTGAATTGGCTTGACCATATTACTATCAGTCCATATATGCTTCTATGAGAATCAAACTAGAGCTTGATTGATCTTAACAATTATATCTAAAAGACATTCAAGCAAGGTTCACAATATTGAAGAAATGATTCTCTCAATGGATGCTCAATAGGATGTGACTCAAGAATGGCTTGATAGGGTGAAGATAGCAAGGAAAGGGCTTCGAGGAACTAAGCAAAGGTGAAGGCCAAGCGACGGCTTGTGGACCGAGGTACCATGGCTAAGGTGAAGAAGAGAGTACTTGCACTAAGTCGATGAACTAATCAGCTATGAAGAGTTATAACATGTTGATGCATCAGTAAGGTGACTTGAAGCCATGATTTGAACTCATATATGGTGATATGGTACAAGTCACAGGGTTTGATTTGTGTTTGCTTCAAAAGGTGAGACAAAGATGTTTGTGATCCTTATGAAGCAACGCCATGGAGAAATCACACATGAGACGCCAATTACTCAAGGAGTTTACTTAATTATATTTTATTTAACTTGAGTATAGGAATCGTCGTACTATAAAGGGGGATCCAAAAAGAAGGTTGGTGTTTGCCAAAGCTCAAGCCTCTATATTCAAAAGCTATTTTTTGAAAACCAAAAATCTCTTTAAAATTCTATGGTTGACCATGGTTAGGTTTGAGAAACCTAGAGTGTTCTTGTTGAAAAGCAGCTGAACTTCTTAAACTTCAGCTGAGTTGAGCTTCTTCAGCTGCAGCTGAGCTGAACTTCAGCTGAGTTGAGCTTCTTCAGCTGCAGCTGAGCTTTTCACCTGAGCTAAACTTTAGCTGAGTTGAGCTTCTTCAGCTGCAGCTGAGCTGAACTTCAGCTGAGTTGAACTTTCTCAACTCTAGCTGAATTTCAACTTCAACTGGGGTCCAGGCAGGTTCAACCGAGGTCCAGGGCAAGTTCAACCGGGGTCCAGAGAGGTTCAACCGGTGTCCAGGGAAAGTTCAGCCGGGGTATTTTCCCCGGACCTCACTGGCCAAAACCGGTTGAACCGGTCCTAGGGGAGGTTCAACCGATGTCAGGGTCACCTGACTGGTCTGACCTCCTGACTGGCAGACTGACTGCCAGTCTGACCCCCAGGCGGTTGAACCGGCCCTAGGGGCGGTTCAACCGGTGTCAGGACCTGTTTTTGCAGTCTGACTTGCAGTCTGCCAGTCTGACTGGCAGAATGTTTGTCAGCCTGCCCTAGGCGGTTGAACCGGTCTTAGGGGCGGTTCAACCGGTCTTGGTCAACTTGACCAGTCTGCAGGTCAGTCTGACAGTCAGACTGGCAGACAGTCTGCCTGACCTGCCAGGGGCGGTTCAACCGCCCTAGGGGGTGGTTCAACTGGTCCCAGACAGAAAAATCTGCCCAACGGCTAGTTTTGAGCTCCACCTATATATACTCCCTCCTACCTCTCTCCCCACAGCGAGGAGCACGACCCAAACTCCATTTCAAACTTGAAGAACACCTCCCACTCTCTCTCTCACACATCTCTTTCCTCTCCCATTTCAAATCTTTGAAGAGAAATCTTTGAGTGAGTTTGAGAGCTGCGGTTTTTGTGCTTCATCTCCAAATCTCTCTTGCTCCTCTTTATTCGAGCTTTGGTACTACATCGAGTTCTTTGTGGATTCATTACTCTTGGAGCTTCTAGCTCCTAGACGACTAGGTGTCTCTTGTGAGTCTCCAAATCTTGTGGAAGACCACAAGAAAGTTTGTATTACCCGCTCGTTTGAGCAAAGATTATTGTGTGAGCTTGACCTTTGTGGTCGGCGAAGGGAGGATTAGGGTTGAAAGAGTGAGAGCACCTAGAGGGGGGGGTGAATAGGTGATCCTGTAAAAACTTCAAACTTAAGCCACAAAAACTTGTTAAGTGTTAGCACGATTATTGCCAAGTGGCTAAGGTGAAGTCTCAACAAAACACAATACCACAAGAGATCAAGCACAGAGGTGACACAGTGGTTTATCCCGTGGTTCGGCCAAGACCAACACTTGCCTACTCCACGTTGTGGCGTCCCAACGGACGAGGGTTGCAATCAACCCCTCTCAAGCGGTCCAAAGACCCACTTGAATACCACGGTGTTTTGTTTTGCCTTTCACTATCCCGTTTGCAAGGAATCTCCACAAATTGGAGTCTCTTGCCCTTACAAGTATATGATCACAAAGAAGCACAGAGTAAGGGAGGGAAGCAACACACACAAATCCACAGCGAAACGCGCACACACACGGCCAAGAATCGAGCTCACAAGAGTATCACAAAGTTCTCACTAGAACTGAGCTCGAAACACTTAGAATGACAAACAAATGCGCAGAGACTGAGTGTGGATGATCAAGAATGCTCAAAGGTTGCTTGTGTATCTCCTCCATGCGCCTAGGGGCCCCTTTTATAGCCCCAAGGCAGCTAGGAGCCGTTGAGAGCAAATCCGGAAGGCCATCCTTGCCTTCTGTCGTCGGGGGCACCGAACAGTCCGGTGCACACCGGACACTGTCCGGTGCCCGATTTGTTTCCATAACTGGCGCTTCCGACCGTTGCCGGCCGTTGGAAGATCTGAAGCCGTTGGCGCACCGGACATGTCCGGTGCACACCGGACAGTCCGGTGCCGTCTTCCGACCGTTGGCTCGGCCACGTGTCCCGCGCGGATTGCGCGGCCGACCGTTGGCCCTGGCCGACCGTTGGCTCACCGGACAGTCCGGTGCACACCGGACAGTCCGGTGAATTTTAGCCGTACGCCGTCGGCGAATTCCCGAGAGCGGCCAGTTCGAGCCGAGTCAGCCTGGCGCACCGGACACTGTCCGGTGCACACCGGACAGTCCGGTGCTCCAGACCGAACTGAGTCCTGGCTGCACACAGCCAAGTCTTTGTCTCCTCTTTTCTTTTCTTCTACTTTCTGTTTCTAACACTTAGACAAGTATATTAGTACACAAAACCAATGTACTAAGGCTTAGAAACATACCTTTATCCTTGATTTGTACCTTGTTCATCCATGTACATAAATTCACAATTAAGCACATGTGTTGGGCACTAAATCACCAAAATACTTAGAAATGGCCCAAGGGCACATTTCCCTTTCAATCTCCCCCTTTTTGGTGATTTATGCCAACACAACATAAAGCAAGTAGAATAAGTACAACAATACTTCAAATAAGAACTCAAATTATTTTTGGTTCAATTTTGACATATATGGATCATCCTTTGCCACCACTTGGTTTGTTTTTGCAAATCAAACTCAAATCTCTATCTCTAAGTTAAACACACATGTTGAAGCATAAAGAGAGTCATTCCAAAAGAGATTGATCAAAGATTTCAAAAACTCCCCCTTTTTTCCATAATCAACTACTTCTCCCACAAGAAGCCAAAAGAGACAATAAAAGGGCTCTACTCTTCTATTTTTTAAATTTCTCAAGTGGTAGCTGATCCATTTATTGCTTTGGCCTTTATTTTCTCCCCCTTTGGCATCAAGCACCAAAACGGGATCAATTTTGGCCCTTTAACCCCATTGCCTCACCAAAATCTTCAATTAAGAGCAAATGGCAATAAGAGTTCATGAGATGAACTTGGAATAAGTTACCCTCTCATCGGAGTGCAGTGGAAGTCTTGCATGATCCAAGTCCACCTTTTCCCTTTCAATTCTCCTTTGAGACTAAATCAAACAAACTCAAGCATATGGTTAGTCTCAAGGGATCAAGTTGTAACACATCTCCCCCTAAACATGTGCATCACTTTCAACCGACTTGTGAGGTCCAGGGAGTGTTTGTACAACTTGAGCACCATAATAAGCAACAAAATGCAGAATGAACATGATCAAAGCATGAATACATGTATGCTACAATTCAATCCAAGTTCCGCGAATCTAAGACATTTAGCTCACTACGCAGCCTGCAAAAGGTCTTCTCATCTAAAGGCTTGGTAAAGATATCGGCTAGCTGGTTCTCGGTGCTAACATAAAACACTTCGATATCTCCCTTTTGCTGGTGGTCTCTCAAAAAGTGATGCCGGATGTCAATGTGCTTTGTGCAGCTGTGCTCAACAGGATTTTCCGCTATTCGGATAGCACTCTCATTATCACATAGGAGTGGGACTTTGCTCAGATTGTAGCCAAAGTCCCTGAGGGTTTGCCTCATCCAAAGTAGTTGCGCGCAACACTGACCTGCGGCAACGTACTCGGCCTCAGCGGTGGATAGAGCAACGGAGGTTTGTTTCTTAGAGTTCCAAGACACCAGGGACCTTCCTAAGAATTGGCACGTCCCCGATGTACTCTTCCTATCGACCTTACATCCAGCATAGTCGGAATCTGAGTACCCAATCAAGTCAAAGTTAGACCCCTTTGGATACCAGATCCCGAAGCAAGGCGTAGCGACTAAATATCTAAGAATTCGCTTCACCGCCACCAAGTGACACTCCTTAGGATCGGATTGAAATCTAGCACACATGCATACGCTAAGCATAATATCCGGTCTACTAGCACATAAATAAAGTAAAGACCCTATCATTGACCGGTATGCTTTTTGATCAACGGACTTACCTCCTTTGTTGAGGTCGGTGTGTCCGTCGGTTCCCATCGGCGTCTTTGCGGGCTTGGCGTCCTTCATCCCAAACCTCTTTAGCAGATCTTGCGTGTACTTCGTTTGGGAGATGAAAGTGCCATCCTTGAGTTGCTTCACTTGGAACCCAAGGAAGTAGTTCAACTCGCCCATCATCGACATCTCGAATTTCTGCGTCATCACCCTGCTAAACTCTTCACAAGACTTTTGATTAGTAGAACCAAATATTATGTCATCGACATAAATTTGGCATACAAAAAGATCACCATCGCAAGTCTTAGTAAAAAGAGTTAGATCGGCTTTCCCAACCTTGAAAGCATTAGCAATTAAGAAATCTCTAAGGCATTCATACCATGCTCTTGGGGCTTGTTTAAGTCCATAGAGCGCCTTAGAGAGCTTACACACGTGGTCGGGGTACCGTTCATCCTCGAAGCCAGGGGGTTGCTCTACGTACACCTCCTCCTTTATTGGCCCGTTGAGGAAAGCGCTCTTCACATCCATTTGGTACAACCTGAAAGAATGGTGAGCGGCATATGCTAGCAAGATACGAATGGACTCTAGCCTAGCCACAGGAGCAAAAGTCTCCTCAAAGTCCAAACCTGCGACTTGGGCATAACCTTTTGCCACAAGTCGAGCCTTGTTCCTTGTCACCACTCCGTGCTCGTCTTGTTTGTTGCGGAACACCCACTTAGTTCCCACAACATTTTGCTTGGGACGAGGCACCAGCGTCCAAACTTCATTGCGCTTGAAGTTGTTAAGTTCCTCCTGCATGGCCAACACCCAATCCGGATCTAGCAAGGCCTCCTCTACCCTGAAAGGCTCAATAGAGGAGACAAAAGAGTAATGTTCACAAAAATTAACTAGTCGAGACCGAGTAGTTACTCCCTTGCTAATGTCACCCAGAATTTGGTCGACGGGATGATCCCTTTGAATCATCGCTCGAACTTGGGTTGGAGGTGCCGGTTGCGCTTCTTCCTCCATCACATGATCATCTTGTGCTCCCCCTTGATCACACGCCTCCTTTTGATGAACCTGTTCATCGTCTTGAGTTGGGGGATGCACCGTCGTTGAGGAAGAAGGTTGATCTCGTTCATCTTGTTCCTGTGGCCGAACGTCTCCAATCGCCATGGTTCGTATAGCGGCCGTTGGAACATCTTCTTCATCTACATCATCACAATCAACAACTTGCTCTCTTGGAGAGCCATTAGTCTCATCAAATACAACGTCGCTAGAGACTTCAACCAAACCCGATGATTTGTTGAAGACCCTATACGCCCTTGTATTTGAATCATAACCTAATAAAAACCCTTCTACAGCTTTGGGAGCAAACTTAGTATTTCTACCCTTCTTCACTAGAATGTAGCACTTGCTCCCAAAAACACGAAAGTAAGATACATTGGGTTTGTTACCGGTTAGTAGCTCATATGACGTCTTCTTGAGGAGGCGATGAAGATAGACCCTGTTGATGGCGTGGCAAGCCGTGTTCACAGCTTCCGACCAAAAGCACTCGGGGGTCTTGAACTCTCCAAGCATCGTCCTCGCCATATCGATTAGCGTCCTGTTCTTCCTCTCTACCACACCATTTTGTTGAGGTGTGTAGGGAGCGGAGAACTCGTGCTTGATCCCTTCCTCCTCAAGAAACTCCTCCACTTGAAGGTTCTTGAACTCGGACCCGTTGTCGCTCCTTATCTTCTTCACCTTGAGCTCAAACTCATTTTGAGCTCTCCTGAGGAAGCGCTTGAGGGTCCCTTGGGTTTCAGACTTATCCTGCAAGAAGAACACCCAAGTGAAGCGGGAAAAGTCATCAACAATAACTAATCCATACTTACTCCCTCCTATGCTTAGATAGGCGACGGGTCCGAAGAGGTCCATATGCAGCAGCTCCAGAGGTCTTGATGTGGTCATCACATTCTTGCTGTGATGTGCTCCTCCCACTTGTTTACCTGCCTGACAAGCTGCACAAGGTCTATCTTTTTCGAAATAAACATTTGTTAGACCTATCACGTGTTCTCCCTTTAGAAGCTTGTGGAGGTTCTTCATCCCCACATGTGCTAGGCGGCGATGCCACAGCCAGCCCATGCAAGTCTTAGCCATTAAGCATGCATCTAGACCGGCCTCTTCTTTTACAAAATCAACTAAGTAAAGCTTGCCGTCTAGTACACCCTTAAAAGCTAGTGAACCATCACATCTTCTAAAGACAGACACATCTACATTAGTAAAAAGGCAATTATATCCCATGTTGCATAGTTGACTAACAGATAGCAAATTGTAACCAAGAGACTCAACTAAAAACACATTTGAAATTGAGTGCTCATTAGAAATTGCAATTTTACCTAACCCTTTTACCTTGCCTTGATTCCCATCACCGAATATAATTGAATCTTGGGAATCCTTATTTTTGACGTAGGAGGTGAACATCTTCTTCTCCCCCGTCATATGGTTTGTGCATCCGCTGTCGATAATCCAGCTTGAACCCCCGGATGCATAAACCTGCAAGGCAAATTTAGGCTTGGGTCTTAGGTACCCAACTCATGTTGGGTCCTGCAAGGTTAGCACAAATGTCCTTAGGGACCCAAATGCAAGTCCTGTCTCCCTTGCATTTTGCCCCCAACTTCCTAGCAACTATTTTCCTATCCTTTCTACAAATAGCAAAGGAAGTGTTTAAAGCACAATAAATTATAGAAGGTTCATTCACTACTTTCCTAGGAGCATGAATAACATTCTTTCTAGGCACATGAGCAATATTTCTCCTAGGCATATGTACAATATTTCTCCTACGCATATCTCTATCATGCTTATAAGAAGAACTAGAAGCAAACATGGCATGAGAATCATAAACATGTGAATCAAAATCATTATAAGCATTTCTAGCATTTCTCCTATCATTATACATAAAGGCATGGTTCTTTTTCGCACTACTAGCCATAGGGGCCTTCCCCTTCTCCTTGACGAAGATGGGAGCCTTATGGCTTGTTAAGTTCTTGGCTTCCCTCTTGAAGCCAAGCCCATCCTTAATTGAGGGATGTCTTCCAATTGTATAGGCATCCCTTGCAAATTTTAACTTGTCAAATTCACTTTTGCTAGTCTTAAGTTGTGCATTAAGACTAGCCAATTCATCACTTAGTTTGGAAATTGAAACTAAGTGTTCACTACAGGCATTAACATCAAAATCCTTACACCTAGTGCAAATTGTAACATTTTCAACACAGGAATTTGATTTACTAGCTACTTCTAGTTTAGCACTTAAATCATTATTAACACTTTGTAAAGTAGAAATGGTTTCATGACAAGTAGATAGTTCATAAGAAAGCATTTCATTTCTTTTCACTTCTAAAGCATATGATTTTTGTGCCTCTACAAATTTATCATGTTCATCATACAATAAATCCTCCTGCTTTTCTAAAAGCCTATCCTTTTCATTCAATGCATCAATCAATTCATTGATTTTATCTATCTTAGATCTATCTAAGCCCTTGAACAAGCATGAATAATCTATGTCATCATCATCACTAGATTCATTATCACTAGAAGAAGCATAAGTGGAGTCTTGAGTACTCACCTTCTTCTCCCTTGCCATAAGGCATGTGAGACGCTCGTTGGGGAAGAGGGAAGACTTGTTGAAGGCAGTGGCAGCGAGTCCTTCATTGTCGGAGTCGGAGGAGGAGCAATCCGAGTCCCACTCCTTTCCTAGATGTGCCTCGCCCTTTGCCTTCTTGTATTGCTTCTTCTTCTCTCTTTTGTTCCCCTTTTCCTGGTCACTTTCATTATCGGGACAGTTAGCGATAAAATGACCAAGCTTACCGCATTTGAAGCATGAGCGCTTCCCCTTTGTCTTGGTCTTGCTTGGCTGCCCCTTGCGACCATTTAGCGCCGTCTTGAATCTCTTGATGATGAGAGCCATCTCTTCATCATTGAGTCCGGCCGCCTCAATCTGTGCCACCTTGCTAGGTAGCGCCTCCTTGCTTCGTGTTGCCTTGAGAGCAAGGGGTTGCGGCTCGTTGATCGGACCATTCAAGGCGTCGTCCACATACCTCGCCTCCTTGATCATCATTCGCCCGCTAACAAATTTCCCAAGAACTTCTTCGGGCGACATCTTGGTGTACCTGGGATTTTCACGTATATTGTTCACCAAATGAGGATCAAGAACGGTAAATGACCTGAGCATTAGGCGAACGACGTCGTGGTCCGTCCATCGTGTGCTTCCGTAGCTCCTTATCTTGTTGATAAGGGTCTTGAGCCGGTTGTATGTTTGCGTCGGCTCCTCGCCCCTTATCATTGCGAACCGTCCAAGCTCACCCTCCACCAACTCCATCTTGGTGAGCAAGGTGACGTCGTTCCCCTCATGAGAAATCTTGAGGGTGTCCCAGATTTGCTTGGCGTTATCCAAGCCGCTCACTTTATGGTATTCATCCCTGCACAAGGAAGCTAGAAGAACAGTAGTAGCTTGTGCATTCTTATGAATTTGTTCATTAATGAACATGGGACTATCCGAACTATCAAAGTGCATTCCACTCTCTACAATCTCCCATATACTAGGATGGAGAGAGAATAGGTGACTACGCATTTTGTGGCTCCAAAATCCGTAGTCCTCTCCATCAAAGTGTGGGGGCTTGCCGAGTGGAATGGAGAGCAAATGTGAATGTGAACTTTGCGGAATACGAGAGTAATCAAAAGAAAAGTTCGAATTAACCGGTTTTCTTCTCTCGTAGTCGTTGTGGTCTTCGTCCTTTTGGGAAGAAGTAGACTCATCGCTGTCGTAGTAGACGATCTCCTTGATGCGCCTTGTCTTCTTCTTCTTCCCTTCCTTCCGTCTATGACCCGAGCCGGAGTCGGTAGGCTTGTCATCCTTCGGCTCGTTGACGAAGGATTCCTTCTCTTTGTCGTTGATCACGATACCCTTCCCCTTAGGATCCATCTCTTCGGGCGGTTAGTCCCTTTGTGAAGAGAACGGCTCCGATACCAATTGAGAGCACCTAGAGGGGGGGTGAATAGGTGATCCTGTAAAAACTTCAAACTTAAGCCACAAAAACTTGTTAAGTGTTAGCACGATTATTGCCAAGTGGCTAAGGTGAAGTCTCAACAAAACACAATACCACAAGAGATCAAGCACAGAGGTGACACAGTGGTTTATCCCGTGGTTCGGCCAAGACCAACACTTGCCTACTCCACGTTGTGGCGTCCCAACGGACGAGGGTTGCAATCAACCCCTCTCAAGCGGTCCAAAGACCCACTTGAATACCACGGTGTTTTGTTTTGCCTTTCACTATCCCGTTTGCAAGGAATCTCCACAAATTGGAGTCTCTTGCCCTTACAAGTATATGATCACAAAGAAGCACAGAGTAAGGGAGGGAAGCAACACACACAAATCCACAGCGAAACGCGCACACACACGGCCAAGAATCGAGCTCACAAGAGTATCACAAAGTTCTCACTAGAACTGAGCTCGAAACACTTAGAATGACAAACAAATGCGCAGAGACTGAGTGTGGATGATCAAGAATGCTCAAAGGTTGCTTGTGTATCTCCTCCATGCGCCTAGGGGCCCCTTTTATAGCCCCAAGGCAGCTAGGAGCCGTTGAGAGCAAATCCGGAAGGCCATCCTTGCCTTCTGTCGTCGGGGACACCGGACAGTCCGGTGCACACCGGACACTGTCCGGTGCCCGATTTGTTTCCATAACTGGCGCTTCCGACCGTTGCCGACCGTTGGAAGATCTGGAGCCGTTGGCGCACCGGACATGTCCGGTGCACACCGGACAGTCCGGTGCCGTCTTCCGACCGTTGGCTCGGCCACGTGTCCCGCGCGGATTGCGCGGCCGACCGTTGGCCCTGGCCGACCGTTGGCTCACCGGACAGTCCGGTGCACACCGGACAGTCCGGTGAATTTTAGCCGTACGCCGTCGGCGAATTCCCGAGAGCGGCCAGTTCGAGCCGAGTCAGCCTGGCGCACCGGACACTGTCCGATGCACACCGGACAGTTCGGTGCTCCAGACCGAACTGAGTCCTGGCTGCACACAGCCAAGTCTTTGTCTCCTCTTTTCTTTTCTTCTACTTTCTGTTTCTAACACTTAGACAAGTATATTAGTACACAAAACCAATGTACTAAGGCTTAGAAACATACCTTTATCCTTGATTTGTACCTTGTTCATCCATGTACATAAATTCACAATTAAGCACATGTGTTGGGCACTAAATCACCAAAATACTTAGAAATGGCCCAAGGGCACATTTCCCTTTCAAAGAGACCCGGCTCTTTGTGGGCGCCTCAACGAGGAAGTAGGGCACCTTGGTGGTGTGACCGAACCTCGGGATAAATCTTGTGTCTCTTGTGTTCTTGCTCATTGTGTTTGTTTGTGTTCTTCATTCTCTCACCCTTCCGTGGAAGATTTGTTCATATCTTTTTGGTGTGTAGATTTTGAGAAGTGTCCTTCTCAGAACTACTACTTTGAACCCTGTGGATCATTTAGAATATCTCATCTCCAAAGTTAACAGGGTGAATTTCGAGATCAATTCAGTTTTACCCAGTTTGCTTCTAGTTTTTGTTGAAAAAGTTTTAACTTGCCTATTCACCCCCCCTCTAGGCAACTTTCAAGCGTAAAACCCTTGAATTGTCTTTCGAGGCTACGGATGGCTGCGAGGTACTGCATGAGTGCGGGGTCCTTCGCTGCATAGTCTTTCTCGACCTGGCCGGCGACTACCTTGGAGTCTGTTCTGATGATGCAGGTGGTGACGCTGAGTGCCCTTAGCTTCCGAAGGCCGAGGATGACAGCCTCGTATTCTGCTATGTTTTTGGTGCACCTATCAGACTCCAAAGCAAAGCTGAGGCATGCTGCGTATCTGCGCTTGACCCCGGTGGGTGAAGTAATGACCGCTGTGGCGCCTACCCCCGTATGGCACCATGCGCTGTCGCAATGGATTGTCCACACTTTTTCTATGGATGGGTCCGGCTGCGTTATTGGCCCAGTCCAGTCGACGAGGAAGTCTGCCAGGACTTGTGACTTGATGGCTGTCCTGGATTCGAATGTGATGTGGTAGCCAGAGAGTTTGGCTGCCCATTTGGCAATCCGTACTGATGCCTTCGGATTTCTAAACAATTCGCCGAGTCCTCTATCTGAGGTGACCCAGACCTTGAATGCCTCGAAATAATGGCGCAATTTGCGCGAGGCCATCACGACTGCATAGGTGATCTTTTCCAGTTCCATCATATTACATTTTGATGTTGTGAGCACTTCAGAGACGTAATAGACTGGACATTGCCTGATCGTGCCCTCTCTGGTTTGCTCTTGAACCAGTGCTGCGCTGACCGCATGTGGCGAAGCCGCGACATAGAGTAACAGGGGTAGCGAGGGGTCGGGGCTTGTAAGAATTGCCAATTTCAACAGGTACTGCTTCAATGAGGCGAAGGCCGCCGCCTGCTCTGGCCCCCATGCAAAGTCTTTTGTGTCGCGGAGTGTTTTGAGGAAAGGGAGGCTTCGCTCTGCGGACTTGGAGATGAATCTGTTGAGGGTGGCCAACCTGCCTGTCAGTCGTTGTACTTCTCTGGCTGACTGCGGGGGCGTCATATTGATGATAGCCTGGATTTTGGTTGGATTGGCCTCAATTCCGCGGTGTGACACCAGGTAGCCCAAGATTTTCCCCTGGCGAACGCCGAAGACGCACTTTTCGGGGTTCAGGCGAAGTCGTGCGTCCCGCATGTTCGCGATCGTTTCGGTGAGGTCAGCCAGGTGGTCTTCCTTGCTTCTGCTGGCGACGACGATGTCGTCTACATATGTGAATATATTTCTGTCGACATGGCTTTCGAGCACCGTTTTGGTGAGCCGGGAGAAAGTGGACCCGGCGTTCTTAAGTCCCTCCGGCATTCTGATGAAGCAATACGTGCCGAAGGGTGTTATGAAGCTGGTGCTTGCCTTGTCCTCCTCCTTCATATATATTTGGTGGTAGCCGGAAAAGCAGTCAAGGAGTGACATGACTTCGCACCCGGCCGCACTATCGACGATTTTGTCGATCCGAGGCAGCAGGAAGTTGTCCTTGAGGCAGGCCTTGTTAAGACTGGTGAAATCGATGCACATCCGCCATTTGCCGCTCTTCTTCTGCACCATTACTATGTTGGCGAGCCATGTGGGGTAGGTAATTGGCTCAATGAATTTGGCTTCGAGCAGGCGATGCACCTCGGCCTTGGCGGCTTCCGTCTTCTCGTCAGACATCTTATGTAGCCGCTGCTTCTTTGGCCTCACCGAAGGGTCGATTCCTAAGCTGTGCTCGATGATGGAGCGACCGACTCCGACCAGGTCGAGGGCGGACCAGGCGAAGACGTCTTTATTCTTGGACAGACAACAGAGGAGCCTCTCCTCGTCATGCGAAGTGAGGTCTTCGCTGACGGTGATCGTCTGCTTGGGCGTTGCTTGGTCGAGGGGAACAGTCTTGGTCCCGTCGTTGCTCTGCAGCTGTGCTTTTTCATGTTCTTTGGCGGTTGGACTGGCAGATTTGGGGACCTCGCGCTGGGCCGTGAGGCAGTGTACGTTTCGTTGTCCGGGGACGAAGTCTGTTTCTATGTTACGTGCAACCTGCTGGTTGCCGTAAACTGTGATGGCGCCTTGCGGACCTGGGATCTTCATGCACAGGTAAAGTCTGTGGATAGCTGCCTCAAACTTGTTGATGGAGCCCCGGCCCATTATGGCGTTGTACGGGTACACCATGTCGACGATGTCAAACGTGACTTTCTCACTTCGGGCATTAGGTGCTACACCGAAGGAGAGAGGTAACTCTATCTTGCCGACAGGAAAGGTGCCCTTGCCGCCGAAGCCGTACAGGGGGTTGTCCGATGGCTTGAGCAGGCTGTGGCTTATGCCCATGCGATCGAAAGCATGGAGGAAAATGATATCCGCCTGGCTGCCATTGTCGACTAAGACTTTGTGCAGGTCCCAACCTGCCACGCTGCAGTTGATGACCATGGCATCGATGTGGGGGCGCTGCACAAATCGACGTCTCGGGCGTCGAAGGTCAATGGCACATGGGACCACTTTGTCTGCACGACCGGACCGGTGACGGCGACGTGGTTGATGCTGCGGTAATGGTCCCTCTTCTGCCGCTTTGTGTCGAAGTCGGTGCTGGACCCCCAGTAATCATATGAATGACTCCGCGATACGGCTGATCGGCGAAGTCTTCTTGCTTTAGGGCTTGGGGGTGGTTGGGGTGGTGGATGTTTTGCTGTTGATGGTGTGGAGGTGGGGGTGGGGGAGGTACGATTTGCACCTCCTGGTGGTGTTGGTATGCGTGATGCGGTGGAAGCGGAGCAGGGCCGTGGTTGTATGGCGGAGGGGGTTGCTGATATGTGTGCGCGACAACTCTAGGGTTATCGGCTGGTTGCGCCCGTGCATCCTGTCTCTGGTGGCCTTCGTCTCTGGGCAGTCTCTTGTAGGATGCGTGCAGTCTTCGCCGTGGAACAGGCAATAAAATCTGCGCGTCTGCTGCGCACGCCCCCGGCCTCGATCGCGAGTTCCATTTCCACGGCCCTGGGGGATACTCCTGGCGGCGAGGGGCCTCGCCAGCGGGGTGCTGGTTGGCGATGTTGTGCACCTGCTGCTGATTGTGGCCGTCCCGGCCGGAGTCTGCCTGCGAGGGCCTTGTCCATGTGCGGCTGGACTGCGGAGGGTCTTTGGGTTTCCTCTGAGACTCGACTTTGCGCTGGTGGAGCTCTTCGGATCTAGCGTATTTTTCAAACAGCTGATACAGCTCCTGGAGGTTCCTGGGTGGATCCCTGATGCAGTGGCTGTAGAGGACGCCGGCCCGAAGGCCACTGATGGCGTAGTGGATGGCGATCTGGTCATCGACCGAAGGCAGTTGTGACTTGAGGGTCAGGAACTTGCGGTAATACTCCCGCAGAGTCTCTTGTTCTAGCTGCTTGCAGAGTGAGAGTTCAGCCAAGGCGTCGGTGTCTGGGCGGTACCCTTGGAAGTTGAGCAAGAATTTGTCCCGGAGACTTCTCCAGGAGTCGATGGACAATGGGGGCAACCTGGTGTACCAGGTGAGGGCTGGGCCTTCGAGGGCAATGATGAATGACTTGGCCATCGTGGTGTCGTCCCCTCCGGATGATGCAACGACGACTTGATAGCTCATGATGTACTGTGCTGGGTCAGTGCTGTCGTTGTACTTGGGATAGGTCCCTGCCTTGAAGTTGGCGGGTCATGGGGTCACTTGTAGGTGAGGTGACAGGAGACTTCGCTCGTCAAGGTAGTTGACGCCTTGGAATGCCGTGGCGTGAGGGATGGTGTGTCCGCGCTGAGGGATGAACAGGTCTTCGATTTGTGCGCGCTGCTAGAGGGGCAGGCCGAGTTGGCCTTCGCTCTGCATAAGCGCGATCTCTTGTTCAAGCTCCTGTGCCTTCTGCTCTTCGTCGTGTATCATCTGTCGCACCTTGGCTTGTGCAGACACACGTTGGCGCTTGGCCTCGAGGATCTCTTTTTGCTTTTGGAGGTTGCGGTTCTTGATGCGTAAGGCGCGCAGCTGTAGCTGCTCTTCGGCCGAAACGCCGATGACTTCGCCGTCCTCGGTGGCGTCCGCGCCCTCTGGTGGAGCGAAGCCTGGGGGGGCTGCTGTTGTCCCCCGGAGCTGCAGGTGCGGAGGCTGCCTTCGGTAGTGGGTTGTTCATTTCGCTGCCTCTTGCTGTTTGCGTCGTCATCGCAGGGCTCTTGGGGAGTGTTGTCGACAAGGGCCTTGCCCTTTTTCTCGGCCAGCAGTGCTGCCTTCGCAGCTTCGTCAGCCTTCGATGTGGTTCTCTTGGGTGCCATCGCGGGTGGTGTTTTCGTAGCACGAACGGTGGGCGCCAAATGTTGGAACCTGCTCTCCTAGGCAAGTTGATCCAACGGGGTAGTGAAAGCAATATAACAGGGTTTCAACTTGAGATGGCAATAGCTCAGTTAATCCAGCCCCTCAAGGGCACTGTACGGGGGTATTTATAGGTGTCTGAATGCCCAGCGTCAAGGATTAAGGACGCATGTGCCCTCATGAGCCCAGGTTCTCTCCGGAATATTCCCATTAAAGCAGGGTTACAGACTGTAATGATAAAAAAAACTTTTGCAATTTAGGCCCGTAACGCGCAACAACAGTGCGGGGCCCGTTATGACGGGCCGGATTGCACATGGGCTCTCGTGTTGGGCGACCCCGCGGGACGGGGCGACCTCGCCATGGGTCTTCGTCCTTCAGCGCGTCGGACGAAGGGTGCAGTCTGTTAGTCGTCGTCTCCGTTGGTGCAGCGAGACTGGCGAAGACATCGAGCGGAGGGTAGCGTCTACGTCTTCGCCCCAACAACACATGAACTGCGTTTCTTTTAGCCAAAGACTGGGAGTCATCAGCGATCTGATACAGATTCACGCAAACCAACTGTATTCATCTCAACATCCACGTTCTACAAAAATGACAGTTTCACATCGTTGTCTAAAAATGCAATGACTCCCGGATACCAGTAAACTCCTCGCTTCACTCTTTACAAAATCCTTCTGCTTCTGCTAAATGAACTAGCCGCATAACTGAACAGCTATCATTGCAGTCAAGGGGGCATTGCACAGAGCTAGAAATAGCCTTTCCGCTTACGCCCGGTGTACTTCGTGTCGGCGGGCACATCATGTCCTCTTCTTCTCATCTGCTCCTTTTTCCTCAGAAGCCAATCCTTGCCTTTGCCGTTCTTTTTCGTCTTCTGCCGCTTCTTCGGCCTATTCCTTTCATATATGCCCACCTGCATTTCAAGATAAATTTTCATCCAGTGTTGGCATAATACTGATACACATCCACAATCATACGGTAAGAGCATAAGATATGGGAGTAAAAAACATGAAACTATGACACTGCAAAGATTCGTGATCAAGCATAAAGAGTCAGTATTTAACTACTGCATCCAAGACAACGGCAGTGTCCATACTCTATAGCATTGCTGCATTAGACGACTAAGAATTAGTATGTGCGAAAAAAAGAAGCAAGCTAGCCATTTGTTTTAAGGATCTCCATTATCTAATATTTGAAATTGCCTATTCACAGATGGCTATATAATCATGTAATGAAATCCAGTGGAGTTAGTTCTGCAGAAAGCACTTATGAGTAACCAAATTGCTTCAATCTGAGATTCATTCGTAAAAACTGATACTTACTAAAAAGGTGAAGTGTGATTACAAGCGCAAACAAAACAAGAAATGTAGACAGAAAAAATGAGATAACTTCAAAACAGTAACAAGACCCATGATTATGTACAAGAACTGTGTTATGTGAAGTGTTAGCTTACTGTTCTGTCGCCATCTTCACCACTGCTCTCATTATCGTCATCGTCGCTGCACGCCTCACCATTTTCACCTTTACCCTTTGGAAGTGACGTAGTAACTGAAGGTGGTCCACAAGTGAGGACAAGGTAGGACTTCTTCGCTTTTGAACTGTCAGAAGAAATGGAATTTGTAGGACTATTCATACTCCATTGTTACAAGGTAACTGAATCCTTACCTATGAGGCCAGTCAACAACCACTCCACCAGCAAAACCAGCACGCATGGCAAAAGTCACAATCATTTCACTCTGCTTCACATTATCAGCATAAAACTGTAGAACAGCTCTTGCTCCCCTTGCTAGGCATCTATATAACGAACCGAAGAAAGCCCTGCAAATTCTCATGTTGAAGTTTAAAACTAGTAGCCAGCAACTTAACAATACAAAATAAATATTCAGGTACACACTTTAACCGCAATCTTGGATCATGAGAAGACTTGTCAGCATTGCATAACCACTGCACAAATAGGCAAAAAAGGCACAGTTGTGAACTGAAATTCTGAAGGAGATAAGCATGATCAGGTAGCTGCAACAGTTATCGCTTCAAGAATACCTGAACTGCTGAAATACTAATTGCACCATCAATAACTCCTGGCCGCAAGCCCAAGCCCTAGAACATTAATTAAGCAAACATTAAGAAATTCTGAAGACAGGTTACAGACTGTCTCTCTGGTGAAGCAACTTTGAAAATACCAGTGCGATTACATTAAGAAAACATTAAGAAACATGGAAATTTTTATGGATCATAAAATCCAGCATGTGCCATAAGTCTACTCTACACTTTCTTGTAACGCTGTAAAAGTTTCAGCTTTGAAGGCCCTTTTACCTTTACCTTGCCGGACTGACTCAGAAATATCATGTCCAATAATGCTAGTGATGCACATTGTTATAGTTACTATTACTACTAAGGCTGCTTTAGGTTAGGGTTCAGACCACATACAAATCAATACGGTACTATTATACAAACCATGAATTTCCCTTCAAGCTTCATGATATACAGTGAATCTCAACATCTGAAACTATTCCTAAAAAAACTGGAACTGAAATTTACAAATATACATTCGTTAGTGTAGTTCCCCTTATACCTGCCCCATATCTGCAAGTAGGAGGTCTCCTTCCGTTTCACGCTCCAAGGCAACATCTGTTCAAAATGGTGAAGTGCTAAGGAACAGGTACAGAGCAAGATACCTAGAAAGCACCGCTCCTCTAAACTCCCATTTTCTTTTCCAATTGGTGCCAAACAAGCCTAAGAGAAGTAAACATAGAGAGGTCCTCACCGAGCATCGACTTTGAAATATCGTAGCCAATCCAGTGGTGGCCATGCTCCGTCAATGTCTCACCACTAAGTCCAGAACCACATCCTGGTAATCACAGCACACGAAGTCGTCGTAGGTAAACATATCTTCAAGCATACACGTCTTCCATTCTAGCCAACGCGATGTGCCATGATTCACGAAGCATGGCTGCAGAAGAGAGTAAGCTGACCTATGTCGAGAAGTAGCTTGGGGACGCCATCGTTGGGGAGAGCAAGCAACTCCAGCGCCCTCTCGGAAATCCTAGACTGAAAGTAGGCAATTCTCTTCGCATCAGCATCGCGAAATCGGCAAAAGCTCAAATCAAACGGACGGGGGAGGCGTTTCGCTTGTTCACCTGGATTTCGATGATACGGGAGGAGGTGGTGTACTTGCGGGCCTCCGACTCGTTGTAGAACACATCCGGCGGCGCCTGGAACTCCGGCCGAGGCATCCTCGCCCTCTTCCGAGTTGCCCCTCTCCTTGGTTTCTCTCTTCGCAGGCAGAAAAGCCGCCGCCGCCGCCGAGGTGGGTGGTTCGGTGTGCTCGCGCGCCGCAATGCTGCTGGCTATCGAGGGGTTTCTCTCGCGGATATGGCTAGTTAGTAGTTACTGGGCTGTTAGCCGGGCCTGGGCATTTTACATGTGCATGTGCCTCAAAACAGCCGGCCCAGTAAAGCGTGGCGTTTATAAATTCTCCCACCCGTCTAGGGCACCGTTCGGACAGCCCCGCCGCCGCAACATCCCTAGTCGCTCGTCAGATCCTCCAGCACCACAGCACCGCCGCCGCCGCCACCACCATGGGTAACGATATCATTGTCTTCGTCTCTATATCTACTTTGCGTGCATCCCTCCAATAGCCGTTTACTCAGATTGGTCTATCTGCTTCTGGCGCAGGTAAGGTTCACGGGTCGCTGGCCCGCGCTGGGAAGGTGCGTGGGCAGACGCCCAAGGTTGCAAAGCAGGACAAGAAGAAGAAGCCCCGCGGCCGCGCTTACAAGCGCATGCAATACAACCGCCGCTTCGTCACCGCCGTTGTTGGATTCGGCAAGAAGCGCGGCCCCAACTCATCGGAGAAGTAGATCTAGCTATGGCTTTGTGTTTTATTCCCCACTAGTTTCCTCACTGATGGCAACTTGCTGAAGACTTATGCTATTATCTGTATCGATGTTACTGCAATACTATTAAGTATGATATGCATCGTTTAGTTGATCAAGTTGCATGTGGTGATCCTTTTAGTTTGTCTGGAATGTTGGAAACATGTTTGTGTCGTTCTGTGTTCGTTTTGTTTTGAAACTGGTAACATGTTTGAGTCTAAATGCCGGTCTATTCTGTTTCAGATTGTCCTGTTGCTTGATTTTTAAATTTGGTGATAGTGGAACTGTTTTGTGCAATTGTGAATTGTCACAAGTAGGCTGAGGAAATTGTCTGGATTTTTGCAAGAATTTAACTGTTAGTCTAGGTTGTTTTTTTGTGTGGGCACACTTGAAATTGGCATGAGTGTAATTAAATGTGTCGTGCCATTTTGCTAGAAGCCTTATACTATCTGGTGCATTGTTGTCCACGCCAAACGAAACCATTTTTCTGAATTTTGGAGGTTAATTTGCTTGTTTAGAAGCAGAGCTCTAGAACATGTACTGTGACTGTCTGTCTGGTTGGCTGCTATTTACTGTGTCGCACTGAAATTGGTAGTGCTGTCTGCCTACTTCTCTAGACTAGTTAAAAGACCTATATGCTTTCAGCTGTATCATCTATTTGTGACAATCCTGTTTCAAGTATGATATACATTTGGATGGTCAAGTTGCCTGTGGTGAAACGTGAGTCTGTTGGTCTAGTTTGTTTTGGTTAATCGTGCTTCGCGATTTAATTGGTGAGGGTGAATCGGTTTGTGCTTGTTCAATTGTAGTTAGTAGTCACGGGGTACCCTAAGATTAACGAAAAACGAGTACTCTACGGGATACTCCCTCCGTACATATGAGTTTGTCTTTCTAAGTTTACCCTAATTAAACTATTTAAACTTTGACCAACAATATATATAAGTTTAATTTTTTAATTAAAAGAATTACATATTATGATAGTTTAAGTCATAATTATTGATTTTACATTTATGTTGTAAAATTTTATGAAAGTCAAAGTTGATAGTAATTAATTTAGGACAAACCCAAAATGACAAACTCAAGTGGACAGAAGAAGTAGAAAGTTACACGCAAAAAGATTTTAGGTAGTTTAAATGTAAGGCTGTCTTCAACAACTATCCTATTTCATCTCTATTTTATCCTAAATTCATTATTTTATCCTAAGTAGTCACAATAACGAAGCAAACCCGACTAAAGTTTCCTTCGACTTGTCTTTTCCACTAGGTCCCCTGAACAACTTAGACCCAACCATAACAAACATCACCAGGAATCCCTTGATTTGGCTCTGACTGTCCACGAGGACTATGACTTGCACATTTAAAACGATGATTCGAATAACTACCCCACGTGACGCTGCAATTAAGGCCTTGTTCGGTTATTCTCAATACACATGAATTGGATGGGATTGGAAAATTTTTTTAATAAGTTTGACTTGTTTGGGATTCAAACTCATCCAATCCCACTCAATCCACATGGATTGAGAGCTAACCGAACAAGCCCTAAATAGGGAGTGATGGGACCATGGTCCCATCCATTTTCACCAACTACGATGACGCATGACCGGAAATAACGCCCACTGCTCCCTCACGCTGACTACTGTGCTCAAACAATTCCGGATGTGACGCACGACCGGGAATAACGGCCACTGCTCCCTCACGCTGACTACTGTGTTCAAACAACTCCGGATGTAACGTGTACGCGTCTGAGCATGGTATCACCCTCGGGGGAGGGATCTCTACCTCGCTCGAAGTCGAGCTCAGCCTCGGGAGAAAACTCCGTCTCGCCCAATCTCGACTTCGGCCAACTACCCCAGCAATAACTCCTCGTGAATCCCGTAGGAGGCCACTCTAAAAACTGTACTAACTTTTCCCTGCACAGCTGCATGACCCGATGTAGGCTTGACCAAGGCCTCGGGAGGAACATCCATCTCGCCCAAGTCTGGCCTCGGCCTAGATAACATCGACCAAAGGATGCCACCAACTCCTTCACGAAGGTTGCTGACAAAGGGATGGCTACGTGACCGAGTCTGCTTTATTCAACAATTATGACTCAGACAACACCTCCATCAGACAGGCTCGAGTACGCGTTCGAGCCCTCAGATCCTGGCCTCGCTCTCTACTCGATCAAGATGATATCCTCCTTCTGGTTCAAGTCAAAAAGCCAGTACGAAGTCCTCCCCGCTGGACGAAGATTCGTCGTTGCCGATTGCCGTCCAGATCGTCCTAGGCCTCCATCGTGGAGATATAAAACGTGCGCCGCCACTTGATCCGGTGGTGCATGGATGCATGCAACTTTTGGCTAGGAGCGCAGGTGACATGCTTCCTAACAAACATGTAGTCTGAAGACCGCGTAAAGATCCAACTTGTTATGGGCTAGTTTGGGAGTCTAAAAATCGGACCGGATTGGAGGGCTAAAATCTAATGCTTATTTAAAATTGAATAAAGATTGAATTTTAGCTCCTCCAATCTTCTCCGGTTTTATGGCTACCAAACTAACCCTAAAGCTTGAATACCGCCTCTCACCTAGCACACGACGCCGCTAGGAAACTATGCTCCACTGCTGCTCGAGTCTCGACGACACCCAGAAGGCCAGAACCCAGATGCAGTGCTCTCCAAGCGGGCCTCCAAGCAACCTAGGAATATATGATTGGAGTACACAACTATTCTCACGCTGAGATGTTATGGTAAAAATGAAGACACCAGCAAAACTAAGGACATCGCCTTAAAAAAACTAAGGTGAGCAAAAAAATAAAATCTAAAATTATGTGCACTAATGAAACTCTTAAGCAAATTGAAGGGGTCATATCATATTTTCAGAATTACATAGATGAGAACTTTGATTCTAGTATTGAGATCCCAAAATCTATTCCTTCTGATATGCATATAGGACTAGTTTCCAACAAAACGTCAAGGCAAAATGAAGAAGCATTTTGATGAAATTAATGATCAAGATGAAGAAATACAATTGTAGGCGTTGGAATCCTTCAGAGTTAATTACTTTTTTAGTGATCGTTGACACAACAATTGCTTCATTCACTAGTCGATTTGAGCACATAAAGACAGTTGAACATTTGTTTGGATTCTTATACAACTCAAAAAATCTGAAGTCCTTGTATGATAATGTTGGGGACTTGTTCTCAAATGCTTCGGATTAAGAACAAGGCAACATAAAAAGTGTTAAATGATAAAGTCCTTCGTCCTCTGAAACATTATTTCCCTTCGGGATATAATGTATTTCGGATGAAGGTCACAAACAACATACCTTCGTAAGCACAATAAACGATGATGAAGAACTTATATGTAACATAAGAAGTAATATAAACATTTAAATATTATCACAACGTCATTTCTATTTTATTATCATAGAAAAATAGAAATGATTTCAGATTACAAGTGTACCTTCGAATTGCAGGAAGGCAAAAGTATAAGGATGACGCAAAAGCAAATGCCAAGTCAGCGTGAACAGTAAAAATACATCTATTTATAGGCGTGGGACGCAGCCCATGTAAAAATACATTCATGCCCATTACATTTGCTAATGACTTATGGGCATCTATTAAGGCCTAAGTAGTCTTTTCATCTTTAAGTCGGTTCCCCTTTCTGCTATCGCGACGAAGCTTTCCTGCGCATAGCTTCGGCTGTGCACCATCCTTCGTACAGCTTGGTAATCAGCCCGTCCTTCATCTCAATCCCCCTTCGTCTGGCTTAGTCTTCGTCCTGACCGTACTCCATGTTCATAATCTGAGTCCGAAGATACCTGTTCATATAATTCACTTGGAAAACATTGTCAAATCATGTTTTTGAGGACCTTCGGAGGACGAAGGCCCCCAACAGTAGCCCCTCGCAATATTAATTTGTTAGTGATAAATTCAGATTGCGATATGGACAAAGGCCTTAAGCCGAAGGTCCGAAAAAACACCTTTCCTTTGCTAGAATAGCAAAAGTCATTGACACGCGGGACCACACAGTTTCCGTCATATCGAGTGTATAAATAGGAGCCCGCCACAATTTATTTGGCACGCTCTCTTTGCCATCTGTTTTGCCTGCTTATAAAACTTTCTGCCCAAAAATATTTGTTTTCTTTCCTAGTTTTAAGCTTCGGAAGCAAAAAGTAAGATTTCCGAAGGGATGTCTGAGGAGAAGAAGGCTGCTGTCGAAATGAAGCTAAGTCTCTCTGAAGAGAAAAACCTGGGCTTTCTTGAAGCAATGTCGAAGACCAATACAGAAAAGATCATCAAAGAGATTTTAGAAGGTTTATCTGAAGATACTGATGACAGCGACAGTTATGATGTAGAAAGCGGCGGGGGAGGGTCCGAAGATCGACCATGGCGGCCAAGTCACTCGGTTTTCGGGAAAACTACTATTAAGCAGAGTCATATTGACAATATGAGGGGGAGATATTTTCGAGATGTATCTATTGTGAGGGCTGATGTTGGAGAAAAAACCTCTCCTACCCCCGAAGAAAATGAGGTCGTGATCTTCCGAAGCTTTCTCAAGGCTGGGCTTCGGTTCCCCCTAAGCAGCTTTGTTGTTGAAGTCCTGAAGACATTTCAAATCTACCTCCACCAAATTACTCCCGAAGCTATCATAAGAATGGGAATCTTTGTCTGGGCTGTGAGAAGCCAAGGTTTAGAACCAAATGCTAAAAGCTTTTGCAAAATTCATGAGTTGGTATATGAGACGAAGCCCTGGGGAAAGAACAATATCACAACAACTTTGGTTGTTACAACTTCGGTGCCCGCTCCGGATCAAGCTGCCCCGTGCCAACCTTTCGGAAGAGGTGACCCGGTGCCTGGATGACAGAATGGTTCTATGTAAAGAATGACTTGACAGCGCAGGAAGATGTTAAGGGTATCATTATGCGCCCTATCTGGCAACGCTTCGGACTCCGAAAGCCGAAGGTTGAAATGGATGAAGCGGCCGAAGACTGCCAAAGAGCCTTCGGCGTAATCTGCTCTTTTATTGGGACAAGGGATTTGGTCCAAGAGCATATTGCCTTCAGAGTTTGGCCACTTGCAGGAAAGTGGGAAATGCCGAAGGAGACCATCAAAGAGTCTGACGAAGGTGGACTGGTCAGACTAAAATACACATTCAAATACGGAGATAAGTTTGTTGAACCGGATGACGACTGGTTAAAAAGTATTGAAACCGTAAGTGACGAACTGCTTGGGGTATACTCGAAGGCCGAGAATACTGCATTATTGAATCGACCACAGTGCCTGAGTTTATTGGTGAAGTCTCTTCGGCCACTGAAACTACAGAACCAGCTCCAGTGCCGAAGATCGAAGAAAAAACTGAAGCACCTTCAGCAGAGAAGGCAGAAAAACCGAGAATTGAAGGAACAAAAATATTGGAAATCTTAAGTCCTTCAGCAAGTGTTGAGACAATAAAAAATCAAAAGGGCCCATCGGTGACCCCGAAAAGAAAAAGAATGGTGAACGTGCTAGATGTTTTGGAGACAATTAAGTCTTCAAGCACAACTCCGAAGAAGACTGTTGAAACTTCCAAAACGGAAACTGAAATCTTCGCTGCTGAAGCTCCAAGACAACAATCTGAAACTGAAGCTGGACCTTCAGAGCCCACGAAGGTAAAACCCTTGGAAACCGAGGAAGAAAAAATGATGGAGCCAATTTTAATTGAAGAGATCAGTACTGCTGCCCCCGAAGCATCCCCCAAAGTCTTTGATTATATTGTTCGACATGCTTCGGGGAAGAAGTTAACAGAAGAAGAAATTTTTGAAGCTAATCACTATGCAAAAGAATTGAAATATCCAAATGGGGCCTTAGTATTCAATGGGACAAATGAAGAAGATTTCCTATACTGCCTCCCAGATGACAAGGAATTATCCGTCTGCCGGGAAATGGCTCGAAGCATGGGGTTTCCGAAGCTGGAGGCTGGCCTCTGCGCGATGACAAAGGACGATCTTGCAGATAGCCTTGCATACAATAGCCCGAAGGTACGAGAACTGCGCGTTTGGAGACTTTATGATTTGAAATCTATTCTTTTATTCTTATACCAACTCTTTTACATATAGGGTTTAATACTAAGCAACGCGCTGAGAGCGCAAAAGAATGCCGAAGACGAGAGCTATGAAATTGCCTTCAACAACCTTCGAACAGAAGTTATCAAACTGAGAAACGAGGCCTTAGAAAAGGACAAAATTCTAGTTACATTGGTGGATAAAATAAAGGAGGACGAAGCTGCCTCTAAAGCACAAGCTGCAGCTCAAAAACACGAGATTGCCGATCTTCGGAAGCAATTAGCCCGAGCTAAAGAAGAACGCATACTTGAAGAAACGAGGCGGGAATGTAGCGACCAATGGGCCAATCATTTGGAAGGAACCGTTGAAGAGCTTCGGTCTTCTAAGAAAAGGTGCTACGAAAAATCCATGGAATGTGTAAAGAAGATAAAAACCAGCTTCGCCAGTGTTGGCGCATTTTCGAGTGAAGAAGACTTTGTGAGAGGTAACCCAGAAGGACCGATCGAATGGATCAGCCACGAAGCTGAAGCCTTCGAAGAAATTCTAAACAGCCGCGGAGATATATGTGCTTTTTCGGGTGCCAGGGGAATTGCCACCATTTTGGAGAAAAAGGGCTGTGAGCATGTAAAGATTTTAGCGCAATCCGAAGCTACCTTGCCCTTCGAAGATGCAAAGGATCCTTCAGCCGAAGCTAGCATGGTTGGTGGAAAATTTTTTACCGATGTCTGGGGCAATGGTGGCCGAGAAATGGCCCGAGAAATTATCCAAAAAAGCGAAAAGGGCATCCATGATGCTAGAAAAGTAGCAGAGGCTGCTGAGAAAAGCGTGGAGCCCGAAGGGCAAATAGGTATTAACTAGTGGTTTTTATTGTGTTGTAATTTTTAATTTTAAACTTCGTTCGCAATTTGTAATAGCAATGTAGCTGTATCCTGTCCTCCCTCAGATCCTACTAAAGCGTCTCCGGGTCCTCCCCCGAAAGATGACGATGAAATTAAAAAGATGGCCGAAGCTATCATGGATCAAGTTATCAATCAACTCCTGAACGAAGCTGCAGAAGTAGTACTTAGGGAAGACTAGGTGCTACTGTAAAAACTTCTGAAATGTAATATGTGTAATATCTTGTAACCCTGAATGTAATAAACTTGTTTTTTATGATTCAATTCTTTACGATGCATGAAATTTTACATACGTACCGTTTTTGAGTCTTTGACGAAAAAACACCTTCCCTTCTTTTCATGCTTCGTGAAGAAGAATTTTCATTTATCGCAACAATATCCATAGTGTTCTGATGAAGAACATCCAAACTTCGTGAAAATATTTTCCGAAGCTACATTCCGAAGATCAATATTGTATCCCCTTCTTGTGCCATATGCAGAATGATGTATGATGCTTATGCTATGCAAAATGATGTGATGATGTTATGCTATGAGAAAAGGTATTCGTTCCGAAGCTACACACACATCCCTGCAATAAAATACATAATCTTTTTTGAATCAGCGTTGACTTTTCGCTGTAAGCCTCCCTTAGGAGCTTCTTCGCCTTTTACTTCAGCGGAATCAGCGTTGACTTTTCGCTGTAAGCTCTGCATTCCCTTAGGAACGACTTTGGAGCTTCTTCGCCTTTTACTTTCGGCGGAATCAGCGTTGACTTTTCGCTGTAAGCTCTGCATTCCCTTAGGAACGACTTTGGAGCTTCTTCGCCTTTTACTTTCGGCGGAATCAGCGTTGACTTTTCGCTGTAAGCTCTGCATTCCCTTAGGAACGACTTTGGAGCAAAAAACTTACACTGCGCTCCTTTTGGAACGACTTCTTGTTGCTTCGAAGAATTCATATCATGTCTTCTTTGTTAAAATAAATTTAATAATCCGAAGGTCCTCCTTGCTATTGCAAACTTTTAAGCTCCAACAACTTAAGCCTGTGTAGAAGATATGTTTTCCTTGTGGCAAACAACAAAACTATTACTTGAAATTTAAAAGGTGTCCTTTATTACACAGAATATAAAACTGAATGGAAAAGACTGCTGTTGAGGTAGGATATTTGTCAATAGATGTGCTTCGACTCTGGCACAGTGCTATTGACTGTGCGAGCTTCGGATTGTTCTCTGAAGTCCCTTTGATGTGGAGCATATTGGCTCCCTTCTGGCTGGTGACCTTGTTGCAGCGGTGGTGGAGGCGGAGGCTGTTGCCAGGAAGCTTGAGGTTGACTCGCCGAAGCAACAGAAACTGCAGGGTGGTTGCCTACGTATTCTGGGATGTAAGGCGAATGGTACGAAGCAGTATGCATGACTTGCTTCGGCTGAGCTTGTTGTGCTGCAGCTTCGGCTATCTCCTTTTGCTTCTGGATGGTAACATGGCACATCCTGGTGGTATGACCCTTGTTTTCACCACAGAACAAGCAAAATATTCTCCTTGGTTGATCTCCAAATCTTCCGCCGAAGCCCCTGGCGCCTCTGCCTCTTGGAGCTAGTGGCCGAAAGAAGCTTTGTTGTTGCCCCGAAGCCTGTGAGGAGCACTGTGGCCTTTGCTGCTGACTCCCCTTATCATCATTTTGAGTAGAGTTGTGAATTGACCTAACGTGCCTCGGATAGAATCTTCCTCCGAAGCCCCTGGTCATTTCGGAAAACCTGAAAGCCTCCTCCCTTCTTTGGCGAAAATCATTGTCGGCACGAATATACTCGTCCATCTTTTGGAGCAGCTTCTCCAAAGTTTGAGGAGGCTTCCTAGCAAAGTACTGAGCTGAAGGCCCAGGCCGAAGTCCCTTGATCATGGCCTCAATGACAATTTCGTTGGGCACCGTTGGCGCCTGCGCCCTCAAACGCAAGAACCTCCTGACATACGCCTGAAGGTATTCTTCGTGATCCTGGGTGCACTGGAACAGGGCCTGAGCAGTGACCGGCTTCGTCTGAAACCCTTGGAAGCTGGTTAACAACATGTCCTTCAGTTTTTGCCATGAAGTGATCGTTCCTGGTCGAAGGGAGGAATACCAGGTTTGAGCAACACTCCTGACAGCCATAACAAAAGACTTTGCCATGACTGCAGCATTGTCACCATACGAAGATACTGTTGCTTCGTAGCTCATCAAAAACTGCTTCGGGTCTGAATGACCGTCGAATATGGGAAGCTGGGGCGGCTTGTAGGACGGAGGCCAAGATGTAGCCTGCAACTCAGCGGACAGAGGAGAAGCATCATCAAAAACAAAATTTCCATGATGGAAGTTGTCATACCAGTCATCTTCGTTGAGGAAACCCTCCTGATGAAGGTTTTGGTTCTGAGGCCTTCGGTTCTGCTCATCGTGAGTAAGATGGCGAACTTCTTCAGAAGCTTCGTCTATCTGCCTTTGCAGTTCAGCTAGCCTGGCCATCTTTTCCTTCTTCCTCTGCACCTGTTGATGAAGCATCTCCATGTTTCTGATCTCCTGGTCTAGCTCATCCTCTTGCGGTGTCGGGCTGACAGCCTTCCTCTTCTGGCTTCGGGCCTCCCGAAGAGAGAGAGTCTCCTGATTGAGGTCCAGTGGTTGCAGAGGTGCAGCCCCAGTTGCTGAAGCTTTCTTCGGCGCCATAGCGAAGGTTTATGATCGCCGAAGGTGTTAAAAAAACTCAAAGGGTGATAGTGAGTTCACCGGAGGTGGGCGCCAATGTTGGGGACTTGTTCTCAAATGCTTCGGATTAAGAACAAGGCAACATAAAAGTGTTAAATGATAAAGTCCTTCGTCCTCTGAAACATTATTTCCCTTCGGGATATAA
Source organism: Zea luxurians (assembly GCA_029449295.1). Lineage (NCBI taxonomy): Eukaryota > Viridiplantae > Streptophyta > Magnoliopsida > Poales > Poaceae > Zea > Zea luxurians. Next base: position 153,996,317 of record JAOPSE010000006.1, on the reverse strand, counting down.
TGTATTTCGGATGAAGGTCACAAACAACATACCTTCGTAAGCACAATAAACGATGATGAAGAACTTATATGTAACATAAGAAGTAATATAAACATTTAAATATTATCACAACGTCATTTCTATTTTATTATCATAGAAAAATAGAAATGATTTCAGATTACAAGTGTACCTTCGAATTGCAGGAAGGCAAAAGTATAAGGATGACGCAAAAGCAAATGCCAAGTCAGCGTGAACAGTACGGGAGTACTGTTCATCTATTTATAGGCGTGGGACGCAGCCCATGTAAAAATACATTCATGCCCATTACATTTGCTAATGACTTATGGGAATCTATTAAGGCCTAAGTAGTCTTTTCATCTTTAAGTCGGTTCCTCTTTCTGCTATCGCGACGAAGCTTTCCTGCGCATAGCTTCGGCTGTGCACCATCCTTCGTACAGCTTGGTAATCAGCCCGTCCTTCATCTCAATCCCCCTTCGTCTGGCTTAGGCTTCGTCCTGACCGTACTCCATGTTCATAATCTGAGTCCGAAGATACCTGTTCATATAATTCACTTGGAAAACATTGTCAAATCATGTTTTTGAGGACCTTCGGAGGACGAAGGCCCCCAACAGATAATGACCTGCACAAGTGTTGCACTACATTTGCTAAAAGTTTCACTCGTGATAACTTATGTGATGTTGATCTTGATGCTTTTTTGTCTCTGAACTAAAGGTGTTGCATGCTACTTTGCTTGATCGATTGTTGTCTGCGCCTAGTATTCTTTAGTTTCTTACCGTCATAGATTGTTATCCAAATGTCAACAAGAATCTCTTAATTATCCCTGTGAGTAGCTTCAGCTGAAAGAAGTTTCTCAAAATTAAAACTACTCAAAAACTATTTGAGATATATAAAGCCGGTGATAAGGGGTGCCATGTTCTGCTAGTACTGGATCGGATTCGGAGGATTACATGATCCATCCGATCCGCGAGCTAGCGCCCTACTGGCATCCACGCGACCACGCTGTTTCCTCCAATTCTTTAGCCAATCCGATCGAGAGACAGGCACGGCAAAAGCTCTTGCTGCTCACTGGCTCACTGCTGATACGCCCGGCCCATCGTATACCAAATGCATGCATGCATGGACACATAAACGCTGGAACTGCAGCCACCACAAATTCTTATTAATCCCATTCTAAATTATCACACACATATAATTTAAATATGCATAAGAAATATTATAGCATCATACTTTAAAAATTAAATATACATGATATAAGCTAAATATGTGTATTTTAAATTAAAATGTGTCGCTACATGTATTTAAAACTTATATATACTGCTACATGTGTGCTTTAAATTTAATTATACATAACCAATATAATTTAGCACGCGTCTGTGTATGTTTGGTTAAAAAGGTGTCCCTGTCATATTGCTTATGCATATAGGCAAAACAAAAATAGATTCCAATGATAACGAAGAAGAGTTTTAGTTTTCTCGTCTTTTACCGGGCACAGAATGGTACTACTGCTTTTCGCAGGCGGACCGTGGAGGAGACGGTGACTTGAATCATTGAATGACACTGCGCGCCCAGGTGCACCTGCTGGTGGTGGCCTGGCTTGATGTGCCAAAAGAAAATTGGCGAGTCAGTTTGTCAGCTGCCTACTAACGCATATACTCTTGTACAGTTGTACTACTCCTGCCTCCGTACACAGTACGTATATGTAGAAAGCATGCACGATGAGGTCTTGACGTCTTGTGGATTTGGGTCAACCCGTTTTAATTTTGATTATGATACAAGTTTCAACATAAATAAATAGTTTTTAAAGGAGAGGAAAATTGAGTATTGCGTGGGATGGAACTCTCTAAATAAACCGTAAAATTAATTGACTAAATTTTCCGTTAAAAACAGGCGTTTCGTCGGTTTTTTTTCCTTTTAAAAACAATGACCTTCCTTTCAACCATTCCGGCGACTCCTCGGCTCCTTCCCTTTCGTGTCATCTTCTCGTCGTCGGCCCTATAAGTAACCGCCCATCGTCTCTTCTCCTCTTCCCCCAGATTTGCTAGGCCACCACCGTACCCACACCCCGGATCGGATAGTACGTATCGTAGACATGATGGCCCTCCCTGCCATCTTCCACAGCTTTCTTGAACTGCATCATGCATGCAGCAGGCTGTGCTGTGGACGTGATCGAGTTCCAATTGATCCAAGCAAGCAAGAGGGCAGTTCAATAAAGCTGTGGGAAATTGCAGAGAGAGGCCAGTCGTTGATCGGTCGGAGATCTCCCAGAATCGGTCTCGATCGGCCGGAATTTTGGGGGCCGGCCGGGAGGTGGATGATTACCAGGCGCCGCGCGCGTTGGATGATCTACCGCAACATATCACTAGCTAGGTAGGGATTGCTGCAACATGCATCACGAGGTATACAGATATATAATTAGGGTTCTGCTGCAATGTTTTGACTCGTTTGTGATCTGCTGTAATAATAATGGTGGTCTCGAAGCAATTCTAAACAAGTAAACATCATAGTAGCAAGCTAAGGGCTAATTTCTTCTGGGCGATCGCGCTTAATAATTTAGTTGCATGTTTTTTTATTTATGTAAGGTCACTTGAGCTTCGACTTGTGCAGAACAATGCATGAGGTCCACTCTTATGTGCCTCTCCGCGTACGTGACGTGCTTGCGTTTATTTGCCGTTGCTTGTGTGCCGTACGTAGTACACATACGTCCGCTAGGCAACGTTTGCCATGGCTACAACTCAACAGCTAGCTAGCCCCAAAAGTTCTTGGAAGGACGATGTCTCTCAAGGTGCATGCATATGATCTAACGGAGGAGATGTGTCATCTGTCCGTGATCTGTGAGCCAGTGCGGGAGAGACAGCGGATATGGAAGGACGATGCTGCATCTTGTCACCCGGCGGGAAGTACAACAGGTAAAGGATGCAATAATCTAGCTACAAATTAAAAGGAAGAGTTTGTGCGTATAAAAGCTAATATAGGGGTAACATATATACGTTAGTCCTGTCCAATTAAAATAAATAATACCTTGCACCGTTGCATGACTTATGAATCATGTCATATACTCACTCCGTTTCGTTTTTAGTTGTCGCTGTATAGTGCAAAATTGAACTATCCAGCGACAACTAAAAAGAAACGAAGGAAGGAAGTATATGTTAAATACTTTTACGATCATTGAGTATGTACAATATACGCTATATCGCTATCATGGTCCGTAGAAAATTCTAGACGACGACGTTGCCCTTTTAATCCTACACCATTTCTCGAAGGCTTCGTCCAAAAAGAATACACATAGTTTTTAGTATCGTTACATAATGTACAGATATTGGTAATACTTTGTATGAATACATACCTTACAAAGTGAAATGTTTTTTTTTTTGGCCGAAGGAAATAGCGTGTAGCTAGCTATAGCTATAGCTATAGCTAGGGAAAGAACCAGAAAGCGGTGGGATGCAGTTTCGGGCCGTAGAAGGCATGCCTGCCACTGCCATTCACCCTTTGCTTGCTTGCTTGCAGTGAAATCCATATTCCATTATTATTCCTGGCAGTGGCGGCAGCTCCGTAGACCGTAGGAGAACTCCTATCTGGTCATCAAGATTCAAGCAGGGCGCCATGGCCATGGCCGCTGGCCGGCCATGCATGACATGAGCGAGAAGGCAACTGAGATCAGACGACGACAGAGGACCAGATCTGCAGAGAGGAGACCAGATGGCGTCTGGCCTGGCCTGGCCTGGCCCTACGAATGGTGTGGTGACGGACAGCCTAAGGCCTGTGGCTGTCACTGCCTCACTGCACGAGCTGCTGGGGCTACACGTACGTGGGCCCGCTGCCGACGCGCGGGCGCGGCCTGCCTGTCAGTGGCCCTCCCTTGGTGCCTTGTGCCGACCTTGATGCGCGATGGAATGATGGATGGGGCATGCACCTTTCTGAATCCTGATTCCTGAGTGGTGGCGTGTAGTGACTTGCCCCATTCGGCTCCTCCGGATTTTGAGAATCCGGTCGTGTAGATTTTGATCCAAAACATGCTGGACAATTTATCGGAAACTTAACCCAAATATTTTGAAGTCTTCAAATGTAATCAAACTTGTAGAATTCCTTTTATCGGCTTTCTTAAAATCTTTTTGGGATCCAAACGCCACATCATGAGACCGTGGGCAAGGGAAGCCAAGGGAAGGGAAAAGCTGCGCCTTCCCTGTCACTGCCTGTGGGGTAAAGCCAAAGCCAACGCCAACTTGACAGCAGATGGTATCTCAGCTTTTCAGAATGTGCGTGTCTCTGCCTGCCTGCCACGACAGTGTGGTCTTTGGGTACCCGTTTTTTTTTAAAAAAAAACCATTGGTTGTTAGAATTATTTGTTAATGTTATGTTAATCATGACGGCCACCTTTTAACGGTTCAGCAAATCTGGATATGTGAGTACATGATTGGCAGTTCGGAGTATAATTCAAATTTTCAGATAAGCCACCAATTATACTCACTAACTTTAGCATAAGTTAGTATACGTATGCAACATGTCTCTTGACTTCGCCAATATGGAGCACAAAGGTGGTATCGACGACGAATACGAATGTCGAGTGGGTTCATGTTAATAGACTAAAAGGTGTGAAGGACGGGTTCTGAGGCTTAGACTAGAGGATGGGAGAAGCTAGAAGACTGGCCATGATGGCTGGCATTTGAGGGCATCGATAAGTGCGATAGTATATGGGGAGTATACCATGTTAACTAAGTTAAGACGATGGTGGTAATGGAAGATAACTTGGTGACCGAACAATCGAGGACAAACAATGGCATCAAGATCATGAGGCGAGTATATGAAGTACGCTACTCACAAGTTTCTGGGTTTGGTTCTCAAAACCCATGCGAAGTTCTGACGGGAACTAGAGGTGCCATGTGGCATCACCATAAAACTTGCGTTGATGCGATGCAAAGTCGTGAAGAGGTCGTAGTTGTCAGATCTACAAACCTTGAGTTGGACCATAGCGCCTTTAGGATTAAGTGGTGCACCTCTAATTACCTAGGGATAGGTTGAGAATATGTAATAGCCCTATAAATAATGGGAGACTAATCCAAATGGCCTTGTCTATCTAGCACGTCATTTCATTCGATCCTTGTAGGTTATCCCCTTACACTAGTCTCTTATTGAAATCTGTAGATGATTTTAGACATTCAAATGTGTGACCTGACTCCATAACTAGCTAGTGAATCTAGTGACTCTATATACCAGAGGTACCCGAGAATGCCTCAACGACCAAGACCCTGGCACGTGCGTTTGAGAACCCGGCTACACTATTTATTAGGGACTTGGCCCACATGACAGGAAAAGGCATGACTCGTCTGAGAAGATAATGATGTAGCATCTTATCAGATCAATATAAATGTCGATGTCCATGTAATATGGTAGTGTCCAAATGATAAGGAAAACTTGCATGTAAAGATAGAACTAAGAGTTCTTGATAGACTCAGTTAGTACGATATCTATCCTTATATGATATGATACCAGATAACCTTCTTGTAACCACTCTCCTCCTTGGACTAAAAAAGAAGGGATGAGGCATCCCAAGAGGGCTGATCATCAAATCATAAGCAATAGCCACTAACACATACACATGATGTAGAGTATTATCTCGCATTAAGAGTTCGGTCCTGTCTACGTTTACGGTTTACCTTCAGTTATCAATCTCGTAAAGTCGCGATACGCCAAATCAATTTCGAATATTCCTCGACACTATCCATAACGAGCATCAAAATCCTAATCATACTAAATACTTATATTTCTTCACATCGTAACAATAATCCATCATTAGGCAACCATCAGGTCATCATATCAATTCAAAAGAATGGATATCTAAACATGTTTGGAATTAAGCAGCAAAACATTTTATGCAGTATCTTGAACATGGCCTCTACGGGTTGCGTCTAAACGTAGGATCAACATGATCACGGTGGAATATGTTAGACTTGCCTCCGTCGATGCATGTCCATGTCGTCGTCCTAGGCAAACTTCTGCCGGTAGTTCAGGTCTTTTGAGAGCACTGATCCTCGACGCCCTCGTTCTTCAGATGGTTCACTTCGTTCTTTAAAAACACGGAATGACCAAAATATGCAAACAAACACAAATTGTTCATATATATATATATATTTAAATAAGTTATAAAGATTTTGAAACATTATGATGGGTATAATTTGATTTTAGATAAATCTAGGAAGAAGAATCAATGGAATCGGAGCTTATGCATGGGAGAGATATTTTGATTGTACGTGGCCGCTAATTAACCACAGTGAGAGAAAATAAAACGATATTAGTAAATGAGAGTGTGTGACCTCGTGCTGCTGTTATCTGTTGGCGAGTTTGTTGGATAGATGTTTTTGTGCTTTATATCAGATGGGTCCACCTGTCATATGCATGCAGGTGTGTGGTGGAAGGAGAGGCTTGCTGCTGCTCGTCCGTCATGGATGGAAGCTGAAGCTCGTACGGAGCTCTCTACAAGCACGGAGGGGAACAAACAACTATGAACACAATTAATGGACTGGAGGAAACGGAGGAGGCGCAACTGAATGACGACTGAGCTGCTCACCTTGCTCACGAGTAAGATCGGCCCCGTCCCGTCACCCGTGTGCTGCTTGCGGACAGAACGATAGTGTGAGGGAGAGAGCTGGAGCTACGAAGGGCGCGAAGGGCTCAGCTGCTGAGTGCTGAGTGGTGTGGCTGAGGAGAGAGAGGCGCTCGGCGCCGCCGCGTTAATTTTATAGGCCGGAGAAGAAGAAAGCAAAACCGATCCGCATCACTCGGACAAAATCAAACCAAGCTGCACGAGTAGTTAGTGGATACTCATCATAAAGCACGAGGGATTCGAAGAAGTAACTTACATTGGCATATATATATATATATATATATATATATATATATATATATATATATATATATATATATATATATATATATGTATGTATGTATGGCCAATTAACATCACACCTCACTAGCTACAGAATATAATTCCAGAGAGTCCTTGTTATGTCATTTCTTCCCACAGCTTTCTTGACCTTCGTCTTCGGAGATGAGAGAGAGAGAGATATATATTCGAAGAAAGCTGCCGTTCCAAGAGAGAGAAGAAGAAGAAGTTCAAGAAAGCTGTGGAAAGGCATGGCATGGACTTGAAGAGTTGAGAGGCTACACATACATACACACTGCATATTGTTGCTCTCTCTAACCTATATGCTGCTGCCATGCATTTTTCAATGTCTCTCTTGATCTCCTTCCTTATATAACCAGGAACTAGCTCGGCGCGGCTGCCCTTAGCTTGTCGCCACTATGCGGCTGTTCTATAATGCAAGAGATGATACGTACGTAGACGGTGGACCTGACCTCATGCAGGAGGAGTAAGAAGAAGCGGAGAGGAGAGTGTAGCCAACGCATGCAATTTACCGAACGAAGCAGCTGACATGTGTGTGGTCTCAAATCCCAATGATGTTAGAACAAGAAATGAAGGTTTCGTGGAGGACATGCTGGAGGGACCTGACGAGTTAAAAAAAAGGACATGGCATGTCATGCAATGCAATGCAGAGGCTAGCTATGCACTGCAGCTTGCTGGAGCTTCATTGGACAACCTTTGTCTGTTCTATTACAGAAGTACACCGTACCTCTATTGAAAACAAAAAAAAAATGTCTGGGGGAAACAATATACATAATGCTTCTTGCAAACATCCAATCTTGCAATACTACCATGCAGTACTGTACTGGGCTGGTAGAAAATAGTGAGAGAAATCTGCTGGATATATTATAGAGTGGTCCAGAAACTATAGCTAGCAAGCAAGGCCGGTAGATCTATAGATGCATGCATGATGCATGGGACGAAGATTCAGTTGATGAGAGTTTGAGTTTAAGCTGGTGCCTGGTGACTGCTAAATTTCAGCAGCAGCCACCCGATCCTCGCGTGCGTACTACACCCGTTGCATACTATGCATGCGCCGTGGGCGTCGCTCGTCGCATGCACTGCACAAGCATGCATGCATGCCCGTCCCGGCGTCCCCTCCCTGCAGAAAGGGCACAGGCACAGCAGCAGGGCAGACGGGGGGCGCCACCATTCCGATCTACCCTCCCGCGGGTGCGATCGATTTGGCACTGCACGATCTGGTACAGGTACAGAGGTACGGTCCTGCCCTCACATGCATATCCTGCACGGTGCAGACTGCAGAGAGGCTGAATCATATTGCTCGCTCGGTTTATCTACAACACTTCATGTTCCTAATTTCTTGTGGGTTTTATTAGACTTAGTCTAGAAAAAGTGTCCAAACTTTCCTTATAGATATGAACGAGGTACGACTGATTGAGACACACAATTTAATTAAACCAATCTTTTTACCTTCATTTTTAGTCATGTATCTAGAGTCGGGGTGGTAGTTGGCTCTAAATTTTACACTATAAAAAATAAAAGATCGGATTGTATTTGGATTGAGCGATATTTCTATCCGTTTTTTACCCAAAATTAATTATGGGCTTAAACGAATCATGCAGAAATTTTTAGTCCGTTATCCATTACCACCCTACATTACCTTTTTATTTTCAATCCTATATCTATTCCAACCATCTTCTCCCTCTCTTCGCTCTACAACCCTAGAGTCCATCCTCTCCAACGGGTCCCTCCCGAGAGTTTGGATCTAGGTTTACCCGAGAGCTCTCTGTGCGTCATCGGACGGTCTGACACACATGGAACGGTTTGGTGATCTACCATGGATGATTCGATGAGGAGCAAAGCCGACCCAAGTTCCCGTCTGTCGCGTGCAGGCCATAGGGTTTGTTAGTATTTAACCTAAAAAGGCGTTAACATTCTTTTGACGACTCCACTAGAGAAGAAAGCTTTGGATCTACAAAGTCGATTTCAGTGGCCGATTCTAAAGATCTCATCAACGTTTCCATAGACAACAACGCAAGGTCAACTGTAGAGAATTTATCGGTCGTTGAGTGAAGAATTTGAATAAGTTGGACGAGGAGACCGATCAACGTCAAACTCAGATTTGGAAATTAGTTGATAGATAACAATGGGGAAAATAGAAGAAGGTAGATTTGGAAATAGTTTAGGTTTCCATTTCCATGAAAAAAATTTATTAGTTTTTTTTTATTTCTTAAAATGCTCAAATCAGCTTAAACTACACGACATTGGTAATAAAGGTCATGAAACAAGTTATGTTTTTCTATGTAACTAGATATATAGATTTCTTAATATGTGAGCTATACATGTTGTTGTCGTAAGCACGGACATATATCCAGTAAACAAGAAAACTGCAATGCAGTAGAGTGTAGACCCGTAAATAAAAAAAACTGCTAGTTTTTTAATTATACGGAGAAAAATAATGCTCCGGTTTCAATAAAAACGTCGCTTCATATTCATATGTTACCACCGCTCAAAAGGTCCACTTGCAGGGCGAGACATCATAAGTTGGGCTATGTATGGGCCATGCGTATGCTCTCGGTAAACAACCTTGGGCTATAATCCGAACGGGCCGTGTATCAGGCCAACCGGGAATGGAGCACAACGCACACGTCCGCGGCCATCTTCTTCTAGCACAAGTCGAGGGCCACCGCTCCGCATCTTCTTCCAGAGCAAGTCGAGCGCGGCGGCCACAAAACCCAGTCCCATACGCACCCGTCCGTTCCGCGCGATCAGCCGAGCGATGTCGTCGTCGGCGCCCGCACCGGCCGCCATGGCCGTGGACGACGCGGAGGACGACCAGCTCGCCTCCATGTCCACGGAGGAGATCATCAGGGCCTCCCGTCTCCTCGACAACGAGATCCGCGTCCACAAGGTGCGGAAACCCTAGCCCTAGCCCCGCTGCGCGTCGCCCAGAGTGTGGGGACTGTTCTGAATGATTTAGGATGTTTTGGGGTGGGTGTTCGTAGGACGAGCTGCAGCGGTCGAACCTGGAGCTGGAGTCTATCAAGGAGAAGACCAAGGAGAACCAGGAGAAGATTAAGCTCAACAAGCAGCTGCCGTACCTCGTCGGCAACATCGTCGAGGTTTGTTTCTCGCCTCGATTGGCTGACGCTGTTGATGGTTCATCTTCTTATCCCTTGTATTTGGTGACTGGGTAGGTATGTTTGGGCTATCGATCTGGTTCAGTTCTGTTGGTTGGGTTTTCATAATTTTACTTTAGTCTGTACACACTGGTTAGACGCGGCAGGTTTAGTTTCAGGATGCCTATGGCTTGGTTAGGACTCAGTAGCCCATCTGCTACTACAATCTAGAAAGAAGTTCCTAGTAGCAACGGTACTAGGAAGAAGTTCATAGTTACAACAGTACTGTGAAGAAGTTCATAGTTACTATTAGTACTGAGTTAGTTAGTTTATTTCGATGCTGTTGGTCGGGTTTTCATAATTTTACTTTAGCCTGTACACACTGGTTAGACGCAGCAGGTTTAGTTTCAGGATGCCTATGGCTTGGTTAGGACTCAGTAGCCCATCTGCTACTACAATCTAGGAAGAAGTTCGTAGTAGCAACGGTACTAGGAAGAATTTCATAGTTACAACAGTACTGGAAAGAAGTTCATAGTTACTATAGTACTGAGTTGGTTAGTTTATTTCGATGGCGTACATACTTTGATGCCTTCTGGTGTGAAAATAAAATGCACTCTTGTGAATCATTGAGCCTAATAACATTCTAAGATTTTCATATTTCGAAGTTTTTAAGATGTAAGGAAGCTGCATACCCAAGGTGGACGATATGGGCTCCGTTACTTATATGCTTCTCAACTGTTTTAGATTTTGGAAATGAACCCTGAGGATGAGGCTGAAGAAGATGGTGCTAACATCGATCTGGACTCACAAAGGAAAGGAAAATGTGTTGTTCTGAAGACATCCACCAGACAAGTAAGTAAACTTGCATGAAATTTCTGTAGCCAACTATGAACCTTATCATATACTAACTTTGTCCATCAATGGCCAATCAAGCACTTGAACTTTGAATTGATTTGAATGCATTATCTTTGTCTGCTGATAAACATTGATTTCTTTCAATACAACTTTATTTAGTTCCACATTCTTTTTTTGTTCCGTCGATCTTGTGCTTTATGAAGAGTTCAGGTTCATTGTTCATTGTTGGGTTAACTGCAGACCATATTCCTTCCTGTAATTGGGTTAGTTGACCCCGATAAGCTGAAGCCTGGCGATTTAGTTGGAGTTAACAAAGACAGCTACTTGATATTAGATACATTGCCTTCAGAGTATGACTCACGGGTTAAGGCAATGGAAGTAGATGAGAAACCTACTGAGGATTACAATGACATCGGCGGACTTGAGAAACAGGTAATTTGCTTTCCAGAACTCGGGGTTAACTGTTATATCAGCACTACTGTTGTGGATTTGTTACATTGCAAGCAAGCAGTAATATGATGTTTGTTATAACACAGATTCAAGAGCTTGTGGAAGCAATAGTGTTACCAATGACACACAAGGACCGATTTCAAAAATTGGGCATTCGTCCCCCCAAAGGGGTTCTTTTGTATGGACCCCCTGGGACCGGGAAAACGCTCATGGCTCGTGCATGCGCTGCACAGACTAATGCAACATTTCTGAAATTGGCTGGTCCACAACTTGTCCAGGTAGGTAATTAAATTCGTGAAATCAATATCTGGAATATCTCCAAAATTTTAAATTTGAATGTACAATGTACTAAAATATATTATACAGATGCTAGGGTTCAGCTCTCCAACTAACCATTTGAGCATTTTACATTCTGTTTGTGATTTGCGGGTTACAGTTGGCCTGGTCAATAACTTGCGATTTAGATAATTGAGCAGTGTGATTCATTAGTGCGATCTGTTTTTGGCAATCAATGCAAACACATTAACATCTTTGTGAATATTTGGCACCTGCATACTGGGTGGAAATCGAAGTTGTAGATTGATTATCGGCATTATATTAGGATATGAATCTAAGCTCCATTTTAATTGCTAGAATATTTGTCCCATAATTGTTGACACTTTTTTTCCTGAAATACTGTGAGGTCAATTTTCAGTTCTATTCTTGATTAGCTTTCCTTAGTTTAATTTAGATAAACATTAACATCTTTGTGAATTGTTTCAGATGTTCATTGGTGATGGAGCTAAGCTTGTTAGAGATGCTTTTCAGCTTGCTAAGGAGAAAGCCCCGTGCATCATCTTTATTGATGAAATTGATGCCATTGGAACAAAGCGTTTTGACAGGTACATTTTTCATTTAGTTTGTCATCCAGTCTAATGTCTTTTCTAACACCTTTTAACCTACATCAGTTTGTGACCAAGTTTGATAGACATTTTAACAAGCTTAGTGATTAAATTTGGTTAATATATGGTGTGGTCAAATTTTCCTTGACATTTTCAATAAAATGCCATTTGCAGCTGTATTTTGCACATCCTGTTTTTCTCACCTGTTGCTAACTTGTTAGCCTTGGTGGATAAATAATTTGAAAACTTTTGGTTAGTGTGTTATTATGATGATTATTTGTTCTTAACTCATACGCTGTGTTCTCCTTTACTAATTAATTTGTGAGCACAATTGCTTTTTGTGAGTGCAAGAGTCTCCTAATATTTTTCTTTGTTTCATTTTACTACAGTGAAGTTAGTGGCGATAGAGAAGTGCAAAGGACAATGTTGGAATTGCTGAATCAGCTTGATGGATTTAGCAGCGATGAGAGGATAAAGGTCAGCATTCAACCTCGAACCTATTTGTTATTACTGTCTTGATGCTTTGTCTCAGGTTTTGTTCAGTTGCAGGTTGAGAAGGTATAAAGTTACCTCTATTGATCATGATATGAGAGATAGATGAACTGATATTTTTTCCCAATGTCTTATTTAATATCTGGTGTACTAAACGTTTGATTGTTGTGTGGCTTACAGGTGATAGCTGCAACAAATCGTGCTGATATTCTTGATCCTGCTCTGATGAGATCTGGTCGTCTGGACCGTAAGATTGAGTTCCCTCATCCATCAGAGGAAGCAAGAGCTAGAATCCTGCAGGTATTTTGCTCGGGCCACTAAAATATGTTGTACTAGCTCAGTATGGCCTCCCCCAGTATTTGCTCCAAAACTGTTGATATCTTCCCCCCTAAGGTCTAGTTTGGAAGCCACAAAACCTAAGGTGATTGGAGGGGCTAGAATCCCTTTCTTATTTAATTTTGAATAAGAAGGGGATTCTAGCCCCTCCACCCCCTTCAGTTTTGTGGCTCCCAAACTAGCACTAAAGGTTCCAAAATAACGCCGATCTATGTTGTGTTGTGTAGATCCACTCGAGGAAAATGAATGTGAATCCAGATGTCAACTTTGAAGAGTTGGCGCGTTCAACCGATGATTTCAATGGCGCTCAGCTAAAGGCTGTTTGCGTAGAGGCTGGCATGCTCGCTCTACGCCGAGATGCTACAGAGGTTACCCACGAGGATTTCAACGAGGGGATCATCCAAGTGCAGGCAAAGAAGAAGTCCAGCTTGAATTACTACGCGTAAGGGGGGAACGCCCCGTACTTGGTGATCATTCAGTTGTTTGTGACACTGCCATTGTCTGGGCAGGCTAATTTACTATTTGTACTATAAGCAAGCTGTTGCTTTTGTGTCTTACTCCGTATGAGAGTATCATTTATGAAATATTAACCAAGTCGCATCCAGCTCCTATGATGTTCCCTCTGCCTGCCGTATTGGTTTCTTTCTCCTCACGGAGAGGAGCTCGGCCTTCCACGACTGCACATTTGCTCTGTTTTCAGAAGTTCGTGTGTTTAATGATAGAAAATCAGGTGGGAAAGCTTCCCCATTTGACTACCATCTTTTTTTTAAAAAAAAAATCAGATCTGGTTGTTGCAGAACTTCAGAATGAGCTGTTGTTTCCCTCGTACAAGAGAGAGAACTGCAGCACCGCTGCTGCTGTTACAGAACCCGGAAAACCAAGTTGTGAGGCAGCTAGAGCTAGGGCTGGTGGTCCGCACTGGCACCGGGACGGATGGAGATTACGGAAAGCATGACGGTATGGTGAAGCCGCGACACATGTAGGCGAGCAGGACGTACACGATTACGGTGAGGATGAATATCACTGCAGCTCTGCAAAAAGACCAGTGGAAGAGTTACAGGGACAGGCGATTGTTACCCTAAAATGTGCAAGACAACAAGAAGAACATGGCGTACGTGAGCTTGACGTTCCTCCACCACATGGTGTTCCTGAAGCGGCGAGCTTGGCGCTTGAAGCGCATCGTGTTCCCCTGCATGGTTGCCGTCTTGTCCACCAGCACCTCCAGACGGTCACCCCTCTCCAGCACCCTGTCGATGTTGTCCATCATCACGCTCCGGACCTGCAAGCAGATTAACGTTTCAGTCAAGCCGCCAATATAATGGAAGAAGAAGAAGAACAAGAACAGGTTGGCAATGGCGTAGGAAGGAGCACCTGGTCCATCTCTCCCCTCATGCGATTTATCCTGTCCGCGCTGGCGTCGTTGGAGTAGTAGTCCATCTGCTGGGCCAGAACGCGGGAGAACTCGTCGTTCATGGCGTACGCCAGCGCGGTGAGCGCCGCGCGGCCGTACGCCTTGACGAACCTCCCGTGGATGTCCTCCAGGAACGCGAAGGGGACACGCCCTGATCCAGAAATGCCACATCGATCTATTGTGAGTTTCGGACCATATCTCATCATTATTACCAAACTGCAGGTTGGTTGCGACGATCGACGACGACCAAAACGTGCACTGGTGCTTACGCCCGGCGGCGTCGTCGGCCATGCAGAGCGCCGTGAGGCCGTCGGTGCGCTTGACGTGGAACACGTGGAGGTCCTGCGTGTACGACACGTTGCAGTCGTCGTCGCCGCCGCCAGGGAGGCGCTCCAGGACCTGCCGCGCCACGGCGCCCGCGTTGCCGCCCGCCGCCGCCGCGCCGTAGTGCTCCGCCAGCACCACCGCGCCGCGCGCCACCACGCCGTACTCGATCTTGCCCATTGCTCAGGCCGGAATAATTAATCCAACGCCCGCCCCGGTCGCACGTACGTCGTCGCTAGTTCAATTCCCGCCGGCCGACGATCGGGATCGATCTCGCATGCACGTGCGAAGCACCCTCTTCGTTCCTCGCTCGCTGCTAGCTGTTTCCTCTCCCCCCTCTCGCGCGCGTGGCGAAAGAGATGGAGGGGAGCCGGGAGCGAACAGGTAGGACAGGAGAGAGAGAGAGACTCCTCCTGAGCCTGTCTCGCTTGTTTGACCCCCAACATTCCGCGCGCGCACGCGCACCGCGCTGTTTATAGGCACTCGCTACGACCACGGCGAGGGGAGGGGACCATAGCCACCCTGTGGATACGCTTATTTTTGGACCGGCTTGTGATGGTCACGGACTCATGGCACAGATTGCCAACGTGACGTTCTAAAACTTTTTTTCTTTCCAAGAGTCCAATTTTTACTTCCTCAATTTGTAAAGCATTTATTTTTACGCTCTGAAAGGTTTTTTATTTTTTTATTGCGTTATTTTTCATGTAAAAATAATTGGATATTTTATTGATTTTTAAATAAATGTTAGATTTTTTATAGCCGAATCTGTTACGAGGGGAGTATCTCTACCTCTCTTTATATAGTCAAGAGGACATGTGCACCATTCTAGTCCTAGTTAGATACGATGGAAGAATTCCAATCCTTTTATAAAAATTGTCCTTCCTATATCCGAATCTGTTACGAGGGGAGTATCTCTACCTCTCTTTATATAGTCAAGAGGACATGTGCACCATTCTAGTCCTAGTTAGATACGATGGAAGAATTCCAATCTTTTTATAAAAATTGTCCTTCCTATAGCCGAATCTATTACGAGGGGAGTATCTCTGCCTCTCTTTATATAGTCAAGAGGACATGTGCACCATTCAGTCCTAGTTAGATACGATGGAAGAATTCCAATCCTTTTATAAAACTTGTCCTTCCTATAGCCGAGTAGATCATTTTTCTTACTATGGAATCTATGCCATTCTTGCTTCATGTCGTTCTAGTAATTCATCTATGCCATCTTACTATGGACTGCTGGCCCGTCGCGTCGTCGGTAGCCAACTGGGCTGAAGCCTTAAGCCTGAGCCTCCAACCCTTGGGGCCCATCTTTTGAGACAGCCTGTTTGGCCCATCTGGTTGACCGGCGGATGGCGGATCGTGTTAGCGAGCCACCACATGGAACTATGGAAGCACGAAAGCTGCCTGCGTTTGTCAAAGCATGAAAGGCATAAAAACTTGGACATATCACATATTCCGCGGATCCTTTTACTCGTTGTGAGATCCGGATATACCAAGGAATGTACACAAGCAACGCCACTCACACTGACATGTCCATGTCAATATCACCCGAAGTACCCCCCACCCCACAACATTTGCTTCACAGCTTATCAAGGCTATTGTATTTATTAGAAGCCTGCGAATAATCACGACTCTGTTTTTCACGTAATAAATATGTGCCCATAATAAATGACATAATTATTCCTTTATCATTGCCTCTCTTATTTCTATTTGAGCTTGCACCATCACGACAAGAGAACGAAAAACATTTCTTCTATATAGGGTTCGATGTTTAGATCTGATATCTACCACAGCAAAGTTACTCGACATGTCATCAACACTACTCTACTACAATATTGTTATTGATGCGGTATGCACCAACTCTCTATCAAACCGGTAGATCCCCTAATATTATCAAATTATCTTACGCAACAGGCTTTTATTTCATTTGTTGAATTAAGAAGCATCACATGTTGTCCTTGACCCACTCTAAATGCATGGTTTAGTAGGTCTCTTTGACCTAGATTAAATTATCACAATCAGATATATGTTGTATATTGATCTCTAAAGTAAGTTACTTAATGTAGATGATTATGTAGAATAAACTAGTAACAAATGTTTTTTTATCTAGTTGGTTCTTAAGAAAGAAAGAAAGAAAAAATTGCAACGGCGATGGTGACACGCACCCATCCACGCAACACACGTCGTTGTGCCTCTCTCACCACATGATACCACGTCGCCACCAGGACACATAAACCCTAGCGGTTGCGGTGTTGTAGACTAGAGGCAAACATGGCAGGAGGGTTACACATGTCGTGTGTCTAGGCCACAAACTAGTGCTTTCCGTAGGCTACAAAATCCATCTTCTTTTAGGGTTAATTTTTCATCTTTTAAGCAGAATTAATTTCTATTACATTTTTATGAAGTAATTATTGAACTTAAATATTTTTTTGATGAATTTGTTTAAGAATTATAATGCATATTTAAACTACATGCATGCTCCCTATTATTATTTATTATATGGTTATTTACTAGAAATAATAAATATAGAAATGCAAGTTTAAAATCAATATTTACATATGATCATTTAAGTTATTGTTGTAGATAATTAGCATGTCTAACTAATATTAAGTTATATTTGCAAAACATACTCTGACAGGAGGCAACATAAATTCACGAAGTTTGCCCTAAATAGCAATAACTACCCTAAATTGAAAGCTTTATGTGAAATATGTTTCACCTAAATCCATTACTAACATAGGTGAAAGTCGCCTAGAGGGGGGGTGAATAGGGCGAAACTGAAATTTGCAAAGTTAATCACAACTACAAGTCGGGTTAGCGTTAGAAATATAAACGAGTCCGAGAGAGGGCGCAAAAACAAATCGCAAGTGAGTGAAGAAGTGAGACGCAAGGATTTGTTTTACCAAAGTTCGGTTCTCGCAAACCTACTCCCCGTTGAGGAGGCCACAAAGGCTGGGTCTATTTCAACCCTTTCCCTCTCTCAAACGGTCCCTCGGACCGAGTGAGCTTCTCTTCTCAAATCAACCGGGAACAAAACTTCCCCGCAAGGACCACCACACAATTGGTGTCTCTTGCCTCGGTTACAATTGAGTTTTGATCACAAGAACAAATGAGAAAGAAAGAAGCAATCCAAGCGCAAGAGCTCAAAAGAACACAACAAATCTCTCTCGCTAATCACTAAAGCCTTGTGTGGAATTGGGAGAGGATTTGATCACTTTGGTGTGTCTTGTATTGAATGCCTAGCTCTTGTAAGTAGTTGGAAGTGTGAAAACTTGGATGACTTGAATGTGGGGTGGTTGGGGGTATTTATAGCCCCAACCACCAAACTAGCCGTTGGTGAAGCCTGCTGTCGCATGGCACACCGGACAGTCCGGTGTACACCGGACACTGTCCGGTGCGCCAGCCACGTCACCCGGCCGTTAGGGTTCGACCGTTGGAGCTCTAACTGGTGGGGTCGCCTGGCTGTCCGGTGGTGCACCGGACATGTACTGTAGACTGTCCGGTGCGCCGCCCACGCGTGCTCTGCTCCTCTGCGCGCTGGCGCGCATTTAATGCTGTAGCAGGTGACCGTTGGCGCAGACTAGCCGTTGCTCCGCCGTTACACCGGACAGTCCGGTGTACACCGAACAGTCCGGTGTACACTGAACATGTCCGGTGAATTATAGCGGAGCGGATTCCCGAAGCTGGCGAGTTCAGAGTCGCTTCTCCTTGGAGCACCGGACAGTCCGGTGAATTATAGTGGAGCGCCTCTGAGTTTTCCCGAAGGCGATGAGTTTAGCTTCAAGTCCTCTGGTGCACCGGACACTGTCCGGTGGCACACCGGACAGTCCGATGCGCCAGACCAGGGTGCCTTCGGTTGTCCCTTTGCTCTTTTGTTTGAACCCTTTTTCTTGGTCTTTTTATTGGCTTATTGTGAACCTTTGGTACCTGTAGAACTTATAAACTTGGGCAAACTAGTTAGTCCAATTATTTATGTTGGGCAATTCAACCACCAAAATCAATTTAGGAAATAGGTGTAAGCCTAATTCCCTTTCAATCTCCCCCTTTTTGGTGATTGATGCCAACACAAACCAAAGCAAATATAGAAGTGCATAATTGAACTAGTTTGCAAAATGTAAGTACAAAGGTTACTTAGAATTGAGCCAATAAATATTACTTACTAGATATGCATGGATTGTTTCTTTATTTTTAACATTTTGGACCACGCTTGCACCACATGTTTTGTTTTTGCAAATTAGTTTTGTAAATCCTTTTCAAAGTCCTTTTGCAAATAGTCAAAGGTAAATGAATAAGATTTTGCGAAGCATTTTCAAGATTTGAAAATTTCTCCCCCGGTTTCAAATGTTTTTCCTTTGACTAAACAAAACTCCCTTTCAATAAAATTCTCCTCTTAGTGTTCAAGAGGGTTTTTAAGATACTAATTTTTGAAAGTGCTACTTTCTCCCCCTTTAGAACACAATAAGATACCAATTTGAAATTTACTAATTGAAAATCATTAGTTTTAAAATTAGGTGGTGGTGCGGTCCTTTTGCTTTGGGCCCCAATACTTTCTCCCCCTTTGGCATGAATCGCCAAAAACGGATACTTAGAATGAAATATAGGCCCTTTCAAACTACTTGCTCCCCCTTTGGCAAACAAATAATATGAGTGAAGGATTATACCAAAGTTAGAGAGTTGCGTGGAGCGACGGCGAAGAATGAGTTATGGAGTGGAGTGGAAGCCTTTGTCTTCGCCGAAGACTCCAATTCCCTTTCAATAGACCTATGACTTGGTTTGAAATTCACTTGAAAACACATTAGTCATAGCATATATAAAAGAGACATGATCAAAGGTATATTTATGAGCTATGTGTGCAAGAGATCAAAAGAAATTCCTAGAATCAAGAATATTTAGCTCATGCCTAAGTTTGGTAAAAGTTTGTTCATCTAGTGGCTTGGTAAAGATATCGGCTAATTGATCTTTAGTATTAATGTATGCAATCTCGATATCCCCCTTTTGTTGGTGATCCCTAAGAAAATGATACCGAATGGCTATGTGTTTAGTGCGGCTATGCTCAACGGGATTATCCGCCATGCGGATTGCACACTCATTATCACATAGAAGAGGAACTTTGGTTAATTTGTAACCATAGTCCCGCAGGGTTTGCCTCATCCAAAGCAATTGCGCGCAACAATGGCCTGCGGCAATGTACTCGGCTTCGGCGGTAGAAAGAGCGACCGAATTTTGCTTCTTTGAAGCCCAAGACACCAAGGACCTTCCCAAGAACTGGCAAGTCCCCGATGTGCTCTTTCTATTGATTTTGCACCCTGCCCAATCGGCATCCGAATAACCAATTAAATCAAATGTGGATCCCCGAGGGTACCAAAGCCCAAACTTAGGAGTATAAGCCAAATATCTCAAGATTCGTTTTACGGCCGTAAGGTGAGATTCCTTAGGGTCGGCTTGGAATCTTGCACACATGCATACAGAAAGTATAATGTCCGGTCGAGATGCACATAAATAGAGTAATGAACCTATCATCGACCGGTATACCTTTTGATCAACGGATTTACCTCCCGTGTCGAGGTCGAGATGCCCATTGGTTCCCATGGGTGTCTTGATGGGCTTAGCATCCTTCATTCCAAACTTGTTTAGGATGTCTTGAGTATACTTCGTTTGACAAATGAAGGTGCCCTCTTGGAGTTGCTTTACTTGAAATCCTAAGAAATACTTCAACTCCCCCATCATTGACATCTCAAATTTTTGTGTCATGATCCTACTAAATTCCTCACATGTAGATTCGTTAGTAGACCCAAATATAATATCATCAACATAAATTTAGCATACAAACAAATCATTGTCAAGAGTTTTAGTGAATAGAGTAGGATCGGCCTTGCCGACTTTGAAGCCATTTGCAATAAGGAGATCTCTTAGGCATTCATACCATGCTCTTGGGGCTTGCTTGAGCCCATAAAGCGCCTTAGAGAGCTTATAGACATGGTTAGGGTACTCACTGTCTTCAAAGCCGGGAGGTTGCTTGTAACATCCCAAAAATCCTAACCTAGGTTTGAAACCCTAATCTACCCTTTCCCTTCTTTTCTTCCTTTAATTCCAAGAACTTCCTTAGATTTTCTTTCATCATATGCATACACCTTGGTTGATCACAAGCACATCACTTAGATTCTATTTTCCAGCACCTAGATTACCCACAAAATAATTTGTTCAAAAGAAAAAGATGCAAAAAGGGAAATAGGATTTGGAAAATAAAAAGAAAAAGAGAAAAACCCTCCCCCCTGCTGGGCCGTTTCCCAGCCCAAACCCGCGGCCTCCCCCCCACTCGCGCCCGCGCTCCCCTCCTCTTTAGGCCCATTTCCGGCCTGCTTCCGCGCGCGCGCGCCAGCCCGCCCAACGCCCTCCCTCCCTCTCTCTGGCAAACCGTCCCCACCCGTCAGCCGCCCTCGCTCGCTCGCACGCTCGCCCCCACTAGCAGGATGGCCCCGCTTGTCAGCCGTTCGTCGTCCTCCCGCCGTCCCTTCACCGCGGTCACCTCCGGCCATCGCCTCCGTCCCCTCCTCCGTCTTCTCGCCGCACAGGGAAGTTTGGCACCGCTCCGTCCTCCCCTCCCCTTGACCAACGTCCTCGCCGGTACCGCCCCGCCGTGGTGTACCCTCGGCGGCGCTGTGCGGCATTTATGGGCGGCGCTGTGTAGCTCACCGGAGCCGAGAAGCTCCACCGCTCCCTTTCCCTCGGGCGCCTATAAAAAGGGTCGCCCGGGCACCTTCTTCCCCGCACCGGCCTCGGCCACTCCCCTCCTCCCCTCACCCGCGCGCAATTCGCGAAACACCATCATCGTCACCCTCTCCGGTGAGTTTCTCCCCCTCTTCTCTCTCCCTCTCCGTTGGTCCCACGAGCAATTAAGGTAGTTCACTAGTTTCTTCGCACTGCCGCGAGCTCAGCACACCACTCTTCCGCCCCAATCCCTCGCCCAGAGGCCACCGGCGGCGATCCCCGCCGCGGAGCTCCGCCACCTCCCCGCGGACAGCTCCCTCCCAACCCCCTCTAGCCAAATTGAGCCTACCATTGGAATCGCCAGCCCCTGCCCGTGCTAGGACACCTCCCCGTAGGTCGAAAACCGGGCCACCGGCGGCGAACCGCCGCCGAGCCCACCGGCAGCCGGGTCCTCCCCGCGGACGGCCGGTTCATTCTCCCCCCCGTCAACCTGACGCCGTTCTCTTCCCCCTCTCTCTGGCACGTGGGGCCCGCGGCGACGCCGTCGCCCCTCGCGCACCCGCGCCGTCTCCCCCTCGCTCTTGGGCCGCCGCTGGGCCGAAAGCACTCCCGCGCGCGCGCTCGCGCCCGGGGTGGGCCAAAAGCGCTCCCCCAGCCCAGCAAGGAAGAAATCTCTTTTCCTTTTTCTTTTTCCACCCCCTTTTCTCATTTAAATAGTTTTCTCAATATTTTATGCACCAAAAATGATCAAAAAGGATTTCCAAGGTTACATACTATAATGATGTTAGAAAATGACACACTATAAATTGTAAACCACTGTTGATGTATTATTTTATTTCCTGATTCCTAGAAGAAGCGGGGGCCGCGGATCCGGATCCCGTCGCCCCGGGAGACGGACCGGAGCCCGAACTTCCGGAAGTAGATCTTCTGTGCCAAGAAAGCTTCGACGAAGGCAAGTCCATCCGTCCCTTGATGCATAAATTACCTATTCTCTCTACCACTGCCTAGGCCGGGAATCATGGGGAAATATTGCATCGCGAGTGAGAGATGGCCCGCATTCACATATATACTCTGGATACGAAAGATGGATCGGGAAGAAGGGAAATGTGTTCTTCAAATAAAATCTCTTTTTGAAAAGTTATGCGATGAAGGGTATTCACCCTCATCACCTTGAGAGTGGAATGATCAAGGACTCCCTGGTTTAGGGGAGGGCCTAAGGTGTTGGCTCAGCTGGTTTAGGCATGAGCAGAATGATTGTCCCCTCATATAAGGATCGGCTTGTCATTTTCACTACCTGTACTCCTCTTCTCGTACAACCACTCGAGACTGTGTGGGCAGTCACTCAATCCGAACTCGTGCGGTCCAACCCCAGGGTTAAGAAGGCTGGGGAGCACCGGGAGGATAAGGAGGGGGAAAGTTTTGTCCGGTTTGGGCATGGTGGTGGCCTGACTCCTTCCGGATAACCGCTAAGGTTAGGACGTACAAGTAAGGAAAGAGATCCGGCATTCGGGTCTCGCGACGGTGAGATCGCAGAAACCGGACTAGTGGGTAAAGTGTACACCTCTACGTAGAGTTGAAACCTATTCGAATAGTCCGTGTCCACTGGTATGGACGAGTCTGGTATGGTATAGCAATTAGAGTTTTTTTTCTATGAGTTTCATGAAAAGGGGAATGTGTGATTAAATAGGTGATGAGAAAGAAACTAAGGCCACGGGTGCGGGTAGCTCAGTGGTGGTTGAGTTTTGGTTACTTTTAAGACTATGGGAAAAACCTTCCAGCAACTGCCTTTCTCTAAGAAAATGATGAGTGACTTCAACTAGCATGTATATTATAGGTCTCTTTCTCTCTACGGGAGCGGGGTGGGCTTGCGGAATACCTAGAGTATTCACCCAGATTCATTTATGTTTTTCAGCAGCCGAAGACTTCTTTTCAGCTATGCTTGATTGAGAGGGCTGTGTCTGCACCCAGTTCTGCCTGTGGCATGGGCTAGTATTTCTTTTCCTACTGCGCTTCCTACTTTGGCTCTCTCGAGCTTGTACCCCGGTATTGTAATAACCTTTATCTAAACTCTATACTATTTGAAGTAAGGAATGTGTTTACTAGCCTCCTAGGACTAGTAATTGTATCACATTTGAGTCCCAAAGGATCGGGACGCTTCAGGTGGTATCAGAGCCATAGGACTGGCCGTAGGTCGCAGCCCTGACCCTAAAACTTGCTCTAAAAAGGAAATACCTCTTTCCCCATGAAAAATCTTCTCTCTTTCCCCCCGATATTAACAGACCCTTCTTTTCCTATTCCAGATGGAAGACCCTCTGGCCATTAGGACATCCTACTGCTCGGAGGTGGAAGGGTTCCCACACCTTTTGCGAAGTTGTGCGCTTCGCATGGGAATCCGCAAGAAGCCAGAATACATCTGGAAGGAGTATCTCGAGGGTGGAATGGAGAAATGCTCTATGGCAGTCTACCTGGGAGAAAGCCGAAACTATCCAAACCATCCTTCCTTCCAAGTCACTTTTACCGGATACCGCTTTCCAGATACTTGCCAGAATGTTGCCCGATCAGCCCTCCGACAACTATGCCAGAACTACAACAAGGTGATCTTTGAAACCCCCCTTCGCTACTTTCCACCCAGCAACAAGAATACCCCCACCTGGAGGAAAAGACTTCAGGTCCTGTCAGGAGGAGATCCTATTGAGAATGATCCCACCATCGTCTACATGGCTGGATACCTTCACACCCTTGATAACCAATATGATGACCTCACCCTCCACTGCACCTACCTAACCTCCCGGGTGGAAAGTCTGGAGCAAAAAGTCAGGGAACTTTCAGGGGAAAAGGCGTCCCTACAAGAGAGCCTTGCAATAGCTGAAGGCGAGGAAACCAATACCCGTGAGGCTTACCGCACCCTAAAGATGGACTATGACAAGAAACTGAAGAAGCTCGCCCCTACAAGAAAAATCCGCAAGAAGACCAAACACCAAGGATGTCAGACTGAGCAGAAGGAAGAAGCCCCTCCGACCCTACCCCATGCCGGGTTAAGGGACTCGCCCGACACCGAGGAGATGTCCCTAGCCAGCCTTGATGACCTTCTCAAGGAATTTGGGGACACTTTAGAGAAGGAGTTCGGGAGTACCCTGGCTAGTACTCGCGTGTAACGAACCTATGGTAGCCGTGTGCTGTGTGATGTAATGGCTTGATGTAATGAATAAAGTAACTAGTTAAAAAAATGGCATATGCATGGTAGTGACTCTTTTCCCTGGCAGATGGCTTCGGATAAAACCACGCCTACCGCCTCCGGGATTGGAGCAGGTTTTCCCCTAGGAGCAGCAGGAGAGGCTGGCGGAGAAGGGGATGGACCCACCTCCCTGCACCTCCGGAATTACCACTAGATCTGGCCCAAGTTCTAGCCAATCAAACCCGACTCATTGAAGTCCTCACTCGAAGTCTGGAAAACCAGCGCCTAGGTGGTGGAAGGCCGCAAGACAGGATGGGAGAATTTTTGAGACTCAAGCCTCCCACGTTCGCGGGGTCCAGCAATCCCCTCGATGCAGATGACTGGCTTCGCACGATCAAGAGGAAGCTGGAAGCCATTGGATGCCCCGAAAATCAGCGTATCCAACTGGCAGCTCATCAACTTTCAAGAATGGCTTTAGCATGGTGGGACACTTTCAGTGAGGCCGTCAGAGATGCTACCTGGGCAGAATTCGAAACAGCTTTCCGTGAGCACCATGTACCCCAGGGAATAGTTCAACTCAAGGAAGATGAATTCCGGGAGCTAACTCAAGGCGGGAGGACAGTCAGTGAGTATGTGCACAAGTTCACAGAGCTGGCCCATTACGCGCCTGAAGATATCAGCACCGAGTCTAGGAAGATGGCACGTTTTCTGAAAGGACTAAGACCCGAACTTAAGACCATCCTCGCCAGCCAAGACTTCCTCAGCTTCTCTCACCTCTCCAACAAGGCTATTCAAGTGGAAAGGGCAAAAGAGGAAGAAAAAGGGCATCTCAAGAGAAAATTCCAAGTTCTCCGAGCTCAACAACAAGAACGTCACCAGAGAGCTCGACCCTTTGGGCTTCCACCCAGGGGACCAAGCTTCAATAAATCATCTGGACCCACTCCATCATGCTACAGTCAGCAGAGTCAGAGCTCCCTTCAGGCGCCCTCTGTTGCAAGCAATCAACCGCCAGCTAATGCCTGTTGGCACTGCGGAGACCCCAGTCACTTCAAGAATAACTGCCCTCAGTTGAAGGCTCCCGGGCCGACCTACTCCAACTCGGTGAATGGCCCCAAGATTCCATCGGCACCTACCTCTAAGGCACCTCCTTCCAACAGCCAGCTGAGCAGGACTCAGTACCAGGGCAGAGCCCGAGTCAACCACATCGACGCTCAAGAAGCCCAGCAAGCCCCAGGAGTAGTGCTCGATGAGTTCCTTGTTGAATTTACTCCAGCTACTGTGCTTTTTGATTCGGGGGCGTCCCATTCTTTTATAGCCGCTAAGTTTGTGGAAAAACATGGCATCCCCTCTACACCCCTAGCTGTCCCTTTGGTCACCCGAACCCCGGGGTCAGACCTCCTGTGCAAACTCAGGTGCTCCCAAGTCAGAATTCTTTTAAGTGGGGTAGTGTTCCTGGCAGACTTAACCATCTTGCCATCCCAAGGGATTGATGTAATCCTAGGAATGGATTGGCTAGCTAAGCACAAGGGTATCATCAGCTGCGCAAGCAAGACTATTCTTCTCACAGATCACCAAGGAGAGGCAGTGTCCTGTCAAGCCCAACCGCTCGCAAATGATCCAATGATGTTTAATCTGGCAGCAGAAAACATGTCGGTAATCGAAGAGTTTGAAGATGTATTTCCGGAAGAGTTGCCCGGGATGCCGCCAGAAAGAGGAATGGAGTTCTATATAGACCTCATTCCTGGCACTGCACCCATCGCAAAGAGACCATACCGCATGGCTCCCACAGAGTTGGCAGAATTGAAACTTCAGCTTTCAGAATTGCAGCAAAAGGGTACATCCGTCCCAGTTCGTCTCCCTGGGGAGCACCCGTCCTTTTCGTTACTAAAAAGGATGGGAGTACGAGAATGTGTATTGATTATCGGTCCTTGAATGAAGTCACAATCAAAAACAAGTACCCACTCCCTCGGATTGACGACCTCTTCGACCAGCTGCATGGAGCCAAATACTTCTCCAAGATAGACCTCAGGTCAGGGTATCACCAACTGAGAATCAAGGAAGCAGACATTCAGAAAACTGCTTTCGTCACCAGATACGGGCAGTATGAATTCACGGTGATGCCATTTGGGCTAACAAACGCACCCGCCTTTTTCATGAACCTCATGAATAAGGTGTTTATGGAAGAATTGGATAAGTTTGTCGTGGTCTTTATCGACGATATCCTCATTTATTCCAAGAGTCGCAAGGACCACGAGCGTCACCTTCGGATCGTCCTCGGAAGACTCAGAGCACATCAACTTTATGCTAAACTCAGCAAGTGTGAGTTCTGGTTAGAGAAGATAGCCTTCCTGGGACATATCTTGACTGCAGAAGGAATAGAAGTGGACCCATCCAAGGTAGAAGCCGTTTCAAAATGGAAACAACCATCCAACGTCAGTGAAGTGCGAAGCTTTCTGGGAATGGCAGGGTACTACCGCCGCTTTATCAAGGGATTCTCCAGCATAGCAAAACCTATGACAGAACTCCTCAAAGAGGACAATAAGTTTGTGTGGACTCCAAAGTGTGAGGAGAGTTTCCAGATCATCAAGGAGAAGCTTACAACTGCGCCAGTTTTGACACCGCCAGATATACACCAGGATTTCATCATCTTCTGTGATGCTTCAAGGCAAGGCTTAGGGTGTGTCTTGATGCAAAATGAGAAAGTTATTGCCTATGCATCCCGCCTACTCAAGCCACACGAGTAGAACTACCCTACCCACGACTTGGAATTGGCAGCCATCGTGCACACCCTAAAAATATGGAGGCATTATCTGATCGGGAACAAATGCCACATCTTCACTGATCACAAGAGTCTGAAGTACATCTTCACGCAGCCGGACCTTAACCTCCGTCAAAGAAGATGGCTTGAATTGATCAAGGATTATGACCTCGAAATCCACTACCACCCCGGGAAGGCCAACGTAGTAGCAGACGCCCTCAGCCGAAAACCTTTCGGGATTAAAGGAACCAACCTTCTAGAAGATTGGAAGAAAGAATCAGCTCAGCTGAATGCATGTCTGGGAGACAACGGTAGCCTGGAAGTCAAGCCCAATCTAGAAGATCTCATGTGCAAGGCTCAACACCTGGACGCAGAGACAGCTAGACTTATGGAAAGAGCTCGCAAGAAGCAACTTCCGGACCTTAGGACAGATGAGCAAGGAGTCCTCTGGTTCAAGAACCGCCTGTGTGTACCAGTGGGAGAAGCACGGGAAGCCCTGCTCAATGAAGCCCACAACTCAGCTTACTCCATCCACCCAGGGACCACCAAGATGTACCTGACCTCAAAGCCAGATACTGGTGGAAAGGGATGAAGAAGGAAATAGCACAATATGTGGCCCAGTGTGACACCTGTCAGCGAACAAAGGCCGAACATCAGAAGCCTGTAGGCCTACTTCAACCCCTCCCAGTACTCGAATGAAAGTGGGAAGAAATAGGCATGGATTTCGTGACTGGACTGCCCCGAACACAGAAAGGAAATGATTCTATATGGGTAATAATCGATCGTCTCACCAAGGTGGCCCACTTCGTTCCAGTAAAGACCACTTTTGGAGGAGCCGCCCTTGCCCGAATATACCTTAAAGAGATAGTCAGGCTCCATGGCATTCCACGGAAGATAGTATCAGATAGAGGAACGCAGTTCACTTCAAAATTTTGGAAGGGCCTCCAGCAAGCAATGGGCACCAAGATAGATTTCAGCACCGCTTATCATCCCCAGTCAGATGGTTAAACAGAAAGAGTCAACAAGGTCCTCGAAGATTTACTCAGAGCCTGCGTGTTAACTTTCGACAGAGATTGGGAGTCTAGTTTGCCGTACGCCGAATTCTCGTACAACAACAGCCATCAGGCCAGCATCAAAATGTCACCGTTCGAAGCACTTTATGGAAGGAAATGCCAGACTCCCCTGATGTGGTCCAATGTAGGGGAAAGGACACTAGAAGGGCCCGACTTTGTTAAAGAAGCCGAGGAGAAAGTTGCCTTGATCCACAGAAGGTTACTTGAAGCTCAGAGTCGACAGAAGAGTTACGCAGACAACAGACGAAGAGAACTCCGATTTGAGGAAGGAGATTTCGTTTATCTCAAGGTCTCCCTGATGCGTGGTGTAAAAAGGTTCCAAATGAAAGGAAAGCTAGCGCCACGTTTTGTCGGTCCCTACCCCGTCATTAGCCAAGTGGGACCCGCAGCATACCGTCTTGAGCTACCAGAATCCATGTCAGATATTCACAATGTGTTCCATGTGTCTCAACTTCGCAAATGCCTAAAAGTACCAGAAAACCACACCGAGGCAGATGCAATTCAGATTCAAAAGGATCTCCAGTACCGAGAAAAGCCAGTGAAGATTCTCGACTCAGCAGTCAGAAGGACCCGCAACTCAGAAGTAAGACTCTGTAAGGTTCAGTGGAGCAGGGATGGTGAAGAGGAAGCCACCTGGGAAAGTGAGGATTCTCTGAGGAAGGAATACCCTTATCTTTTCTCGAGCCCTGTCTGAATCTCGAGGGCGAGATTCCTTTAAGTGGGGTAGGTTTGTAACATCCCAAAAATCCTAACCTAGGTTTGAAACCCTAATCTACCCTTTCCCTTCTTTTCTTACTTTAATTCCAAGAACTTCCTTAGATTTTCTTTCATCATATGCATACACCTTGGTTGATCACAAGCACATCACTTAGATTCTATTTTCCAGCACCTAGATTACCCACAAAATAATTTGTTCAAAAGAAAAAGATGCAAAAAGGAAAATAGGATTTGGAAAATAAAAAGAAAAAGAGAAAAACCCTCCCCCCTGCTGGGCCGTTTCCCAGCCCAAACCCGCGGCCTCCCCCCCCTCGCGCCCGCGCTCCCCTCCTCTTTAGGCCCATTTCCGGCCTGCTTCCGTGCGCGCGCCAGCCCGCCCTACGCCCTCCCTCCCTCTCTTTGGCAAACCGTCCCCACCCGTCAGCCGCCCTCGCTCGCTCGCACGCTTGCCCCCACTGGCAGGATGGCCCCGCTTGTCAGCCGTTCGTCGTCCTCCCACCGTCCCTTCACCGCGGTCACATCCGGCCATCGCCTCCGTCACCTCCTCCGTCTTCTCACCGCACAGGGAAGTTTGGCACCGCTCCGTCCTCCCCTCCCCTTGACCAACGTCCTCGCCGGTACCGCCCCGTCGTGGTGTCCCCTCGGCGGCGCTGTGCGGCATTTATGGGCGGCGCTGTGTAGCTCACCGGAGCCGAGAAGCTCCACCGCTCCCTTTCCCTCGGGCGCCTATAAAAAGGGTCGCCCGGGCACCTTCTTCCCCGCACCGGCCTCGACCACTCCCCTCCTCCCCTCACCCGTGCGCAATTCGCGAAACACCGTCATCGTCACCCTCTCCGGTGAGTTTCTCCCCCTCTTCTCTCTCCCTCTCCATTGGTCCCGCGAGCAATTAAGGTAGTTCACTAGTTTCTTCGCACTGCCGCGAGCTCAGCACACCACTCTTCCGCCCCAATCCCTCGCCCAGAGGCCACCGGCGGCGATCCCCGCCGCGGAGCTCCGCCACCTCCCCGCGGACAGCTCCCTCCCAACCCCCTCTAGCCAAATTGAGCCTACCATTGGAATCGCCAGCCCCTTCCTGTGCTAGGTGAGAGCACCTAGAGGGGGGGGGTGAATAGGTGATCCTGTGAAACTTTAAAAACTTAAGCCACAAAAACTTGTTAAGTGTTAGTACAATAATCACCAAGTGGCTAGAGAGGAGTCTCAACAAAACACAATACCACAAGAGATCAAACACAGAGATGACACAGTGGTTTATCCCGTGGTTCGGCCAAGACCAACGCTTGCCTACTCCACGTTGTGGCGTCCCAACGGACGAGGGTTGCAATCAACCCCTCTCAAGCGGTCCAAAGACCAACTTGAATACCACGGTGTTTTGCTTTGCCTTTCAATATCCCGTTCGCGAGGAATCTCCACAACTTGGAGCCTCTCGCCCTTACACTTGAGATTTACAAGAAATACGGAGTAAGGGAGGAAAGCAACACACACAAATCCACAGCAAAATGCGCACACACACGGCCAAGAATCGAGCTCAAAAGACTATCTCAAAGTTCTCACTAGAACGGAGCTCGAATCACTGAGAATGACAAACGAATGCGCAAAAACTGAGTGTGGTTGATCAAGAATGCTCTAAGGTTGCTTGGTGTACTCCTCCATACGCCTAGGGGTCCCTTTTATAGCCCCAAGGCAGCTAGGAGCCGTTGAGAGCAAATCTGGAAGGCCAATCTTGCCTTCTGTCATCGGGGGCACCGGACAGTCCGGTGCACACCGGACACTGTCCGGTGCCCGATTTCCTTCCTTAATTAGCGAAGCCGACCGTTGGCAGCCTTGGAGCCGTTGGCGCACCGGACATGTCCGGTGCACACCGGACAGTCCGGTGCCGTCTTCTAGCCGTTGGCCCGGCCACGTGTCCCGCGCAGATTGCGCGGCCGACCGTTGGCTCGGTCGACCGTTGGCTCACCGGACAGTCCGGTGCACACCGGACAGTCCGGTGAATTTTAGCCGTACGCCGTCGGCGAATTCCCGAGAGCGGCTACTTCACGCTGAGCCAGCCTGGCGCACCGGACACTGTCCGGTGCACCACCGGACAGTCCGGTGCACCCAGACTGGGCAGACTTTTGCTGCTCGAGCCATCTCTTCTCCAACTCGATTTTTTCTGTTTCCAGCACTTAGACACAATACATTAGTCAATAAAACAATGTACTAAGTCTGAGAAACATACCTTTATCCTTGATTTGTACTTTGTCCACCATTTTACAATTAGGCACCTGTGTTGGGCACTAAATCACCAAAATACTTAGAAATGGCCCAAGGGCACATTTCCCTTTCAATCTCCCCCTTTTTGGTGATTTATGCCAACACAACATAAAGCAAGTAGAGCAAGTACAAAATCAAATCAAATAATGACTCAAAATTGTTTTGATTCAATTTTGACATATATGGATCACTCTATGCCACCACTTGGTTTGTTTTTGCAAATCAAACTCAAATTTCTATCTCTAAGGCAAACACACATGTTAAGACATAAAGAGAGTCATTCTAAGAGAAATTGATTTAAGATTTCAAAAACTCCCCCTTTTTCCCATAATCAATACTTCTCCCCACAAGAAGCCAACTTTTGACAAGAGAGACAACAAAAGAGTTTTGACAAACCAAAAGCTCTATTCTACTATTTTCAAAATCTCTCAAGTGGTAGCTGATCCATTTGTCGCTTTGGCCTTTATTTTCTCCCCCTTTGGCATCAAGCACCAAAACGGGATCAATCTTGGCCCTATAATCCCATTGCCTCACCAAAATCTTCAATTAAGAGCAAATGGCAATAAGAGTTCATTAGATGAACTTGGAATAGGTTACCCTCTCATCGGAGTGCAGTGGAAGTCTTTCATGGTCCAAGTCCACCTTTTCCCTTTCAATTCTCCTTTGAGACTAAAACAAGCAAACTCAAGCATATGGTTAGTCTCAAAGGGTCAAGTTGTAACACACCTCCCCCTAAAACTGTGCATCACTTTGCAACGGACTTGTGAGGTCCAGGGAGTGTTTGTACAACTTGAGCATCACAATAAGCAACAAGATGCAGAATGAACATGATCAAGGGCATAAACACATGTATGCTACTTTTCAATCCAAGTTCCACGAATCTAAGATATTGAGCTCACTACGCAGCCTGCAAAAGGTCTTCTCATCTAAAGGCTTGGTAAAGATATCGGCTAGCTGGTTCTCGGTGCTAACATGAAACACTTCGATATCTCCCTTTTGCTGGTGGTCTCTCAAAAAGTGATGTTGGATGTCAATGTGCTTTGTGCGGCTGTGCTCAACAGGATTTTCCGCTATTCGGATAGCACTCTCATTGTCACATAGGAGTGG
Source organism: Zea luxurians (assembly GCA_029449295.1). Lineage (NCBI taxonomy): Eukaryota > Viridiplantae > Streptophyta > Magnoliopsida > Poales > Poaceae > Zea > Zea luxurians. The sequence goes on along the minus strand of JAOPSE010000006.1, from coordinate 153,963,781 downwards.
GACTTTGCTCAGATTGTAGCCAAAGTCCCTGAGGGTTTGCCTCATCCAAAGTAGTTGCGCACAACACTGTCCTGCGGCAACGTACTCGGCCTCAGCGGTGGATAGGGCAACAGAGGTTTGTTTCTTAGAGTTCCATGACACCAGGGACCTTCCTAAGAATTGGCAAGTCCCCGATGTACTCTTCCTATCGACCTTACATCCAGCATAGTCGGAATCTGAGTACCCAATCAAGTCAAAGTTAGACCCCTTTGGATACCAGATCCCGAAGCAAGGCGTAGCGACTAAATATCGAAGAATTCGCTTCACAGCCACTAAGTGACACTCCTTCGGATCGGATTGAAATCTAGCACACATGCATACGCTAAGCATAATATCCGGTCTACTTGCACATAAATAAAGCAAAGAACCTATCATGGACCGGTATGCTTTTTGATCAACGGGCTTACCTCCTTTGTTGAGGTCGGTGTGTCCGTCGGTTCCCATTGGCGTCTTTGCGGGCTTGGCGTCCTTCATCCCAAACCTCTTTAGCAAATCTTGTGTGTACTTTGTTTGGGAGATGAAAGTGCCGTCCTTGAGTTGCTTCACTTGGAACCCAAGGAAGTAGGTCAACTCGCCCATCATTGACATCTCGAATTTCTGCGTCATCACCCTGCTAAACTCTTCACAAGACTTTTGGTTAGTAGAACCAAATATTATGTCGTCGACATAAATTTGGCACACAAAAAGATCACCATCGCAAGTCTTAGTAAAAAGAGTTGGATCGGCTTTCCCAACCTTGAAAGCATTAGCAATTAAAAAGTCTCTAAGGCATTCATACCATGCTCTTGGGGCTTGCTTAAGTCCATAGAGCGCCTTAGAGAGCTTACACACGTGGTCGGGGTACCGTTCATCCTCGAAGCCAGGTGGTTGCTCCACGTACACCTCCTCCTTGATTGGCCCATTGAGGAAAGCGCTCTTCACATCCATTTGGTACAACCTGAAAGAATGGTGAGCGGCATATGCTAGCAAGATACGAATTGATTCTAGCCTAGCCACAGGAGCAAACGTCTCCTCAAAGTCCAAACCTGCGACTTGGGCATAACCTTTTGCCACAAGTCGAGCCTTGTTCCTCGTCACCACCCCGTGCTCGTCCTGTTTGTTGCGGAACACCCACTTGGTTCCCACAACATTTTGCTTGGGACGAGGCACCAGTGTCCAAACTTCATTGCGCTTGAAGTTGTTGAGTTCCTCCTGCATGGCCAATACCCAATCCGGATCTAGCAAGGCCTCCTCTACCCTGAAAGGCTCAATAGAAGAGACAAAGGAGTAATGCTCACAAAAATTAACTAATCGAGATCGAGTAGTTACTCCCTTGCTAATGTCACCCAAAATTTGGTCGACGGGATGATCCCTTTGAATCACCGCTCGAACTTGGGTTGGAGGTGCCGGTTGCGCTTCTTCCTCCATCACGTGATCATCTTGTGCTCCCCCTTGATCACACGCCTCCTTTTGATGAACCTGTTCATCGTCTTGAGTTGGGGGATGCACCATTGTTGAGGAAGAAGGTTGATCTCGTTCATCTTGTTCCTGTGGCCGCACTTCTCCAATCGCCATGGTTCGTATGGCGGCCGTTGGAACATCTTCTTCATCTACATCATCACAATCAACAACTTGCTCTCTTGGAGAGCCATTAGTCTCATCAAATACAACATCGCTAGAGACTTCAACCAAACCCGATGATTTGTTGAAGACTCTATACGCCTTTGTATTCGAGTCATAACCTAACAAAAACCCTTCTACAGCTTTGGGAGCAAATTTAGAATTTCTACCCTTCTTTACTAGAATGTAGCACCTGCTCCCAAATACACGAAAGTAAGATACATTGGGTTTGTTACCGGTTAGTAGCTCATACGACGTCTTCTTGAGGAGGCGGTGAAGGTAGACCCTGTTGATGGCGTGGCAAGCCATGTTCACGGCTTCCGACCAAAAGCACTCGGGGGTCTTGAATTCTCCAAGCATAGTCCTTGCCATGTCTATGAGTGTCCTGTTCTTCCTCTCTACCACACCATTTTGCTGAGGTGTGTAGGGAGCGGAGAACTCGTGCTTGATCCCTTCCTCCTCAAGAAACTCCTCCACTTGAAGGTTCTTGAATTCGGACCCGTTGTCGCTCCTTATCTTCCTCACCTTGAGCTCAAATTCATTTTGAGCTCTCCTTAGGAAGCGCTTGAGGGTCCCTTGGGTTTCAGACTTATCCTGCAAAAAGAACACCCAAGTGAAGCGGGAAAAGTCATCAACAATAACTAGACCATACTTACTTCCTCCTATGCTCAGATAGGCGACGGGTCCGAAGAGGTCCATATGTAGCAGCTCCAGGGGTCTTGATGTTGTCATCACATTCTTGGTGTGATGAGAGCCGCCCACCTGTTTCCCTGCTTGACAAGCTGCACAAGGTCTATCTTTTTCGAAATGAACATTGGTTAGACCTATCACGTGTTCTCCCTTTAGAAGCTTGTGGATGTTCTTCATCCCCGCATGTGCTAAGCGGCGATGCCACAACCAGCCCATGCAAGTCTTAGCCATTAAGCATGCATCTAGACCGGCCTCTTCTTTTGCAAAATCAACTAAGTAAAGTTTGCCGTCTAGTACACCCTTAAAAGCTAGTGAACCATCACATCTTCTAAAGACAGACACATCTACATTTGTAAATAAGCAGTTATATCCCATATTGCATAATTGACTAACAGATAGCAAATTATATCCAAGAGACTCTACTAAAAACACATTAGATATAGAGTGCTCATTTGAGATTGCAATTTTACCTAACCCTTTTACCTTGCCTTGATTCCCATCACCGAATATAATTGAATCTTTGGAATCCTCGTTTTTGACGTAGGAGGTGAACATTTTCTTCTCCCCCGTCATATGGTTTGTGCATCCGCTGTCAATTATCCAGCTTGAACCCCCGGATGCATAAACCTGCAAGGCAAAATTAGGCTTGGGTCTTAGGTACCCAACTCATGTTGGGTCCTGCAAGGTTAGTGCAAATATCCTTAGGGACCCAAATGCAAGTTTTGTCTCCCTTGCATTTTGCCCCTAACTTCCTAGCAACTATTTTCCTATTCTTTCTACAAATAGCAAAGGAAGCATTTAAAGCATGATAAATTGTAGAAGGTTCATTCACTACTTTCCTAGGAGCATGAATAATATTCTTTCTAGGCACATGATGAATAGCATTTCTCCTAGACATATTTCTATCATGCATATAGGAAGAACTAGAAGCAAACATGGCATGAGAGTCAAAATCATCATAAGCATTATAACTCCTGTAAGCATTTCTAGTTTGTCTCCTATCATGATACATAAAAGCATGGTTCCTTTTAGTACTACTAGCCATAGGAGCCTTCCCTTTCTCCTTGGCGGAGATAGGAGCCTTATGGCTTGTCAAGTCCTTGGCTTCCCTCTTGTAGCCAAGTCCATCCTTAATTGAGGGGTGTCTACCAATTGTGTAGGCATCCCTTGCAAATTTTAGCTTATCAAAATTATTCTTGCTAGTCTTAAGTTGAGCATTAAGACTAGCCACTTCATCATTTAGTTTTGAAATTGAAACTAAGTGTTCACTACAAGCATCAAAGTCAAAATCTTTACACCTATTACAAGTTTCAACAATTTCTACACAAGAATTAGATTTACTAGCTACTTCAAGTTTAGCACTTAAATCATCATTAACACTTCTTAAAGTAGCAATGGTTTCATGACAAGAAGATAATTCACTAGAGAGCATTTCATTCCTTTTAATTTCAAGAGCAAGAGATTTTTGTGCACTAACAAATTTATCATGCTCCTCATATAAAAGATCCTCTTGTTTCTCTAAGATTCTATCCTTTTCATTCAAGGTATCAATCAATTCATTAATCTTAGCTATCTTAGTTCTATCCAGTCCCTTGAATAAACTAGAATAGTCTATTTCATCCTCACTAGATTCATCATCACTAGAAGAATCATAAGTATTGGCATTATGAGTGATTACCTTCTTCTCCCTTGCCATGAGGCAAGTGTGATGCTCGTGGGGGAAGAGAGCCGATTTGTTGAAGGCAGTGGCGGCGAGTCCTTCGTCGTCGGAGTCGGACGAAGAGCAATCCGAGTCCCACTCCTTTCCAAGGTGTGCTTCGCCTTTGGCCTTCTTGTAAACTTTCTTGTTCTCTCTCTTCCCATTTTTCCCTTGCTCCTGGTCACTATCATTTTCGGGACAGTTAGCAATAAAATGACCAACCTTACCACATTTGAAGCATGAGCGCTTCCCCTTTGTCTTGGTCTTGCTTGGCTGCCCCTTGCGACCATTTAGCGTCGTCTTGAATCTCTTGATGATGAGAGCCATCTCTTCATCATTGAGCCCGGCCGCCTCAACTTGCGCCACCTTGCTAGGTAGCGACTCCTTGCTCCTTGTTGCCTTGAGAGCAATGGGTTGAGGCTCGTGGATTGGACCGTTCAACGCTTCGTCGACGTATCTTGCCTCCTTGATCATCATCCGCCCGCTTACGAATTTTCCAAGTACTTCCTCGGGCGTCATCATCGTGTACATGGGATTCTCACGAATATTGTTCACGAGATGAGGATCAAGAACGGTAAAGGACCTTAGCATTAGGCGGACGACGTCGTGGTCCGTCCATCGCGTGCTTCCGTAGCTCCTTATTTTGTTGATAAGGGTCTTGAGCCGGTTGTACGTTTGAGTTGGCTCCTCTCCCCTTATCATGGCGAATCGTCCAAGCTCGCCCTCCACCAACTCCATCTTGGTGAGCATGGTGATGTCGTTCCCCTCGTGAGAGATCTTGAGGGTGTCCCATATCTGCTTGGCATTGTCCAAGCCGCTCACCTTATTGTACTCTTCCCTGCACAAAGATGCTAAGAGAACAGTAGTAGCTTGTGCATTTCTATGAATTTGTTCATTTATAAGCATAGGGCTATCCGAGCTATCAAATTTCATTCCATTCTCCACAATCTCCCATATGCTTGGATGGAGAGAGAATAAGTGACTACGCATTTTGTGACTCCAAAATCCGTAGTCCTCCCCATCGAAGTGTGGAGGTTTGCCAAGAGGAATGGAAAGCAATTGCGAATTCGAACTATGTGGAATACGAGAATAATCAAATGAAAAGTTCGAATTGACCGTCTTCCTGTAGTCGTTGTCGTCGTCCTTTTGGGAAGAAGTAGATTCATCACTATCGTCGTAGTAGATGATCTCCTTGATGCGCCTCGTCTTCTTCTTCTTCCCTTCCTTCCGTCTATGGCCCGAGCCGGAGTCGGTAGGCTTGTCGTCCTTCGGCTCGTTGACGAAGGATTCCTTCTCTTTGTCGTTGATCACAATTCCCTTCCCCTTAGGATCCATCTCTTCGGGCGGTTAGTCCCTTTTGTGAAGAGAACGGCTCTGATACCAATTGAGAGCACCTAGAGGGGGGGTGAATAGGTGATCCTGTGAAACTTTAAAAACTTAAGCCACAAAAACTTGTTAAGTGTTAGTACAATAATCACCAAGTGGCTAGAGAGGAGTCTCAACAAAACACAATACCACAAGAGATCAAACACAGAGATGACACAGTGGTTTATCCCGTGGTTCGGCCAAGACCAACGCTTGCCTACTCCACGTTGTGGCGTCCCAACGGACGAGGGTTGCAATCAACCCCTCTCAAGCGGTCCAAAGACCAACTTGAATACCACGGTGTTTTGCTTTGCCTTTCAATATCCCGTTCGCGAGGAATCTCCACAACTTGGAGCCTCTCGCCCTTACACTTGAGATTTACAAGAAATACGGAGTAAGGGAGGAAAGCAACACACACAAATCCACAGCAAAATGCGCACACACACGGCCAAGAATCGAGCTCAAAAGACTATCTCAAAGTTCTCACTAGAACGGAGCTCGAATCACTGAGAATGACAAACGAATGCGCAAAGACTGAGTGTGGTTGATCAAGAATGCTCTAAGGTTGCTTGGTGTACTCCTCCATACGCCTAGGGGTCCCTTTTATAGCCCCAAGGCAGCTAGGAGCCGTTGAGAGCAAATCTGGAAGGCCAATCTTGCCTTCTGTCATCGGGGGCACCGGACAGTCCGGTGCACACCGGACACTGTCCGGTGCCCGATTTCCTTCCTTAATTAGCGAAGCCGACCGTTGGCAGCCTTGGAGCCGTTGGCGCACCGGACATGTCCGGTGCACACCGGACAGTCCGGTGCCGTCTTCTAGCCGTTGGCCCGGCCACGTGTCCCGCGCAGATTGCGCGGCCGACCGTTGGCTCGGTCGACCGTTAGCTCACCGGACAGTCCTGTGAATTTTAGCCGTACGCCGTCGGCGAATTCCCGAGAGCGGCTACTTCACGCTGAGCCAGCCTGGCGCACCGGACACTGTCCGGTGCACCACCGGACAGTCCGGTGCACCCAGACTGGGCAGACTTTTGCTGCTCGAGCCATCTCTTCTCCAACTCGATTTTTTCTGTTTCCAGCACTTAGACACAATACATTAGTCAATAAAACAATGTACTAAGTCTGAGAAACATACCTTTATCCTTGATTTGTACTTTGTCCACCATTTTACAATTAGGCACCTGTGTTGGGCACTAAATCACCAAAATACTTAGAAATGGCCCAAGGGCACATTTCCCTTTCACTAGGACACCTCCCCGTAGGTCGAAAACCGGGCCACCGGCGGCGAACCGCCGCCGAGCCCACCGGCGGCCGGGTCCTCCCCGCGAACGGCCGGTTCATTCTCGCCCTCGTCAACCTGACGCCGTTCTCTTCCCCCTCTCTCTGGCACGTGGGGCCCGCGGCGACGCCGTCGCCCCTCACGCACCCGCGCCGTCTCCCCCTCGCTCTTGGGCCGCCGCTGGGCCGAAAGCACTCCCCCGCGCGCGCGCTCGTGCCCGGGGTGGGCCAAAAGCGCTCCCCCAGCCCAGCAAGGAAGAAATCTCTTTTCCCTTTTCTTTTTCCACCCCCTTTTCTCATTTAAATAGTTTTCTCAATATTTTATGCACCAAAAATGATCAAAAAGGATTTCCAAGGTTACATACTATAATGATGTTAGAAAATGACACACTATAAATTGTAAACCACTGTTGATGTATTATTTTATTTCCTGTTTCCTAGAAGAAGCGGGGGCCACGGATCCGGATCCCGTCGCCCTGGGAGACGGACCGGAGCCCGAACTTCCGGAAGTAGATCTTCTGTGCCAAGAAAGCTTCGACGAAGGCAAGTCCATCCGTCCCTTGATGCATAAATTACCTATTCTCTCTACCACTGCCTAGGCCGGGAATCATGGGGAAATATTGCATCGCGAGTGAGAGATGGCCCGCATTCACATATATACTCTGGATACGAAAGATGGATCGGGAAGAAGGGAAATGTGTTCTTCAAATAAAATCTCTTTTTGAAAAGTTATGCGATGAAGGGTATTCACCCTCATCACCTTGAGAGTGGAATGATCAAGGACTCCCTGGTTTAGGGGAGGGCCTAAGGTGTTGGCTCAGCTGGTTTAGGCATGAGCAGAAGGATTGTCCCCTCATATAAGGACCGGCTTGTCATTTTCACTACCTGTACTCCTCTTCTCGTACAACCACTCGAGACTGTGTGGGCAGTCACTCAATCCGAACTCGTGCGGTCCAACCCCAGGGTTAAGAAGGCTGGGGAGCACCGGGAGGATAAGAAGGGGGAAAGTTTTGTCCGGTTTGGGCATGGTGGTGGCCTGACTCCTTCCGGATAACCGCTAAGGTTAGGACGTACGAGTAAGGAAAGAGATCCGGCATTCGGGTCTCGAGACGGTGAGATCGCAGAAACCGGACTAGTGGGTAAAGTGTACACCTCTGCGCAGAGTTGAAACCTATTCGAATAGTCCGTGTCCACTGGTATGGACGAGTCTGGTATGGTATGGCAATTAGTGTTTTTTTCTATGAGTTTCATGAAAAGGGGAATGTGTGATTAAATAGGTGATGAGAAAGAAACTAAGGCCATGGGAGCGGGAAGCTCAGTGGTGGTTGAGTTTTGGTTACTTTTAAGACTATGGGAAAAACCTTCCAGCAACTGCCTTTCTCTAAGAAAATGATGAGTGACTTCAACTACACCAAATAAAGCATGTATATTATAGGTCTCTTTCTCTCTACGGGAGCGGGGTGGGCTTGCGGAATACCTAGAGTATTCACCCAGATTCATTTATGTTTTTCAGCAGCCGAAGACTTCTTTTCAGCTATGCTTGATTGAGAGGGCTGTGTCTGCACCCAGTTCTGCCTGTGGCATGGGCTAGTATTTCTTTTCCTACTGCGCTTCCTACTTTGGCTCTCTCGAGCTTATACCCCGGTATTGTAATAACCTTTATCTAAACTCTGTACTATTTGAAGTAAGGAATGTGTTTACTAGCCTCCTAGGACTAGTAATTGTATCACATTTGAGTCCCAAAGGATCGGGACGCTTCATTGCTCAACGTAGGCCTCCTCCTTGATTGGTCCGTTGAGGAAGGCACTCTTCACGTCCATTTGATAAAGCTTGAAGCCATGGTAAGTAGCATAGGCTAATAGTATACGAATTGACTAAAGTCTAGCTACGGGTGCATAGGTTTCACCAAAATCCAAACCTTCGACTTGGGAGTATCCCTTGGCCACAAGTCGGGCTTTGTTCCTTGTCACCACACCATGCTCGTCTTGTTTGTTTTGGAAGACCCACTTGGTTCCTACAACATTTTGGTTAGGACGTGGAACTAAATGCCATACCTCGTTCCTAGTGAAGTTGTTGAGCTCCTCTTGCATTGCCATCACCCAATCTGAATCTTGAAGTGCTTCCTCTACCCTGTGTGGCTCAATAGAGGAAACAAAATAGTAATGCTCACAAAAATGTGCAACACGAGATCTAGTGGTTTCCCCCTTATGAATGTTGCCGAGGATGGTGTTGACGGGGTGATCTCGTTGGATTGCTTGGTGGACTCTTGGGTGTGGCGGCCTTGGTTCTTCATCCTCCTTGTCTTGATCATTTGCGTCTCCCCTTGATCATTGCCATCATCTTGAGGTGGCTCATTTTCTTGATCTTCTCCTTCATCATTGTGAGCTTCATCCTCAATTTGAGTTGGTGGAGATGCTTGCGTGGAGGAGGATGGTTGATCTTGTGCATTTGGAGGCTCTTCGGATTCCTTAGGGCACACATCCCCAATGGACATGTTCCTTAGCGCGATGCATGGAGCCTCTTCTTCACCTATCTCATCAAGATCAACTTGCTCTACTTGAGAGCCGTTAGTTTCATCAAACACAACGTCACAAGAAACTTCAACTAGTCCTGAGGACTTGTTAAAGACTCTATATGCCCTTGTGTTTGAATCATATCCTAGTAAAAAGCCTTCTACGGTCTTAGGAGCAAATTTAGATTTTCTACCTCTTTTGACAAGAATAAAGCATTTGTTACCAAAGACTCTGAAATATGAAATATTGGGCTTTTTACCGGTTAGGAGTTCGTATGATGTCTTCTTGAGGATTCGGTGTAGATATAACCGGTTGATGGCACGGCAAGCGGTGTTAACCGCCTCGGCCCAAAACCGATCCGGCGTCTTGTACTCATCAAGCATGGTTCTTGCCATGTCCAATAGAGTTTTATTCTTCCTCTCCACTACACCATTTTGTTGTGGGGTGTAGGGAGAAGAGAACTCATGCTTGATGCCCTCCTCCTCAAGGAAGCCTTCAATTTGAGAGTTCTTGAACTCCATCCCGTTGTCGCTTCTTATTTTCTTGATCCTTAAGCCGAACTCATTTTGAGCCCGTCTCAAGAATCCCTTTAAGGTCTCTTGGGTTTGAGATTTTTCCTACAAAAAGAATACCCAAGTGAAGCGAGAATAATCATCCACAATAACTAGACAGTACTTACTCCCGCCGATGCTTATGTAAGCAATCGGGCCGAATAGATCCATGTGTAGGAGCTCCAGTGGCCTGTCAGTCGTCATGATGTTCTTGTGTGGATGATGAACACCAACTTGCTTCCCAGCTTGGCAAGCACTACAAATCCTATCTTTCTCAAAATGAACATTTGTTAATCCTAAAATGTGCTCTCCCTTTAGAAGCTTATGAAGATTCTTCATTCCAACATGGGCTAGTCGGCGGTGCCAGAGCCAACCCATGTTAGTCTTAGCAATTAAGCAAGTGTCGAGTTCAGCTCCATCAAAATCTACCAAGTATAGCTGACCCTCTAACACTCCCTTAAATGCTATTGAATCGTCACTTCTTCTAAAGACAGTGACACCTACATCAGTAAAGAGACAGTTGTAACCCATTTGACATAATTGAGATACGGAAAGCAAATTGTAATCTAAAGAATCTACAAGAAAAACATTGGAAATGGAATGGTCAGGAGATATAGCAATTTTACCCAAACCTTTGACCAAACCTTGGTTTCCATCCCCGAATGTGATAGCTCGTTGGGGATCTTGGTTTTTCTCGTAGGAGGAGAACATCTTCTTCTCCCCTGTCATGTGGTTTGTGCACCCGCTATCGATGATCCAACTTGTGCCCCCGGATGTATAAACCTACAAAACAAATTTAGTTCTTGACTTTAGGTATCCAAACGGTTTTGGGTCCTTTGGCATTAGACACAAGAACTTTGGGTACCCAAACACAAGTCTTGGAGCCCTTGTGTTTGCCCCCAACAAACTTGGCAACTATCTTGCCGGATTTGTTAGTTAAAACATATGATGCATCAAAAGTTTTAAATGAGATGCTATGATCATTTGATGCACTAGGAGTTTCCTTCTTAGGCAACTTAGCACGGGTTGGTTGCCTAGAGCTAGATGTCTCACCCTTATACATAAAATCATGATTAGGGCCAAAGTGAGACTTCCTAGAATGAATTCTCCTAATTTTGCTCTCGGGATAATCGACAGGATACAAAATGTAACCCTCGTTATCCTGAGGCATGGGAGCCTTGCCCTTAACAAAGTTAGACAATTTTTTAGGAGGGGCATTAAGTTTGACATTGTCTTCCCTTTGGAAGCCAATGCCATCCTTGATGCCAGGGCGTCTCCCGCTATAGAGCATGCTTCTAGCAAATTTAAACTTTTCATTTTCTAAGTCATGCTCGGCAATTTTAGCATCTAATATTGCTATATGATCATTTTGTTGTTTAATTAAAGCCATATGATCATGAATAGCATCAATATCAACATCTCTACATCTAGTGCAAATAGAAACATGCTCAATAGTAGATGTAGAGGGTTTGCAAGATTTTAGTTCTACAACCTTAGCATGCAATATATCATTTTCACTTCTAAGGTTAGAAATAGTAACATTGCAAACATCAAAATCTTTAGCCTTAGCAATTAATTTTTCATTTTCATTTCTAAGGCTAGCAAGAGAATTATTTAATTCTTCAATCTTAGCAAGTAAATCAACATTATTATCTCTAAGATTGGGGATTGAAACATTACACACATTAGAATCAACCTTAGCTAACAAATTAGCATTCTCATTTCTAAGGTTGTCAATAGTTTCATGGCAAGTGCTTAGCTCACTAGATAGTTTTTCACATTTTTCTACTTCTAAAGCGTAAGCATTTTTAACCTTAACATGCTTCTTATTTTCCTTGATTAGGAAGTCCTCTTGGGAGTCCAAGAGTTCATCCATCTCATGGATGGCACTAATTAGTTCATTTAATTTTTCTTTTTGTTGCATGTTTAGGTTGGCAAAAAGGGTACGCAAATTATCCTCCTCATCACTAGCATTATCATCACTAGAGGACTCATATTTAGTGGAGGATTTGGATTTAACCTTCTTCCTTTTGCCGTCCTTTGCCATGAGGCACTTGTGGCCGACGTTGGGGAAGAGAAGTCCCTTGGTGACGGCGATGTTGGCGGCGTCCTTGTCGGAGGAGGAGTCGGTGGAGCTCTTGTCGGAGTCCCACTCGCGGCACACATGGGCATCGCCACCCTTCTTCTTGTGGTATCTCTTCTTTTCCTTTCTTCTCCCCTTCTTGTCGTCGCCCCTGTCACTGTCACTAGAAATAGGACATTTGGCAATAAAGTGACCGGGCTTACCACACTTGTAGCAAACCTTTTTGGAGCGAGGCTTGTAATCCTTCCCCTCCTTTGTGTAACACCCGGATTTTAGGGATCCAAAACCCGGGGTTAACATAAACACCAGGTATGCTGGGACCAAGTCTCAAACATATGATGTATAGTGGCACAGGATCGAATGTCACATCTTTATATATAACAGGAGTTCTATACAAAATAAATAATTACATTATAAGGAGACAACGGTCCAGCAACCCAAAAGTTGACTGGGAGACGACGACCTAGACCACTCACGAACTCATCACAGCATCCTCCATGAGCATCATCCTGCAGTACCTGGTCTTGACCTGTGGTGTATGTGAGACATCAAGAGTGAGCTCACATACGTTCATCGCTCAACAAGTTGTGGGGAATAATGTGCATGAACTCGCCAAAGGTGGGAGCTCATGTGAAGTGTAAGGCTTACCAAAGGAGATGGTTAGAGCTGAGCATTGCTTTTAAAGTTGGTCAAAATTTTATTAGCAATTACTAAGTATAAGTAAATACCAACCCAATTAAATAGTAGAACAAAAGTAATAACCTCATCACCTGCGATGCAATGCATATGACAAATTGAATTTAGTTCCATAAATTAATCATGTGAGGGTCCGAGCTGCTCTTGACCGTGAGCACGGCTAGTATACCAGTTTTACACTCTGCAGAGGTTGCGCATCTTTACCCACAAGTCATGTTACCCATCTGCCAAGGGATCGCGACTTCCCATACACCTCTACCGAGGAGGCGAGGCAGGGTAACACTACGAGGCCTTTACAAAGTTCCACTAGCTTCCGAAAACCCGCTACAGTTTATAGGAAGATCCAGTGCAGGAATCCCTTGCAGGACCGCCATCGCAGCAAAATCCTCCCGAGGGCCTCCCTACACTGACCTCTCCCCTACTGCCCTTGCCCCTTTCGGGTAAGGTAGTCTTCCACTAGCTTTCCTAATTAATCAGCCAAGGGCGTCCCATACCACCCTTGTGGTAGCACTGTTTTCCCGGGTGGTCGCTCCATGTTCCAATTAACATAATGATCTTATCATGAACAATAAATAACAACTGATAACAAGAGTATAATCATGAATAGTGTAATCTTCATACCCAAAACCACATAAAGCACTAGCAAGTACTACCCAAGAAGTTTAGTGGTAAACAAGGTATAAAGATAATCAAACTAGGGTAACCTATTGGGTCCCATCAAAATTAACCTATGCAGATCATTATGATTAATCAGAACATGGCTGGGTAAAAAGAAGTGATCAAGGGCACAACTTGCCTGGGCCTTGAGAATCCAGGTACCAGGATGATCTTCAGGTGATTCGTGACCTCACTGCTAGTCGTAGCAATTCAAACAAATAGTGTGTAGGCAAAATTAACATTACACCAAACATAAGTACAAACTGAATAATAATAATCTACGCGTTGCTACGAGATCGTAGGGACAAGAACCACTAAATTTGGAGTTATAGTTATTTAGTTATGAATTTCTGAAGTTATTAAGCACCTAGAACAGATTAATTCAAATGAACAATTTTGCTTCAAGTTTCATGGCTAAACAAAGATACTAGGTGATAAATAATATTAAAACAATATTATTGCAACTGGAATGGATCAAAAAGGAGCTAAAATGAATTAGTTATGAATTAAATAAGTTTCTGGATTTATTTTAATACCAAAAATCATTTTCTAATTCCCTTTTTCTGGATTTTATAATATTCTGGACTGGGCGCACCATTACCAGAAAGTCCAGGGGCCAATCCATGAAAATTCCTAGACTCAGTCTTACCCGAGCTGGACTGCGGGTTGTTTTGTATATACCGTGGGGGCGTTTTTGCAAAAGCCCAATGGCGAAGGGGTATCCCCATGCCACAACCGCACGATCAAAGGTTCACGGCGCAGATCATCCGGATCTTATAAACGAACCGATATGTAATATCAACCACGGGATCGGAAATCAACGGTCCGCGGACGATCTGGACGAAAGGGTATAACCCTTCTAATCACAACCGTCGCAGATCAATCCAACGGCCATAGACAACCCACGTCGATCGATACGCCGATCTAATCTACACCCTTCATCTTGGATCTGATGGCTCTCTAGCTTCTTCTCCACCCGGCCGTCTCACAGGCGGGGCGCGCTGGTGAACACAGTGGTGGCACGCCGGACGACGTACACGCCATGGCCATCCCCATGGATCTCTCTCTTATCCGAGCGCACGGCCAAGGAAACAAACCCCATCAAAGCCATAGATCAACACACCAACAGTTCGGACCCCCCCCCCTTCATCTATCCGAGCTCCACGGAGTTCCAGTCCCCATGGCGGCACACTGCGCAGACCGAAGAGAGAGAAGCAAGCGCGTTCTACGTACCAGGTCACGTTGAGCTCCACGTGGGATCCAAATGCACGGACAGGCGGTCGTCACCCTCGTGCATGATGAAGATCCACATCGGCCGTACTCCATCTCTCTCTCTTCCCTCAGTCGCGACGATGGTGATGGGCTGGTCGACAGCCAGACGCACTCTCCCTTCGCAAGCCAGCAAGAGGCGATCGAAACACCAGGGCGGCCCCGTCTAAATACCCCCCCCGGCATGGAACGAATCCCGCCGAAGTAGGAACGGCCTTGGCAAGAACGGCGGACTTTGTTTCGGTCGGTAGGGAAGGAAATGACAAGTTGGTCCCACGTGCAGGCGCAGCGGAAGCTCCGGGTTCTTCGGTTGGAGACGGCGACCAACACACAGGGGCCCACCTAACAGAGATACGGGCGAGCGGCTCGGCGTCAAGCATCAGGAATCGCGCGTCGCGCGGAGCGGCAGGGTGGATCGGCCAACCGGGCCCACCTGGCGGTGATTCAGCCCCCCAGTAATACGCACAGCCAGGCCAGCGGGTGAAGAGAAGTTGGGCCGACGGTGGGGACAATCGGCCCAGTGGCCGAACTCGTTTATTCTTTTTCTTTTTTTTTTCTGTTTTTGATTTTACTCTTTTTAATTCAAAAACCTGAAGTTTGAATTCAAATCTTGTGGCTCAATGATTATAAATTATATTCGTGCAGTTAAAAGTACTAATTTGGAGACATTTTTTTTAGATATATTATTCATATTTTTATATCCATTATCTTTTCTTTTCTTAATTCCCTTTTCAAATTCTTATTTAAACTCGTCTCATAATTTAAAGTACAAATGCAACATTTCAAGAATTTCGACATGATGCATACTTCATTGAGGTATGATTTATTTTAGACCTGTCTCCTAACAATTCTTTATGAATGAAAAAGCATTATCCAAAATTTTATCCCTTTCTTTTATATTTCAAAAGTGGGTGTTACAAATCCTACCCCCCTTAAAAATAATCTCGTCCTCGAGATTTGTAAGAAAAGGGTTACACAAGGATTGGTTTGTAATCTTTTAGTCTATAATTGTTTCAAAAATCCAGGGTCTCTTTTTTTTATAGTAAATAGTGGGTGATTGGGAAAGCATGTGTATCCATATGTAAATCCATTTTATTATGTAGGGTAAAAGATATCTTTAAAGCATATATAGGATTGGGTAAGAAAGAGTAGGATAAGAAAAACTCCATCCAAGATTGTGGATCTTGACTCATCTTGGTGACCTTACTTGATCCTTGAAGACTTGAGTTGATGCTTATCCTTCTTTGATGTAGTTGATCATCTTCTTCGGTCTTGTCTCATTGATTAGGAGTTAGTGTATATTATTGGCTGGGGAATATGGTTAATATAGGTACGGATGAGATAGACTACATGATGTAGGCCAAAAGTTTGTTTGATGTTAGGTGGGGGTTGATAGATTATGCAACCCATTATGAATCTATTGGTTGAGTTAGATCTAATCTCTTCTTACCTGTATCATTAGTCTGATTAAGTAGGCCACATTAGATTAGTTTAGTAGATGGCTATGAGTTAAATGAGATTAGCCAAAATCTGGTTTGATTGTTTTGCTTCTGTATGGTTTGGATAGGGTATGTAACCTGGGTATGGCTGAACTGATCTAAGTCACCAATTTAGACTTAAGTGAATTAGAAGCATGGCCATATCTTTTGCACCAGCATTAAGTATCACACACTAGATTAGATCATATTAGATTAAGTAGGAGCTAGATTTGATTGAATATGACTAGATTAGACTAGTTTAGGTTAAATAGATCTACTAGGGTAGGATAAATATTATTAGGATATGTTAGAATCTTTAGAAGTTAGTTAGATTTATTAGGACCAGATAAAATCTCTTTAAGGTAAGATGAATCTATTAAGGTAATAGAATATCCTTTAAGATAAGATGGATCTATTACACAAGATTGAATCTAGGTTAGATTGGTATGACTAGTTTGACTAAATAAGATCTAATTAAGTTGCATTAGATCATGGTTGTTTAATCTAGGGTGGATAAGTATGCTTATTAGGATAAGATGGATCCATAAAGGTAGGATAGAATCTTTTGAGGCCAGTTAGATCCATTAGGATAAGGATAAAATCTTTTCAAGATAAGATGAGTATCTTTTAAGATGAGATGGATCTATTAAGATAAGGGAGAATCCTTTTAAGATAAGAGGAATTGGTTAGAATGAGATCTTTTAGGATTAAGATAAATTTCTTAAGCTAGATAGGTTCCAATGGGGATAATCTAGGCTGTCTAGTTATTTTATAAATATATTTTTATACCTATGTGTATACGCAGATGTAATTGTGGACGTTACTCCACAACCCATCACACACAATCAAAGATCCAAATCAGACAAGTATCATAAGAACAAACATTCAAGTGCATGGACAAAAATAGTTTTGTTTTTGTTCCTAAGATTAGGTTTCCTAATCCTAAAGTCACTTTAGGCACTGGATTTCAAAGTGTGAAATCCACATTTGTCTTTAGAAAGATAAAGGTAAGAATAATCAGAGTAAAGCGGAAATAGATGAGAAAAGATTGAGATAAGTTTAGAAAGAATCAAAGTAGCAAAGGTAAGTAGAGAATGGTTGTCCAGTTCTATCTAGGTTTCGTCCTACAGTCAACATTCCTCTGATACCACTTCTGTAACACCCGGATTTTAGGGATCCAAAACCCGGGGTTAACATAAACACCAGGTATGCTGGGACCAAGTCTCAAACATATGATGTATAGTGGCACAGGATCGAATGTCACATCTTTATATATAACAGGAGTTCTATACAAAATAAATAATTACATTATAAGGAGACAACGGTCCAGCAACCCAAAAGTTGACTGGGAGACGACGACCTAGACCACTCACGAACTCATCACAGCATCCTCCATGAGCATCATCCTGCAGTACCTGGTCTTGACCTGTGGTGTATGTGAGACAGCAAGAGTGAGCTCACATACGTTCATCGCTCAACAAGTTGTGGGGAATAATGTGCATGAACTCGCCAAAGGTGGGAGCTCATGTGAAGTGTAAGGCTTACCAAAGGAGATGGTTAGAGCTGAGCATTGCTTTTAAAGTTGGTCAAAATTTTATTAGCAATTACTAAGTATAAGTAAATACCAACCCAATTAAATAGTAGAACAAAAGTAATAACCTCATCACCTGCGATGCAATGCATATGACAAATTGAATTTAGTTCCATAAATTAATCATGTGAGGGTCCGAGCTGCTCTTGACCGTGAGCACGGCTAGTATACCAGTTTTACACTCTGCAGAGGTTGCGCATCTTTACCCACAAGTCATGTTACCCATCTGCCAAGGGATCGCGACTTCCCATACACCTCTACCGAGGAGGCGAGGCAGGGTAACACTACGAGGCCTTTACAAAGTTCCACTAGCTTCCGAAAACCCGCTACAGTTTATAGGAAGATCCAGTGCAGGAATCCCTTGCAGGACCGCCATCGCAGCAAAATCCTCCCGAGGGCCTCCCTACACTGACCTCTCCCCTACTGCCCTTGCCCCTTTCGGGTAAGGTAGTCTTCCACTAGCTTTCCTAATTAATCAGCCAAGGGCGTCCCATACCACCCTTGTGGTAGCACTGTTTTCCCGGGTGGTCGCTCCATGTTCCAATTAACATAATGATCTTATCATGAACAATAAATAACAACTGATAACAAGAGTATAATCATGAATAGTGTAATCTTCATACCCAAAACCACATAAAGCACTAGCAAGTACTACCCAAGAAGTTTAGTGGTAAACAAGGTATAAAGATAATCAAACTAGGGTAACCTATTGGGTCCCATCAAAATTAACCTATGCAGATCATTATGATTAATCAGAACATGGCTGGGTAAAAAGAAGTGATCAAGGGCACAACTTGCCTGGGCCTTGAGAATCCAGGTACCAGGATGATCTTCAGGTGATTCGTGACCTCACTGCTAGTCGTAGCAATTCAAACAAATAGTGTGTAGGCAAAATTAACATTACACCAAACATAAGTACAAACTGAATAATAATAATCTACGCGTTGCTACGAGATCGTAGGGACAAGAACCACTAAATTTGGAGTTATAGTTATTTAGTTATGAATTTCTGAAGTTATTAAGCACCTAGAACAGATTAATTCAAATGAACAATTTTGCTTCAAGTTTCATGGCTAAACAAAGATACTAGGTGATAAATAATATTAAAACAATATTATTGCAACTGGAATGGATCAAAAAGGAGCTAAAATGAATTAGTTATGAATTAAATAAGTTTCTGGATTTATTTTAATACCAAAAATCATTTTCTAATTCCCTTTTTCTGGATTTTATAATATTCTGGACTGGGCGCACCATTACCAGAAAGTCCAGGGGCCAATCCATGAAAATTCCTAGACTCAGTCTTACCCGAGCTGGACTGCGGGTTGTTTTGTATATACCGTGGGGGCGTTTTTGCAAAAGCCCAATGGCGAAGGGGTATCCCCATGCCACAACCGCACGATCAAAGGTTCACGGCGCAGATCATCCGGATCTTATAAACGAACCGATATGTAATATCAACCACGGGATCGGAAATCAACGGTCCGCGGACGATCTGGACGAAAGGGTATAACCCTTCTAATCACAACCGTCGCAGATCAATCCAACGGCCATAGACAACCCACGTCGATCGATACGCCGATCTAATCTACACCCTTCATCTTGGATCTGATGGCTCTCTAGCTTCTTCTCCACCCGGCCGTCTCACAGGCGGGGCGCGCTGGTGAACACAGTGGTGGCACGCCGGACGACGTACACGCCATGGCCATCCCCATGGATCTCTCTCTTATCCGAGCGCACGGCCAAGGAAACAAACCCCATCAAAGCCATAGATCAACACACCAACAGTTCGGACCCCCCCCTTCATCTATCCGAGCTCCACGGAGTTCCAGTCCCCATGGCGGCACACTGCGCAGACCGAAGAGAGAGAAGCAAGCGCGTTCTACGTACCAGGTCACGTTGAGCTCCACGTGGGATCCAAATGCACGGACAGGCGGTCGTCACCCTCGTGCATGATGAAGATCCACATCGGCCGTACTCCATCTCTCTCTCTTCCCTCAGTCGCGACGATGGTGATGGGCTGGTCGACAGCCAGACGCACTCTCCCTTCGCAAGCCAGCAAGAGGCGATCGAAACACCAGGGCGGCCCCGTCTAAATACCCCCCCCGGCATGGAACGAATCCCGCCGAAGTAGGAACGGCCTTGGCAAGAACGGCGGACTTTGTTTCGGTCGGTAGGGAAGGAAATGACAAGTTGGTCCCACGTGCAGGCGCAGTGGAAGCTCCGGGTTCTTCGGTTGGAGACGGCGACCAACACACAGGGGCCCACCTAACAGAGATACGGGCGAGCGGCTCGGCGTCAAGCATCAGGAATCGCGCGTCGCGCGGAGCGGCAGGGTGGATCGGCCAACCGGGCCCACCTGGCGGTGATTCAGCCCCCCAGTAATACGCACAGCCAGGCCAGCGGGTGAAGAGAAGTTGGGCCGACGGTGGGGACAATCGGCCCAGTGGCCGAACTCGTTTATTCTTTTTCTTTTTTTTTCTGTTTTTTGATTTTACTCTTTTTAATTCAAAAACCTGAAGTTTGAATTCAAATCTTGTGGCTCAATGATTATAAATTATATTCGTGCAGTTAAAAGTACTAATTTGGAGACATTTTTTTTAGATATATTATTCATATTTTTATATCCATTATCTTTTCTTTTCTTAATTCCCTTTTCAAATTCTTATTTAAACTCGTCTCATAATTTAAAGTACAAATGCAACATTTCAAGAATTTCGACATGATGCATACTTCATTGAGGTATGATTTATTTTAGACCTGTCTCCTAACAATTCTTTATGAATGAAAAAGCATTATCCAAAATTTTATCCCTTTCTTTTATATTTCAAAAGTGGGTGTTACACTTTGCTTGAGGATTTGGCGGAAACTCTTGATGATGAGTGCCATTTCCTCGTTGTCGAGCTTGGAGGCATCGATGGGTTGTCTACTTGATGTAGACTCCTCCTTCTTCTCCTCCGTCGCCTTGAATGCCACCGGTTGTGCTTCGGGCGTTGAGGAGGTACCTTGCTCGATGATTTTCTTTGAGCCTTTAATCAATAGCTCAAAGCTCACAAATTTTCCTATAACCTCCTCGGGAGACATTAGCTTATATCTAGGATCACCTCGAATTAATTGAACTTGTGTAGGGTTAAGAAAAACGAGGGATCTAAGAATAACCTTGACCATTTCATGGTCATCCCATTTTTCGCTCCCGAGGTTGCGCACTTGGTTCACCAAGGTCTTCAAGCGGTTGTACATGGCTTGTGGATCCTCTCCTTGGTGAAGCATGAAGCGACCGAGCTCCCCCTCGATCGTCTCCTGCTTGGTGATCTTTGTCACCTCGTCTCCCTCGTGCGCGGTCTTGAGTACGTCCCAAATTTCCTTCGCACTCTTTAACCCTTGCACCTTATTATACTCCTCTCGACTTAGAGAGGCGAGGAGTATAGTGGTGGCTTGGGAGTTAAAGTGGTGGATTTAGGCTACTTCGTCCGAGTCGTAGTCCTCATCCCCTATGGATGGTACCTGTACACCAAACTCAACAACATTCCATATGCTTGTGTGGAGTGAGGTTAGATGATGCCTCATTTTATCACTCCACATATTATAATCTTCACCGTCAAAAACCGGTGGTTTGCCTAATGGAACGGAGAGCAAAGGAGTACGCTTTGAAATATGTGGGTAGTGTAGGGGAATCTTACTATACTTCTTGCGCTCATGGCGCTTAGAAGTGACGGACGGCGCGTCGGAGCCAGAGGTCGATGGTGATGAAGAGTCGGTCTCGTAGTAGACCACTTTCCTCATCCTCTTTTGCTTGTCGCCTCTCCGATGCGACTTGTGGGAAGAGGATTTCTTCTCCTTCCCCTTCCCTTTGTTGGAGGAGTCTTTCTTCTCCTTCCTCTTGTTGTGGGACTCTTCCGATGAAGTCTCCCCGTGGCTTGTAGTGGGCTTGTCGCCGGTCTCCATCTCCTTCTTGGCGTGATCTCCCGACATCACTTCGAGCGGTTAGGCTCTAATAAACCACCGGGCTCTGATACTAATTGAAAGTCGCCTAGAGGGGGGGGGGTGAATAGGGCGAAACTGAAATTTGCAAAGTTAATCACAACTACAAGTCGGGTTAGCGTTAGAAATATAAACGAGTCCGAGAGAGGGCGCAAAAACAAATCGCAAGTGAGTGAAGAAGTGAGACGCAAGGATTTGTTTTACCGAGGTTCGGTTCTCGCAAACCTACTCCCCGTTGAGGAGGTCACAAAGGCCGGGTCTATTTCAACCCTTTCCCTCTCTCAAACGGTCCCTCGGACCGAGTGAGCTTCTCTTCTCAAATCAACCGGGAACAAAACTTCCCCGCAAAGACTACCACACAATTGGTGTCTCTTGCCTCGGTTACAATTGAGTTTTGATCACAAGAACAAATGAGAAAGAAAGAAGCAATCCAAGCGCAAGAGCTCAAAAGAACACAACAAATCTCTCTCGCTAATCACTAAAGCCTTGTGTGGAATTGGGAGAGGATTTGATCACTTTGGTGTGTCTTGTATTGAATGCCTAGCTCTTGTAAGTAGTTGGAAGTGTGAAAACTTGGATGACTTGAATGTGGGGGTGGTTGGGGGTATTTATAGCCCCAACCACCAAACTAGCCGTTGGTGAAGCCTGCTGTCGCATGGCACACCGAACAGTCCGGTGTACACCGGACACTGTCCGGTGCGCCAGCCACGTCACCCGGCCGTTAGGGTTCGACCGTTGGAGCTCTGACTGGTGGGGTCGCCTGGCTGTTCGGTGGTGCACCGGACATGTACTGTAGACTGTCCGGTGCGCCGCCCGCGCGTGCTCTGCTCCTCTGCGCGCGCTGGCGCGCATTTAATGCTGTAGCAGGTGACCGTTGGCGCAGACTAGCGGTTGCTCCGCCGTTACACCGGACAGTCCGGTGTACACCGGACATGTCCGGTGAATTATAGCGGAGCGGATTCCCGAAGCTGGCGAGTTCAGAGTCGCTTCTCCTTGGAGCACCGGACACTGTCCGGTGTACACCGGACAGTCCGGTGAATTATAGTGGAGCGCCTCTGAGTTTTCCCGAAGGCGATGAGTTCAGTTTCAAGTCCTCTGGTGCACCGGACACTGTCCGGTGGTGCACCGTACACTGTCCTGTGGCACACGGGACAGTCCGGTGCGCCAGACCAGGGTGCCTTCGGTTGTCCCTTTGCTCTTTTATTTGAACCATTTCTCTTGGTCTTTTTATTGGCTTATTGTGAACCTTTGGTACCTGTAGAACTTATAAACTTGGGCAAACTAGTTAGTCCAATTATTTGTGTTGGGCAATTCAACCACCAAAATCAATTTAGGAAATAGGTGTAAGCCTAATTCCCTTTCACTAGGCTATCAAAAGCACCATCTCTCCTTAAGGCATATAAATCAAACTCATGGCTTTTAATGAGCATTTAGAGATCAAACAAATCTCATAAGCTCTGACCAACCGCTGGATTCATATATATGTGTTTTAAGGGCTTGTTTGGTATTAAGGGGATTTTAGCCCTCCAATCTCCTCCAATTTCTTTCTTTGCTACCAAACAAGCCCAAAAGATATTTTGAAGGACATCTTTCATTTATCAAGATATTGGAAGATATTATGGTAAAACCCAACTTCCCTTACAAAAAAGGAACGAAGTGCATGTCAGATGATATGGACCTTGATAATGGTCTTTCCTCACAACCTACCACTAGCTTGTTTTGATATCCTACTTTGTAGGATCTTCGATCATATGGAACACATTACCACTATGAAAGACTTCATGTGGGTCCCAGTCTTATCTTATTTGATTTACTATCTATCACGTTATGACAATGCCCCCTCACTGAATTGATCTACCAGATTTTTAAGCACATGGACATAATCCAACGCTATCACTCTAGAGTTTCTCTTTAATGATTTTAGGTGTCAAAGGGTGGCTTTGGCTTACTAAATCTTTTGCTCAATGGTTTTTCCATTGCTCTTCTCTTGTCGTTTTCAAGTCGTAATTGTTTAGCTTGTAATTGGTCCTGCGATTATTTGAGTTTTTGTTCTTCTGCTTCATCCTGTTTTGGTCTATTTGGGTGAAGTCTTGGTTTCATTTGCGTATGGTAAGTTATTTTTGCTTGCACTATGTGTTGTCTTCTTCATGAATCTAGCCATTGTACTTGTGGTCATGGGCGATGTTAGCGAGCGCACACTAACGGTGGACACCAAATATTGAGGAATGAATCTACCTCAATTGGATAACTTGTGGTTATCAATTCATTTGAATATATTTTTCATGTTTGTGAATCGTACGTGTCACAGAATATTTATAGACCTCGTCTTCATATTTGATTATGTAAAGTCCTACATGCCCATGAACTATATATTACAATTGTTCCGGGGGAAATTTGGTCCCTTATCCTTCCTACTAGCTCTTGTTATTAATAGTGATGGATCATTGCGAATGAATCTTTATTTTCGCAAAGACCATATAGTGCCTTCTCACGACTTTACGAAGTTGGGGCCTTTCTCGACGAGGCTTCATGTAGAGTCTTGGGAGGTCATCTTTTAGGCGCGGAGCAAAGGTGATAGAATAGCTTCAATCTTCACATATGATCTTTGCATTTGGGTGAACTATGACATTTGTTTTTTTCCTTTCTTATCACTCTTATTACATCGTCCGTATGTGAAGTCGGTCCTAATAATAAATGTGAAATAAAGACTAACCGTTAATTAGCTTCACAATATTAGGGTTTGAGTTTTATCGAGGTGAAATTCCCAGCACTTATGATTTCTAGTTTTCACGCCACAACTTCAGCACGCTCCAACGTTTGGAGATCAAGCCTCTGGAACCATGTTCGCATCTGCGATGTTGGGTTTTGACAGGTGAAACCCAAACAAGAGAAACAACTAGGCAAAACAGTGAGACATGTGAGGAAGAGCGGCTCTCAAATGTCCTATCAATCATCCCCTCACCCCATCCAAGGGACCCACAGGTAAACACACAAATGAAGATTTAAGCCATAGGTGTTAATTCTAAACCGGCATTCACATCAAAGAAGGGAAAACACACATCTTTATGTTTTATGCTCTATAATTCTATTCACTAAATTAAACTAAACATAAAAAATACTTAATTTTCTAACAACGTGTAAAATTACACTTTGACCATAGTAAGATAATTTTTTATGCCTCTTATGATCGCATCTACTGACCGCAGCACTTCAATGCATCTCAAGATTCCCCCAGTCACGTGGTTGCGGTGCGATTCAAGGTAAACCAGCCGCAGACAGCGATCAGCCGATCACGCTAGCTGTCCACGTCCTGTTTCGATTTCTCGCCGGCGTGCTCTCATGGCGCTGCGCGGCGGGGGCGGTGCGCCGAAGCAGAACACCCGCGCGCGGCTCTGATTTTCGCGGGCCGAGCCGAGCCGAGAGTGGTTACCACTGTCACTGTGCCACTGCGGGTGCGCACGTCGGCAGTGTCCTAGACTGGTCTAATAGAGTAGAGACAAACAAGGCCGTGGAAACGAACGAGATAAAAACGAAGTCTCGGGTGCCCAGCCTCCCCCTTCTCCTCCATCTCCATGGAGGAGGAGGAGGGCTTCCTCCACGTGCTGCGAGCGCTGCGGGACGCCGCGCGGAGGGTGGAGGCCGGGGAAACACGCGGGCCAGCGCTGCAGGCGCTTCTCGCGCTCGAGGCTGGCGCCGACGACCTCCTCGCCGGCGACCCCGACCTCACCGCCCTGCGCCGGCTCCTGTTCCGGCTCAGAGCCCTCTCGTGCTCCCTCCACCTGTGCGCCTCCGGCTCCCTGCGCGCGCGGTGCGGCGCGCGGAGGGCGGTCGCGCGCGTGGCCGGCGCCGTCGCCGGCGAGATCCAGGCGTGGGTCGACCGCGAGGCCATCGCGCGGCTCGTGGCCGCGCTGAGCAGCCACGGCCGCGGCGGGGCGCGCGCGCTGCTCGCGGAGCTCGAGGCGCGGCTGCTGTCCGCGGGCGGGCGGTTCGACCCGCGGCTGCAGCGCGCGCTGCTTCGCCACGGCGTGTTACAGGCGCTGGAGGCCCGGCTCGGGGACCCCGCCGTGGGCGACGGCTGCGCGGCCGCGGTGCTGGCGCTGGTGCGCTTCAACAAGGACGTGTTCGTGGGGCCCGTCCTGATGGGCCCCGCCGTCGGCGCGCTGGTGGCGTCCGCGTCCGCGTCCGGGTCGGGGTCCCCGGCGCCGCTGCGCGCGCTCAACGGCCTGGTGGACGCCATCCGGAGCCCGCTGGTGGACGAGCTCCACGCGCGCGGGGAGCTCCCGCGGCTCGTCGCGCTGCTGTGCGCGCCCGACCCGCGCGCCCGCGGCCCCGCGCTCGGCTTCGCTCTCCGCGTCGGCTATTACGGCCGCAAGGAGGTGGTGGACTCGCTCCTCGCCGAGGGCCTCGTGAAGCGCCTCCTCTGCCTGCAGCGCTCCGACCTCGGCGGCTCGCTCGCGGACACGGACGAGGGCGAGGGCGAGGGCGAGGACGAGGAGGGCTGCCCAAAGGCGAAACCCGAGGACGCCAAAGCCGGTGGCTTTCTCCTCGTGCCCTGCCTTCCTCTGGTGTATCTGTGGTGGCGTCGCCAGGGCGACGGCGCCGCGGACGCGGACACGGAAGAGCGGCCGTTCGTGAGCGCTGTGGCGCGGTTCGCGGTGCAGGTGGAGGTGGGCGTCGGGCTGAGCCCGCGAGAGAAGCGTGAGGCGAAGCTGGAGATCCTGCGGCGGGTGCGGGAGGCGGCCGTGTCGCCGGCCGAGGAGGCCACCGTGCTCGCCGAGGTGCTCTGGGGCGCCACGCCGTAGCCGCTGGCTTGAGTGCTTCACCGATGACCGCTGACCCGCGGGCCCACGTGCCGCGTACGCTAGCTGTTTGCTGCAGACTCGTGGTTGGTGTGCGTACTGCTCGTTTTTTTTTCCTTTTGTTTGTAGCATATATAAGTAGTTTTTTCTTCTTGTTTGTGCATATGTTTTTTTTCTTATTTAGTTTAATGTTTCTGTGGATATTGTTAGATACAGATCTTCCGTTGCAGTTAGGACTTGTGGTAGGAGAGTCGACTCCAATCCGTCTACGTACGTACGTATGTATATGGATGGATGATGTACAAGAGAGTGAAGATGTAACAAGCCTGTGAAAAATAGTGGTAGGAAATGGTTGATGATGCAATGACTCTACACCCCCTCTCTCCTTCTTTCAGAAATTCAGATACAAGTAGTAAATGGTGGTGCAAAGTACTTAACCGACAACAAAAGGACAATTCTATTCCTGTACAACTAATAACTAACAAAGTTTGATGTCTCGTCGGAACCAGGGGCAAAACCAAGAATGATCTGGAAGAGTTGGAACAAGACGTGTGGCTAACCCGGCAGGCAGAGTCCAACTCCCGTACGCCGGAGTTGCTGGCGCCTAGATGCGTCAGTTTCTAGAGCGTGCCGGGGCCACGAAGCTGGCAGCACTGTTGCTATGCTACGAGTCCATACAATACATGGCGTGGCAAGCGCAAGACATGGATGGCTTTCGTTTCGCCTCCGCGTCTTGATCCAGATCCGCATCTAGTCGAACCAGGCAGGCAAGCGGAGCGGAGGGTGCAGCTGCTCCACTGATGCACAAAGTTCAGTGGCGGCGCTGTGCGGGCAGAGAGAGACAGGGCAATTGCGAACGGAGCAGCCTGATCATCATGCGTCGCCTTTTGCCCTTTAAAAGGTCCGGGCTTCATCATTGTCAGGACGGAGTCTCCGTCCCTCGCACTCACGCTGCCCCTCTCCTGAGATCCAATCTGAAACACCTGATGGACGGATGGAGACAGAATGGCCGGGCTCGTTCGTCCAACGACCGTGCAGTGCATGAAAAGAGGCTAGCACTCCCGGTCCTACTCACCTACTACTACTACAAGTCAGTAGTAGTCGACGGGCCAGAAGCAGGAAAGCTATGAACTGATGAATGCAATTCTGGCATCGACTTCATTCAGCTGTGCAGATAGAAATTCAATGCCTGCTGTAAGAGCGCAGTGCAGGACAAAAGGCACATTCAGTTCACCACCAAAATACTCGTACAGCAGCCGACCATATTATACACCACTAAAAACACAGAGAGAGAAACTTCAACTCCAACAATCTGTAATCATATTATACACATCTTCCACTTACATGAACGGATCACATCAGCTAGTATACATGATAAGGGTCTGACATGTCCATGCACAAAATTTGAGTGTATTTTACAAGCCACCACCACCACCAATTCCCCTTTGATGACGAAGGGAGCCAGAAACATAATATGAATGAATGTTTTTTTTTTACAAAAGTTAACATGAAGGCAAACATCATCACACGCGAAACCTGTCAGTCAAACGACCCTGCCCATAACTACCATGTGAGCGGATCAGCCGAAAGCACGCCCACACTGTAGGGACAATGCCAAGTTCACGATGTCAACAATATCAATCCTAGCTTGATGGTTTCAGATAAGTTGGAGAGGGGTGCTTTCAGGCGATGGTAAGAAGAAGGATGAAGTCAAGGAACTAGATATCTGTGATATGACACCTTGCTCCTGGGAGAGCTCATGCATGTCTTTGACAATGTCAAAGACAGCTTCTGGTTGGGCCAATTTCAGTGCCTTTTCTGACATTTTTTTCAATTCCTCTGAATCTGGACCAAACCAGCGGGCAACAAGACTAGCAGTTTCCTTGGGGCTTTTCGAGAACACACCTGCACCATTGTCCACAACATAAGGTACGTTGCCAACTTCCTGTCATACATGCAAAAACACACAAACGTATGTGAGAACATGTTAACACATTTGAATAACCTTTAATTCATGTATATTGCATTCAATCAAAATACAAATATATAATTAGCGCCCCTTGAGAAGGGGCGTCTTACAGCAGCAGCAAAACAAGGTAGAGAATCCACACAATCTTGTAACCACATATGATCCAAACACGTTACACACTAAGACCCTTTATTAAGGAGATCAGAAATGAAGAAAAAGACATACGCTTCACATGCACATTATGGCAATAAAACTGCATGAGTGCAGAATAATAGTAGGAACACAAACCTGTCCAGGTATGAAGTCATTAAGGATTATAGGAAGACCCCTTATCAAGGCTTCAGCAATGGTACCTGGTCCAGCCTAAGAAACCATAACAGAAGAGAAACAAAATTAGGAAACCCACAAAAACCTTCGAAAGAAGAAACATGATAAGAACCGATAATGGAGGAGGATATACCTTTGTTATAATGCAATCACAAGCTCCCATCCACTTCTCCATTTGGGTTTCAAATCCCCTAACCTGTTGGTAAAGAAATTCTAGATGAATGGAAAAAAATACACCCATTTGTTTTATGGACTAACCAGTTTCAATCCTTTTAAAACAACAAGTTCTAGATTATACCTTTACTGGTATTTTCCATTCAAGTGCCTGCAGTGAGGAGCTTAGCGTTTTGTTCCGGCCACAAATGACAATAAGCTGCCCAATTGGTTTTCCAAGCTCTTTGTCAAACAATGATTCTCCTAGGGCTCTGGCGGTCTTTTTGACAGGACCCATGCCCTCTCCACCTCCCATGAGCAGTACTGCAGGAAGCTCAGGATCCAATTCAAGTTCCCTCCTCAAATCATCCTGATATAAATGGTTTCATACAACAAAAAAAAACCTTTTAAGTTCCACAGAAAACTGATGACAGCAGAATAGTGTTCAACAAATCTGTTAAAGTATATTTGATAGTTTAGATATTGTGTATCGTAGACTGCCATAGGTATATGTGGGTTGTCTTGTCTTCTAATTCTTGTACTCTATATAAACTGTCTATATAAACTGTATAAGAGCTCAATGCTCATCCACCGTCACGGTCACGCCCTGCATCCGGACTGCTCACTCCCGAGCATCCGCTCCTGCCAGGACTGCTCGCCTTCGGGTTTGACGCGTCGTCATCTCGTCCCCACCTACTCCATCTACTCCAACAATCGCATGTTGTGCCGGCACCTTCTATCCCACTGTTACGCGCACCGCAACCATCACCATTGGGGCCCTCTACCTTGTACATCCAGTATTTGCAACACCAACACGTGCCGTCGTCACTGACGCGTTGCTAATGCTTGGTCCAAGAAACCCAGCCCACGCCTTGGTTTAGGTGGCTTGACTGCATCTACTTCGTCATCGACACTCTAGCCCTAACTGTGTCGACCTCAACATCGCCCCCCTTCCATGATGACTGTCGATGTGTCTCTATCATCACCATAGCGTCTCTGGTGTGCTTGCAGTTCCACCAACACAACAACCTTACCACAGCTACGCCAACCTCGATTATCTTTAGCATGGCTTCTTCAACGTCGGCAACTGCACCCTTAAACTCGGCTACCTCGACATTGGTACAAAGGGCTATCATCCGCATGAGCTCCTTATTGGTTTCTACTTCAGTCGCAGTATCTATGTTGCAACGTCGCTACGACTGTAAGGAGATGTTAGCCTTTGGGTCCTCTTCCAGTCCGACTGTCTGCGATGCTCCCGCTATGACTAGGGGAGGATATTAGCGTATAATTGTTAATTTAGATATTGTGTATCATAGATTGCCATGTATATCCTAGGATTGCCTTATCTCCCAAGCCTTGTACTCTGGGGGTGTTTGGTAGGGTTTCCCGGGTCCTATCTAGGCTAAGGTAGTGCAACTAGTATTGTATGGTAACCTGCACACGTATTTAGGCCAAGCCTCAGCAGTTCAAAGTGGATTCCGTAGCTGGTTCCAGCTAAACGGATCTTCACTTCATTTTCATTCAGCCTGGCTCCCGGTGGCGGACGGCGCAAGAGAGCCCAGCCATGTGTTCACATGCACACACTTCGAGGATGCATTTTAGTTTCTTTTTCCGCTATATCTTCTAAATAAAAGATTTAAACACCAAACCAATTTCATATCTGTTTCCTGACATTTTTTTGAACAAAACTAGGCCACTCATGCTATGTATTTCAAACAAAAAAATAATGTACTTAAGATTAAGACTATTAACATATAATTAGTGTCTATTGATACATTATTTATTTATTTAATAATTTTTGAGCTCATGCAGGAAGTTTTTATGCAAAGCAACCAAACAACATTTCTAATGAGCCAGCCAGGTTGGCTAGGAAAGTGAACCAAACAAGCGCATGTGCACCTCCTCGGCTTGGCTCCATGAAGCCTAGTTCCCATATGTGAGCTAGGGTGGCTAGGGATGTGAACTAAAGATGCCCTATATAAACCCTCCAAGGGCTCAATGCAATACATCTGTCCAATTACACCAATTCTATCCTCCTTCAAAATCCATGCAGCCTAGTTCCCATATTTTGTTTTCTTGAAACTTGAACAATAATGCTTTTGGGTATGCAGGATTCGTTGAACACAACAGGACAAAACATTGTAAAATGAATATATCGGTCTTTTGGAAGGCCATGTATGATACTATGATCCATAATAAAATTAGCAGGAATAGAAATATTAAAAATCAGGGTGAACTAAATACCTTAACAAGAACTGCACGGCAGAAAGATGGTCGGATCGGAAGACCGAACACGCGGATTTGAGATGGTTGTAGATCATCCAGTGCTGCCCGCTTGGCAACTTCTTCTGAAGGGCAGTAACATCTATTCACATCAGCATGAAACCTGCGTTTTTTTCTTCTAATTGTCAGATCAAGTGAACAAAATGCTTTACTACATGTTTTCCTTATCATCAGCTGAATATACCATGTAGGGTGGCATGTGTTGAGGTCTGTGATCACAGTTACAAAGACTACCCTGTTCTGTAGGCCTTGCCATTTGAGAACCCACAGAGGAATGTGTTGCATGAGGGGATGGACACTAATTATGATGTCTGGCTTGTACTTCTTCAGTCCAGCCTCCACCTTCCTTCATCCATAAACAAAGCATTCAGAAAAAGATAACATAAGCAACAGATCATGCAGCAGATAAGATGTGGAACATGATCATGGTATATAAAAACAACGAAACAATTATATAAAAGCAAATACTGACAATTCTGAAAGGACACATGTTAAGATAAATGCTGCACAAGGAATGGCAGCACCGAATGAACTACATTTTTACAGTCACCCCAACCCCCCAAGTCCCCCAGTATGCAAATGTTAGCCAGATCCATCTGGTGCCAGAGTGGCCATCAGTTTTCGTACCATGAAGCACATGGCACTAATTAGTTTGTTGGGATTCTTCATCATGCCCTTGTCCTACACTCTGGCAGCCCATACCAAGTGGCTAGATAGGACTGCGGTATCTCACTCACCTCAGTGACAGTCTATTTGAAATTGAGTTTGAGTTGCAAAATCATACGATGAATGACAGTGATTTCAGCATGGATATTTGAGCATCCATAGACAAGGTCCAACCTCACAATTCGTTGAGTGCACTCAAGAGAATGGGCTGAGGGCTATAAAAATTATTGGGCACAGAGTCACGCGTTGAGATCCGGCATTATAATAAAAAGCGTACACGATGATGACAAAATTGCTGGGTCCATTAGACAAATTAGGCGATTAGGTGAGCAATGTGCAGTATGCCACCAACAACAGCAACGTGGATACTCCACAGACGACAAATGATCGTGTTGTTTATAATCCCGATGCAGAGAGGATGGAACAGAACAAGGGAGACGTTCCAAAGGACGAATCGGCGTCCACCAAATCTGGTTGAGCTGCGGAACACTAGAGAGAAATTATACGTGTGTCCTTCCTTACTTGGCGTAGAATGAGGCGAGAGCGGCGAGGTAGAAGTTATGGACCCATCTAGGCGAGGTGCTGTGGAAGGCCACCTTCCAGAGCTGCACGTGCTTGACCATGAACTTGTAGGAGCTCTCCATGTTGTTGAGCGGCCAGCCGGCGTGGTCCTTGCACAGATCCTTGACGAAGACCTGGCAGACGATTGATGGTGATTACGAAATCCGCCGTTGCGGGCAGCCGAGGAGAGGCCGTGGTGCAGGAGGACAGCACGAGTGATGAATGAACAGAGAAAGAGAGCGCGCGCGCACCCACCCACCCGGTACTCGTCGCCAAACTCGATCCGGAAGGCGTCCTTGATGGCCTCGGCGGAGGCGCGGTGGCCGCCGCCGGTGTCGCTCATGAGGATGAGGACGTTCTTAGCGCGGTTGGCCCCGAGCTGGACGAGCTCGACGGTGCCCTCCTCCTCCTCCCAGAAGGGCTCGTCGTCGTCGTCGGGCCCGCAGAGCGAGGAGACGGAGGTGGAGGCGGGGCCGTCCCCGCGGGCCCGGCCCGCGGACGAGAGCTCGCCTCCGGCGTAGGTGAGGCTCTTGCGCAGCTTCCCCTTGGCCCGCTGCTGCTGGTGGTACGCCGCCACGGTCTCCAGCACCGTCTCCCGGATCGACCGCCCCCGCGGCGACGCCATGGACGCCGCCATCGCGGAGGACGAGGGGAGGGGAGGGGAAGGGGGGTGAAAGCGCCGGATGTTCTGGCCTTCTGGGGTTGGGGGAGCGGAGGGGGAAGCCGGGACCGGGAGGGAGGCGAGTGGGCAGGAGAGAGAAGGGGGTGCGTTTAAAATTGGGGATCGGAGAGAGCGGCGGCGGAGGCGGGGCCTCGAGCTGAGCTGGCACGTCCGGGGACGGGGAAGGAAGACAACTGGAATTGGGAGGCGGGTGGTGGTCGCGTCGCGTGTTTTTATTATGCGTGTGCTCGGATGCTCGGATGCGCTGTTGTGTGTTGCTTGACTGCTTGTTTTTTTTTTCCCGGGGATAAAAGCATTTGCTTGTTTGTTCTATGTTGTGCCCGTGATTGGAGGAAACTCGAGGGTTCTAGTTGAAAGAAAATTGATGCTGACAATCAGTCAAGACCACTGTCTGTTTGGAGAAACATCCGGTCAAACGGATTTTCTGTATATATAGAACCAGTTTAGCACAGAATCGGCGTTAATACCAGCTCTAGGGTAATCGGGTGTATACATCAGCTACAGCACGAGAATTCTATTCCTTGATGATGATTGGCCAACCCCCCCGCCCCTGGCCACTGAACTGAAACGATGGATCCACGCAACGCTACCGCCGCGTGTGCGTGCACCACTCACTACCAGCACTTGCTTTCTTTGCTTTGATTCTGATATACATGTAAAGGGACCCGTCGTCTACTCGACTCGTCTCCCTTTCAAGACATCAATTCCGGAAAGGGGGCAAACAAAAAGAAAAAGAAAGAAGCAGGAAGCGCCGCTGCTACAGTACATGGAAAAAAAAAGACAGGGAGAACGGGAGGCGCGGCGGAAAACATCAGCCCGGGTGCTGCACTGCAAATACAAGCTCCTGCGTGGGTGGGCGCGCAAAAGCGGCCGGACCGAATCATTGGCTGGCGCCCTCCTCCGCATCCGCACCGGTGGAAAAAGATCCGGCGCGACAGGGAACCTGGGATGCCAGTGCCCACGGCACGGATGGCTCCGCTGCCGCCGCTACCAGATTCCGGAATAATTCCCCTCGGTCTCCGCTCGCGTCCTCCGGTCCGGTCCGCCTGCGCCTGGTCAGTTTCCCTCGCACGCGGGCGGGGCCGTTTTCTGGCGGACACGGAAAACAGCGCGCTGTCTGCTGGGATCGTGTCCTGCTAGTACTAGCTAGATACTGTTTAGAAAGAATTGCTTGAGAATGAATCTCTGATCACTGTATTCCATTAACATAAACAATATATACATAGTGAATGGACGGCTTCACGCCCGCACGTCCGTTCGGTTGAAAGCACGTTTACTTTATGCGTTTACATTATTACTAATTAGGATTAAGGGAATTGATAACCGCTAATCTTCTGGAGACTTCTTGTTCTCTCTGGATCTTCTGGAGACTTCTTATCTCAAGATGAGATCACCACCGTCTATTTTCTTTTAACACTCCCCCTTGATCGAATCTATCCTATTACATCATCTAGGAATACAAAACTATTTTATATCTATCCTATTTAGTGTACTATTATCTTACAAAAACCCTGTGGGAAAAATAGATAATAAGACACATTTCCTCTGTTGATACTACCTCATTAAAAACATTATATGGTAAAACCTCTTTGAGGGAAAAATCCATAAAAAGAAAAGAGTATAATATAATGTCAACTAGGTTATATTGTGGAGAGTGATACTGATAGTCGCCTAGAGGGGGGGTGAATAGGGCGAAACTGAAATTTACAAAAATAATCACAACTACAAGCCGGGTTAGCGTTAGTAATAAAGAAACGAGTCCGCGAGAGAGGGCGCAAAACAAATCGCAAGCAAATAAGAGTGTGACACAAGGATTTGTTTTACCGAGGTTCGGTTCTCGCAAACCTACTCCCCGTTGAGGAGGCCACAAAGGCCGGGTCTCTTTCAACCCTTCCCTCTCTCAAACGATCCCACGGATCGAGTGAGCTTTCTCTTCTTCTCAATCAAACGGGAACAAAGCTTCCCCGCAAGGGCCACCACACAATTGGTGCCTCTTGCCTTGGTTACAATTGAGTGATGATCTCAAGAACAAATGAGAAAGAAAGAAAGCAATCCAAGCGCAAGAGCTCAAAAGAACACGGCAAATCTCTCTCGCTAGTCACTAAGGGTTTGAGTGGAATTGGAGAGGATTTGATCTCTTTGTATGTGTCTAGAATTGAATGCCTAGCTCTTGTAAGTGGTTGAGAGTTTGAAAACTTGGATGGCAATGAATGTGGGGTGGTTGGGGTATTTATAGCCCCAACCACCAAAAGTGACCGTTGCTGGAACTCCTCTGTTCGATGGCGCACCGGACAGTCCGGTGCCCCTGCCACGTCACCATTGCCGTTGGATTCTGACCGTTGGAGCTTCTGACTTCTGGGCCCTCCTGGGTGTCCGGTGCACACCGGACATGTACTGTTTGATGTCCGGTGCACCGGTATGGGCGAGCCTGACGTCTGCGCGCGCTGCGCGCGCATTTAATGCACCGCAGGGAGCCGTTGGCGCCGTAGAGAGTCGTTGCTCCGCTGGCACACCGGACAGTCCGGTGCACACCGGACAGTCCGGTGAATTTTAGCGGAGCGGCTGCC
Organism: Zea luxurians; assembly: GCA_029449295.1. Taxonomy (NCBI): domain Eukaryota; kingdom Viridiplantae; phylum Streptophyta; class Magnoliopsida; order Poales; family Poaceae; genus Zea; species Zea luxurians. Next base: position 153,928,288 of record JAOPSE010000006.1, on the reverse strand, counting down.
GAGCGCACCCGAGGCTGGCGAGTTCCGGAGGCCGCGTTTCCTTGGAGCACCGGACATGTCCGGTGCACACCGGACAGTCCGGTGAATTTTAGCGCGCCGGCTTCCGAGAATTCCCGAGGGCGAAGAGTTTGAGTCGAAGTCCTCTGGCCGCACCGGACATGTCCGGTGCACACTGGACAGTCCGGTGCCTCCAGCCAGAGGTGCCCTCGGTTGCCTTGCTGCTCCTTTGTTGAATCCAACACTTGGTCTTTTTATTGGCTAAATGTGAACCTTTTGCACCTGTATAACTTATGCACTAGAGCAAACTAGTTAGTCCAATATTTGTGTTGGGCAATTCAACCACCAAAATTATTTAGGAACTAGGTGTAAGCCTAATTCCCTTTCAATCTCCCCCTTTTTGGTGATTGATGCCAACACAAACCAAAGCAAATATAGAAGTGCATAATTGAACTAGTTCCCATAATGTAAGTGCAAAGGTTGCTTGGAATTGAGCCAATATAAATACTTATGTGATGCGCATGGATAGTTTCTTTGTTTTTTTTTTTGACATATTGGACCACATTTGCACCATAAGTTTTGTTTTTGCAAACTCTTTTGTAAATCCTTTTCAAAGTCATTTTGCAAGATAGACAAAGGTAAATGAATAAGATTTTGCAAAGCATTTTCAAGATTTGAAAGTTTCTTCCTTTGTTCCAAAATGCTTTTCCTTTGACTAAACAAAAAACTCCCCCTAAATGAGATCCTCCTCTTAGTGTTCAAGAGGGTTTTTGATTTATCATTTTGAAATACTATTTCCTCCCCCTTTAGAACATAAAGAGATACCAATTTTGAAATTTACCAATGAAAATCATCAAATTTAAAAAATTAGGTGGTGGTGCGGTCCTTTTGCTTGCTTTGGGCTCACGCTTTCTCCCCCTTTGGCATGAATCGCCAAAAACGGAATCATTAGAGCCCAATGAAGTATTATCTCCCCCTTTGGTCATGAAATGAATGAGTGAAGATTATACCAAAGTTGGAGAGTGATGCGGAGCGACGGCGAAGAATGAGTAGTGGAACGGAGTGGAAGCCTTTGTCTTCGCCGAAGACTCCAATTCCCTTTCAATACACCTATGACTTAGGTTGAAATACACTTGAAAACACATTAGTCATAGCATATATAAAAGAGACATGATCAAAGGTATATTCATGTGCTATGCGTGCAAGACTAGCAAAAGAAATTCCTAGAATCAAGAATATTAAGCTCATGCCTAAGTTGGGTAAAAGATTGTTCATCAAGCGGCTTGGTAAAGATATCGGCTAATTGATCTTTAGTGTTAATGTAAGAAATCTCGATATCCCCCTTTTGTTGGTGATCCCGAAGAAAATGATACCGAATGGCTATGTGCTTAGTGCGGCTGTGCTCGACGGGATTGTCGGCCATTTTGATTGCACTCTCATTGTCACATAGCAAAGGGACTTTGGTTAATTTGTAACCGTAGTCCCGCAGGGTTTGCCTCATCCAAAGCAATTGCGCGCAACAATGGCCTACGGCAATATACTCGGCTTCGGCGGTAGAAAGAGCGACCGAATTTTGCTTCTTTGAAGCCCATGACACCAAGGATCTTCCCAAGAACTAGCAAGTCCCCGATGTGCTCTTCCTATTAATCCTACACCCCGCCCAATCGGCATTCGAATAACCAATCAAATCAAATGTGGATCCCCGAGGGTACCAAAGCCCAAACTTAGGAGTAAAAGCCAAATATCTCAAGATTCGTTTTACGGCCGTAAGGTGTGATTCCTTAGGGTCGGCTTGGAATCTTGCACACATGCAAACGGAAAGCATAATGTCCGGTCGAGATGCACATAAATAAAGCAATGATCCAATCATCGACCGGTATACCTTTTGATCCACGGACTTACCTCCCGTGTCGAGGTCGAGATGTCCATTAGTTCCCATGGGTGTCTTGATGGGCTTGGCATCCTTCATTCCAAATTTGCTTAGAATGTCTTGAGTATACTTCGTTTGGCTAATGAAGGTGCCCTCTTGGAGTTGCTTGACTTGAAATCCTAAGAAATATTTCAACTCCCCCATCATCGACATCTCGAATTTCTGTGTCATGATCCTACTAAATTCTTCACATGTAGATTTGTTAGTAGACCCAAATATAATATCATCAACATAAATTTGGCATACAAACAAATCATTATCAAGAGTCTTAGTGAATAAAGTAGGATCGGCCTTGCCGACTTTGAAACCATTTGCAATAAGGAAATCTCTAAGGCATTCATACCATGCTCTCGGGGCTTGCTTGAGCCCATAAAGCGCCTTAGAGAGCCTATAAACATGGTTAGGATACTCACTGTCTTCAAAGCCGGGAGGTTGCTCAACATAGACCTCCTCCTTGATTGGTCCATTGAGGAAGGCACTCTTCACGTCCATTTGGTAGAGCTTGAAGCCATGGTAAGTAGCATAGGCTAATAATATACGAATTGACTCAAGCCTAGCTACGGGTGCATAGGTTTCACCAAAATCCAAGCCTTCGACTTGTGAATACCCCTTGGCCACGAGTCGAGCTTTGTTCCTAGTCACCACACCATGCTCGTCTTGCTTGTTGCGGAAGACCCACTTGGTTCCTACAACATTTTGATTAGGACGTGGAACTAAGTGCCATACCTCGTTCCTTGTGAAATTGTTGAGCTCCTCTTGCATCGCCATCACCCAATCCGAATCTTGTAGTGCTTCCTCTACCCTGGTTGGCTCAATAGAGGAAACAAACGAGTAATGTTCACAAAAATGAGCAACACGAGATCGAGTAGTTACCCCCTTATGAATATCACCAAGGATAGTGTCGACGGGGTGATCTCGTTGTATTGCTTGGTGGACTCTTGGGTGTGGCGGCCTTGGTTGTTCATCCTCCTTGTCTTCATCATTTGAATCTCCCCCTTGATCGTTGCCGTCATTTTGAGGTGGCTCATCTTCTTGATTTTCTTGTTCAGCATCTTGAGCCTCATCCTCAACTAGAGTTGGTGGAGATGCTTGCATGGAGGAGGATGGTTGATCTTGTGCATTTGGAGGCTCTTCGGATTCCTTAGGACACACATCCCCGATGGACATGTTCCTTAGCGCTATGCATGGAGCCTGTTCTTCACCTACATCATCAAGATCAACTTGCTCTACTTGAGAGCCGTTAGTCTCATCAAACACAACGTCACAAGAAACTTCAACAAGTCCTGAGGACTTGTTAAAGACTCTATATGCCCTTGTGTTTGAGTCATATCCTAGTAAAAAGCCTTCTACAGTTTTAGGAGCAAATTTAGATTTTCTACCTCTTTTAACAAGTATAAAACATTTGCTACCAAAAACTCTAAAGTATGAAATATTGGGCTTTTTACCGGTTAGGAGTTCATAGGATGTCTTCTTGAGGATTCGATGAAGATATAATCGGTTGATGGCGTAGCAGGCGGTGTTGACCGCCTCGGCCCAAAACCGATCCGGTGTCTTGTACTCATCAAGCATGGTTCTTGCCATGTCCAATAGAGTTCGATTCTTCCTCTCCACTACACCATTTTGTTGTGGAGTGTAGGGAGAAGAGAACTCATGCTTGATGCCCTCCTCCTCAAGAAAGCCTTCTATTTGAGAGTTCTTGAACTCCGTCCCATTGTCGCTTCTAATTTTCTTGATCCTTAAGCCGAACTCATTTTGAGCCCGTCTCAAGAATCCCTTTAAGGTCTCTTGGGTTTGTGATTTTTCTTGCAAAAAGAATACCCAAGTGAAGCGAGAATAATCATCCACAATTACAAGACAATACTTACTACCGCCGATGCTTATGTAAGCGATCGGGCCGAATAGATCCATATGTAGGAGCTCCAGTGGCCTGTCGGTAGTCATGATATTTTTGTGTGGATGATGTATCCCAACTTGCTTCCCAGCTTGGCATGCGCTACAAATCCTGTCTTTCTCAAAATGAACATCGGTTAGTCCCAAAATGTGTTCTCCCTTTAGAAGCTTGTGAAGATTCTTCATTCCAACATGGGCTAGTCGGCGGTGCCAGAGCCAACCCAAGTTAGTCTTAGCAATCAAGCAAGTGTCGAGTTCAGCTCTATTAAAATCTACTAAGTATAGCTGACCCTCTAACACTCCCTTAAAAGCTATTGAATCATCACTTCTTCTAAAGACAGTAACACCTGTATCAGTAAAAAGACAGTTGTAGCCCATTTGACATAATTGGGATACGGAAAGCAAATTGTAATCTAATGAATCTACAAGAAAAACATTGGAAATAGAATGGTCAGGAGATATAGCAATTTTACCCAAACCTTTGACCAAACCTTGATTTCCATCCCCGAATGTGATAGCTCGTTGGGGATCTTGGTTTTTCTCATATGAGGAGAACATCCTTTTCTCCCCGGTCATGTGGTTTGTGCACCCGCTGTCGAGTATCCAACTTGTGCCCCCGGATGCATAAACCTACAAAACAAGTTTAGTTCTTTGTTTTAGGTACCCAAACGGTTTTGGGTCCTTTGGCATTAGATACAAGAACTTTGGGTACCCAAACACAAGTCTTGGAGCCCTTGTGTTTGCCCCCAACAATTTTGGCAACTACCTTGCCGGACTTGCTAGTCAAAACATAAGATGCATCAAAAGTTTTAAATGAAATGGCATGATCATTTGATGCATTAATAGTTTTCTTTCTAGGCAACTTGGCATGGGTTGGTTGCCTAGATCTAGATGTCTCACCCTTATACATAAAAGCATAATTAGGGCCAGAGTGAGACTTCCTAGAATGAATTTTCTTAATTTTACTCTCAGGATACCCGGCAGGGTACAAAATGTAACCCTCGTTATCCTGAGGCATGGGAGCCTTGCCCTTAACAAAGTTAGACAAGTTCTTAGGAGGGGCATTAATTTTGACATTGTCTCCCCTTTGGAAGCCAATGCCGTCCTTAATGCCCGGGCGTCTCCCATTATAGAGCATGCTTCTAGCCAATTTAAATTTTTCATTTTCTAAGTCATGCTCTCTAATTTTAGCATTAAGTTGTGCTATGTGATCATTTTGTTTTTTAATTAATGCAAGGTGATCATGGATAGCATCAACATTAATATCTCTACATCTAGTGCAAATGGACACATGCTCAATAGTAGATGTAGAGGGTTTGCAGGACCTTAATTCAATAACCTTAGCATGCAACAAATCATTCTTAGTTCTAAGGTCAGAAATAGTAGTATTGCAAACATCAAAATCCTTAGCCTTAGCAATTAATTTCTCATTCTCATTTCTAAGGCTAGCAAGAGAAATGTTCAATTTTTCAATCCTAGCAAGCAAATCATTATTATCATTTCTAGGAATTGAAATATTGCAAATAGGAGAATCAACCTTAGCTAACAAATTGGCATTTTCATTTCTAAGGTTGTCTAAAGTCTCATGGCAAATACTTAGCTCACTAGACAATTTTTCACATTTTTCTCTTTCTAGAGCATAAGCATTTTTAACCTTAACATGCTTTTTATTTTCTTTAATAAGGAAGTCCTCTTGAGAATCCAAGAGATCATCCTTCTCATGTATAGCACTAATCAATTCATTTAATTTTTCTTTTTGTTCCATGTTAAGGTTGGCAAAAAGAATACGCAAATTATCCTCTTCATTTTTATCATCATCCTCATCACTAGATGTTTCATATTTAGTGGAGGACTTTGATTTTACCTTCTTTTTGCCGTCCTTGGCCATGAGGCACTTGTGGCCGACGTTGGGGAAGAGGAGGCCCTTGGTGACGGCGATGTTGGCGGCGTCCTCGTCGTCGGAGGAGTCGCTTGAGCTTTCGTCGGAGTCCCACTCCCGACAAACATGGGCATCGCCGCCCTTCTTCTTGTAGTACTTCTTCTTTTCCTTCCTCTTGCCCTTCTTGTCGTCACCCCTGTCACTATCACTTGATAATGGACATTTAGCAATAAAGTGACCGGGCTTACCACACTTGTAGCAAACCTTCTTGGAACGGGATTTGTAGTCCTTCCCCTTCCGTTGCTTGAGGATTTGCCGGAAGCTTTTGATGATTAGGGCCATCTCCTCGTTGTCGAGCTTGGAGGCGTCAATTGGTTGTCTACTTGGTGTAGACTCCTCCTTCTTCTCCTCCGTTGCCTTGAAGGCCACGGGTTGCGCCTCGGATGTGGAAGGCTCATCAAGCTCGTTGATCTTCTTGGAGCCCTTAATCATGCATTCAAAACTAACAAAATTCCCGATGACTTCCTCGGGGGTCATTTGTGTATATCTAGGATTGCCACGAATTAATTGAACTTGAGTAGGGTTAAGGAAAATAAGGGCTCTTAGAATAACCTTAACCACTTCGTGGTCATCCCATTTTGCGCTCCCGAGGTTGCGCACTTGGTTCACCAAGGTCTTGAGCCGGTTGTACATGTCTTGTGGCTCCTCTCCTTGGCGAAGACGGAAGCGACCGAGCTCCCCCTCGATCGTTTCCCGCCTGGTGATCTTGGTGAGTTCATCACCCTCGTGCGCCGTCTTGAGTAGGTCCCAAATCTCCTTGGCGTTCTTCAACCCTTGTACTTTGTTGTATTCCTCCTTGCTTAGGGAGGCAAGGAGGATGGTTGCGGCTTGGGAGTTGAAGTGCTCGATTTGGGCCACTTCGTCCGTGTCATAGTCTTCATCCCCTACGGATGGTACCTGTACACCATACTCAACAATATCCCATAATCTTTTGTGGAGAGAGGTTAGATGAAATCGCATCAAATTACTCCACATAGCATAATCTTCACCATTAAAAGTTGGTGGTTTGCCTAATGGGACGGATAGTAAAGGTGTATGTTTAGGAATGCGAGGGTAGCGTAGGGGGATCTTACTATACTTCTTACGCTCTTGGCGTTTAGAAGTGACGGACGCCGCGTCGGAGCCGGAGGTAGATGTCGATGAAGTGTCGGTCTCGTAGTAGACCACCTTCCTCATCCTTTTGTGCTTGTCCCCACTCCGATGCGGCTTGTGAGAAGAAGATTTTTCCTTCTTCTCTTTGTGGTGAGAAGAGGAAGATCTTTTCTCCTTCCGCTTGGAGGATTTCTTCTTCTTCTCTCTTCTCTTGGTGCGGGACTCTTCCGATGAAGATGAAGTGCTCCCTTGACTTGTAGTGGGCTTGTCATCGCCGGTCTCCATCTCCCTCTTGGTGTGATCTCCCGACATCACTTCGAGCGGTTAGGCTCTAATGAAGAACCTGGCTTTGATACCAATTGATAGTCGCCTAGAGGGGGGGGTGAATAGGGCGAAACTGAAATTTACAAAAATAATCACAACTACAAGCCGGGTTAGCGTTAGTAATAAAGAAACGAGTCCGCGAGAGAGGGCGCAAAACAAATCGCAAGCAAATAAGAGTGTGACACAAGGATTTGTTTTACCGAGGTTCGGTTCTCGCAAACCTACTCCCCGTTGAGGAGGCCACAAAGGCCGGGTCTCTTTCAACCCTTCCCTCTCTCAAACGATCCCACGGATCGAGTGAGCTTTCTCTTCTTCTCAATCAAACGGGAACAAAGCTTCCCCGCAAGGGCCACCACACAATTGGTGCCTCTTGCCTTGGTTACAATTGAGTGATGATCTCAAGAACAAATGAGAAAGAAAGAAAGCAATCCAAGCGCAAGAGCTCAAAAGAACACGGCAAATCTCTCTCGCTAGTCACTAAGGGTTTGAGTGGAATTGGAGAGGATTTGATCTCTTTGTATGTGTCTAGAATTGAATGCCTAGCTCTTGTAAGTGGTTGAGAGTTTGAAAACTTGGATGGCAATGAATGTGGGGTGGTTGGGGTATTTATAGCCCCAACCACCAAAAGTGACCGTTGCTGGAACTCCTCTGTTCGATGGCGCACCGGACAGTCCGGTGCACACCGGACAGTCCGGTGCCCCTGCCACGTCACCATTGCCGTTGGATTCTGACCGTTGGAGCTTCTGACTTCTGGGCCCTCCTGGGTGTCCGGTGCACACCGGACATGTACTGTTTGATGTCCGGTGCACCGGTATGGGCGAGCCTGACGTCTGCGCGCGCTGCGCGCGCATTTAATGCACCGCAGGGAGCCGTTGGCGCCGTAGAGAGCCGTTGCTCCGCTGGCACACCGGACAGTCCGGTGCACACCGGACAGTCCGGTGAATTTTAGCGGAGCGGCTGCCGAGCGCACCCGAGGCTGGCGAGTTCCGGAGGCCGCGTTTCCTTGGAGCACCGGACATGTCCGGTGCACACCGGACAGTCCGGTGAATTTTAGCGCGCCGGCTTCCGAGAATTCCCGAGGGCGAAGAGTTTGAGTCGAAGTCCTCTGGCCGCACCGGACATGTCCGGTGCACACCGGACAGTCCGGTGCCTCCAGCCAGAGGTGCCCTCGGTTGCCTTGCTGCTCCTTTGTTGAATCCAACACTTGGTCTTTTTATTGGCTAAATGTGAACCTTTTGCACCTGTATAACTTATGCACTAGAGCAAACTAGTTAGTCCAATATTTGTGTTGGGCAATTCAACCACCAAAATTATTTAGGAACTAGGTGTAAGCCTAATTCCCTTTCAGATACTCCCCCTGATTTCTGCAAATCTTTAAGTCGTTTCATACCTATCCCTTTAACATACTTTGAAAATGTGGAATATGGTAATGACTTTGTAAATAAGTCACCAAGATTATCACATGACTTAGTTTGCAAAATGTTTATTTCCCCATTCTTTTGTAACTCATGAGGATAAAACAATTTTGGAGCAATATGTTTTGTAATATTACTTTTTATATAACCAGTTTCCATCTGAACAACACAGGCAGCATTATCTTCATAGATAATGGTTGGTGAGTTAATTAAACCAATGCCACATGACTGCGTTATATGGTTTATCATTCTGCGAAGCCAAGTACACTCCTTAGAGGCTTCATATAATGCAATGATTTCAGAATGATTAGTAGAGGTAGCTACCAAAGTTTGTTTGGATGATTTCCAAGAGATAGCAGTTCCACCCTGTAAAAATACAAAACCGGTTTGAGATCTGGCATTATGGGGATCAGATAAATAGCCAGCATCAGTATATCCAATTAAAGTAGGGTCTTGACTTCTACTATAGAAAAGACCAAGATCTCTCGTGCCATTAAGATATCTAAAAATATTCTTAATTCCAGTCCAATGGCGCTTTGTAGGAGCGGCACTATATCTCGCAAGTAAATTCACTGCAAATGCAATGTCCGGCCGGGAATTATTTGCAAGATACATGAGTGCTCCAATAGCACTGAGATATGGAAATTCAGAACCCAAAATCTCTTCTCCTTCATACTTTGGTCGAAAAGGATCTTTATTCATATCGAGAGATCTTACAACCATAGGAGTTTTGACTGGATATGCTTTATCCATATTGAATTTCTCTAATACTTTCTGGATATATGCCGATTGATATATAAAAATTCCTGAAGGTAAATATTCAAGTTGAATACCTAAACAAAATTTGGTTTGACCCAAATCCTTCATCTCAAATTTCGTCTTTAAATGATGACGTGCTTCATTTATATCTTTTTCGCTTCCAATAATGTTGAGGTCATCAACATATACTGAAATGATACAAAATCCAGTGGAGGACTTCTTAATGAACACACATGGACAATCATCATTATTAGTGTATCCTTTAAGAAAAAGGAAATCACTTAAGCGATTGTACCACATTCGCCCTGATTGTTTTAAGCCATATAGTGACTTTTTCAATTTTACACAATACATGTTACGATTTGCCGATGGATTCGGTATATTTATTCCATCTGGAACTTTCATATAAATTTCTGAATCCAGTGACCCATATAAATATGCGGTTACTACGTCCATCAACTGCAAAGATAGACGATTTTGTACTGCTAGTGAAATTAAGTATCGAAATGTTATGCCACTCATTACTGGAGAGTATGTTTCATTATAATCAATGCCGGGCTTTTGCGTAAAGCCTTGTGCTACTAACCTTGCTTTATATCTCACCACTTCGTTGTTTTCGTTTCGCTTACGAACGAAAACCCACTTGTATCCTACTGGGAAGGTGCCTTTAGGTGTTAACATCACTTCCGAGAATACTTCTCTTTTATAAAGCGAGGCAATCTCTTTTTCAATAGCTTCTTTCCACTGATTCCAGTCTGAGCGTTTTCTACACTCTACCATGGATTTAGGATCTAGATCATTAAGGATGTCAGCAACTTGTTCAGAGAAATAAGAGTCGACTACAGTAGCCTTGCGGTCAAAGGTTTCACCAGTTTCAATATAATTGGTAGCAAGTTCATCTACCCTTAAGGACACATCAGGATTTCCCGTATCCATGGTCCTTGGGTTTTCCGATATTACTTCTTCGACTATGTGCGCATTCGAAGAGGGTTGTGTATCAATTCCACATTGTGTTTCATCAACTTGTTGTTGATGTGCATTTACCGTCTTTCTTTTCTTTAAAGGAGGCGAATCCTTATTGGTTGCCTTACTTCTCCCCCTTTTATTAGTAGGATTTTGAGTGGTTTTGTTTGGTACCTCCACTCTTTCAGGCGCGTTCCTAGCAGGAATGAAAGACTTTATTACACCTTTGTAATTAGTGAATGCATCAGGCAGGTTATTTGCAATATTTTGCAAACCAATAATTTTCTGAACTTGGAGTTCATTTTCTTTAGTACGGGGATCTGAGGAGGAGATACTCTTCGCATCCCAATCAATTTCTTGGCATTCTCCTTTCTGGTACTTGAAATCTCCCCCTAATGCCGGGAAATGTTCCTCATTAAAAATACAATCAGCGAACCGGGCCGTAAATAGATCACCCGTTAGGGGTTCTAAATACTTTATTATTGACGGAGATTGGTAACCCACATAATGTAACACCCGGTTTTAAAGAAACAAAGCCGGGTGCATCTCATACATGCACCAAGAAGACAACATATATAATAACAGAGTGTATAGAGATAAATGTCATAAATCATCAGAGTATTTATTACATAGCGGAAGTCTTATTACAAAATAAAGATAAATATAAAACGAACTAAGGATCGTCGGCGCCAATGTCGACTGAGAAACGCCACCTAGATCAGATCGAACTCTTCAGTGTTAGGCAGCTCCTCTTCGACCACCTGTTCTTCTCCTGTGGGGGGGTGTGAGACAGCAAGAGTGAGCTCACATACGTTCATAGCTCAACAAGTCGTGGGGAATAATGTGGCATGAACTCACCAAAGGTGGGAGTTCATGAAGTGTAAGGCTGATCAATGAAATAAAGGCTAAGGCTGAGCATTGCTTTTATAAGTTGGTCCAAATTTTATTAGCAATTACTAAGTGTAAGTAAATACCAAACCTTAATAATAATAAAGAACAGTAATAGTAAAATAATCCCAAATGCGATGCAAATGTCAAATTAAACTTAAGTTCCATAGTTAATCATGTGAGGGTCCGAGCCGCTCTTGACCGTGAGCACGGCTAGTATACCAGTTTTACACTCTACAGAGGTTGTGCATCTTTACCCACAAGTCGTGTATCCCATGTCGCCAGGGTTTGCAAGGCCCTTAGACACTACCGAGGTGAATGGCTAGGGATCCACTACGAGGCCTTTACAAAGTTTCACTAGCTTCCGAAAACCCGCTACAGTTTATAGGAAGATCCAGTACAGGGTTCCTGGCTGACAGCCATCGCAGCAAAATCAACCAGGGACCTCCCTGCACTGACCTCTCCCCTACTGCCCTTGCCCCTTTCGGGTAAGGTAGTCTTCCACTAGCTTTCCTAATTAGTCAGCCAAGGGCGTCCCATTAAACCCTTGTGGTAGCACTGTTTTCCCGGGTGGTCGCTCCATGTTCCCATTAATTTAATGATCTTAACATGAACAACAATAATAACAAGATAATAACAGAATAATTATGAATAATGAATCTCCATACCCAATCCACATAAAGCAATAGCAAGTACTACCCAAAAATATTCCAGGGGTGAACAAGGTATAGAGGTAATCAAAACTGGGGTACATAAAGGATCCCATCAAAATTAACCTATGCAGATCATTGAAATTAATAAGAACATGGCTGGGAAAAGTAAGTGATCAAGGGCACAACTTGCCTGTAATGAGCTCCTGCTCAGCTATCTCTACTTGCTGAACCTCAGTTTCCACAGTGGCTTGCTCGTCTACTCGCATCAACACAATACATACATAGTATAGCCAAAATCAACATCACACCAAACAGATGAATGAAATATACAGTAAAATCTACACATTAAAATGAAACCATAGGAACTGGAATCACTAAATTTGGGGTTATAGAATTTAAGTTATGAATTTCCAAAGATTTAATGTGATTAAAATAGAATTAAATGACAAATTAATTTTATTACTGCTTTCATGTCAAACCAGTGATACTAAATGATAAAGAATATTATTACAAATTCTTAGAAATTGGAATGACTCAATTTGGACTAAAAATGGATTTTCTATGATTTATACAAGTTCTAGCATTTAATTAATACTAAAAATTCATTTTTAAATGTATTTCTCTGGTTTTATTTATCCTCTGGACTGGGCGTCATTTTCTGGAAAATGCAGGGGTTGCAGTGTAAAATCTCTAAGACCCAGTCAACAGTCACCGAGGATGGCGGGTTCTATTTTTGAAATTACCGAGGGCTCATATGCTATTGTGCCAGAACGACTAGGTGCGGTTTGATCTCGGCCGTCTGATCCTAACGAAGCGTCCAGATTAGACCTAGTCGGCCACGAACCGGTACGCTATGGGAACCACAGGATGCAAGATCTACGGCACAGGTTTTAAACAACTGGAATCAGCCAGGACGCGTAGGATCGAAATCGAACGGACCAGATTTACCCGGCCGAATCGATACGCACGATCTAATTCGCGCCGTTCCTTTTCGATCCAACGGTGAACGATCCATCTTCTCTCCCTCTCCAAACGCAGCAGCGCCGCCCGCGCTCGCGGCGGCCATCACCGGCGCTCAGCCACAACGGCGACTGCGCACCTTAAACCCTAATCTAAACCTCGCTACGCCTACTAGGAACGAAGGAGAATACGCGCAAGTAGTTTGTACCGAAAATCGTCGCGCAGAGGTCTCTGACACCGAGGACGCGCGGACGACGGTGGCGATGAATCGACGGCGACGAAATCCGGTGAAGAAGGCAGTTAATTCCGGGCAGAGCGGCCACCAGTATCTTTCCCCCAATCTTGGGGAAGGTCCCTGACCACACCGACGACGCGGATCACACCCAGACCGGAGTTTCCCCTCCCCGCGGCGAAGCTTCTTCCCCTCGGCGGCGGTGACGGCGCTCCTCTCACTCTGGGTTATCGCTACGGTGGTCTGGGCGAAGAAAGGGCAGAGGGAACGGGGCTTATTATCGGTTGGGGATGGAACGGCCGGAGCGATTTGGCCGGAAAGACCCGATTTCCCCAGCGGCAAAGTCGGCCCGCATCAGCGTCGCGGCGAGGTGGAGCGGTTCTGGCAACCCGGGTCCACGCGCCAGCGGCACCCGGGGCGAGCACGAGCGCAAGGGGCTGACCAATGGGGCCAGAATGTCGGCCCACGCGCGCTGTGAGGGGGTGATAGCCAGAGGGGCCCATGTGTCGGTACCGGCGAGTGGAGTGGATGACAACGTGGGCCCACTCGACAGTGTGCCATGCGCAGTAGAAGCAGATCGGGCCACGCGGGAGGGAGTTGGGCCGGCTAGGAATTGGGCCCAAAGTGAGGTCTGCTTTCATTTTTTTCTTTTTACAATTTCTGATGTCCTTTCTCTCCATTTTCAAACCCAAATTTGAATTCAAACTTAAGCTCATCACTATAAAGTTTATGCTTGTGGAATTAGGGGTTTTAGTTCTGGATATATTTATTTATATATATTATTTATATTTTTCATATCATTTTTTTTTCTCCTTCTCATTTCCAAAAACCCTAGGTTCAATTTAGGATTTAATCCAATTTCTAGTCATTTTATATTATTGTTATTTTTATTTAATGCACAACATAAAAACTCCAACAAATGCACTCTTTCTTTATTTCAGAATAATTGTTTTATTTAGTCACGCTCAATTACATAGGTGCTCTTTTTATGATGCAAATGAAACACACAAAATGAGGAGCTCTCTCTATTACACTTGGTATACAACTTGAGTATTACAAATCCTACCCCCCTTAAAAATAATCTCGTCCTCGAGATTTAAGAAGATCTAGGGAAAAGGTGGGGAAAATCTATACGAAGCTCTTCTTCTCTTTCCCAAGTTGCTTCATCTTCACCATGGTGGCTCCATTGAACCTTGCACATCTTTATAACCTTATTCCTCGTAACTCGAGTCAGAGTATCCAAAATCTTGATGGGGTACTCAGCATAAGTCAAGTCCTCTTGAACACTAAGGTCTTCCATTGGTAACTGTTCTTCAGGCACCCTGAGACATTTCTTCAGCTGAGATACATGAAAAACATCGTGAACATCAGCAAGATGATCCGGTAACTCCAATTGATACGCAACCTCTCCCACTCGCTTTAAGATTAAAAAGGGTCCAATAAAGCGAGGGGACAACTTTCCTTTGACTTTGAACCTTCTCATACCCCGGAGTGGTGACACCTTCAAATAGACATAATCGCCCTCCTTAAACTCAAGTAGTCTTCTCCGGGTGTCAGCATAGCTTTTCTGTCTGGATTGTGCAGTTCTCAAATTCTCCCTTATTTGCTGAACTTGTTCCTCTGCTTCTTGTATAATCTCAGGTCCAAACAACTGTCTTTCACCAGTTTGATTCCAATACAAGGGAGTCCTGCACTTTCTGCCATACAAAGCCTCAAACGGTGACATCTTCAAACTGGCCTGATAGCTATTATTATATGAGAACTCCGCATACGGTAGACTCTTATCCCAACTTCCACCATGTTTAAGAGCACAAGCTCTTAACATATCTTCCAGTACTTGGTTAGTCCTCTCAGTTTGCCCATCAGTCTGGGGATGGTAAGCCGAACTAAAATTCAATCTCGTATCCAATGACTCGTGCAACTGCTTCCAATATCGAGAGGTAAACTGTGATCCTCGATCTGACACAATCTTCTTTGGCACACCATGCAGGCATACAATCCGTGCCATGTACAACTCTGCCAACTTAGCTCCTGAATAAGTGGTCTTTACTGGAATAAAGTGGGCTACTTTAGTTAGCCTGTCCACAATCACCCATATAGAATCATATCCAGCAGACGTGCGGGGTAATCCAACAATGAAGTCCATGCCAATCTCTTCCCATTTCCACTCAGGTATCTTCAGTGGATGCAATAGTCCGGCTGGCCTCTGGTGTTCAGCCTTAACTCTTTGGCATACATCGCACATAGCCACATGTGCAGCCACATCTCTCTTTAATCCATACCACCAATACTTTTGCTTCAAATCTTGATACATCTTAGTACTTCCAGGGTGGATAGAATAAACTGAGTCATGCGCTTCCTTCAATATGGTTTCCCGAAGACTATCAATATCGGGAACACAGATCCGATTCTTGAACCATATCGTGCCTTGCTCATCTTCCGTGAACTCTGGGCCTCTTCCTTCAGTAATAAGATCCTTAATCTCCTGAATCTTAGCATCACCAATCTGACCCTTCCGAATTTCTTGCTCCAAGGTAGGTTCCAATTCAATAGTCACTCCTTCCGTATGTGTAACAATTCCCAGGTTAAGCCTCTCAAAGTCTTTTGCTAATTCATCAGGTAGCTGGACAACGAAAGCGGAGTGAACATGCTCCTTCCGACTCAAGGCATCTGCAACCAAATTCGCCTTGCCTGGGTGATAGTGAATCTCCAAGTCATAATCCTTAATGAGCTCCAACCAACGACGCTGTCTAAGGTTGAGATCCTTCTGAGTGAATATATACTTCAAACTCTTATGATCCGTATATACTTGGCACTTAGTTCCCATAACGTAGTGTCTCCAAATCTTAAGTGCATGCACAACTGCAGCCAGCTCTAAGTCATGGGTGGGGTAGTTCAATTCATGCTTCCTCAACTGACGAGATGCATAGGCAATCACATGTCCCTCTTGCATGAGCACACATCCAAGTCCTTGGCCACATGCATCACAGTAAATGTCAAATCCCTTCTGCAGATCTGGCATAATCAATATTGGAGGTGACATCAATCTCTCCTTCAACTGATCAAAGCTTCCTTGACACTTCTCATCCCACTTGAATTCTCTTCCTTTCTCCAACAGCGATGTCATGGGCTTAGCAATCTTAGAAAATCCTTCAATAAATCTCCGATAATATCCTGCGAGTCCCAAGAAACTCCGAATCTCAGTAACTGTAGTGGGCACTCTCCACTCCATAATCTCCTTGACCTTAGCAGGATCCACTGATATTCCTCCATTAGAAATAATATGACCAAGGAATGGCACCTTGTCAATCCAAAACTCACACTTGCTAAACTTAGCGTAGAGCTCATTATCTCGTAACTTCTGTAGCACCAACCTCAGATGTTGTTCATGATCACTTTCATTCCTAGAATAGATAAGAATATCGTCGATGAACACCACGACGAATCTGTCCAAGTACTCCATAAACACCTTGTTCATCAAATTCATGAAATATGCTGGTGCATTGGTTAATCCAAATGACATAACAGTAAACTCATATAATCCATATCGAGTCGAGAAAGCTGTCTTGGGAATATCCGATGGTCTAATCCTCATCTGATGGTAACCGGATCGGAGATCAATCTTCGAGAATACTCTAGCACCTCGCATCTGATCAAATAAATCCTCAATACGGGGCAACGGATACTTGTTCTTCACCGTAACATCATTAAGAGATCTATAATCCACACACATCCGTTGCGAACCATCCTTCTTTTGCACAAATAACACCGGTGCTCCCCAAGGTGAGGAACTTGGACGAATGTAACCAGCCTCTTGTAACTCCGTCAACTGCTTCTTAAGTTCCTTCAACTCCTCTACGGACATTCTATATGGCCGTTTAGAAATAGGGGCGGTTCCAGGTAAGAGATCAATAACAAACTCGACTTCTCTATCAGGTGGCATCCCTGGTAACTCCTCTGGAAAGACATCCGGAAAATCTCTAACCACCCGGATGTTGTCACCAACAAACTCCTCAGGCATAAAGAACATTGCACGCATGGATGAGGAGGTTACTGCAATATTAACTTGAAATCTTTCTCCCTTAGTAGTAGTGAGTTCTATGGTACCTCTACCACATGCTATAACGGCCTTTGCCTTTCTTAGCCATGACATACCAAGGATCAGATCTATACTGCTTGACTCTAATATTATAGCAGTAGCTCCAAATTCTCTACCCATAATGGTTAATGTCAATCTACGTGTCATTTGATTCGCCTCAACAGGCCCTTTAGGTGTAATTACTATCAGGGGTTTTCTCATATTTAGCAGGGGTATTTCATTTGTGTTGGCATAACGAGCAGACATGAATGAATGTGTAGCACCAGAATCAAATAATATTGTTGCAGGAATTGCATTAACATAAAACATACCAAGTACGATGTAAGGAAAATGGACCCCGGGCCTTTTGGCTAATTGAGTTTTGGTGTTTGATGAACAACACAATCAGTGAACTAATAAGTTTTCTAGTGTTTGTGTTTATAGTTCACAGGATGCGAAGAGAATTGGACCAAGGCAATGAGGATGCAACACCTCAGAAGAAGACATAAAAAGATGCATAGAAGTCCAATACTCAAGAACAAAGAAGCCCGAAGAAATCAGCGAAGAAATCCAAGACGAAGGGCTGTCAGCCAGCGCCTGGTGGCGCACCGGACATTGGTGTCCGGTGTGCACCGGACTGTCCGGTGAGGAACCAGACAGTCTGCGCAGAGAGGCCGCAGACAGGCGCTCTCTGGCTGTAGCACCGGACTGTCCGGTGTGCACCGGACTGTCCGGTGTGCCAACGGGCAGACGGCAACGGTCGAATCCAACTGTCGGATCCAACGGTCGACTGCTACAGGCGTCAACGGTCGGCTGATGTGGCGGCACCGGACATGCTACAGTGCAGTGTCCGGTGTGCACCGGACTGTCCGGTGCACCCGTCGACAGAAAGCTGCTGCTTTCTGTCCAACGGCTAGTTGGGGGCTTGGAGGCTATAAATACCACCCCAACCGGCCATTCTCAAGTGTGAGAGCCCAAGCAACATACCAAGACATATAGTGCATATTTCCAAGAGCTCAAACACCCAAGTGCTTAATAGAATCACTCGGTGATTAGCGTAGGTGCTTTGCGAAGTGCTTAGGTTAGTTAGACCGCTTTAGCGCTTGCTCTAGGTGAATCCTAGTTAGTTGAGTGAGTTTAGAAAAACCACACAACCCCTCGGCTCTTGCGCGAGCCGTTGTAATTGTACCGAGTGGGGCGAGAGTCTTGCGAGACCGTGACAACCGCGTTTGTGTCACGGCCGCCACCGTGTACCGGAGGGAACGAGGCCCGCGGCGTTTCGGCCGGAAGCTCGATAGTGGAGACGGCGGGGAGCGTCCGAGAGGAGCCGGAAGCGGAGCACCACTTGCGCGTGGAGAAGGCCCGCGGCTCTCTACGGAGTTACTCGACCGTGGTGCTTGGCCCTCGCGTGGGCTTCCCTTTGCGTAGGGGCACCAACGAGGATTAGTCGGAACCTTGCGTGGTTCCGGATACCTCGGTAAAAATACCGGCGTCATCCACGAGAGTTTGCTTCTCTACTTAGCTCTTTACATTCCGCATTTATATTAAGCATTTAAGTTTCAATCTTGTAGTCATACTTATTTAGTGTAGATTGAAACTCAGCCTTTGCGGTAGAGATAGCAACACTTAGACAAAACCTAGTTTGCACATTCTAGTTTTGATAGGTTTTGCTCTAGGGATTTATTTGTGGCCTAGTTTAGTAAAAGTTTTAGAAGTCCTAATTCACCCCCCCCTCTTAGGCGTCACCCGTTTCCTTCAATTGGTATCAGAGCCCGGTTTGGCTCATTTGAAACGCTTTAGCTTCACCGCTAAAAGAGCCGACGCTTTTTAGAGGAAGGGATGGATACCCATAGGCCACCACACTTCGACGGCACTAACTTCCCATATTATAGTGCTAGAATGGCTTGTTACCTAGAGGCCGTTGATCTAGGTGTTTGGAGAGTCACTCGTGACGGGATGAAACCCCTCAAGAATCCCGAGAAACCCACCACGAGTGAGGAAAAAGAAATTCATTTAAATGCTAGAGCCAAAAATTGCTTGTATGAATCTCTTAGCATGGATATTTTTAATCAAGTATTTACCTTGAAAACTGCTAATGAGATTTGGCTAAAATTGCATGAGCTCCATGACGGCACATCCAATGTCCGTGAGCAAAAACATTGCCTAGTCTTAAATGAGTATAATTCTTTTGCCATGAAAGATGATGAGCTTGTTAGAGACATGTATTCTCGTTTGAATCTAATTATCAATGAGCTCAATTCTATTGGCATTAATAAGCTAGGTGATGCGGACATTGTGAGGAAGATTATCTCCCTGCTACCACAACAAAGATATGGGAGCATCATCACCATCCTTCACAACATGGAGGATTTGAGCAACATGACCCCGACCATTGTGATTGGGAAAATCGCGGCCTTTGAGATGTCGCGAAAAATGAGTCAGGGAGAGGAGCCAACTTCCTCAAGACCATATGCTTTTGCATGTGATGAAAGGAAGGGCAAAAAGAAGGCTCCCACTCCAAGTTCCTCAAGCGAAGAAGAGGAAGAAGAAGAAGAAAGTGATGATGATGAAGATAATCAACCATGCACATCATCCTTCGAGGACGAAGAAACAATCCGACGCGTCGGAAAGGTAATGAGGATGATCCGCAAGATTAATCTAATGGGTGTGCCCCTGCAGGTCGAGGATCTTCTCTTTAACATTGACAGGAAAGAGCAAAGGAAGAGAGGATGCTTCGCATGTGGGGAGAAGGGCCACTTCAGGGACAACTGTCCAAATATGGCCAAACCCAAAAAGGAGAGGAGCAAAGGCAAGGCGCTCACAAGTGTTAGAACTTGGGATGATTCTTCAAGTGAAGATGAACCTCCAAGGACGTGCAGCCACCGGTCCTCGTCACGATCATCACACAAATGCCTTATGGCAAGAGGTAACAAAAGCATTCCATCCTCTAGTGATGAAAGTAGTAGTGATGATGAAGGTGAGGGAAAGGCCTCTCTAGAAGAGCTTGCGGAAGCCGTAAACTTTTTCCAGGATGTTTGCACTAAGCAAAAAGCTCAACTTAAAACTTTGAAAAATAAGTTAGTTAGCTCTCAAAATGATTACAAAGGTTTGCTAGAAAAATTTGAAACTTTTGCAAACTTAAATAGTGAGCTATCAACTAAAATTGAGCTATTAGAATCTAGTGCTCCATCCACTGCTACCGATGATAGCCTTATTAAAAAGAATGAAAAACTTAAGGCTAAGTTAGCTAGCTCCCAAGAGGCTATTGAAAATTTGCTAGAGAAAATGGAAATTCTTAGCATACACAATAATGAGCTAACTACTAAGCTAGAAAACATTGGTAGCACCCCAGCAGCATCTTTAGTTGAAATACCTGAAATAATTAAGAAAGATGCTTCTACTTCCTGCTTTGATTTAATTGATGATTCTAACCCCTGCAACCAAGTCGTTGTTGAGAATATTGTTGTAGAGACATGTACGGATGAGGTTGCAAAGGAAAATGAACAATTAAAGCAAGAAGTGGCTCGCCTTGGCAAGGCTTTGTATGACAAGAAAGGCAAAGCCAAACAAATCCGACCTCCACAGGATAACACCGCTGCGGGAGTGAACAAGCCTGTAGAGGGAGAAACTGTGATTTGTAGGCTATGCCACAAGGAAGGCCACAAGTCTTTCCAATGCAAGGCGATGACCGGGGATAAACAAAGGCAAAAGCTCAAGCAAAAGCCATCAAGCAAAATCTCCAACACCTACATCAAAAAGGTGAACAAAAAGGATGCTACACCATATTTGATCAAGAAGAAGAAGAATGGAAAGGTGATAGCAATCAAGGCCAACAAGCAAGCCAACAAAGGAAAAGGGGCCAAACGCATCTGGGTGCCAAAAGAGATAATTTCAACCATGAAAAGCACCAAGAAGGTTTGGATCCCGAAAGGGAAGTGAGTGGACCGAAGGTCATCGGGAAATTTGGAGACTTGGCTAAATTGGGATGTATATCATGGGATACATCATATTGGATCAAGTTTATTGCCAAGTGGGTTAGTGAAAATTTTGGACCCAAATTTCCCACCCATGACTAAGGTAACTAGCCTTTATTGTATTTCTCATTTTTAGATATGCGTATCTATTTACCTTCTATCTAGTTTACCTTTCTTGCCTAGTATTACAATTGTTATGTACTTTTGTTTGAAATCATGCATACTAGGTAAATCACATGGTAGGATTGCTTGCTTTCAATTCATATACTTAAGCAAACCTACATGGCTTAAAATATTTATTTAAGCACGGCACATAGCTTCTATATCACTCCATAGTAAATGATGCATAAATTGAAAATTTTGATTTCTACAAAGTGTATCATTTAACTTATATGTGCCAAAGTTTGGATTATGGGTAATTTGCCCCTCTTGATATCAAATCAAAGTGCATGTCTCCTACAAGTATTCAAAACTTGTATGCACACCTTTAGGGGGAGGTTACTCTATAATCTAACACCTTGAGACTAACACCTTTTCAAGTCTATTTCATGTGATAGTCTCATTGTAAGGAAAATGAAGTCCCCGGAGAAAGACAACAATCTTCCACTGCAAAATCTCCAAGAACTCTCATGTCTCTCAAGCTCGCCATTGATCTCCAATTGGTACCTTTTGAGACTACAGTCAGTATCATTTACATGTCTTCTCCAATATTTGATTAGACTATTTCATATCATATGCTTCCATGTTGCAAAAATGCATAAGTAGTTAACTCATATTCTGTTACCTATGCATAAGGGAAGTTAGTCTTTTCAAATCATGTCTTGCACCTCTAATTTTCACATGCTTTTTCCTAAGTAGAGGATCTCTGTCAGGGGGAGTATTTCTTCATCTCTAAAGGGGGAGAAAAAACTCTTTCCAAAAGAGAATACTCATCTAGGGGGAGTAATCTTTTGAGGACTCCTTCAAGTGGTATCATTCACTTAGTTTATTTTAAATATCCTTTCGAGTGGTATCATTTGATAGATTTCTTGTTGAGGGCAAGCTTTTATTTACTTCCTACATGCTTTTAATGTCTTCCTTTTCGGTGGTTGATGCCAAAGGGGGAGAAGTTTAGGGACCAAAGCAATGAAAACTATATCAAACACCAAACATCACTAATTTAAAATTTCATATCTTCAAATAAGTTCTATAAGTGGTTTTGGTTATTTGGTCCAAAAATAGGAAGTAAGTGAATTATGGAGTTAGGGGGAGGCTTAAGTCCATAATATCACATTGTGGGGACAATCATGCATCATAGCAAGTAGATTGCATATTTTCATTCAAATACTTGTATTATTTGCTTGCTTTGGTTGTGTTGTCATCAATCACCAAAAAGGGGGAGATTGTAAGGAAAATGGACCCCGGGCCTTTTGGCTAATTGAGTTTTGGTGTTTGATGAACAACACAATCAGTGAACTAATAAGTTTTCTAGTGTTTGTGTTTATAGTTCACAGGATGCGAAGAGAATTGGACCAAGGCAATGAGGATGCAACACCTCAGAAGAAGACATAAAAAGATGCATAGAAGTCCAATACTCAAGAACAAAGAAGCCCGAAGAAATCAGCGAAGAAATCCAAGACGAAGGGCTGTCAGCCAGCGCCTGGTGGCGCACCGGACATTGGTGTCCGGTGTGCACCGGACTGTCCGGTGAGGAACCAGACAGTCTGCGCAGAGAGGCCGCAGACAGGCGCTCTCTGGCTGTAGCACCGGACTGTCCGGTGTGCACCGGACTGTCCGGTGTGCCAACGGGCAGACGGCAACGGTCGAATCCAACGGTCGGATCCAACGGTCGACTGCTACAGGCGTCAACGGTCGGCTGATGTGGCGGCACCGGACATGCTACAGTGCAGTGTCCGGTGTGCACCGGACTGTCCGGTGCACCCGTCGACAGAAAGCTGCTGCTTTCTGTCCAACGGCTAGTTGGGGGCTTGGAGGCTATAAATACCACCCCAACCGGCCATTCTCAAGTGTGAGAGCCCAAGCAACATACCAAGACATATAGTGCATATTTCCAAGAGCTCAAACACCCAAGTGCTTAATAGAATCACTCGGTGATTAGCGTAGGTGCTTTGCGAAGTGCTTAGGTTAGTTAGACCGCTTTAGCGCTTGCTCTAGGTGAATCCTAGTTAGTTGAGTGAGTTTAGAAAAACCACACAACCCCTCGGCTCTTGCGCGAGCCGTTGTAATTGTACCGAGTGGGGCGAGAGTCTTGCGAGACCGTGACAACCGCGTTTGTGTCACGGCCGCCACCGTGTACCGGAGGGAACGAGGCCCGCGGCGTTTCGGCCGGAAGCTCGATAGTGGAGACGGCGGGGAGCGTCCGAGAGGAGCCGGAAGCGGAGCACCACTTGCGCGTGGAGAAGGCCCGCGGCTCTCTACGGAGTTACTCGACCGTGGTGCTTGGCCCTCGCGTGGGCTTCCCTTTGCGTAGGGGCACCAACGAGGATTAGTCGGAACCTTGCGTGGTTCCGGATACCTCGGTAAAAATACCGGCGTCATCCACGAGAGTTTGCTTCTCTACTTAGCTCTTTACATTCCGCATTTATATTAAGCATTTAAGTTTCAATCTTGTAGTCATACTTATTTAGTGTAGATTGAAACTCAGCCTTTGCGGTAGAGATAGCAACACTTAGACAAAACCTAGTTTGCACATTCTAGTTTTGATAGGTTTTGCTCTAGGGATTTATTTGTGGCCTAGTTTAGTAAAAGTTTTAGAAGTCCTAATTCACCCCCCCTCTTAGGCGTCACCCGTTTCCTTCATACGAGGTCCCCACCATCAGGAGTATCATCAACGCTGACTTGATTCACCCTGGCTATAGAATATCCCTTGCCAGGGGTCTGTTGCTTGTTCTGGGCTGGAGTAGTAGCAATCCTCTGTGGGCAGACGTTTGCATAATGACCAATCTTCCCACACTTGAAACATTGAGTGCCTGGACTCTGTCCTGCAAACTTCGTCGGGGTGCCAGTGGGTGTAGCCTGTCGAGTAGGTGTCCTCAGTGGTGATTGCTGAACTGGGCGCGGTCCTCCTGGTCGAGGCGGTGTACTCTGCGGTGAACTGTAGCGAGGACGAACACTGCTGCTACCCTGTCCTTGTGAGATAGCCTTCCTCTTCAAATCTCCCAACTGAACACGCTTGTGTTCAATAGCCAGGGCCTTATCCAACAGTCTCTGAAATGATGGAAATGTGTGTGCCACTAGAGCATACTGCAGTGGTCCATTAAGTCCTTCAATGAAATGTTCCTGCTTCCTCTCGTCTTCAGCAACTTCTTCAGGGGCATATCTGGATAGCTGAATAAACTTGTCGCGGTACTCGCTGACTGACATACTTCCTTGCTTCAGCGACAGAAACTCCTTCTTCTTGATCTTTATCATCCCAGCTGGAATATGGTAGTTCCTGAACTGTGTACTGAACTCTGCCCAAGTAATAGTATCCGCAGCATCATGGGCAGCAGTATAAGAATCCCACCAGTCAGCAGCAGGACCAGTCAGACGTCCAGAAGCATATAAGACCTTCTCCCGATCAGTGCATTGTGCAATATTCAGCATCTTCTCAATTGACTTCAACCAATCATCTGCATCAAGTGGATCTGGCGAGCTGGCGAAGGTCGGTGGCTTGTGACTCATAAACTCCCGGTGCTTATCACGAGGTGGAACTGGTGGTGGTGGTGGAGGCAGTGGCACTTGTTGCTGCTGTTGCTGTTGTTGAAGTTGCTGTTGCAGCTGCTGTTGTTGTACCCTCCTTTCCTGGCGTATCTCATCTCTCTCCTGGCGTAACTCCTGGCGTATGTCTTCTCTTTCCTGACGCATCTCTTGGCGTTCTTGCTGCATCTGGGAACGCATATCAGCCATAGTGTCAGCCATTTGCTGCATCACCGCCATCTGAGCAGCAACCAGTGGGTCAACTCCGCCTGGTGGAGGATTGGGAGGATTCATCCCTGCAGGCTGTGGCTGAGGTTGTCTTCGAGTGTGTTGGTTAGGAGGCAAGTCAATTCCACCACCCCTCCTGGTATTGACCATCTGAGTTAGATACATATGGTAAGAAGATAATAGACAAGGCAGGTATTTACAAATCAGGTTACTTTGGGGAATTTATTAGCTAAGCAGATTAATATTTCACCTACTATAGCTAATTCAATACCTTATGTTGGTACATGCTAAGATGTCCATCTATAATAATTCAATCAATCAAAGAAGCAAATCAGACATTTAGCATCAGCACAATCAACCAAAAAAATTTTTTTTTTAAGAAAATAGTTTTAACTTTTGTTTTGGGTTCCCTAACTCTTAAGAATGTCATAGGGGTAGGGATTCCAAGGTTTGAAATCCATCTTGTCTCAGAGTAGAGAAGGTAAGAATGATCAGAGTAGAACAGTAGTAGGTGAGACAGGATCAAGATAAGTGTAGAAAGAATCAGAGTATGGTGAGTGTAGAATGAATCAGAATGAGATAAGTAGGTAAGGGTTTGTCCAGTCTATCTAGGTTTCGTCCTACAGTCAACATTTCCTCTGATACCACTTCTGTAACACCCGGTTTTAAAGAAACAAAGCCGGGTGCATCTCATACATGCGCCAAGAAGACAACATATATAATAACAGAGTGTATAGAGATAAATGTCATAAATCATCAGAGTATTTATTACATAGCGGAAGTCTTATTACAAAATAAAGATAAATATAAAACGAACTAAGGATCGTCGGCGCCAATGTCGACTGAGAAACGCCACCTAGATCAGATCGAACTCTTCAGTGTTAGGCAGCTCCTCTTCGACCACCTGTTCTTCTCCTGTGGGGGGGGTGTGAGACAGCAAGAGTGAGCTCACATACGTTCATAGCTCAACAAGTCGTGGGGAATAATGTGGCATGAACTCACCAAAGGTGGGAGTTCATGAAGTGTAAGGCTGATCAATGAAATAAAGGCTAAGGCTGAGCATTGCTTTTATAAGTTGGTCCAAATTTTATTAGCAATTACTAAGTGTAAGTAAATACCAAACCTTAATAATAATAAAGAACAGTAATAGTAAAATAATCCCAAATGCGATGTAAATGTCAAATTAAACTTAAGTTCCATAGTTAATCATGTGAGGGTCCGAGCCGCTCTTGACCGTGAGCACGGCTAGTATACCAGTTTTACACTCTGCAGAGGTTGTGCATCTTTACCCACAAGTCGTGTATCCCATGTCGCCAGGGTTTGCAAGGCCCTTAGACACTACCGAGGTGAATGGCTAGGGATCCACTACGAGGCCTTTACAAAGTTCCACTAGCTTCCGAAAACCCGCTACAGTTTATAGGAAGATCCAGTACAGGGTTCCTGGCTGACAGCCATCGCAGCAAAATCAACCAGGGACCTCCCTGCACTGACCTCTCCCCTACTGCCCTTGCCCCTTTCGGGTAAGGTAGTCTTCCACTAGCTTTCCTAATTAGTCAGCCAAGGGCGTCCCATTAAACCCTTGTGGTAGCACTGTTTTCCCGGGTGGTCGCTCCATGTTCCCATTAATTTAATGATCTTAACATGAACAACAATAATAACAAGATAATAACAGAATAATTATGAATAATGAATCTCCATACCCAATCCACATAAAGCAATAGCAAGTACTACCCAAAAATATTCCAGGGGTGAACAAGGTATAGAGGTAATCAAAACTGGGGTACATAAAGGATCCCATCAAAATTAACCTATGCAGATCGTTGAAATTAATAAGAACATGGCTGGGAAAAGTAAGTGATCAAGGGCACAACTTGCCTGTAATGAGCTCCTGCTCAGCTATCTCTACTTGCTGAACCTCAGTTTCCACAGTGGCTTGCTCGTCTACTCGCATCAACACAATACATACATAGTATAGCCAAAATCAACATCACACCAAACAGATGAATGAAATATACAGTAAAATCTACACATTAAAATGAAACCATAGGAACTGGAATCACTAAATTTGGGGTTATAGAATTTAAGTTATGAATTTCCTAAGATTTAATGTGATTAAAATAGAATTAAATGACAAATTAATTTTATTACTGCTTTCATGTCAAACCAGTGATACTAAATGATAAAGAATATTATTACAAATTCTTAGAAATTGGAATGACTCAATTTGGACTAAAAATGGATTTTCTATGATTTATACAAGTTCTAGCATTTAATTAATACTAAAAATTCATTTTTAAATGTATTTCTCTGGTTTTATTTATCCTCTGGACTGGGCGTCATTTTCTGGAAAATGCAGGGGTTGCAGTGTAAAATCTCTAAGACCCAGTCAACAGTCACCGAGGATGGCGGGTTCTATTTTTGAAATTACCGAGGGCTCATATGCTATTGTGCCAGAACGACTAGGTGCGGTTTGATCTCGGCCGTCTGATCCTAACGAAGCGTCCAGATTAGACCTAGTCGGCCACGAACCGGTACGCTATGGGAACCACAGGATGCAAGATCTACGGCACAGGTTTTAAACAACTGGAATCAGCCAGGGCGCGTAGGATCGAAATCGAACGGACCAGATTTACCCGGCCGAATCGATACGCACGATCTAATTCGCGCCGTTCCTTTTCGATCCAACGGTGAACGATCCATCTTCTCTCCCTCTCCAAACGCAGCAGCGCCGCCCGAGCTCGCGGCGGCCATCACCGGCGCTCAGCCACAACGGCGACTGCGCACCTTAAACCCTAATCTAAACCTCGCTACGCCTACTAGGAACGAAGGAGAATACGCGCAAGTAGTTTGTACCAAAAATCGTCGCGCAGAGGTCTCTGACACCGAGGACGCGCGGACGACGGTGGCAATGAATCGACGGCGACGAAATCCGGTGAAGAAGGCAGTTAATTCCGGGCAGAGCGGCCACCAGTATCTTTCCCCCAATCTTGGGGAAGGTCCCTGACCACACCGACGACGCGGATCACACCCAGACCGGAGTTTCCCCTCCCCGCGGCGAAGCTTCTTCCCCTCGGCGGCGGTGACGGCGCTCCTCTCACTCTGGGTTATCGCTACGGTGGTCTGGGCGAAGAAAGGGCAGAGGGAACGGGGCTTATTATCGGTTGGGGATGGAACGGCCGGAGCGATTTGGCCGGAAAGACCCGATTTCCCCGGCGGCGAAGTCGGCCCGCATCAGCGTCGCGGCGAGGTGGAGCGGTTCTGGCAACCCGGGTCCACGCGCCAGCGGCACCCGGGGCGAGCACGAGCGCAAGGGGCTGACCAATGGGGCCAGAATGTCGGCCCACGCGCGCTGTGAGGGGGTGATAGCCAGAGGGGCCCATGTGTCGGTACCGGCGAGTGGAGTGGATGACAACGTGGGCCCACTCGACAGTGTGCCATGCGCAGTAGAAGCAGATCGGGCCACGCGGGAGGGAGTTGGGCCGGCTAGGAATTGGGCCCAAAGTGAGGTCTGCTTTCATTTTTTTTCTTTTTACAATTTCTGATGTCCTTTCTCTCCATTTTCAAACCCAAATTTGAATTCAAACTTAAGCTCATCACTATAAAGTTTATGCTTGTGGAATTAGGGGTTTTAGTTCTGGATATATTTATTTATATATATTATTTATATTTTTCATATCATTTTTTTTCTCCTTCTCATTTCCAAAAACCCTAGGTTCAATTTAGGATTTAATCCAATTTCTAGTCATTTTATATTATTGTTATTTTTATTTAATGCACAACATAAAAACTCCAACAAATGCACTCTTTCTTTATTTCAGAATAATTGTTTTATTTAGTCACGCTCAATTACATAGGTGCTCTTTTTATGATGCAAATGAAACACACAAAATGAGGAGCTCTCTCTATTACACTTGGTATACAACTTGAGTATTACACATAAATCCCTAACTTTCTGTGGGGGCCCATTGAGGTACGCTGTGGTGGTGATATCGGTATATAAACGGCACACCCGAATTTACGCAAATGGGAAATCCTAGGAGGGTCCCCTCGTACAAACTCCAAGGGAGAGGAGTCATGATATGCAGTTGGTCTTAGTTGTAGTAGGTCGGCAGAGTGTAAAACTGCATGACCCCAACATGACGTAGGCAAAGAGCAATTCATTAGTAATGGACGTGCAACGAGCTTTATTCTTTTGATTAAAGATTCAGCCAAACCATTTTGAGTGTGGACATATGGGACTGAATGCTGAACCTGAATTCCTAAAGCCATACAATAATCATTAAAGGCATGGGAGGAAAATTCAGCAGCATTGTCCATTCGGATCGATTGGATCCGATGTTCAGGATAATGTGCCTTTAGCTTTATAATTTGTGACATTATTTTAGCAAAAGCATGGTTTCTAGTAGACAGTAAACACACATGTGACCATCTTGTAGATGCATCGATTAAAACCATAAAATATCTGAACGGTCCAGAAGATGGCTCAATTGGGCCACAAATATCGCCTTGAATTCTTTCAAGAAATCTAAGTGGTTCCGCTCGGATTTTAAGAGGTGAAGGTCTTAAAATCAATTTCCCTGTAGCACATGCAGTGCATATATAATCTGAAGATTTGGGAAATTTTGCTTCAGTCAAATCATGACCAATAGAATTGGTGATAATTTTTCTCATCATCCCGATACCTGGGTGCCCTAGTCGATCATGCCAAATTTGAAATGCATCGACATTCTGAAAAATTACCTTGTATGCAACATGTTCAATGGGCTTGATGTATGTATAATATAATCCGGATTCTAGAGTTGGAATTTTTTCACATATCTGTTTGCCATATTCAGTAGGTTTGGTAAGAAGTAGATATTCTTCTTTATTTTCTTCATATGTTTCCACATGGATCCCATTCTTACGAATATCTCTATAACTTAATAAGGTACGAGTTGAATCGGGATATAATAAAGCATTCTCGATCACAATTTGAGTACCCATTGGAAGAGTGATAATGGCTCTGCCAGAACCAACTATCAATGCATCTCTTCCTGCAATTGTTAAAACATTTCCTTCCCTTTTCTTTAAAGTCTGGAAATATTTTATCTCAGTTAATATAGAGTTTGTGGTACAGCTATCCACAAGGCATAATTCCTCCTCCAATGAACCATTTCCGGTAGACATCTATATTAATAACAAGAATTTAGGTGATTAATTCTTTATTTTATTAAATATTTATTTATACATACATATGGTATCTAATGTCAATATTACAATAATAATATTATGGTATATATGAGTTTTTGTACGATCATTAGTACAACTCTTATTGTAATAACTATCTTCAAATCCTAAGCAAACTCTATATAATATGACTTCTAACTATGAATTTTATTACAACACTTAAATGATTGGGTATCAAATTTCAGAAGTAGATATCTAAACTAGATCTCCACATATGTCGCCCGAGTTGTATTCAATCATCATGTCGTCCATCTGCTGAGCGGATGCCTTGTTGTTGGAACAACCATTCTCCTTATCTTTCTCAGTAGCTTGATTGAAGTGGGCTTCATATCTTGATCTTTTGTTGCCATCTCGGAGTGACCTTAAATAAAGGTCTACCAAATGCTTAGGAGTACGGCAAGTGGCCGCGAAATGCGTGTTACAACCACACTTGTGACAAAGACGTGGTTTGTCATTTGCAATTTTTTCATTTCCATGAGCTCTCTTGTTTTCTTTATGCCTAAGGTTCTTTTTAAAGTTGCGACCACGATGAGCAGGAGGAAATTTTGGATTTCTAAGTGGAGATCCATTAAATTTCCTTTTATTCAGAGCTTTATTCTGTGCATGGTGGACCTCGGGTAGAGGTGCAGCACCAACTGGACGTAAATGATGGTTCTTCATAAGTAACTCATCATTCTTCTCGGCTTGAATTAGTGAGTGAATAAGCTGGGAATAAACTTGGTGGTTCTCTTTACGATATTGATTACACAATACCCTGTCTGACGGGTGCATAGTAGATAAAGTTTTTTGTATCTTTTCTGCATCCGTTGGTTCTTTTTCACAAAATTTCAACCTTGTGCATATGTTATGAACTGTATGATTGTAATCAGTTACAGATTTAAAATCTTGTAAGCGTAGGTGATTCCACTCATGCTGTGCTTCAGGACATATAATTTCCTTTTGCTGTTCATAACGTTCTTGAAGTGCGACTCATAGGTTTCGAGGATTTTCTTCCAAAAGATATTCTTTTTTGAGATCCTTATGGATGGAAGTCCTTAACAAGAGTAATGCAGTGTACTTCGCAATATCAGTTATATTTGGATTGTTTGCGTCAGGTGCATTAATGGTATGTAAAATCCCTCTAGATGCAAAACCAATTTTGATATCTGATGCCCATGCAAGATAATTGCTACCATCGATATCAAGTTCCTCAAATTCCTTTATTCCTTGCATTTTTCCTTCTCTGTCTTTCTCGTCGGATTTCTGACTGGCTTTTCTCCTTCCCTGATGTCGACGGCGGTGGTTCACGGCGAGTCCTTCTGGTTTCTTGGATGTCGACGGTGGTGGTTCACGGCGAGTCCTTCTCTCGACAGTTAGAGACGGGTGCTGATAACGTGTTTAGAAAGAATTGCTTGAGAATGAATCTCTGATCACTGTATTCCATTAACATAAACAATATATACATAGTGAATGGACGGCTTCACGCCCGCACGTCCGTTCGGTTGAAAGCACGTTTACTTTATGCGTTTACATTATTACTAATTAGGATTAAGGGAATTGATAACCGCTAATCTTCTGGAGACTTCTTGTTCTCTCTGGATCTTCTGGAGACTTCTTATCTCAAGATGAGATCACCACCGTCTATTTTCTTTTAACAGATACGCTAACCTACGGAGGAGTAGTGAGCAAGAGAGCCTTCTATCTGGTTGACGATGATGAAACCCCGACTAACCCCGCAGGCCTAGCCCCGCAGGCCCACATAGGCCTAGCCCCGCAGGCCCAGTTCATATACGGGCTGCACATTTTTTCAGGCAGAGAGCTTCAGCATCGTCATAGATCCAGCACATTTTTCCTCATGGGCTGCTGATACTAATCTCCTAGCTACAACACTCGGGAAAACCCGAACACGCAACGGGGAACACGCTCAAGCTCAATAAAGGCAGCTTACTGTATGCGTAGGTGAATGAAAAATCCTTTTGTGCAGAAGGTTCTAGCAATTTAAAGAATGTTAAGAAAACCATCCATCTGTGTATAGCGACAGACAGCATGGACATAGGCTTGAAAATTGAATATTCTTTTGCTTGCTTTATGACCATAACAATATTCAGCCCATACTCTGCATGGTGTCAACATGCAAGGTTTATTAAAACCGAAGGCCCATTCTTAATCTTAATGTTTTGTTCATGCTTAATTAATCTATACCGGTTCTAGAGAATTATCTCAGTGAATACACCCACTCCCACTAATATTTCTATCATATGGTTAGATGTATTTTAGGCTTCATAGATAGCTGATGATTAGTGATAGCTATACATCTATACGCCAGCCTTGTAATGTTCCTATCAGACATATATTGCAAATACGAGCATAGGTTCCACTCGTTTCTTACAACTACGTTTTTTCGCGTACTTATCATTTCTATAATACCCGATGTAATTTCGGGTAGCAACTCTCAAAACCTAAAATTTTAATTACCTGACCGGTTTTTTTTCGGTTTACCCGAATGCCCAATCCATCAAGGTTATTAGAATGATAAAACGTTAAAACGTTCATAGGCGAAATTTTGACTTTTAAACGTTTAAACAAAGTTTAAACATAATTTTAAGCAACATAAGAAAATATCACTATATCATAATTTTAAACAATAACATGAAGTTAAAAACTGAAACTGAGAGGTTAGTGGATTACCAAAACTTCACCCATGACCCGGATTGGACCCAAAAAGTAACTAATAGATTGAGCCCAGAAGTAGCTAACGGTCTAAAAGACCTGAAACACCGTGTTTTGCAGTTTAGAACGCCAAACGCGGTTTCAACCTCTATTAGAGTTTTGACGTTGGTTTAAACGTAGTTTAAATAACACTGCATTCCATACAATAGGAAACAACACTTGGACATTAATGACACAACGAAAACAATACTGTTGAAAAGCATGGCAGCTGTGAAAGCTGTGAAATCGATAGATTTCTGTTTAAAATTAGTAGATTTAAAATGGGCCATAACTTACCAATTCAGCAGCTTGAACCCTGTCAGTTGTTTCTCTTCAAGCTTATCAAAAATATTTTTGATCCATTCACCCTCCAATCCAAAATCTTAAAAAAAAGTCTCCACTATTCCTAAGCTATCCACATAATAAGTATTCTGTTTCTTTAAATCATTATACTTGCACTTGTACCTATATCTGAATGAGAAATCATCAGGATCGGGTAAAGTCAGTGGCTGATTTGATTAACCTTCCTCGTGGAGGCTGTGGTGCCACCGTGACGGGCTGACGGCTGATATAGTAACTCAGAACAAATCGAGCCAGTGACAGTATTAACCAATCCAAGGCGAGAACGAGGGCGGCGAGAACGCACGAGCACGACGCCAGGCCGCTCCGCCCACCGCCTGCCGCCGACGGTGGCTTCACGCTCACGCCGGTACTGACCGCCGCCGCCGCCGCTGAAGCTTCTGATTTCTTAATTGGAACGACAGGTTTTTTCTTGGGCCGTCAAAAAGCCCAGTGGGCTCAAAAAATTAGGCGGCGTCACCACGTCCTCCTCCGGCTACTCGCTCGTTCCGCCCCGGCGTCCCGCCCTCAGCCGCCGCCGTCGCCCCCTCCCTCGGTTCGCCTCGTCGTCGTCATGGGCAAGGCCTCCAAGGACAAGAGGGTACGCTACCTTCGCCTCTCCACCCAGCTCCCACTCTGCTCTTGCGTTTCCCCGCTTCTCACTGCTCTGCGGCGCCGGTCGCTCAGGACATCTACTACCGGAAGGCCAAAGAGGAAGGCTGGAGAGCTCGCAGCGCCTTCAAGCTCCTCCAGATAGACCAGGAGTTCAACATCTTCCATGGTATCAGCTCGACTTACCTGCTTGCTCACCTTCACATGCTTGTATGTTGTAGCTGTAGCAGACCACGAACGAACACTAGCGAATTAACGATCTGATGAAACATATCCCCTTTTTCCTCCTATATAGGAGTGAAGCATGTGGTTGACCTGTGTGCTGCTCCCGGAAGTTGGAGCCAGGTATCCTTGTGCTCGTGCTCAGTAACCCATCCGTACCAGTGTTTTTCCCCCCAACTGATTGCTTGATTCCCTATTGCCACTTGCAGGTTTTGAGCCGGAACCTGTATGTACCAGCAAAACAGTCTTCTGATTGCAAGTAAGCGTCAGTGCCTGTGTGTCGCAGTCTGTTCTTGCATAGTTCTGTTGTGGATATCTGATGGCCTCGTTTTGCACTTTCGCTCTTCTTGGTTCTGTGATGTTGTGCTACTAGGGAAGGTGATCTTCCTCTCATCGTCGCAATTGACTTGCAACCAATGGCCCCAATAGAAGGTGTTATACAAGTGCAGGGCGACATCACCAATGCTCGGACAGCAGATGTGGTGAGACAGAAGTAAAAGAAGTGTAGTTTTTTGTTGTTGTTGCAGTTAGCTGGCTGTGACTAACTAGTATGGATTTCCTGTCAGGTTATTAGGCATTTTGATGGATGCAAAGCAGACTTGGTTGTTTGCGATGGAGCCCCGGATGGTAAGATATCATATCAGTGCAAGAGAACTACTCCTGCCATGGATTAACTATACCATTTTTTATCACTAGTGAGGATTACATGATTATTGCTCTTTTGGGTGACTACAGTTACTGGCCTTCATGATATGGATGAATTTGTTCAGTCCCAGCTTATACTCGCGGTAAGTTTTATTTATCTGGCGATCAGCATCCAATTTTGAGTTTGGGTGTTGCAGCTATGTTGAAGAATCGCCTTTCTAACTACTTGCTCTTTATGTCAATTATGGGATAACTTTATCATCTTCATTTTGAATTGTAACGGTAGCTTATGTTCTCTGTTTAATTTATGTACCACCGTGCAATTAGGCATTGGCTATCGTGACTCATGTACTCAAAGTTGGTGGAAAATTTGTGGCGAAGATATTTCGGGGTAAAGATACGAGTCTCCTGTACTGCCAGGTAACGTTCACTTTGCTCGGCAAGTTAAGATCATAAGATTTTTCACGAGGCTTTGCTGAGTTCTCCATCATATTCAGTATGAAAGCCTTGCTAGCTATGGTTTCGTGACTGTTGTTGTTCCCACGTTGTGCGTGCCCCCATCCCTTTGTCAACGTTTTGATGGGATGCTGATTGGGGACTCTATTCATACATGTGGCTTTATGCAGCTAAAACTGTTCTTCTCGCAAGTTACGTTCGCCAAGCCAAAAAGTAGCCGGAACTCAAGCATCGGTAAGTGTTATATCTTGCAAAATAAGTCAGGCACGAGCTCCTTGTATGCTTTCTCAGCCTTGAGTGGTTCGCGTAGCTGCTCATGATGACGATCGTCGTTAGCTGTTGAACAGACATGTTTGGGACATTTCTGTTAGGCAGCCTTGTTAGTTATATTCCCTATGTAGTATAACAAGGACGATGCTTATATTATCCTTTCAGTTGGAAAATGGGTATGCGGTCTTCTCATACATTTTGTCTATCCTTTTTCCATTTTGTCAAACAGAGGCGTTTGCGGTCTGTGAGAACTACTCACCTCCTGAAGGGTTCAAGGAGGAAGACCTATACCACCTGCTAGAGAAAGTGGGTACTCCCTCAGGAGCTGGCGATCTAGGTGAGGTCTCCAAATGCTCGTACAACACTCTGCTCCCCGGACTGGTCCAGGCGTCCAGCCCTCATGGCAGTCTGGTAATGTGCAGATTGCAGAAGCGGATGGCTAGAGGGACCAAACAAGGTGTACATCCCGTTCCTGGCCTGCGGGGATCTCAGCGGCTATGACTCCGACCGCTCGTACCCGCTGCCCAGCAGCTCGGACGGTGGCTCGTACCGGAGCCTGGACCCCGTGCAGCCTCCCATCGCCCCGCCTTACAAGACCGCCCTGCAGATGAAGAAGGCTTCCAGCCACAGCGCCGGCGCGGACGCCATCAAGCCGTCCGCAGACTCCTGAGCCCGCAGCCCGTTTCCGTTTACCACCTTGCGCGGTGGAAGTTGCTTTCGCTGGGTCCTGGACCTGGCTCTCTAGTCTCTCTCTACAGAAACAGAACCTTCATCTACGAAACTAAAAAAAAAAGGAAAAAGGATTGGAAACATTGTTGTGGTAATTTTGAGCTGGGGATCTGTGCAGCACGTAACTGGTTACTGCTGATTAGGCTGAGATCACTGTTTGTGTCCTTTGCATATTTTTGCCTTGTCTTCGCACTACCGGAATCAACCGCTTCGCCGAGTGCCTGAAGCACTCGGCGAAGCGTTCAAAACACTCGGCAAAAGCTTTGCCGAGTGTTACACTCGGCAAAGAAGGCTCGGTGAACAGTGCATCGGCAAAGCCTTCTTTGCCGAGAGCTTTTTATCGGGCACTCGGCAAAGATCTTTGCCGAGTGCCAGAGAGCACTCGGCAAAGAAAAGCAGCCGTTACGGCGTCGAGTGACGGAGACGGCGGCTTTGCCGAGTGTCCCACCTGACACTCGGCAAAGAAGTCAGTTTTGCCGAGTGCCTTCCGTGCAGCACTCGGCAAAGAATCCATCTTTGCCGAGTGCCACATGGGACACTCGGCAAAGAACCCGCCAGGGAGGGTCCCCATGTCAGGTTCTTTGCCGAGTGTCCCGTGTGGCACTCGGCAAAGCCGACCTCTTTGCCGAGTGTTGCGTCCCTGACACTCGGCAAAGAACCTAAGCCGGTGCCCAGGTCTGTGCTTTTTGCCGAGTGTTATGACCTTGACACTCGGCAAAGAGCCTCTTTGCCGAGTGTTACACTCGGCAAAGTGACCAGTATATACCTTTTTTATTTGTTTTTTTGTATTCCATCCACACAAACAGAAGATATCACATATATATCACATATATACATCACACATATCATCACAGACATAAATAGCCAACACAAACATAAAACCGTCACCACAAACATAAATATCCATCACAAACATAAGTGTTCAACATAAGTATCAAACACAAACATAAGTCTCTAACGTCGCAAGCTCTCACATAAGTATCAAACACAGACATAAGTATTATACACAAGTACAGAAGTCTAAAGCAATGAAAACACAACACTCATGGAGGTGGGCGGCTTGACCGGGGCTGCGTTGGGCTGAACCCTTCCGGAGGATTGTTGGATGCCTCCCCAGATTGGCCCTGCACAGAGAAGAGATTGCATGTGTTATACCAGATGCATTACAAACATCTAACTACAATTTTGATACTCACAGGAGTGTGGAAGAGAGCAGGGTCAACTGGAGGGAACAATGGAGGTGGCGGAGCGATGCCCTGTGCGGCGCCAAGGCTCTGCATGTACTGGAACATCTCCGCCATCCTCTGTTGATCTGCCCGGCGGGCCTCCCGCTCCGCCTCCCGCTCCGCCATGATCCTCGCCTCCATCTCGCGACGTTCCCTCCTCTCTTCTTCTAGTTGGGTCTGTAATATTACAAGCCAACGTTATAGTAACTCAAAGAGTAGGTATATAACTCAAGGAAGGACGAGTTACACTAACCTCGAGTTGCTGTATGCGATGCTGTGAGCTGTCGTGCCGAGGTCGTATGACTGGACTCGAGCCCGTGCTCCTTGCTCTCACCTGAGACAGAGTGGGAGTGGAGGACGAGTCGATTGCCCCGTCGGCAATCCAGTACCGCCCATGTCTCTTGCCTCCTCCGACCCTCATGAGCACATCGGTGTCGATCGGCTCGGTGCTCGGATCATATTCTGGGCCATGGACCTCCTGCGCCATGGCGGTGTAGTCATGGAGGCGGCTGTAGACGGCGGGGTTGGTGTAGGCCTCGGGCCCGTCATCCGGGTTGTAGGTGACGTCGGACGTCGCCTTACCCTTATGGGCCATAGCATAGGCCGAGAAGGTGGAGCAAGGCCTTCCACCATGTGACGCCGACTGCAACGAAAACCAACGAGATAGTTAGAAATAATATCTAACTTAGTGCTATATATCTAAATAAAAAAGGTGGCGTACCCATGCTTCGGCATATTGGCCCAGGCTCCGGCTGCCTTGGTGGTGGGAGGGGCCTTGCATCATCAAACGCCGTTCCCGGCTAGCTGTGTGCGCCTCGTCCCACTCAGCCGAACACCACCTATCCACCATCTGCTCCCAGCACAGAGGATGTGCGGCGCACCAATGTGGAATCATCTGCAAAGTAAACACGTAAAGTGCATATCAGAAGATAAAATAAAATTCATGTATCGAGTACTGGTACCAAACATGCATGACTTTACCTGCAGGTACTGCTCCCTGGTCAACGACATGGTTCGGGCTTGAGTTTTGGTCACCTTCTCCCCAAGGACGGAGCCGTGGTAGGTGATGATGGCCTGGATGCGGGCCTCATAGTGCATGTCCACGACGAGCTTCTTACAGCTCGTGGTGGCCACCACATCCGCCCTAGCCTCGTATCCAGCATCGCATCTGAAGAAATCCTGCATACAAAAACGATGTATCCATACATTATTTCAAGAATTTGCAACGAATGCGACATATTTTACATTATACTAAGACTTACCCACAGCTCTTGCTTCACCCGCTCCGCCTTGTTATTGAATTCCCTGCCGTCCCGGTCTACTGCATCGGGGGCGACGGCGTAGTGGTCAAAGGTGAAGGCTGGGCCCGTCACTCCGGCGTACTCCACAAGTCCAGGGAAGTGTTCCCTGCACAGCAGGCCGAGGATGCCATTGGGGGGGCGACGATGACCCCCAGCATAATCCAAAACCGTCCAAGACCTGTCCAAGTGATAAATAAAAAGTATTAGTTTATATTATGATTTTGAACACATAATATGAACAAGAATGAAGAACATAAAGTTACATACCTCTCCCCTTCCGGCCGAATCAGCGGTCGTCTGTCCCGAAGTATGGGACGCTGAGGGAGACTCGCGGGGCCTCGCAGGTAGATGCTCCTCGAACTAGAGCCGCCTGAACCTGAGGCGTCCTGCTGCTGGTCGTCGTCGTCCTGCTGCTGGCCGTCGTCGTCCTGAGGCGCCGCCTGCTGCTGCGCTGCCTGCTCTGCCTCGTCCTGTTGCGCTGCCTGCTGTGCATCGTCCGCCGTCCTACTCCTCCTCCCCCTCCTCCTCCTCAGGAAACCGCCCACCATATTTGTCCAACAACCTGCAATTAAGAGTAAACAAATAAGCACATATAAAAAGATGTATTTAAAAACAGGTGCGAAATAAAAAGTCATATAGCATTACATCGATTAAAAATAATCTTCATATGTGTCGGGGTTAGCCGGATCATAACTCTCATCATCACTATCAAGCATTTCAATCTCCACACCATCGGAAGAAGCAAGTTCGTCAGTAATGTCATTGCCTTCAAGGATTACTAAGTCATTATCATTTTGCACCTCATCCTCCTCCTCATCAACAACCATTTCAATATCTACGTCCATTCCGATAGCTTCGGTTAAGTCTATCTCAAATCGCCCTTCTAGCCCATCTTCTTGGAAGAACTCTCCATCATATGTGTCCGGGTCTAAGTTGTAATCTTCATCGTTAGGAACAGGTAACCTCCCGTGCGGCGATACCTTATACACAACATCCCAACCCTTAAGATGTTCTTTCGTTTGACACGCATATGGGAGATAATACACTTGTGTGGCCTGTTGGGCAACGATATAGACATCGTCTCCTGCTAAGGTGGAATCCTGTCGAATTTCGACTATCCCAAGATTAGAATGTGTCCGTCTCGTCACTTGAGGGTCAAACCAATGACATTTGAATATCACTGGAGTAAGAGGTTTGGAACCATAAAAATTGAGTTCATATATTTCTTCAATTCTTCCATAATACTCGACCTCGTCAAGCCCGGGCGTAAAGACTCCAGAACACGTGGTTTTTCGATTGGGCCGACTTTGGTCGTAGCTTGTTGTGCGAAAACGGTATCCATTGATGTCATACCCAGAAAATTTCCTGACCCTATAGGCAAAGCCATTGGCTACTTGTCTCAACTCGGCACTCATAGACGGCTCTCTTTGGCCCTGCAAGTTCAAACACGCTAGATTGTTATATTATTCGCACGTAAGAGCAACTTGGAATAACAAACTAAGCACGTACCTTATGTTTAAACCAGGAAATGAAATCGGGCAATCCATTTCCCGCACCCTTTCTAAGAAGGGTATCATATTCCTGTGGAGTTGGGTCCCTTGATCGACGCCAGAATTCATGAAGAAATTGCTCCATGTATGGCGTCACC
Source organism: Zea luxurians (assembly GCA_029449295.1). Classification (NCBI taxonomy): domain Eukaryota; kingdom Viridiplantae; phylum Streptophyta; class Magnoliopsida; order Poales; family Poaceae; genus Zea; species Zea luxurians. The sequence goes on along the minus strand of JAOPSE010000006.1, from coordinate 153,887,926 downwards.
TCTTCAAGGTTGGTCAATACATATAGCATGATATGGCGCCACTCTTCATGTCTCAGGGTCTTGGTGGTCGAACCACTCGCGCTTCCGAGTTGCCCTCGAAAAATGCTGAGGTTCGATTCATTGCCGCCATCATTGTAACGAGGGGGTGGATTATGCACGCTCGGCAGTTTGTCACCATAGTAAGTTGTTGTGAAGTTTGACACCTCCTCCAGTATGTATGCCTCTGCAATGGAAGCCTCGATTTTGCATTTATTTCTACATTTCTTTCGGATACTCTTTAGACATCTCTCGATTGGATAGCACCAACGTCCCTGCACGGGTCCCCCATTCGTGCCTCATATGGGAGATGAATAATCAAATGCTGCATCGGATTGAAGAAGCCGGGTGGAAAGATCTTCTCCAGCTTACACAGTAACACGGGTGCCATCCTTTCCAAGTCTGCAATCATGGTCCGAGCTAACTCTTTTGCACAAAGCTGGCGAAAGAAATAGCTCAACTCTGCAAGCGCTAGCCAGACATGCTCAGGGACATAGCCTCGAACCATCGCCGGAAGAATTCGTTCAATCCATATGTGGAAGTCATGACTCTTCACCCCTAAGACTCGCAGAGTAGATAAGTTCACCCCCCTACTAAGGTTAGCTGCATACCCATCAGGGAACATTAACATCTTGATCCACTGTAGTACTTCCTTCCTCTGGGCCCTGCTCAGGACGAAATCGGCCTTAGGCCTTCTCCATGTCTTACCACCACTAGGCGGCTTCATCTCTTGCTTTGGTCTATCACATAACTCTGCCAGATCCACTCTTGCCTTTACGTTATCCTTTGACTTATCAGGAATCTCCATAATTGTCGCCCAAAGTGCCTCGGCGACATTCTTTTCAGTGTGCATCACGTCAATGTTGTGTGGAAGGAGCAGGTCATCATAATAGGGGAGCCGAGTCAAGCCCGACTTATGTGTCCACATATGTTGCTCACCATATCCCACAAAACCACCTTCTGGGTTGGCCACGAGACCATCTATCTGTTCGCGAACTTCGGCACCAGTCATCATTGCAGGTGGGCGGTCTGTCACCACGACACCTTTCGTAAAGTTCTTGATGTCTTGTCGGAATGCATGGTCAGGAGGGAGAAATTGTCGATGTTTATCGAATGACGAATATTTGCCACCCTTCTTCAACCAAATGAACCTAAGAGCTTCCTTGCAAACTGGGCATGGGAACTTACCGTGAACACACCAGGCGCAAAATAGCCCATACGCCGGAAAGTCATGCATGGAGTACTGGTACCAAACATGCATTTTGAAGTTTGTCTTCGTAGCTCGGTCGTACGTCCATACCCCTTCCTCCCAAGCACGGACCAATTCATCAATCAAAGGCTCCATGTACACGCCCATTTTATTCCCCGGGTGTCCAGGAATTATCAACGACACGAATATGTTCTGTCTTTGAAAGCATACGCCGGGGGGGAGATTGATGGGGATAACGAACACGGGCCAACATGTGTATGGGGCAGCGGTCATTCCATAGGGATTGAACCCATCTGTGGCCAGCGCAACACGAACATGTCGAGCCTCTTTGGCTTTCTCATGGTGAATGGCATCAAAGTGGGTCCATGCTTCACCATCGGATGCGTGAACCATCTTGTCAGGATTGTATCGTTTGCCTTTTTTGTGTCATGTCATATGTTTCGCGGATTCCTCTGTCATGTATAGACGCTGGATCCTCGGTATGAACGGAAGGTGGCGTAGGATTGTCACGGGGATGTCGAGCTGCTTCTTCTGTCCATCACCAGAGTCTACCTCCATGAACCTAGACGATTTACACTTCGGACAGTACTTTGCCTCAGTGTGTTCTTTCCTAAATAGGACGCAGCCCTTCGGACAAGCATGTATCTGCTCATACGTCATCTTGAGTGCACGAAGGAGTTTCTGTGCCTCGTACATGCTCTTTGGCAGAACGTGATCCTCCGGAAGCAGGCTGCCAATAACTGTCAACAAACCATCGAAGGCGTCTCGACTCATGCTATACTGCGACTTCAACGCCATTATACGCCCAATGGCATCCAGTTGAGAAACCTTTGTCTTGCCGTGAAGGGGTTTCTGTGCCGCGTCAAACATGTCGTAGAATGCCTTTGCGGTCGCCTCTGGCTCGTCCTCCGTACGTCCTTCGGCGAACTGTGCCTCGTGATAGTCGTTCAACATGTCTGCTACCCCGGCATCAGCATCGTAATCCTCGACGCGTTGTCTCACCACCTCCTCTCTCGTGCGATGCGCTTCACCATGGAAGATCCACCGAGTATAGTCCGGCGTAAATCCATTCTTCCAAATATGTTCTACCATGGCCTTCTTTGGTTTTCTTTTCCGGTTGTCACATTTGCTGCACGGACAAGGGACTAGGCTAGCTCCTTTAGCAGCTTCGCCATATGCCCGTTCCACGAAAGCATCGGTCTTCCTAATCCATTCTGGGGTGACATCATTACGTCGAACGCGGCCCGTGTACATCCACTCACGGTCCTCCATCCTCTAACATATATAACCGAGTATAGTTTAATATAGACATGTAATGCATGTACACTACGTTGCTACCTTCTAATAGGTGAGGATAGGTCCTAATCCCACCCGCGGTTGCGTAGATGGAGTTAGTTTCCATGCTCTACTCCGATCCGAGATAGAATTTCGGCAGCACCTCCCCGCTGTTCTCCGGATACACGTCCTGGCAGGGAGAGTGTACTGTCCGGAGAACAACAGGGAGGTGACACCGAAACTCTTTCTCGGACCGGAGTAGAGCATGGAAACTAACACCATCTACGCAACCGCGGGCTGTCCAAAAAACGTGGACAATTCGAAACTGATACATTTGTAGATATGCAAAGATCTGCATATCTACACCGTATCACTTTCGAACGGGAGACGCCTAACTGGGTTAAGTAATCTACGACCATGATGCGGATGTAGAGGTTATACCTAGGGTGGCGGTGGAGTCAGGCTGGTGGGGCTGTGGCGGGTCGGTGCAGTGGCGACGGGACGCGGTGCAGGGAGACCCGCAGCGGCTAGGAAGACAAGTATCTTCTCTGTAAAAAAGAAACACAAGTCTGTTAATACAAAAGCCTAGCAACAGAAAATTTCGGCAGCACCTCCCCTGCACGGGGAGGTTTCAAAATCCTGCAAATAAAACTATCAGCACGATGGCTGACATCCACGCATAATTCAACGGCACGATGGCCGGCAATCCACAATACTAAAACTAATCATTTCATATAAATCATACACGTATAACATAAATCAAGTAATCACCTTAGAGGTTTCGGCACGGTCGAGACGACGGGTCGCGGGCGAGGCGCCTGGCGGGCGAGGGCACGACGGGCGCGACTGCGGCGAGCGCGAGGGCGGGCACGGCGGGCACGGCACGGCGAGCGCGGGCCTGGGCGGGGCGAGCGCGGCGTGGGCGTGGGCGCGGCGGCGTGGGCGAGCGAGGGCACGGGCGCGACGGCGTCGTGGCGGCGCGGTGGGTGCGGTGGGGTCGCGACGGTCGTGGGCGGCGCGCGGGCACGCGGCGAGCGGGCGGCGTGGGCGCGCGGCGAGCGCGCGGGCAAGCGGCGGCGTGGGCGAGGGCGAGCTCGAGGGCGAGGGCGACGGCGAGCTCGAGGGCGACGGCGAGCTCGAGGGTGGGCGAGGGCGACGGCGATACGGGCGGCGAGCTCGGGCGTGGGGGCGCGGCGGCGAGCTCGGGCGTGGGGGCGAGGGCGACGGCGAGCTCGGGCGTGGGGGCGCGGCGGCGGCGATACGGGCGGCGAGGGCGCGGCGGCGGCGACGGTGAGAGAGTGAAGTGAGGAAGAAAGGTTAACTGGCGTATGTATACGGTCTTTGCCGAGTGCCCGCGATCTGGCACTCGGCAAAGATTTTTTTTTAATTTTAAAGTACACTTTGCCGAGTGCCCACTCGGCAAAGGCGCCTTTGCCGAGTGTCAACCGGGAGACACTCGGCAAAGATTCTATCCTTACGCTTTCCCGAGTGTGACCCCTTTGACACTCGGCAAAGCATTCTTTGCCGAGTGTCACCTGTTGACACTCAGCAAAGTGTATTTTCATTTTTTAAATTTTGTCTCCCAAACTTTTTGTGGTATGTTCCTACACTATGTAGACCTACATGTATCATTTGTGGACAATTATAACATAGTTTCCATAGTTAGTAGATTTAGTTCGTTTATTTGAATTTCTTCGGAAAATTCAAATTTGAACTGCAGGTCACTCGAAACTTGGAAAACCGTGCATGAAAAAATGATATCCATGTTACTTAGCATAAGTTACGACCGATTGCAGAAGCGTACCAGAAACTTCGAGCAACATGCTCACTAAACATGGCCGTGAACTTGGCATCCACATGTTTAAAAATTGTATAAAACACAAACCAAGTCAGAAAATCATGAAACTTGTCCACGTGTCATGATATCATATGTACAGGCTGTGATAAAAATTTTAGAATGTTTGGAGAAAGTTGTGAGACACTATGTGTAGAAACCTAAGAGGACTACACATGAAATCATAGAGTTTCAATGTGAATCTAGAAGGTTTCTACACATAGTGTCTCACAACTTTCTCCAAATACTCTAAAATTTTTATCATAGCCTATACATATGATATCATGACACGGGGACAAGTTTCATGATTTTCTGACTTTGTTTGTGTTTTATACAATTTTTAAACATGTGGATGCCAAGTTCACGACCATGTTTAGTGAGCATGTTGCTCGAAGTTTTCGGTACGCTTCTGAAATCGGTCGTAACTTATGCTAAGTAACATGAATATCATTTTTTCATGCACGGTTTTCCAAGTTTCGAGTGACCTGCAGTTCAAATTTGAATTTTCCGAAGAATTTCAAAAAACGAACTAAATCTACTAACGATTGAAAACTATGTTATAATTGTCCACAAATGATACATGTAGGTCTACATAGTGTAGGAACATACCACAAAAAGTTTGGGAGACAAAATCAAAAAAATAAAAATATACTTTGCCGAGTGTCTGGATAAGACACTCGGTAAAGCTTCCTTTGCCGAGTGCCAGCTGCGCGGCACTCGGCAAAGAAGCATCTTTGCCGAGAGCCGACGGTTGGCACTCGGCAAAGACTGACGGCCGTCAACTTTGGGACGGCCGCTGACGGCCCTTTGCCGAGAGCCCCCTTTGCCGAGTGTTTGACACTCGGCAAACATGTATTTGCCGAGTGTGGACCTGTACCGAGTGTCCTACGCTCGGTAAAGACGCTCGTTACCGAGAGCCGAGCTTTGCCGAGTGCGGCTCTCGGCAAAGCCGTCTTTGCCGAGTGCCCGAGAAAAGGCACTCGGCAAAGCGTCCGGCACTCGGCAAAGGCTCGGATTCCGGTAGTGTCGGCAACCGGAATTCCGGGTGGGCAGCGTCTCGTGCGGTCGTGCCCTCAAGGGGCAGCGGCAGTCCCGTCTCTTCCTTCTCCACACGGACACATGGTTCCATCCGCACGAGGGCTCCGCCAGCCAATTTCACTGTGACCCACCGCCGCACCACGCTTTTGGTTCTGTAGACTCAAGGGTCGGCGGCGGCGACAATTTGCCGGTGGATGTGGATCAGAAGGTAGCGGACCACGTGATGCTACATCGGCCCACATAACTCTAGGCCGATCTAATAATTCAAATATCGGGCCCAAAACGAAGGCCCACCCACTGGAGACTAGTGCAGTCCTAGACTGTCTGCAGATCGAACCACGCACGAGGCTACCTGACCTCCATTGCGATTGCGAGACAAGTTGGAGATCATGGGGGAATCTACATCTACTGGGTTCATGTCGGCAATAATGAGCACCTTTGAATTTTAGGGCAAGGAAAACAGACCTAAAATCCCGGTGGCGGTGGGACTTGTGTGTCGCCTGTCGGTGACAACTGACAGACACTCATCAACATGGTCTTGTTGCCCACCAATGCCGTCTGCGGTGGTGCACCTTTTTCTGCTGCTCTCTCAAACAAAATGACAGACACATGCATGGACTAAAACTCCAAACCCTTTTTTTCTTCCCTTTTCCAGCTTCCTTCCTTCTTTTGCTCACAAGTCACAAATTATATATCTGACCACTCCTTTCCCAAACAATCATAAACCACAAACCACATACTTCACGGACTATGGGCAGAGATGAACAAGCTTCGCCGTTCACCCCGGACAGACTTACCTAACCTACGAGATGCACACCGAGAAAGGCTGGGAAAAAAAATCCAGACGAAAACTCTAGCTACAGGCACGCAGGAGCGTAGAAGCTGGGGACGTGAGCAAACACGATGGAGTAAGGGCCCACGATTATGGGCTGCGTCCCCTCCACCTGCACGGGCTCCAGCTCCGGGATCTCCCCGTCGGCGTCGGTTGCCAGGACGTTGCCGTTCAGCAGCACCTGCTGGCTCTGCAGGTTCCCGTCCTTGGGAGTCAGATGGTACTCCTGTCTCGTGAGCGCGGCTGCAGCTGCTTCGCCGAGCCCTTCGCTCCCCTTCTTCCTTCCGCTCTCGCTCTGGGTGTGCGCGCCTTGGCTCGTCACGTAGATGCGGTTCGTGCTGCTGCCGTCCAGGTTGATCAGGAGCACAGTGATCCCTTCCTGGAAAGTTTCCAATGAAGCATGCATGTTAAAGCGTGCATGGTTCAGACTTCGGACAGTCAACAGGAGCTTTCCATCGCATGTGCCACTCCTCCTTACCGAGTTTTTCGCGCAGTGTGCGTAGGCACGGATCTTGTTCGTGCCGTTGAATGCCGTCGAGAGGACCTTTGTGCCCATGAGGCGGTGCCACAGCAAAGCACTACAGAAAGATGGTAGATTATGATGGTGCTAAATTTAGAGAGAGAGACAGAGAGAGAAAAAAAGAACTTGTGCGTGTCTAGTCTAATCTACCTGTAATAGTCAGGGTTTGGTTCAAATGTACTTGTGTTGAGCAGGCCATAGTTGCCTCCAACCAAAGTCTGTCTGCAGTAGCTCTTCGTGTCGTACTTCGACGACATCCCAAGCTGATCCAGATACCTGAAGATCCACCAGGTAGGTTCTTCAGACAGAACTCCAATTGGTGAATATATATATAAGAGATAAGCTCTCTTGGCTTACCAGAAGCTGAACACAAACGCATCAGTGACAAGGTGGTGGCCACTGTTGTACGCGCCTCCAGCCTCGCCAACCCAGGCGACAGCGGACGTGCCTGCGGACTTGAGTATCCCCTGAAGGTTGCTGAACGTGCTCGCCTCGCCGTCGAGGTAAGAAGGGTCAAGGATTTTCTGAACCAGATGGTCGTCAACCCCTGACACACGTACATTCAGCATTTCATCCGGTCTGCCAACAAGCTCATGCACGCACTACCTATCAGCTGTAAATTAACCAAGGCGAGCATATTTATATTACCGGGGCCTAGATTGTAGATATGGTGAGTGATCGCGTCCATCTGGTCGGGCTTTGTCTTGCTGACGAGTTCGGTGAACCAGGCTGCGTCGAAGAAACCTCCTGGCGCAAGCACGAGAGGCTTCGATGGCTTGCCTTGGTAGGTGCTGTCGACGATGTGTTTCAGAGCGATCACGTCTGCTGCGTACTGGTCCGCATCGATTCGAGCCCCGACTCCGCTGCCACTGAGCTCATTTCCTGCAGCAACAATGTCTGTGTTAAGGCCACAAAGCACTGTACTATGCATAACCACTGCATGTGCTGCTGAGATTGGATTGTCCGATTCCTTTTCTACGTACTCTTTTCAGAATATTTCATTTTCAACATACGTATTGCTCTTCTCTAAATAAAGTGGGCATAAAAAGGCTGTCGAGTGACATGAGGTTCTTTTTTTTTTCTTTCTTTCTGACAAAACCAACACAATCCACAAGATAACACAGAATCAACATACCGAGCTCCCATCCATGTACATCGTATCCCTTGCTCACGGTGTAGCGAATGAAAGAAGCTGCGTTCGTGTAATTCCACGGCCCCCCTAAAGAACCGTCGGGCATCGGGACCCGGCCGTTCAGCGCATTCAGCCCAAAAACGATCCTTGGCCTGTATAATCAAGCAGAAAAGGAAGTTCGACAACCATGCCTGAAGAACAAGAGAATGCAGCTTCTGAAACTGATCAACTGCCCGAAGGCAGGAAATGAGAGTAGACCGGAATAGTACCCGGTTTTCTGGAAGAACGCGTTGAGCTCGTCCCATCTACGCAGCGGCAGGCAGCCCTGCGAGAAACCGAACATGGCTGACGCGTTCTTCACGAACGGGGCGCAGGGCGGCTGGCGAGTGTCGTCGCCGGTGCCGTATATCAGCATGTCTTGCAGAGAGCCGCCAAGCCGGAGCTTCAGAGGAGAGAACGCTGCGAGTTCGATGAGGATTGTTATTCACGGTTTGTTTGCTGATTGTTACCGTCACATCAAAAAAAGGCGACGACTAGTTGTGTGTAAATTTCTCGATTGGATAGTAGGACAAAAACAATTTCCTTATGAAAGCGAAAGGGATGGTGGTCATCTGACGGCTTACCTTTGACGGCATTCACCAGGATTTTGTTAGAGAGATTCTGCAGGTAGGAAAAATACGAAAGACCCAGTGTCAATCAATCGCAGAGCAAGTAGCCAGCGAATTGAAAAGCAGTAAACGCACGGCACAGTTGAGCACGCACGCAGACGCAGGCAGGCAGGCACCGAATTAGTTAGAATTTCTACCAACTTGACTGTCACCTGTTCTTCTTTTGATGGAACGCTTAACCGTTCTCTAGGCGCTGGCATTTAGAATATGAAACGAGTAGTAGGTTTTACATTTTGCACATGATTGGTAGCAAATAGAAATGCAGATGGTGGCCCCACATGGCTACATGTCTGTGGAGTGGAATGGAATGAAACTCCCTACCTAGGCTATCAAATTTGAATCCAACAGAGCCCTCAAATTAATGAAGAATCCATGCCGACCAACAGAAAGAAAAGATATTTCCTTGAGATCCCCGTCCACGGTCTAGGGGGTTGTCGTACCACAGACAGCTCAATCAAGCACTGAAACAACCTGGCAAGATGCTACTGTGCGTGCTATTGCTGACTGACCAGGTTGAGGAGGGAGGCGAGGCCCCAGCTGCAGGTGCCGTAGTCGCATTTCTCCGGTGGCCACCAGTCCAATGTGGCGCAGACGAAGTCGTCGTCCGTGACGGCGATGGCTGACCGGGCGTCCACGACCACCGCCTCGCCGCCGCCGGCGAGGGCGGGGGTGGTCGTGCTCACGGTGGCGGAGCCGGCGAGCCAGAAGAGCGCCCAGAAGCAGAAGCCGACCATCTTGAGCAGCAGCCCCGCCGCCATTCCGCAGGCCGCGCGAAAACCGACGATCGATGCCAAGAACCAACAAGAGGGACAGCGCGCAACCGGAGGGAAGATGCAGATGGGGGAAAGAGGGGCTATCTATCCCCTCTTGAAGGAAATTAAAGGAGAGAGCCCCTTTGCGCCCGGGAGGGAAGGTTCTTGCCGGCTACACCATGTAAAGCATCTTGAGGCTGCTGTGCTGTGGTTGGTCAGTGGGTGTGGGAGGAGATGGATGGAGATTGCAGATAGATAGATAGTTGACCGTGGTGGTTCGGTTTCCCCTGGTTTCAGGCTGCTGCCGCCGACGCCGCTTGCCGACTTTAATGGCAGTAGGATCGGCGGGCCGGGCAAGCTTGGAATCTTTTATGGCAACGAGAGGGAGAGGCCAGGGAGGGAGCTGAAGCAGGCAGCGCGAAAGGACGACCACTCTGGTTCTCATTGAGCAGGTGCAGGGAGCAGTCGTACCTTGTCTCAAGGACACGGTTAGTTAGCGCATGCGAGCTGTCAAAATCTAAGGCAATGACACTTCTCACTATATTTTAGCTTCTCATTTTTTTTTTGTCACAGTTATATATCTATGCTTCTGTAAGACTTTTTTTTATATGTTCAATATTAATTACAATATATCTAGAAAAGCAATGCTACGTTGTACAAAGTTTAAGATTTCGCCCGTGTCAAGGACACAATGCACTACAACGAGTGTACTACTTGCTGTTCATATATAAGGGTAGCCGCAAGGCAATACTACACAAAGTACAGTGTACAGACGACTCCTTGTAAACAAGTTGTATAACAATGAGAATATATATACTGTGAGATCAAATGAGTCGTTAGATATTTAGAGATGGTTTGGTGACCTAGAAATTGGAGAGGATAGTCTAAAGAGGCAGTTTGATTTCGGACTAAACTTTAGTCTCCATGAATCCATCACATCGAATGTTTAGATGCTAGTTACAAGTATTTAATGTATTAAGACTAATTAATCAGTCCATGATTCGTTCATTCATGTGATGTTACAATAAATATTTACTACTTATATATTAATTAAGCTTAATAAATTTGTTTTACTGTTTAGTCTCAAGTCTCAACTATGTAATTAGTTACATAATCAAATAATAATTAATACTCGTAGTTGATATTAGAAAATATGATAACACAGACTAAATTTTAGTTTCTGGAACCAAAGATCCCTTTAATTTACACATAATTCTATTTTTCCCACGAGCGAACTGTTCTGCATGGATGATGGATCAGGGTGATCGTGGGCACAAAGTCATATCCCATTTAATAATTAGGGTAGAATAACAAATTGGAACGTGCATGCATGTATATACATGTGTGATTAGGAAACGTGGAGGGATGGAAGTATGGCCGTGCGTGATTAAGGGATTTAATATCGTGTTTGAATGTATTGGAGCTAGGAGTTAGCTAACTATTAATTGATTGATTTTAGCTAAGTTGAAACAGCTAATGAATTAATGAAGTTGAGGTTGCCATAATAGTTAGCTGAACTATTAGCTAGCTAGGATATGTTTAGATGCCTCTAGATAAAAATAGTTAATAGCTGAATTATTAACTATAATATTTGGATGTATCGACCTAATTTTAGCATGTAGAACATAAGTGGCAAGGATTAACTAAACCGCCTCAAGTTATGTGACGAAGAGTCACGACGATTTTGTCATCTCATTCCTATTGGTCGCCTGACTGTTGCAACTTGCAAGTACCAGATAAGTGTAACTCTCAACTATTAGAAAATTAATAGGGTCTAAGACTAATTTGATAACGCAGCATAAAACATAAAACCCAGATTTAATGGCAGATAGTATCTATAACGTTACAACAGAATAGATCTAAACTAATTTAATAAGGTTAACCCACAAAATAAGAATCAACAACGGATCTAACTATAAAATCGTCATCGCAATAAACTGAAAATGCAAATTTATTTACAATGATTTCCATGAGTGATGTGAGGAACCTGAGCGGACGTGCGCGAAGCACTACCCAAAAACCTGATTCGCCGGCACCCATGCAGGTCGTCAAAACACTGACGTTGGTTTGGAGACACCGCTCTTTCTTAATCTGCTGCACGGCAGACGAACAGACAATAGGCAGAGAAGCGGAGACACAGAGATATGAGAATGAGAAGACGAGTCGATTGTTCTGTTTCATGTGCCCTCCGACGGAAGGACCTCTCCCTTCTGTAGAGGGGCACAACAACTTGACGGGTTTGATCTGCTAAATACCAGGAACCGTCATCTGAAATCTCTCTACGTGCAACCATCCGAATATCTCGCACGTAATGTGCTACCCATTACTCGGTTGACGTGACAGTCTAGATGTGATATTTGATAACTAAATAAACAAATGACAAAAATTAAATTGCGTTGCGACGTGATCAATAACACAAAAAACTCAAAACGCGAGCGACCGCGTGTGTGACAGCATCCATAGCCCTTTATTTGTCTCATTTGAAGAGTAGAGAACACTCTGTATATAAGTTCTCTCCACCTAGATAATCAATATACTATTAAAGCCATATACCATCTTTACACACCACCTTGACTTCTTATTGAATTGGTCCACGCGCTAGTGGGCCTAATTCCAACATCAACATTCTCAAATTACAAGCTGTCATGATCAGACATTCAGATTTCAGGCCGCAGATACTACCTGCTTCTTCAGTGCTTGCTTCGCTGGTTTTTGTATTATGGTTTACCTGCACCGATCTCGTCATGATTAGCGGCGCCTGATCATCGTATCCGCCGTAAACTAATCGACCCCATCGTGACCCCTTCTCGTCAGTTAGCTAGCCATTGCTCGTCGTAACCTACCGGCAGGAGAAACGAAGAAAAGAAAAAGGATCGGCCAATGATATATGGACGACACGCTAGTAGTCGCCTCTTCACACGATCCAGCTAGCTGTTTGGTGTACCACGAGCAGCTTGCCTACGACAGGCGACAGGCGACCGAATGTATAGATCATCACTTCACAGGCGAATAATGCTTGTTTTATTAATCCATTTGGCTACTTGCTGCGTCTCTCTGCTCTGCAGGACTGCAATGCATGGGAACGGTGCACATGAACAGTCTCGTGGTGCCCTTTTCTCTGACTTTGCCATGGCCTGCTGCCTTTCGCTTTGCTTGTGGTGGTTGTGGGCGAGGCCACTGAAGGCCACAGGACCAGCCATCCAGCTAGTCTGGGCATAACAGATAAGGTTTGGTAAATTTGGTTGGATAGCAAGAGCCAAGAAGGCAGCTGTTTTTTTTTAAATGTCAAGGAAGAGTAGCGGCCATGGCAAGCAACAGAGAGAGAGGGGGAAGCGTATGTAATACTCACTTTGTTGTAAAATAGTAGTTGTTTTAACTTTAAATTTTTATGTTTATATTCATATAAATGAAAATAAATCTATATATATATATATATAGAACACATACATTAATTATTGTATATGAATTTATTAAAATGGTAAAATGAATTTTTAATTTGAAATGGAGGGAGTAGATATAATTTGTGTACTGTATGGCACTATCCATTCGGCTAGTATATCATACACAACTACATACACGCATATATTCTGAATAATTCCGCTTTGTTGCCATACATGACGGTTGTTCAGCTAAGTTAGCGTGGACGTGGACGCGTGCAAATGAATGACGGACCATGCAAAAGAGTATGTAGCTCAGTACGCGTAAGGCCTTCTCCGGCAGACCATGCATATATACACGGGTATAAAACACCGTTTTACGCTATAAATTATTATTTATAAAATGAAGTTTAAAATATGAAATAAGATAGGAGATGAGATAGTGAAGCCGGTAGCTAGGGTGGCATGTCATGTTACTCTACTGATTTGTTAAGGTCTTAGGACTACTTTGAAAAATTAAATCCCTTTAAGTTCCCTATATGTTTTCAAAGCAATTTATAGACATGCAATTTGAACAAAATATTTTAGTTCTTTACGAAAGGTTTTTCTCTTTCTAGGTTTGGCTTCTCTTGCTTTCAAAATAGTTCTTAGGGATTAGATAGGGTTATTGCCCGGAAGCAAGCAAATCATCATATGCATGCGTTTTGTTTTGTGGATGCCACTGGATTTATTCATTTTGCTTCTTTCTTTATTTTGTGAATCTATTGCCCTAACCCTTGGGACATATACAATCATATTTAATGTAGAGTTTATTTAAGAAACCTTTAGAAGGTTAATTGAAAAAAAACACAAGAGACATGTTGTTGGCGCCGATTTAGGTGTCAAACACTGGAACGAACCACCTGTCGGTGCTCACTGCGGAGGCGCGGACAGTCCGTGACATGGGTGCAGGAGCGGCTCTTTCTATGCGTACGTCCGAATGGTCCACGCCTAGAGCTACGTAGAAGGTCGTCTTCTTCGTAGCAGACCTAGATCTCGCCTCCTAGGAGGGACCCATCAGGGAGGGGAGATCCTAAGGTGTGTCTTGGCGTCGGTCGGCCACCAAAAACACCTCTAGTCGGCATAGAGCCGAAGAGAGATGAAGATTCATGGTGTAGGAAGGCTAAACTAGGGCTACTCCTACTGCGTAAGGTAAAAATGACAATTAGAGTTGATTGGATCGATGGTGGGGGTTCAATCGGCCATAGCCCTTCATCTATATAAAGGGGGAGGTATGGACTCTTTACAAGTCGGTTCTCGAGTTAATTCTGTAGGTTTAGCTGACAAATCCCGCAAGAAATCCAGAACTCTAACTGATTCTGCGCACGCGCGGACGGTCCGTGGTGCCACCGCGGACCGTCCGGACAGTTCGACTGCCCAAAAGTAGAGCATATCTCTACACGACTCTTTGTACATATTCTATCTTAACTGCATTTATGATCCAGAGGCTCAGGGTTGTATTATACATCCTCTTAATTGTCTCTTATACTTAAAAACCGATCTAGCGTCTCAGGGTTGTACATGCCCTTATTTGTGTTTTTCTTTAATACATTCTAGTTTTAAACGTAGTGACACTAACTTTCAACAAAGGAAATGAAAAGAGAGTTTATTTACAAGCAAAACTGCAAAAGGCACATCCCAAATGGGTTAGAACACATTCACTCTCCATAGTAGAGGTAGGGTTAAACCTAAGGCTATATATTTCGAACTTTACTTTGTAAGCAGCATTATCTGCATTCTCTATACCACCTCATGTTTTAAACTTTACTCTATAAACAGTACTATCTATAGTGCAACAGTGTTTTGCACGACCATATGCACAATCCACTGGACATAGCCTTAAGTTGTCTTCACTTTGTACTAGTCAACTTCCTTGCAGTCTCCTCCCACCATATTCTCATATGCTCAGGTCAATCTAGGGCTATGCTTGTAGCCTAGGAACATTGTGAAGCATCTAACCCTCTAAGTAGTGGTTGGTAATTAATGATATTTATATGTGGACTAAAGGATTTTTGGAGATATAAGAATACATGTTGGACCATTAAAACATGAGCTACATTGAAAGTCTTGGAGACTTTAGCATTGATTGTGGAACAGTTCAAGACAAAGGTATTAAGTATGATTTTACTTTTGCCGGTCTCAAGTTAGTTAGAGAAGTAAATTGACCGGGTTAGTAGGCTAGATAGCTGTAATATCAAGAGGGATCAATGATGATTACTTGTGTGGGATTTAGTGCCTCGTAGAGCATATAGATGTTGTATTTGTACGAGGAATAGCAACGCTTCTGAATTCACGAGTTAAAATCTTTTCAAAAAGCGTTTTGGAAAAGGGGATAAATGTTTGGCGCAGACTGTACATGCAAGTAGACCGGACCATCCGCGATCAACTCATAGAGGTCCGAAGTTGGATGTTCTTTAAAGTGGTCTGAAGTATTTATATTGTGGACCGTCCGAGCCAGCTCTAACCAGGAAGGGTCCCGTTTTTCACAAGTACCTGAGTTGTTGTGTGGACTGTCTGGTCGAGATTGGCGGACCGTCCGCGGGTGCCTAAGGTGGTTTGGACAGGGACTGTGTGATTTTGAAAGGTTGTATTGCAGACTGTTTGAGGTGTGGGCTCGAACAATACTAACTCCTAGATCACGGACCGTCCGATCATGATTGGCGAACCATCTGCCTATATTAAAGTCATGTGGGCAGCACTCAGGATTTTAATGTTGCTAGATCGCGGGCTGTTCGGCTAGGATCGGTTGACCGTTCACACATGCCTTTTCTAATCGCTCTGACATGGTTTTCGAATGAAATTTAGCCATTACTTGTATGACGGACCATCCGGCCTTAGAACGCAGATTGTCCGCGTGTGCGTGGAAAGGAGGCAGTTTGACCATAACTGCTAGTAGTGTTTGGAAGGGTATATATAGAAGTGGTGCTCATGTATAGCAACTCTCTTTAGCCATTCATAGCATACATTAAGCACATTTGATCCTTCAAAACACTTACTCACATCCATTGCTTGGGATTGCATTCTAGTGAGTGATTGAGTGTTCCTAGTGCATTGCATCATTTGTTTGATCTTAAGGTATAAGTGGACCTTCAAGCAATGGTCATCGACTTATTACTCTTGGAGGTTGTCGCCTCCTAGATGGTTTGGAGGTGTTTCCGTCGAGCTCTTGAAGAAGATGGTAAAGAGACCACAAAGGAGCCCGTGAGAGGTTCACGTTTACCTCGCACGGAGAGGCAAAGGAGTCGACTAGTGAAATCCATGTATTAAGTGATTTAATTATCCACTTGATTCAAAGATCAAGCAGTGTCTTGAAAGAGGAATAAGTGAGAGCTTTGAATCCACCTCAACGTAGACTAGAGGCGATCGGTAACTCATCGAAACCACGAGAAAAAATCAGGTGTCTCTTTTGTCTATTACTTGATTACTAACTATCTCTTGTGATTAGTTGTATCTTTGTTCATTATTAGACTCTTTGACTACTTGTCCACTTTAGGTTGCAAACCCAGTTTAGATCAGCATAGACTAGAGAATTTATCTCTCTTGTTATACTGATTAAATTTCTTGCTATTGTTTTTAGTTAAAACCGTCTATATACCCTCCTCTAGCTCGTGTCCTAGATCCTACATAAATTCACCCAATAGAGACTAGTTTGGAAGCAAGAGAGAGCTGAACCTAGGGAGGAAAAACCTTCTATGAATAATTAAATATTTTATTTAAATGGCACCCCATGAATTGCTCAGCCTAGAAAACGACGAGGATTTGAGTTGTCAAACTAGCTCTGAAAGATTTGATTCGAGAACGTCTTACCGAAAGGACAACATAAGCATAGGTGTAAATCCGTTTTAAGGGTCCAATGCAAAGCACACGGTATATATTCCTCGCCATCTCCTTTTCTATAGGTTGTGCGCTATAAGAATTTTGTCTTGAATGCGTTAGGTCCAGTTTTTTTAACCCGTTTCTTCTTTTAAAACAAGAAATTAAACTAAAAGGGTTTAACTTTTCTACTGATATTTAAAAAATAGTTTTTATAGTTTAAATTTGAAAGTAGTTTGGACTCTACTTTTTGTTGCTTATCTAAGTTTGATATATTAATAAAAGACACGACAAAAAAATAAAATGAGATTAAAATAGTTAAGTGTTATAATAAATAAAATAAGTTTTTAATAAAAAGACTAAAATTAAATTAGAAAATTAAAATTTATTATTTCAGTATATTAATGAAGAGATATAATAGATAGAAAATAAAATGAGTTTAAAAATAACTAAGTGTAAGATAAAATAGAATAAAAATATATTTTAATAACGAAATATAGCAAGTGGAGTCTAGATTTGTTTATAAAAATATCAGAAATACAAATGTAGAATTAATTTTTTATTTAGATATATTGATTAAGAGATATAATTAAACAAAATATATATAAACAATATATAGTTTGTTCAAGGTAGATATGTCTGGATACCGAGCTTGATCGGTTCGGCTCGACTAAGCTCGAGCTGACTCGTTAAGGTAACGAGTTAGCTCAGCTCAGCTCGTTAGGGAATCGAGCTGGAGAATCAGCTTGGCTCGGCTCGTTTGCGAGCTTGAGCTGGCTCGTTTAGCTCGTGAGTCACAACAACAAAAGTAATATACATATATACAAACAACAAAATAATCAGTTGCTAATTAATTCTAGACTACATAAATACTAGAAAAGAGTAATAATACTCACAATTTCACATACCACATCAATTCAACACCAAAATAACATAGTTCATCATCTATTAGTCCATCCAACATAAGTGGAGGCTTTGTTTTGCTGACAAATGCTAGCTCGTTCAAGCTAACGAGTAGCTTGAGCTCAGCTCTAGCTGGCTTATTAACAAACCAAGATGAGATGCTAGCTCAGCTCATGATAAAATTGAAACGAGTTGAGTTGAGTTGTCCACGAGCTGACAAACAACTTTTAACTTTTTTATTGCAAACAACTCACAACATCTTTTTCACGGCTCACAACTGAACCAAACACACCCCAAGACTCAGGCAAAGAACTTGCATTTGTTATCAACTTCCAAATTATGTCAGTTTGGAACATCTAGGAAGAGCCTTTGAATCGGATCTAATATGTTGGACGAGTCGAGTAAGTACCATCCAGGGTCCATCACCAAGTGATGGAGTCTTGAATGCCCTACTACAAGTGCACATCCTAATATCGATCAATATGGAAACAAATCCCTCAACATGGGTGGCCGAGATGATTCTCTCCCTCAACAAGCACGTCCAATTGTTGTTTTGCACAATTCTATTCTTCCTCGAAAAAGCCGAAAAAGGTTTAGGGCTAGATCCCTTGAAGCCTCATCTTTAGCTAGTTATGGTGCTAGAAACAGGGGTAAATACCTTGGAGCCTCCTCTTTTAGCCAGTTATGGTGCTAAAATAGGCTTAATGTTGTTGTGGTTGAGGAGATGGTCAACATCACTACAAGGGAGCTTGAAAGGGAATTAGGCTTACACCTAGTCCCTAAATAATTTTGGTGGTTAAATTGCCCAACACAAATATTGGACTAACTAGTTTGCTCTAGTGTATAAGTTATACAGGTGCAAAAGGTTCACACTCAGCCAATAAAAAGATCAAGTTTTGGATTCAACAAAGGAGCAAATAGGCAACCGAGGGCACCTCTGGCTGGAGGCACCGGACTGTCCGGTGTGCACCGGACAGTGTCCGGTGCGCCCAGAGGATTCCAACTCAAACTCTTCGCCCTCGGGAATTCTCGGAAGCCGGCGCGCTATAATTCACCGGACTGTCCGGTGTGCACCGGACATGTCCGGTGCTCCAAGGAAGCGCGGTCTCCGGAACTCGCCAGCCTCGGGTTCGCGCGGCAGCCGCTCCGCTAAAATTCACCGGACTGTCCGGTGTGCACCGGACTGTCCGGTGTGCACCGGACTGTCCGGTGTGCCAGCGGAGCAACGGCTATTTCGGCGCCAACGGCTACCTGCGGTGCATTTAATGCGCGCACAGCGCGCGCAGTCGTCAGGCGCGCCCATACCGGCGCACCGGACAATGAACAGTTGTTGTCCGGTGTGCACCGGACATCCAGGCGGGCCCAGAAGTCAGAAGCTCCAACGGTCAGAATCCAACGGCAGTGATGACGTGGCAGGGGCATGTAATACCCCAAATTGTATACCAGGAATAATAGAGAGTTATTCTCATTTTTGTGTGTCTCATATGCATCATAAAAAGAGCACCTATGTAATTGAGTGTGACCAAATAAAACAATTATTCTAAAATAAAGAAAAAGTGCATTTGTTGGAGTTTTATGTGTTGTGCATTAAATAAAACCATGATGATAAAAATAATAAGGAATAATAGCAAAGAGATAATAATTCTAAAGGTTGGATCAAACCTTAAATGAAAATTAAAGTTGGAAAATAAGAAAAAGAGAAGGGTTATAAAAATACATATATAAATAAAATATATATGAATAAATATATTCAGGATTGATATCCCTAATCTCACAAATATAAGTTGAGGTGGTGAGCCATAGAAATGTGAATTTAAGTTTGAATTCAAATTTGACTTGGAAATGGAGAAAAGAAAATAGAAAATAAAATAGAAAAGGTTAAAACCCTGGCTGGGCTCCCTGCACCCATTTCGGCCCACATTCACTATGATACCGCGCGGCCCAAACCTTCAATCCGCAGCCCACGTACCACCCCGTCGCGCGCGCTACGGAAACAGCCACTTACGCGTGGGCCGCCTGGGTCAGTGACCGATGCGCCTCTGCCGCTTGGGCCCTGCGAACAGACTCTCCTCCCAGCTTCCGACCGTGGCGGACTCCAACGAATCCGTCGATGTCTGCGCGCGGCAAGATCCGATTCCGGCCGTGTTTTTCGCCGCCCGCGCTGGCCTAACTTGCCCTCTCTGCTCTTACCGCTGATGGTGCCTCACCTGCCTTGACCGAGCCTCTCGCCTGGGGGCTCGCCAGGGTCGTTGAGTTCGGCCGGAGCCTTCGCCGCGGTGTCCGCGACTACTGGGCGCCCGTGAATAAGAGGGAAGGAATCGCCGCTCCTAGCTCGTACCCCATCATCTCTTTACTCCGTGGGCGCCCCACAGCTACCGCTGGCACCGGTGCCCTCGCTTCTTTCTCCTCGCCTCCAATCGAAGAACACGCAGAAAACTCACCACGCGAAACCGTGTCACCGCCGCGGCGGCTACTCGGGTGCAACTAGAAATTGGTGGCTAGGGAGTAGTCGAGAGACCTAGTAGGGACCCTCGGGTTGTACCCTAGCCACTAGGACCGGGGAGGCACTTCCAACCGCCGTGAATCGATCGCCAGAGTCTCTCCACCACCATGAGCCGCATCCTCCCGTGAGCAGAGGGCTACACGTCATAATCTCTGGTAAGCCAACAACCATCTTGTTCGTCACTTCCTACTCTTCGCGCATGGCGTGTATTGATTGGAAACGGGGTCCGTGTGGCCGGTTGGGCGAACTCCGGTGGTGCGCCGCCGTGGGGCCTGTTTGGCGCCGCCGGGTGGGTGTACTGGTGGGGAGGAAGCACGCTGGCCGTCGATCTCGATTTGTGCGGGCGCGATTAGATTAGGGCGGGACCGATTCAATCGGTTGATCGTGTCCGTCGGTGGCAGATCAACGGCCATGGGTGTCTAAGACTTTATTTTCATCGTAGACGTAGGATCTTGATCCGACGACCAGCATGGTGTACCGGTTCGTGAGACCTGGATCTAATCAGAGCCATTGTTGGGGAATCCAACGGCTCAAAACGCAAGTTACCCTTTCGGCCGTCAATGTTGCATATGAGCCCCTCGGCTTTCACGGAATAAACCCGCCGTCCTCGGACACTATTCCCTGTGTCTTGGATTTCTTGCGCTAAACCCCCTGCGCTTCTGTCTAATTGAGGCCCGGTCCAGAGAGTTATAAAATCAGGAAAATGAATTAGAAAATAAGTTTTTAATATAAAAATAATTCCTAGAATTTATATAATTCATAGAAATTGCATATGAACTCCAAATTAATCCATTCCACTTCCTATAATTTTGTAATATTATTGTTTATCAATTAGTGCCACTGGTTTTACATAAAAGTCACATTAAAATTGTTATCTTGACTAATCTTGTAATAAGCACATATAATCTTTGGAAATTCATAACTTGAATTCTACAACTCCAAAATTAATAATTCTTTTTCCTGTGATCTTATTTTAATATGTAGATTATTAATATGTATTTTGCATATATGTTTGGTGTAATGTTAATTTTGCCTATACAATGTTTGTTTGTATTGCTACGACTAGTGCGAGGTCATGAGTCATCTGAAGATCATCCTGGTACCTGGATTCTCAAGGCCCAGGCAAGTTGTGCCCTTGATCACTTCTTTTCACCTACTCATGTTCTAATCAATCATAATGATCTGCATAGGTTAATTTTGATGGGACCCAATAGGTTACCTAGTTTGATTATCTTTATACCTTGTTTACCACTGATCTTTCTGGGTAGTACTTGCTAGTGCTATATGTGGTTTTGGGTATGGAGATACACTATTCATGATTACACTTTTTGTTATCAGTTGTTATTTAATGTTCATGTTAAGATCATTATGTTAATTGGAACATGGAGCGACCACCCGGGAAAACAGTGCTACCACAAGGGTGGTATGGGACGCCCTTGGCTGATTAATTAGGGAAGCTAGTGGAAGACTACCTTACCCGAAAGGGGCAAGGGCAGTAGGGGAGAGGTCAGTGTAGGGAGGCCCTCGGGAGGATTTTGCTGCGATGGCGGTCCTGCAAGGGATTCCTGCACTGGATCTTCCTATAAACTGTAGCGGGTTTTCGGAAGCTAGTGGAACTTTGTAAAGGCCTCGTAGTGTTACCCTGCCTCGCTTCCTTGGTAGAGGTGTATGGGATTCATGACCCCTTGGCAGATGGGTAACACGGCTTGTGGGTAAAGATGCGCAACCTCTGCAGAGTGTAAAACTGGTATACTAGCCGTGCTCACGGTCATGAGCAGCTCGGACCCTCACATGATTAATTTATGGAACTAAATTCAATTTGTCATATGCATTGCATTGCAGGTGGTGTTGTTACTTTTGATTTATTACTTAATTGGGTTTGGTATTTACTTATACTTAGTAACTGCTAATAAAATTTTGACCAACTTTAAAAGCAATGCTCAGCTCTAACCATCTTCTTTGGTAAGCCTTACACTTCACGTGGGCTCCCACCTTTGGCGAGTTCATGCACATTATTCCCCACAACTTGTTGAGCGATGAACGTATGTGAGCTCACTCTTGCTGTCTCACATACCCCACAGGTTAAAGAGCAGGTACTGCAGGGTGATGCTCATGGAGGATGCTGTGATGAGTTCGTGAGAGGTCTAGGTCGTCGTCTCCCAGTCAACTTTGGGTTGCTGGACCGTTGTCTCCTTATAATGTAATTATTTATCTTGTATAGAACTCCTGTTATATGTAAAGATGTGACATTCGATCCTGTGCCACTATACATCATATGTATGAGACTTGGTCCCAGCATACCTGGTGTTTATGTTAACCCCGGGTTTTGGATCCCTAAAACCCGGGTGTTACAGGGCACCGGACTGTCCGGTGTGCACCGGATTGTCCGGTGCACCATCGAACAGAAGCCTCCAGCCAACGGTCAAGTTTGGTGGTTGGGGCTATAAATACCCCAACCACCCCACCATTCATTGCATCCAAGTTTTCCAACTTCCAACCACTTACAAGAGCTAGGCATTCAATTCTAGGCACACCAAAGAGGTCAAATCCTCTCCAATTCCACTCAAGCCTTTAGTTACTAGCGAGAGAGATTTGCCGTGTTCTTTTGAGCTCTTGCGCTTGGATCGCTTTCTTTCTTTCTCACTTGTTCTTGTGATCAAAACTTAATTGTAACCAAGGCAAGAGGCACCAATTGTGTGGTGGCCCTTGCGGGGAAGTTTTTGTTCCCGTTTGTTTGAGAAGAAGAAAAGCTCACTCGGTCCGAGGGACCGTTTGAGAGAGGGAAGGGTTGAAAGAGACCCGGCCTTTGTGGCCTCCTCAACGGGGAGTAGGTTTGCGAGAACCGAACCTCGGTAAAACAAATCCGCGTGTCACACTCTTCATTTGCTTGCGATTTGTTTTGCGCCCTCTCTCGCGGACTCGTTTATATTTCTAACGCTAACCCGTCTTGTAGTTGTGTTTATATTTGTAAATTTCAGTTTCGCCCTATTCACCCCCCCCTCTAGGCGACTTTCAATTGGTATCAGAGCCCGGTGCTTCATTAGAGCCTAACCGCTCGAAGTGATGTCGGGAGATCACACCAAGAGGGAGATGGAGACCGGCGATAACAAGCCCACTACAAGCCAAGGGAGCACTTCATCGGAAGAGTCCCGCACCAAGAGAAGGGAGAAGAAGAAGAACTCCTCCAAGCGAAAGGAGAAAAGATCTTCCTCTTCTCACCGCAAGGAGAAGAAGGAAAAATCTTCTTCTCTCAAGCCGCATCGGAGTGGGGACAAGCACAAGAGGATGAGGAAGGTGGTCTACTACGAGACCGACACTTCATTGACATCCACCTCCGGCTCCGACGCGGCATCCGTCACTTCTAAACGCCAAGAGCGTAAGAAGTATAGTAAGATTCCCCTACGCTACCCTCGCATTCCGAAACATACACTTTTACTTTCCGTCCCATTAGGCAAACCACCAACTTTTAACGGTGAAGATTATGCTATGTGGAGTAATTTAATGCGATTTCATCTAACCTCTCTCCACAAAAGTATATGGGATGTTGTTGAGTATGGTGTACAGGTACCATCTGTAGGGGATGAGGACTACGACACGGACGAAGTGGCCCAAATCGAGCACTTCAACTCCCAAGCCGCAACCATTCTCCTTGCCTCACTAAGCAAGGAGGAATACAACAAAGTACAAGGGTTGAAGAACGCAAAGGTGATTTGGGACCTACTCAAGACGGCGCACGAGGGTGATGAACTCACCAAAATCACCAAGCGGGAAACGATCGAGGGGGAGCTCGGTCGCTTCCGTCTTCGCCAAGGGGAGGAGCCTCAAGATATGTACAACCGGCTCAAGACCTTGGTGAACCAAGTGCGCAACCTCGGGAGCGCAAAATGGGATGACCACGAGGTGGTTAAGGTTATTTTAAGAGCACTTATTTTCCTTAACCCCACTCAAGTACAATTAATTCGTGGTAATCCTAGATATCCACTAATGACCCCCGAGGAAGTTATCGGGAATTTTGTAAGCTTTGAATGCATGATTAAGGGCTCGAAGAAGATCAACGAGCTTGACGAGCCTTCCACATCCGAGGCGCAACCGGTGGCCTTCAAGGCAACGGAGGAGAAGAAGGAGGAGTATACACCAAGTAGACAACCGATTGACGCCTCCAAGCTCGACAATGAGGAGATGGCCCTAATCATCAAAAGCTTTCGGCAAATCCTCAAGCAACGGAAGGGGAAGGATTACAAATCCCGTTCCAAGAAGGTTTGCTACAAGTGTGGTAAGCCCGGTCACTTTATTGCAAAGTGTCCTATGTCTAGTGACAGTGACAGGGGCGACGACAAGAAGGGAAGAAGAAAGGAGAAGAAGAAGTATTACAAGAAGAAGGGCGGCGATGCCCATGTTTGTCGGGAGTGGGACTCCGACGAAAGCTCAAGCGACTCCTCCGACGACGAGGATGCCGCCAACATCGCTGTCACCAAAGGCCTCCTCTTCCCCAACGTCGGCCACAAGTGTCTCATGGCCAAGGACGGCAAAAAGAAGGTAAAATCAAGGTCCTCCACTAAATATGAAACATCTAGTGATGAGGATGAAGATAAAAATGAGGAGGATAACTTGCGCATTCTTTTTGCTAACCTCAACATGCAACAAAAAGAAAAATTAAATGAATTGATTAGTGCTATACATGAGAAGGATGATCTCTTGGATTCTCAAGAGGACTTCCTTATTAAAGAAAATAAGAAGCATGTTAAGGTTAAAAATGCTTATGCTCTAGAAATAGAAAAATGTGAAAAATTGTCTAGTGAGCTAAGCTCTTGCCATGAGACTTTAGACAACCTTAGAAATGAGAATGCTAATTTGTTAGCTAAGGTTGATTCTCATATTTGCAATGTTTCAATTCCAAATCCTAGAAATAATAATGATGACTTGCTTGCTAGGATTGAAGAATTGAACTTTTCTATTGCTAGCCTTAGAAATGAGAATGAGAAATTAATTGCTAAGGCTAAGGATTTTGATGTTTGCAATGCTACTATTTCCGACCTTAGAACTAAAAATAATTTATTGCATGCTAAGGTCATTGAATTAAAATCTTGCAAACCATCTACATCTACTGAGCATATTTCCATTTGTACTAGATGTAGAGATATTAATGTTGATGCTATTCATGATCACCTAGCTTTAATTAAAAAACAAAATGATCACATAGCACAACTTAATGCTAAGATCAGTGAGCATGACTTAGAAAATGAAAAATTTAAATTTGCTAGAAGCATGCTCTTTAATGGGAGACGCCCTGGCATTAAGGACGGCATTGGCTTCCAAAAGGGAGACAATGTCAAAATTAATGCCCCTCCAAAGAACTTATCTAACTTTGTTAAGGGCAAGGCTCCCATGCCTCAGGATAACGAGGGTTACATTTTGTATCCTCCCGGCTATCCTGAGAGCAAGATTAGAAAAATTCATTCTAGGAAGTCTCACTCTGGCCCTAACCATGCTTTTATGTATAAGGGTGAGACATCTAGTTCTAGGCAACCAACCCGTGCCAAGTTGCCTAGAAAGAAAACTACTAATGCATCAAATGATCATGCCATTTCATTTAAAACTTTTGATGCATCTTATGTTTTAACTAACAAATCCGGCAAGGTAGTTGCCAAAATTGTTGGGGGCAAACACAAGGGCTCCAAGACTTGTGTTTGGGTACCCAAAGTTCTTGTATCTAATGCCAAAGGACCCAAAACCGTTTGGGTACCTAAAGTCAAGAACTAAAATTGTTTTGTAGGTTTATGCATCCGGGGGCTCAAGTTGGATACTCGACAGCGGGTGCACAAACCACATGACAGGGGAGAAAAAGATGTTCTCCTCATATGAGAAAAACCAAGATCCCCAACGAGCTATCACATTCGGGGATGGAAATCAAGGTTTGGTCGAAGGTTTGGGTAAAATTGCTATATCTCCTGACCATACTATTTCCAATGTTTTTCTTGTAGATTCTTTAGATTACAATTTGCTTTCCGTATCCCAATTATGTCAAATGGGCTACAACTGTCTTTTTACTGATATAGGTGTTACTGTCTTTAGAAGAAGTGATGATTCAATAGCATTTAAGGGAGTGTTAGAGGGTCAGCTATACCTGGTTGATTTTGATAGAGCTGAACTCGACACTTGCTTGATTGCTAAGACTAACTTGGGTTGGCTCTGGCACCGCCGACTAGCCCATGTTGGAATGAAGAATCTTCACAAGCTTCTAAAGGGAGAACACATTTTAGGACTAACCAATGTTCATTTTGAGAAAGACAGGATTTGTAGCGCATGCCAAGCCGGGAAACAAGTTGGTGTCCATCATCCACACAAAAACGTCAAGACTACCGACAGGCCACTGGAGCTCCTACACATGGATTTATTCGGCCCGATCGCTTACATAAGCATCGGCGGTAGTAAGTATTGTCTTGTAATTGTGGATGATTATTCTCGCTTCACTTGGGTGTTCTTTTTGCAGGACAAATCTCATACCCAAGAAACTTTGAAGGGATTCTTGAGACGGGCTCAAAATGAGTTCGGCTTAAGGATCAAGAAAATTAGAAGCGACAACGGGACGGAGTTCAAGAACTCTCAAATTGAAGGCTTTCTTGAGGAGGAGGGCATCAAGCATGAGTTCTCTTCTCCCTACACTCCACAACAAAATGGTGTAGTGGAGAGGAAGAATCGAACTCTATTGGACATGGCAAGAACCATGCTTGATGAATACAAGACACCGGATCGGTTTTGGGCCGAAGCGGTCAACACCGCTTGCTACGCCATCAACCGGTTATATCTTCACCGAATCCTCAAGAAGACATCCTATGAACTCCTAACCGGTAAAAAGCCAAATATTTCATATTTTAGAGTTTTTGGTAGCAAATGCTTTATTCTTGTTAAGAGAGGTAGAAAATCTAAATTTGCTCCTAAAACTGTAGAAGGCTTTTTACTAGGATATGACTCAAACACAAGGGCATATAGAGTCTTTAACAAGTCCTCAGGACTTGTTGAAGTTTCTTGTGACGTTGTGTTTGATGAGACTAACGGCTCTCAAGTAGAGCAAGTTGATCTTGATGATGTAGGTGAAGAACAGGCTCCATGCATAGCGCTAAGGAACATGTCCATTGGGGATGTGTGTCCTAAGGAATCCGAAGAGCCTCCACATGCACAAGATCAACCATCCTCCTCAACACAAGCATCTCCACCAACTCAAAGTGAGGATGAGCCTCAAGATATTGGACAAGAAGATCAAGAAGATGAGCCTCCTCAAGATGACGGCAACGATCAAGGGGGAGATGCAAATGATAAAGACAAGGAGGATGAACAATCAAGGCCGCCACACCCAAGAGTCCACCAAGCAATACAACGAGATCACCCCGTTGACACCATCCTCGGCGACATTCATAAGGGGGTAACTACTCGATCTCGTGTTGCACATTTTTGTGAACATTACTCTTTTGTTTCCTCTATTGAGCCACACAGGGTAGAGGAAGCACTTCAAGATTCGGATTGGGTGATGGCGATGCAAGAGGAGCTCAACAATTTCACAAGGAATGAGGTATGGCACTTAGTTCCACGTCCTAATCAAAATGTTGTAGGAACCAAGTGGGTCTTCCGCAACAAGCAAGACGAGCATGGTGTGGTGACTAGGAACAAAGCTCGACTCGTGGCCAAGGGGTATTCACAAGTCGAAGGTTTGGATTTCGGTGAAACCTATGCACCCGTAGCTAGGCTTGAGTCAATTCGCATATTATTAGCCTATGCTACTTACCATGGCTTCAAGCTTTATCAAATGGACGTGAAGAGTGCCTTCCTCAATGGACCGATCAAGGAGGAGGTCTATGTTGAGCAACCTCCCGGCTTTGAAGACAGTAAGTATCCTAACCATGTTTATAGGCTCTCTAAGGCGCTTTATGGGCTCAAGCAAGCCCCAAGAGCATGGTATGAATGCCTTAGAGATTTCCTTATTGCAAATGGCTTCAAAGTCGGCAAAGCCGATCCTACTTTATTCACTAAGAGTCTTGACAATGATTTGTTTGTATGCCAAATTTATGTTGATGATATTATATTTGGGTCTACTAACAAATCTACATGTGAAGAATTTAGTAGGATTATGACACAAAAATTCGAGATGTCGATGATGGGGGAGTTGAAGTATTTTCTAGGATTCCAAGTCAAGCAACTCCAAGAGGGCACCTTCATTAGCCAAACAAAGTATACTCAAGACATTCTAAGCAAGTTTGGAATGAAGGATGCCAAGCCCATCAAGACACCCATGGGAACAAATGGGCATCTCGACCTCGACACGGGAGGTATATTGAAAGGGAATAGGAGTCTTCGGCAAAGACAAGGCTTCCACTCCACTCCACTACTCATTCTTCGCCGTCGCTCCGCATCATCTCTCCAACTTTGGTATAATCTTCACTCATTCATTTCATGACCAAAGGGGGAGAAAGTACTTCATTAGGGCTCTAATAATTCCGTTTTTGGCGATTCATGCCAAAGGGGGAGAAAATATGAGTCCAAAGCAAAAGGACCGCACCACCACCAAATTTTATAAATTTGATGATTTTAAATTGATAAATTTCAAAATTGGTATCTCTTTGTATTCTAAAGGGGGAGCAACTAGTATTTTCAAATTGATGTCTTAAAACCCTCTTGAACACTAAGAGGAGACCTTATTTGAGGGGGAGTTTTGTTTAGTCAAAGGAAAAGCATTTGAACAAAGGAAGAAAATGCTTTACAAAATCTTATTCATTTACCTTTGACTATCTTGCAAAATGACTTTGAAAAGAATTTACAAAAGAGTTTGCAAAAACAAAACTTATGGTGCAAATGAGGTCCAATATGTCAAAAACAAAGAAAACAATCCATGCACATTCATATAAGTATTTATATTGGCTCAATTCCAAGCAACCTTTGCACTTACATTATGCAAACTAGTTCAATTATGCACTTCTATATTTGCTTTGGTTTGTGTTGGCATCAATCACCAAAAAGGGGGAGATTGAAAGGGAATTAGGCTTACACCTAGTCCCTAAATAATTTTGGTGGTTGAATTGCCCAACACAAATATTGGACTAACTAGTTTGCTCTAGTGTATAAGTTATACAGGTGCAAAAAGGTTCACACTCAGCCAATAAAAAGATCAAGTTTTGGATTCAACAAAGGAGCAAATAGGCAACCGAGGGCACCTCTGGCTGGAGGCACCGGACTGTCCGGTGTGCACCGAACAGTGTCCGGTGCGCCCAGAGGACTCCAACTCAAACTCTTCGCCCTCGGGAATTCTCGGAAGCCGGCGCGCTATAATTCACCGGACTGTCCGGTGTGCACCGGACATGTCCGGTGCTCCAAGGAAGCGCGGTCTCCGGAACTCGCCAGCCTCGGGTTCGCGCGGCAGCCGCTCCGCTAAAATTCACCGGACTGTCCGGTGTGCACCGGACTGTCCGGTGTGCCAGCGGAGCAACGGCTATTTCGGCGCCAACGGCTACCTGCGGTGCATTTAATGCGCGCACAGCGCGCGCAGTCGTCAGGCGCGCCCATACCGGCGCACCGGACAATGAACAGTTGTTGTCCGGTGTGCACCGGACATCCAGGCGGGCCCAGAAGTCAGAAGTTCCAACGGTCAGAATCCAACGGCAGTGATGACGTGGCAGGGGCACCGGACTGTCCGGTGTGCACCGGATTGTCCGGTGCGCCATCGAACAGAAGCCTCCAGCCAACGGTCAAGTTTGGTGGTTGGGGCTATAAATACCCCAACCACCCCACCATTCATTGCATCCAAGTTTTCCAACTTCCAACCACTTACAAGAGCTAGGCATTCAATTCTAGGCACACCAAAGAGATCAAATCCTCTCCAATTCCACTCAAGCCTTTAGTTACTAGCGAGAGAGATTTGCCGTGTTCTTTTGAGCTCTTGCGCTTGGATCGCTTTCTTTCTTTCTCACTTGTTCTTGTGATCAAAACTTAATTGTAACCAAGGCAAGAGGCACCAATTGTGTGGTGGCCCTTGCGGGGAAGTTTTTGTTCCCGTTTGTTTGAGAAGAAGAAAAGCTCACTCGGTCCGAGGGACCGTTTGAGAGAGGGAAGGGTTGAAAGAGACCCGGCCTTTATGGCCTCCTCAACGGGGAGTAGGTTTGCGAGAACCGAACCTCGGTAAAACAAATCCGCGTGTCACACTCTTCATTTGCTTGCGATTTGTTTTGCGCCCTCTCTCGCGGACTCGTTTATATTTCTAACGCTAACCCGGCTTGTAGTTGTGTTTATATTTGTAAATTTCAGTTTTCGCCCTATTCACCCCCCCTCTAGGCGACTTTCAGAGCTCCAAGTCAAGCAATGGTTTGGAAGTTTCTACCCAATCTTGTTAGAGCTATTGCAAACGAAGATCTCTTCCAAATTTACCTAGATCCGACATCCCTAAGCCCCAAGTTTCTTAGGTCTTGTAATTCTGAGTCAATTGAGTAGACAATGTGAAAGGGAAATAGGCTTACACCTTTTCCTAATTGATTTTGGTGGTTGAATTGCCCAACACAAATAATTGGACTAACTAGTTTGCTCTAGAATATAAATTCTACAGGTGCCAAAGGTTCAACACTGATAGTCGCCTAGAGGGGGGTGAATAGGGCGAAACTGAAATTTACAAAAATAATCACAACTACAAGCCGGGTTAGCGTTAGAAATATAAACGAGTCCGCGAGAGAGGGCGCAAAACAAATCGCAAGCAAATAAAAGTGTGACACGCGGATTTGTTTTACCGAGGTTCGGTTCTCGCAAACCTACTCCCCGTTGAGGAGGCCACAAAGGCCGGGTCTCTTTCAACCCTTCCCTCTCTCAAACGATCCCACGGATCGAGTGAGCTTTCTCTTCTTCTCAATCAAACGGGAACAAAACTTCCCCGCAAGGGCCACCACACAATTGGTGCCTCTTGCCTTGGTTACAATTGAGTTTGATCACAAGAATAAGTGAGGAAGAAAAGAATGCGATCCAAGCGCAAGAGCTCGAAAGAACACAAGCAAATCACTCTCTCTAGTCACTATGGTGTTGTGTGGAATTTGGAGAGGACTTGATCTATTTGGTGTGTCTAGAATTGAATGCTAGAGCTCTTGTAGTAGTTGAGAAGTGGAAAACTTGGATGGCAATGAATGTGGGGTGGTTGGGGTATTTATAGCCCCAAACCACCAAAAGTGACCGTTGCTGGAAGCTGTCTGTTCGATGGCACACCGGACAGTCCGGTGCACACCGGACAGTCCGGTGCCCCTGCCACGTCACCATTGCCGTTGGATTCTGACCGTTGGAGCTTCTGACTTCTGGTCCCTCCTGGGTGTCCGGTGCACACCGGACATGTACTGTTTGATGTCCGGTGCACCGGTATGGGCGATCCTGACGACTGCGCGCGCTGCGCGCGCATTAAATGCACCGCAGGGAGCCGTTGTCGCCGCAGAGAGCCGTTGCTCCGCTGGCACACCGGACAGTCCGGTGAACACCGGACAGTCCGGTGAATTTTAGCGGAGCGGCTGCCGCGCGAACCCGAAGCTGGCGAGTTCCGGAGACCGCGCTTCCTTGGAGCACCGGACATGTCCGGTGCACACCGGACAGTCCGGTGAATTATAGCGCGCCGGCTTCCGAGAATTCCCGAGGGCGAAGAGTTTGAGTTGAAGTCCTCTGGGCGCACCGGACACTGTCCGGTGCACACCGGACAGTCCGGTGCCTCCAGCCAGAGGTGCCCTCGGTTGCCTCTTTGCTCCTTTGTTGAATCCAAAACTTGATCTTTTTATTGGCTGAGTGTGAACCTTTTGCACCTGTATAACTTATACACTAGACCAAACTAGTTAGTCCAATATTTGTGTTGGGCAATTCAACCACCAAAATTATTTAGGAACTAGGTGTAAGCCTAACTCCCTTTCAAACACAAACCAATCAAAAGAACAAGTTAGGCTTCAAAAGAAAGGAGCAAAAAGGAAACCGAAGTGTGCCCTGGTCTGGCGCACCGGACTGTCCGGTGTGCCACCGGACATTGTCCGGTGCACCAGGGTGAATCAGCTCAAACTCTTCAGCTTCGGGTTTCCCAGGCGTAGCTCCGCTATAATTCACCAGACTGTCTGGTGTGCCACCGGACTGTCCGGTGCACCAGCGGAGCAACGGCTATCTGCGCGCAACGGTCGACTCTGCAAAGTGAACAGTGCAATTCAGATGTCAGAGCAGAAGGTCAGAAGGGCACCGGACTGTCCGGTGTGACACCGAACTGTCCGGTGCCACATGAGGACAAAGCCTCCAACGGTCGACCAGCTCCAAGGCCTAACGACAAGATGATGTGGCGGCGCACCGGACACTGTCCGGTGGCGCACCGGACTGTCCGGTGCGCCCATCGCCAGTAGCCTTCTCCAACAGCTACAATTTGGTTGGTGGCTATAAATACCACCCCAACCAGCCACTTCAAAGTGTGGGAGCCCAAGCAACATTTCAAGTCATCTAGTTGACATACTCAAGCCCTCCCAACCACCTTTATTCATTGATCCATCCTATACACAAGATTTAGACCACTACAATTCACACAAGCGCCACAAAAGAGAGAGCAAGCAAAAGAAAGCCTCTCGTGTGAGTTTAGCTCTAGTGCCTTGTGAGAGCACCTAGAGGGGGGGGTGAATAGGTGATCCTGTAAAACTTGAAAAACTTAAGCCACAAAAACTTGGTTAAGCGTTAGCACAGTAAATGCCGAGTGGCTAGAGAGAAGTCTCAACAAAACACAATAACCATAAGAAATCAATCACAGAGATGGCACGGTGGTTATCCCGTGGTTCGGCCAAGACCAACACTTGCCTACTCCACGTTGTGGCGTCCCAACGGACGAGGGTTGCAATCAACCCCTCTCAAGCGGTCCAAAGACCCACTTGAATACCATGGTGTTTTGCTTGCTTTACTCAATCCCGTTTGCGAGGAATCTCCACAACTTGGAGCCTCTCGCCCTTACACTTGAAATTCACAAAGAAGCACAGAGCAAGGGAGGGATTAGCAACGCACTCAAGACAAGAAATCACAGCAACACCACGCACACAAGTTGCAACGAGAGCTCACAACACAACTCAATGAGTTCACCACTCAACTAGAGCTCTAATTGCTATCGCAAAGAATCAAAGGCGCGGAATTGATGTCTTGGTGCTTAGGAATGTTGTAGGAATGCTTGGTGTACTCCTCAATGCGCCTAGGGGTCCCTTTTATAGCCCCAAGGCAGCTAGGAGCCGTTGAGAGCAATCTAGGAAGGCTGATCTTGCCTTCTGTCGACTGGCACAGCGGACAGTCCGGTGCACACCGGATATTGTCCGGTGCCCGATTTCCTTCCAAAAATGGCACAGTCGACCGTTGGCAGCCTGAGAGCCGTTGGCACACCGGACATGTCCGGTGCACGCCGGACAGTCCGGTGCCTCCTTCTAGCCGTTGGCTCGGCCACGTGTCCCGCGCAGATCGCGCGGCCGACCGTTGGCCCGGCCGACCGTTGGCTCACCGGACAGTCCGGTGCACACCGGACAGTCCGGTGAATTATAGTCGTACGTCGCCGATGAATTCCCGAGAGCGACGAGTTCGCCTGTGAATGGCCCACCGGACAGTCCGGTGAATTATAGCCGTACACCGCCGTCGAAGTCCCGAGAGTAGCCACATTGCTCGAGCCAGCCTGTCGCACCGGACACTGTCCGGTGCACCACCGGACAGTCCGGTGCTCCCAGACTGAGCAGATTCTTGGCTGCTCGAGCCAAGACATTTCCAATTGGATTTTTCCTGTTTCCAGCACTGAGACACAATACATTAGTCTCTAAAACAATGTACTAAGTCCGAGAAATATACCTTTATCCTTGATTCGTACTTTGTCCACCATTTTACACTTATGCACTTGTGTTGGACACTAAATCACCAAAATACTTAGAAATGGCCCAAGGGCACATTTCCTTTTCAATCTCCCCCTTTTTGGTGATTTATGCCAACACAATATAAAGCAAGTAGAACAAATACAAAATCAATTCAAATAAGAACTCAAATTGTTTTGATTCAAATTTGACATATATGGATCACTCTTTGCCACCACTTGGTTTGTTTTTGCAAATCAAACTCAAATTTCTATCTCTAAGTCAAACCCACATGTTAAGACATAAAGAGAGTCATTCCAAGAGAAATTGATTCAAGATTTCAACAACTCCCTTTTTCCCATACTCAACATTTCTCCCCACAAGATGCCAACTTTTGACAAGAGAGACAATAAAAGAGTTTTGACAAACCAAAAGCTCTAATCTACTATTTTCAAAATTTCTCAAGTTCTCAAGTGGTAGCTGATCCATCTATTGCTTTGGCCTTTATTTTCTCCCCCTTTGGCATCAAGCACCAAAACGGGATCAATCTTGGCCCTTTAACCCCATTGCTTCACCAAAATCTTCAAATAAGAGTACAAAGGCAATAAGAGTATAAAGATGAACTTGGAAAAGTTACTCTTTTCATCGGAGTGCAGTGGAAGTCTTGCATGGTCCAAGTCCACCTTTTCCCTTTCAATCCTCCTTTGAGACTAAAACAACCAAACTCAAGAATATGGTTAGTCTCAAAGGGTCAAGTTGTAGCACAGCTCCCCCTAAATATGTGCATCACTTGCAAAAAGGACTTGTGAGGTCCAGGGAGTGTTTGTACAACTTGAGCACCACAATAAGCAACAAAATGCAGAATGAACATGATCAAAGGCATAAACACATGTATGCTACAATTCAATCCAATTTCCGCGAATCTAGGACATTTAGCTCACTACGCAGCCTGCAAAAGGTCTTTTCATTTAAAGGCTTAGTGAAGATATCGGCTAGCTGGTTCTCGGTGCTAACATGAAACACTTCGATATCTCCCTTTTGCTGGTGGTCTCTCAAAAAGTGATGCCGGATGTCAATGTTCTTTGTGCGGCTGTGCTCAACAGGATTTTCCGCTATTCGGATAGCACTCTCATTGTCACATAGGAGTGGGACTTTGCTCAGATTGTAGCCAAAGTCTCGGAGGGTTTGCCTCATCCAAAGTAGTTGCGCGCAACACTGTCCTGCGGCAACGTACTCGGCCTCAGCGGTGGATAGGGCAACGGAAGTTTGTTTCTTAGAGTTCCACGACACCAGGGACCTTCCTAAGAATTGGCACGTCCCTGATGTACTCTTCCTATCGACCTTACATCCAGCATAGTCGGAATCTGAATATCCAATCAAGTCAAAGTTAGACCCCTTTGGATACCAGATCCCGAAGCAAGGCGTAGCGACTAAATATCGAAGAATTCGCTTCACAGCCACTAAGTGACACTCCTTAGGATCGGATTGAAATCTAGCACACATGCATACGCTAAGCATAATATCCGGTCTACTAGCACATAAATAAAGCAAAGAACCTATCATGGATCGGTATGCTTTTTGATCAACGGACTTACCTCCTTTGTTGAGGTCGGTGTGTCCGTCGGTTCCCATCGGCGTCTTTGCGGGCTTGGCGTCCTTCATCCCAAACCGCTTTAGCAAGTCTTGCGTGTACTTCGTTTGGGAGATGAAAGTGCCGTCCTTGAGTTGCTTCACTTGGAACCCAAGGAAATAGTTCAACTCGCCCATCATCGACATCTCGAATTTCTGCGTCATAACCCTGCTAAACTCTTCACACGACTTTTGATTAGTAGAACCAAATATTATGTCATCGACATAAATTTGGCACACAAAAAGATCACCATCGCAAGTCTTAGTAAAAAGAGTTGGATCGGCTTTCCCAACCTTGAAAGCATTAGCAATTAAAAAGTCTCTAAGGCATTCATACCATGCTCTTGGGGCTTGCTTAAGTCCATAGAGCGCCTTAGAGAGCTTACACACGTGGTCGGGGTACCGTTCATCCTCGAAGCCAGAGGGTTGCTCCATGTACACCTCCTCCTTGATCGGCCCGTTGAGGAAAGCGCTCTTCACATCCATTTGGTACAACCTGAAAGAATGGTGAGCGACATATGCTAGCAAAATACGAATTGATTCTAGCCTAGCCACAGGAGCAAACGTCTCCTCAAAGTCCAAACCTGCGACTTGGGCATAACCTTTTGCCACAAGTCGAGCCTTGTTCCTCGTCACCACCCCGTGCTCGTCCTGTTTGTTGCGGAACACCCACTTGGT
The DNA here is from genome assembly GCA_029449295.1 of Zea luxurians. Lineage (NCBI taxonomy): Eukaryota > Viridiplantae > Streptophyta > Magnoliopsida > Poales > Poaceae > Zea > Zea luxurians. Next base: position 153,851,843 of record JAOPSE010000006.1, on the reverse strand, counting down.
TCCCACAACATTTTGCTTGGGACGAGGCACCAGTGTCCAAACTTCATTTCGCTTGAAGTTGTTGAGTTCCTCCTGCATGGCCAACACCCAGTCCGGATCTAGCAAGGCCTCTTCTACCCTGAAAGGCTCAATAGAAGAGACAAAGGAGTAATGCTCACAAAAATTAACTAATCTCGAGCGAGTAGTTACTCCCTTGCTAATATCACCCAATATTTGGTCGACGGGATGATCCCTTTGAATCGTCGCTCGAACTTGGGTTGGAGGTGCCTGAGGTGCTTCTTCCTCTTTAACTTGAACATCCTGTGCTCCCCCTTGATCATGCGCCTCCACTTGAGGTACCTGTTCGTCATCTTGGGTTGGGGGATTCACCTTAGTTGAGGAAGATGGTTGATCTTGCTCCAATTGTTCCTGAGGCCGTACATCTCCAATCGCCATGGTGCGTATCGCGGCCGTTGGAACGTCTTCTTCATCTACATCATCAAGATCAACAACTTGCTCTCTTGGAGAGCCATTAGTCTCATCAAATACAATATCGCTAGAGACTTCAACCAAACCCGATGATTTGTTGAAGACCCTATACGCCTTTGTATTTGAATCATAACCTAATAAAAACCCTTCTACAGCTTTGGGAGCAAATTTGGAATTCCTACCCTTCTTCACAAGAATGTAGCATTTACTCCCAAATACACGAAAGTACGATACATTGGGTTTGTTACCAGTTAGCAGCTCGTATGAGGTCTTCTTGAGGAGGCGGTGAAGATAGACCCTGTTGATGGCGTGGCAAGCCGTGTTCACGGCTTCCGACCAAAAACACTCGGGGGTCTTGAACTCTCCAAGCATAGTCCTCGCCATATCAATGAGCGTCCTGTTCTTCCTCTCTACCACACCATTTTGCTGAGGTGTGTAGGGAGCGGAGAACTCGTGCTTGATCCCCTCCTCCTCAAGGAACTCCTCCACTTGAAGATTCTTGAATTCGGACCCGTTGTCTCTCCTTATCTTCTTCACCTTGAGCTCAAACTCATTTTGAGCTCTCCTTAGGAAGTGCTTGAGGGTCCCTTGGGTTTCAGACTTATCCTGCAAAAAGAACACCCAAGTGAAGCGGGAAAAGTCATCAATAATAACTAGACCATACTTACTTCCTCCTATGCTCAGATAGGCGACGGGTCCGAAGAGGTCCATATGCAGCAGCTCCAGAGGTCTTGAAGTGGTCATCACATTCTTGCTGTGATGTGCTCCTCCCACTTGTTTACCTGCTTGACAAACTGCACAAGGTCTATCTTTTTCGAATTGCACGTTAGTCAAACCTATCACGTGTTCTCCCTTTAGAAGCTTGTGAAGGTTCTTCATCCCCACATGTGCTAAGCGACGATGCCACAGCTAGCCCATGCTAGTCTTAGCGATTAAGCATGCATCTAGACCGGTCTCCTCTTTTGCAAAATCAACTAAATAAAGTTTGTCGTCTAGTACACCCTTAAAAGCTAGTGATCCATCACATCTTCTAAAGACAGACACATCTACATTTGTAAATAGACAATTATATCCCATATTACATAATTGACTGACAGATAGTAAATTATATCGAAGAGACTCAACTAAAAACACTTTAGAGATCGAGTGCTCATTGGATATTGCAATCTTGCCTAAACCTTTCACCTTGCCTTGGTTCCCATCACCGAATATGATTGAATCTTGGGAATCCTTATTCTTGACGTAGGAGGTGAACATCTTCTTCTCCCCCGTCATATGGTTTGTGCATCCGCTGTCGATAATCCAGCTTGAGCCCCCGGATGCATAAACCTGCAAGGCAAATTTAGGCTTGGGTCTTAGGTACCCAACTCTTGTTGGGTCCTACAAGGTTAGTCACAATTTCCTTAGGGACCCAAATGCAAGTTTTATCACCCTTGCATTTTGCCCCTAATTTCCTAGCAACTATCTTCCTATCCTTTCTACGAATAGCAAAGGAAGCATTTAAAGCATGATAAATTGTAGAGGGACCATTCATAACTTTTCTAGGAACATGAACAATATTCTTCCTAGGCACATGATGAATATTTTTCCTAGGCATATCTCTACCATGCATATTGGAAGAACTGGAAGCATACATAGCATAAGAGTCATAGGCATGTGAATCAAAAGCATTACAACTCCTATGAGACTGTCTTCTATCATTGTACATAAAAGCATGGTTCTTTTTAGTACTACTTGCCATAGGGGCCTTCCCTTTCTCCTTGGCGGAGATGGGAGCCTTATGGCTTGTTAAGTTCTTGGCTTCCCTCTTGAAGCCAAGCCCATCCTTAATTGAGGGGTGTGTACCAATCGTGTAGGCATCCCTAGCAAATTTTAGTTTATCAAAATCACTTTTGCTAGCCTTAAGTTGGGCATTAAGACTAGCCATTTCATCATTTAACTTTGCAATAGAAGCTATGTGTTCACTACAAGCATTAATATCAAAATCTTTACATCTATTGCAAATAACAACATTTTCTACACAAGTTGTTGATTTACTAGCTATTTCTAACTTAGCATTCAAATCATCATTAATGCTTCTTAAGCTAGAAATTGTCTCATGGCAAGAAGATAATTCACAAGAAAGCATTTCATTTCTCTTAACTTCTAAGGCATGAGATTTTTGAGCTTCTACAAATCTGTCATGTTCTTCATACAACAAGTCCTCTTGTTTTTCTAAAAGCCTATTTTTATCATTCAAGGCATCAATCAATTCGTTAATTTTATCTACCTTGGTTCTATCTAGGCCCTTAAATAAACATGAATAATCTATTTCATCCTCATCACTAGATTCGTCCTCACTTGAAGAAGCATAAGTAGAGTTTCGACTACATACCTTCTTCTCCCTTGCCATAAGGCATGTGTGATGCTCGTTGGGGAAGAGGGATGACTTGTTGAAGGCGGTGGCGGCGAGTCCTTCATTGTCAGAGTCGGAGGAGGAGCAATCCGAATCCCACTCCTTTCCTAGATGTGCCTCGCCCTTGGCCTTCTTATATTTTTTCTTCTTTTCCCTCTTGCTCCCGTGTTCCTGGTCACTTTCATTATCAGAACAGTTAGCAATGAAATGACCAATCTTACCGCATTTGAAGCATGAGCGCTTCCCCTTGGCTTTGGTCTTGCTTGGCTGTCCCTTGCGACCCTTAAGCGCCGTCTTGAATCTCTTGATGATGAGGGCCATCTCTTCATCATTAAGTCCGGCCGCCTCAATTTGTGCTACCTTGCTGGGTAACGCCTCCTTGCTCCTTGTTGCCTTGAGAGCAACGGGTTGAGGCTCATTGATTGGACCGTTTAGAGCGTCGTCCACATACCTCGCCTCCTTGATCATCATTCGCCCGCTTACAAATTTTCCAAGGACTTCTTCGGGCGACATTTTGGTGTACCTGGGATTCTCACGAATGTTATTCACCAAATGAGGATCAAGAACGGTAAAGGACCTTAGCATCAATCGGACGACGTCGTGGTCTGTCAATCGCGTGCTTCCATAGCTCCTTATTTTGTTGATAAGGGTCTTGAGCCGGTTGTATGTTTGTGTCGGCTCCTCGCCCCTTATCATCGCGAATCGTCCAAGCTCGCCCTCCACCAACTCCATCTTGGTGAGTAAGGTGACGTCGTTCCCCTCATGTGAAATCTTGAGGGTGTCCCAGATCTGCTTGGCGCTATCCAAGCCGCTCACTTTGTGGTATTCATCCCTGCACAATGAAGCTAGAAGAACAGTAGTAGCTTGTGCATTCTTATGAATTTGCTCATTAATTAACATGGGACTATCTGAACTATCAAAGTGCATTCCACTCTCTACAATCTCCCATATACTAGGATGGAGAGAGAACAAGTGACTACGCATTTTGTGACTCCAAAATCCGTAGTATTCTCCATCAAAATGAGGAGGTTTACCAAGTGGAATAGATAATAAATGAGCATTTGTACTTTGAGGAATACGAGAGTAGTCAAAAGAAAAGTTCGAATTGACCGGTTTCCTTCTCTCGTAGTCGTTGTGGTCGTCGTCCTTTTGGGAGGAAGTAGACTCATCGCTGTCGTCGTAGTAGACGATCTCCTTGATGCGCCTCGTCTTCTTCTTCTTCCCTTCTTTCCGTCTATGGCCCGAGCCGGAGTCGGTAGGCTTGTCGTCCTTCGGCTCGTTGACGAAGGATTCCTTCTCTTTATCGTTGATCACGATACCCTTCCCCTTAGGATCCATCTCTTCGGGCGGTTAGTCCCTTTGTGAAGAGAATGGCTCCGATACCAATTGAGAGCACCTAGAGGGGGGGGGTGAATAGGTGATCCTGTAAAACTTGAAAAACTTAAGCCACAAAAACTTGGTTAAGCGTTAGCACAGTAAATGCCGAGTGGCTAGAGAGAAGTCTCAACAAAACACAATAACCACAAGAAATCAATCACAGAGATGGCACGGTGGTTATCCCGTGGTTCGGCCAAGACCAACGCTTGCCTACTCCATGTTGTGGCGTCCCAGCGGACGAGGGTTGCAATCAACCCCTCTCAAGCGGTCCAAAGACCCACTTGAATACCACGGTGTTTTGCTTGCTTTACTCAATCCCGTTTGCGAGGAATCTCCACAACTTGGAGCCTCTCGCCCTTACACTTGAAATTCACAAAGAAGCACAGAGCAAGGGAGGGATTAGCAACACACTCAAGACAAGAAATCACAGCAACACCACGCACACAAGTTGCAACGAGAGCTCACAACACAACTCAATGAGTTCACCACTCAACTAGAGCTCTAATTGCTATCGCAAAGAATCAAAGGCGCGGAATTGATGTCTTGGTGCTTAGGAATGTTGTAGGAATGCTTGGTGTACTCCTCAATGCGCCTAGGGGTCCCTTTTATAGCCCCAAGGCAGCTAGGAGCCGATGAGAGCAATCTAGGAAGGCTGATCTTGCCTTCTGTCGACTGGCACACCGGACAGTCCGGTGCACACCGGACATTGTCCGGTGCCCGATTTCCTTCCAAAAATGGCACAGTCGACCGTTGGCAGCCTGAGAGCCGTTGGCACACCGGACATGTCCGGTGCACACCGGACAGTCCGGTGCCTCCTTCTAGTCGTTGGCTCGGCCACGTGTCCCGCGCAGATCGCGCGGCCGACCGTTGGCCCCGCCGACCGTTGGCTCACCGGACAGTCCGGTGCACACCGGACAGTCCGGTGCTCCCAGACTGAGCAGATTCTTAGCTGCTCGAGCCAAGACATTTCCAATTGGATTTTTCCTGTTTCCAGCACTTAGACACAATACATTAGTCTCTAAAACAATGTACTAAGTCTGAGAAACATACCTTTATCCTTGATTCGTACTTTGTCCACCATTTTACACTTATGCACTTGTGTTGGACACTAAATCACCAAAATACTTAGAAATGGCCCAAGGGCACATTTCCCTTTCACCTTGTGAGATTCATTGAGAGAAAGTGTGTGCTACATCTTGCGTTCATTTGTGCGTGGAGTTTTGACTCCCATTGAACTTCCTCCAAAGTTTTGGAGACTTGTAAAGCTAGCAAGAGACACCTAAGTGTGTGGTGATCCTTGCGGGGTCTTAAGTGATCCTTGAGAAGAAGAAGAGCTCGCCAATCTTGGGGATCGGTTGAGAGAGGGAAAGGGTTGAAAGAGACCTGTCCTTAGTGGACTCCTCAACGGGGACTAGGCCTTCGAGGGTCGAACCTCGGTAAAACAAATCACCTGTGTCTCATGTGCATATTGCTTGTGATTTGTTTGTTCTTTCCCGTTCTAAGTTTTTTCTTGCACTATTCTTTGCTAATACTATTTGGTGTTGCTTTAAGTTAAATTCTCATTTAGTGAAGCAACACCTTGCAAGAAAGAACTTGTGTTATTGCTCTTCTTATCTAAGCCCTCGTGATTTATTCTCATAGACTTATTAGTAGTATTGATTTATCAGTTCCGCATTATTTGAAAGCAATACTCCTTACAAGCGAAGGACTTAGTTTTTATACTTCGACAATTGTATATCTTGTTCTAACCACTAATCAAGGGATCTAGTTGGGGTGTAAAGTTATAATTTTCAGGTTTCGCCTATCCACCCCCCTCTAGGCGACTTTCAATTGGTATCAAAGCTAGGCACTTCATATTGAGTCTAACAACTTGAAGTGATGGCTCGTAGAAGATCCCAAAAGAACAAGAAGACAACTCCAAAGGAGAACAAGGAGGTAACTCTTGAGATATTACTTTTTGATTGTTCTAATTATGATTCATGGTCTACTAGAGTGATAAATGCTTTTAGAACCGTAGATCCACAATTAGAACGAATCTTAGACAAGAGTATTATTCCTCCTAGTTATGATAGGAAAAATGCTTCCAAGGAAGATCAAAGATGTATACGCTTAAACTATCTAGCTTATGACATCTTAAGTAATTCTCTTAGCAAAGAAGATTATCATGCCTTCATAATGAATTATAATGAATCTATTCGTGATGCGCATGATATTTGGACTAGAATTAAAACTAAATTTAATGAGTCCAAACATGTGTAAGACCCAAAATTAGTAGAGGAAAAAAAAATATAAACAAAGTATCATAATGCTTTGGAAATTAGGAAAATAAGAAAAATGATGAAAAAAGGGATTTTTCTTTTAAAGGAAACATTTATACATCCCATGATATAGATAACAAGGAGAATAAAACTTAAATTAGTAATAATAAAATAATATGGTTTATATTCACCTTTGGATTTCAATTGATACATTTGAAAAATCTGAAAAACTAAAATAGAAGTATAAATTTGAATTTGGAATAGAAAATAGAAAATAAAAGAAAAGGGAAGGACTAAGAAAAATACTACATAAAATAAAATAAAAATCAGAATAAACATCCTTCACACTTATATTATTAAATTATACCATTCAAACTGAGGACAAGTTATTCACAAAGTTTGAATTTAAACTTGAACTCAAATTAGATTTGAAAATGGAGAAAAGAAAATAGGAAACAAAAAGAAAAAGAGAAGAAAACTTACCTGGGCCTCGGATCCCATTTCGGCCCACCTAAGGACCCTTCACCACGCCAGCCCATTACACCAGCGCTCCACTTCTCTGGACCGATGACACGTGGGTCCCACTGCTCAGTTTGCCGCTCCTCGCGCGCGCGCTGCGTATCTCACTGGCGCGTGGGCCCTGTTTGTCTGTCTGCTGTGATCTCCGAAACTCCACTGTGGCTTGCAGGCGGGCCCGAGTCGTCAGCACCTCCTTGCTTCTCGGTAACAAACCAATCCGCCATTGCCGTTCGCTCGGAAAGCTCACCCGCGCGGCCCGCTCACTTCACCACTCGCGTCGCGCCTGCGTGGCGTCTTCGGCTCTCTTCCATGTGGACCCCGCTCTGTGGGGGGGGGGGGGGTCACCTTCAAGGACTCCGCACCCGCCGGAGCTCAACGAATTCCGTGCATGCCGGCGCCGCGTCTTCGGGGCAGTTGACCTCAACCCTCATCTTCTCCTAATCAGTCCTATAAAAGCCCCTGTCGCTCCTTATCTCTATTGCGCTGACCCGAGAACCATAGACGCTGGAGTTAGGTGCGGCCATTGCCGGGGGCATGGGCGGAAGATCCGCCGCCGTCCATCCCGTCCATGCGTCGCCGCTGGGAGCCATAAAAGGGGTCAGGGGCGTTCGCCTGCAACCAAGGAACGTGCGCGGACTTGCAATCGTGCGTGGGCGTCGCCAGGGTCCAACGAATTCCTCGCCATCGCTCCTACGCCGCCGTGGGTCCGCTCCTCGCCGTGGCTAGCTCTCGTCACCAAATTTCTAGTCGGGTAAGTTGCATCCCTAGGTTCGCCTTTGTCCTGTGATCGTATTGCGCGCGCATGTGGTCGGGTTGGGTAGCGGAGTGCGGGGTTGGACGATCGCCGGCGAATGCGCCGCCGGGCGAGCTCTGTTTCTCGCGTGGGGGTGATTGGGGTGTTCCGTCGATGGCGCTGGGGCGTATCCTTCGTCGATCAGTGAACGAACGGGCGCGATTGGTTCATCGCACTGGTGCGTGGGGGACGGAGTTTGGTCGTTGGATCGTAGATGAAGGTGTGGGATCGGATCTCACGCATATTAACTCTGGGGCCTTGGATCTGGATCCAACGATCCCTGGCACGTACAGATTCCGCGACGGCAGGATCTAATCCTGGCCACAGGACTTAGATCGTGTGGCTCGGATTATCCCGTACCCCCTTCGCCGAGGCAAACTTTCTAAAGAGCCCCTGGACTTTTGGAAATAGAACCCGCCGTCCAGTAGCACTGTGCGCTGTGTCTTGGGGAAACTTACCCCGAGCCCCCTGCGGTTTTCTGTAATTGAGGCCCAATCCAGTGCAGTAATAAAATGATTAAATGAATTAGAAATTAGATTTTTAATACAAAAATAATTGCTAGAACTTAGATAATTCATAGAAAATTCATTTTAGCTCCAAATTGAACCATTCCAGTTTCTAAAATTTTGTAATAATATTCTTCATCATTTAGTGCCTCTGTTTTGGCATGAAAGGCTTATTTAAATTTATCTAATATTCAATCTTGTATTAAACACATAAAACATTAGAAAATCCATAACTTAAAATCTATAACTCCAAAATTAATGATTCCTGTTCCTAGAATCTTATTTTAATGTGTAGATTATTATTATGTATTTTGTTTACTTGTTTGGTGTGATGTTAATTTTGCCTATACAATGTTTGTTTGAATTGCTACGACTAGCAGTGAGGTCACGAGTCATCTGAAGATCATCCTGGTACCTGGAATCTCAAGGCCCAGGCAAGTTGTGCCCTTGATCACTTCTTTTCACCTACTCATGTTCTAATTAATCATAATGATCTGCATAGGTTAATTTTGATGGGACCCAATAGGTTACCCTAGTTTGTCTATCTTTATACCTTGTTTACCACTGAACTTTCTGGGTAGTACTTGCTAGTGCTATATGTGGTTTTGGGTATGGAGATACACCATTCATGATTATACTTTTGTTATCAGTTGTTATTTATGGTTCATGTTAAGATCATTATGTTAATTGGAACATGGAGAACCACCCGGGAAAACAGTGCTACCACGAGGGTGGAATGGGACGCCCTTGGCTGATTAATTAGGAAAGCTAGTGGAAGACTACCTTACCCGAAAGGGGCAAGGGCAGTAGGGGAGAGGTCAGTGTAGGGAGGCCCTCGGGAGGATTTTGCTGCGATGGCGGTCCTGCAAGGGATTCCTGCACTGGATCTTCCTATAAACTGTAGCGGGTTTTCGGAAGCTAGTGGAACTTTGTAAAGGCCTCGTAGTGGATCCCTAGCCATTCACCTCGGAAGTGTCTAAGGGCTTTGCAAACCCTGGCGACATGGGATACACGACTTGTGGGTAAAGATGCGCAACCTCTGCAGAGTGTAAAACTGGTATACTAGCCGTGCTCACGGTCATGAGCAGCTCGGACACTCACATGATTAAATTATGGAACTTAAATTCAATTTGTCATATGCATTGCATTGCAGGTGATGTTGATACTTTTGTTCTATTACTTAATTGGGTTTGGTATTTACTTATACTTAGTAACTGCTAATAAAATTTTGACCAACTTTAAAAGCAATGCTCAGCTCTAACCATCTTCTTTGGTAAGCCTTACACTTCACGTGAGCTCCCACCTTTGGCGAGTTCATGCACATTATTCCCCACAACTTGTTGAGCGATGAACGTATGTGAGCTCACTCTTGCTGTCTCACATACACCACAGGTCAAGACCAGGTACTGCAGGATGATGCTCATGGAGGGTGCTGCGATGAGTTCGTGAGAGGTCTAGGTCGTCGTCTCCCAGTCAACTTTGGGTTGCTGGACCGTTGTCTCCTTATAATGTAACTATTTATTTTGTATAGAACTCCTGTTATGTATAAAGATGTGACATTCGATCCTGTGCCACTATACATCATATGTTTGAGACTTGGTCCCAGCATACCTGGTGTTTATGTTAACCCCGGGTTTTGGACCCCTAAAATCCGGGTGTTACAGAAGTGGTATCAGAGGAATGTTGACTGTAGGACGAAACCTAGATAGAACTGGACAACCATTCTTTACTTACCTTTGCTACTCTGATTCTTTTCTAAAACTTCTCTTAACCTTTTCTCATCTAATTCCGCTTTACTCTGATTATTCTTTCTAAAAGACAAATGTGGATTTCACACTTTGAAATCCTGTGCCTAAAGTGATCTTTAGGAATAGGAGACCTACTCTCAGGAACAAAAACAAAACTATTTTTATGGTTATCTATGCACTTGAATGTTTGTTCTTATGATATTTGTCTGATTTGGATTTTTGATTGAGTGTGATGGGTTGTGGAGTAATGTCCACAATTACATCTGCATATACACATAGGTATAAAAATATATTTATAAAATAACTAGACAGCCTAGATTATCCCCATTGGAACCTATCTAGCTTAAGAAATTTATCTTATCCTAAAAAGATCTCATTCTAACCAATTCCTCTTATCTTAAAAGGATTCTCCCTTATCTTAATAGATCCATCTCATCTTAAAAGATACTCATCTTATCTTGAAAAGATTTTATCCTTATCCTAATAGATCTAACTGGCCTCAGAAGATTCTATCTTACCTTTATGGATCTGTCTTATCCTAAATAAGCATACTTATCCACCCTAGTTTAACAACCATGATCTAATGCAAATTAATTAGATCTTATCTAGTCAAACTAGTCACACCAATCTAACCTAGATCTGATCAAATCTAAAGTGACTTATCAAACAAGTGAAATAGTTTAGACTCTACCCCTATAGAACAAGTCTTAACTTAGTTCACCCTGCACTAAATTAAGAATGACAGATCGACTTGGCCATATGCAACTACCTTAACCATCTGATAGTTGCATAACCCCTCAATTTTAACCTAGCAAGAGATTCTATCATATCATAACATATCTAACTAATCTCAAAACATCCTAACATATCTTAATAATACATATTCTACCCGGTTGAACCTATCTAACCTAAACTAGTCTAATCTAGTCATATCCAATTTAATCTAGATCTTATCTTACCTAATGTGACCTGATCTAGTGTGGTCTAATGTTATCTAACTTAATGTGGTCCACTTAAACAGATTAATGACACTAGTAGAAGAGATTAGACCTCACTAGCCATGTATTAACTTAACTTAGCACATTGGATCAATTCAACCATGAGCTAACCCAACCCATAGAGCCATGATGAATGGTATAACCTTTCTATTCCCACCTAATAACAAACAAACTTTGACCTACATCATGTAGTCTATCTCATCCATACCTATATTAACCATATTCCCCAGTCCAATAACATACACTAACTTCTAATCAATGAGACAAGACCGAAGAAGATGATCAACTTCATCAAGGGAGGATGAGCACCAGCTCAAGTCTTCAAGGATCAAGTGAGGTCACCAAGATGAGTCAAGATCCACAATCTTGGATGAAGTCTTTTCTTATCCTACTCTTTCTTATCCCAAACCTATATATGCCCTAAAGACATCTTCTATCCTACAATAAAGTGGACATACATATATACACCCATGCTTTCCTAACCACCAGTTCCACCAAGATACATAAACATATTTATATATTACTACTATTTGTAAGATCTAAGTGTTACCTTAGTTAGTAGCTAGTATTTTACTATATTGAGAATAATAATAAGGTCTATCTGACCCCATGTGTTGCTAATAAATAATGCATCATGCTGAGATTTTGTTTGAGATAACATAAGTTATGCACCCTTTTCTTACAAATCTCGAGGACGAGATTATTTTTAAGGGGGGTAGGATTTGTAAGACCCAAAATTAGTAGAGGAAAAAAAAAATATAAACAAAGTATCATAATGCTTTGGAAATTAGGAAAATAAGAAAAATGATGAAAAAAGGGATTTTTCTTTTAAAGGAAACATTTATACATCCCATGATATAGATAACAAGGAGAATAAAACTTAAATTAGTAATAATAAAATAATATGGTTTATATTCACCTTTGGATTTCAATTGATACATTTGAAAAATCTGAAAAACTAAAATAGAAGTATAAATTTGAATTTGGAATAGAAAATAGAAAATAAAAGAAAAGGGAAGGACTAAGAAAAATACTACATAAAATAAAATAAAAATCAGAATAAACATCCTTCACACTTATATTATTAAATTATACCATTCAAACTGAGGACAAGTTATTCACAAAGTTTGAATTTAAACTTGAACTCAAATTAGATTTGAAAATGGAGAAAAGAAAATAGGAAACAAAAAGAAAAAGAGAAGAAAACTTACCTGGGCCTCGGATCCCATTTCGGCCCACCTAAGGACCCTTCACCACGCCAGCCCATTACACCAGCGCTCCACTTCTCTGGACCGATGACACGTGGGTCCCACTGCTCAGTTTGCCGCTCCTCGCGCGCGCGCTGCGTATCTCACTGGCGCGTGGGCCCTGTTTGTCTGTCTGCTGTGATCTCCGAAACTCCACTGTGGCTTGCAGGCGGGCCCGAGTCGTCAGCACCTCCTTGCTTCTCGGTAACAAACCAATCCGCCATTGCCGTTCGCTCGGAAAGCTCACCCGCGCGGCCCGCTCACTTCACCACTCGCGTCGCGCCTGCGTGGCGTCTTCGGCTCTCTTCCATGTGGACCCCGCTCTGTGGGGGGGGGTCACCTTCAAGGACTCCGCACCCGCCGGAGCTCAACGAATTCCGTGCATGTCGGCGCCGCGTCTTCGGGGCAGTTGACCTCAACCCTCATCTTCTCCTAATCAGTCCTATAAAAGCCCCTGTCGCTCCTTATCTCTATTGCGCTGACCCGAGAACCATAGACGCTGGAGTTAGGTGCGGCCATTGCCGGGGGCATGGGCGGAAGATCCGCCGCCGTCCATCCCGTCCATGCGTCGCCGCTGGGAGCCATAAAAGGGGTCAGGGGCGTTCGCCTGCAACCAAGGAACATGCGCGGACTTGCAATCGTGCGTGGGCGTCGCCAGGGTCCAACGAATTCCTCGCCATCGCTCCTACGCCGCCGTGGGTCCGCTCCTCGCCGTGGCTAGCTCTCGTCACCAAATTTCTAGTCGGGTAAGTTGCATCCCTAGGTTCGCCTTTGTCCTGTGATCGTATTGCGCGCGCATGTGGTCGGGTTGGGTAGCGGAGTGCGGGGTTGGACGATCGCCGGCGAATGCGCCGCCGGGCGAGCTCTGTTTCTCGCGTGGGGGTGATTGGGGTGTTCCGTCGATGGCGCTGGGGCGTATCCTTCGTCGATCAGTGAACGAACGGGCGCGATTGGTTCATCGCACTGGTGCGTGGGGGACGGAGTTTGGTCGTTGGATCGTAGATGAAGGTGTGGGATCGGATCTCACGCATATTAACTCTGGGGCCTTGGATCTGGATCCAACGATCCCTGGCACGTACAGATTCCGCGACGGCAGGATCTAATCCTGGCCACAGGACTTAGATCGTGTGGCTCGGATTATCCCGTACCCCCTTCGCCGAGGCAAACTTTCTAAAGAGCCCCTGGACTTTTGGAAATAGAACCCGCCGTCCAGTAGCACTGTGCGCTGTGTCTTGGGGAAACTTACCCCGAGCCCCCTGCGGTTTTCTGTAATTGAGGCCCAATCCAGTGCAGTAATAAAATGATTAAATGAATTAGAAATTAGATTTTTAATACAAAAATAATTGCTAGAACTTAGATAATTCATAGAAAATTCATTTTAGCTCCAAATTGAACCATTCCAGTTTCTAAAATTTTGTAATAATATTCTTCATCATTTAGTGCCTCTGTTTTGGCATGAAAGGCTTATTTAAATTTATCTAATATTCAATCTTGTATTAAACACATAAAACATTAGAAAATCCATAACTTAAAATCTATAACTCCAAAATTAATGATTCCTGTTCCTAGAATCTTATTTTAATGTGTAGATTATTATTATGTATTTTGTTTACTTGTTTGGTGTGATGTTAATTTTGCCTATACAATGTTTGTTTGAATTGCTACGACTAGCAGTGAGGTCACGAGTCATCTGAAGATCATCCTGGTACCTGGAATCTCAAGGCCCAGGCAAGTTGTGCCCTTGATCACTTCTTTTCACCTACTCATGTTCTAATTAATCATAATGATCTGCATAGGTTAATTTTGATGGGACCCAATAGGTTACCCTAGTTTGTCTATCTTTATACCTTGTTTACCACTGAACTTTCTGGGTAGTACTTGCTAGTGCTATATGTGGTTTTGGGTATGGAGATACACCATTCATGATTATACTTTTGTTATCAGTTGTTATTTATGGTTCATGTTAAGATCATTATGTTAATTGGAACATGGAGAACCACCCGGGAAAACAGTGCTACCACGAGGGTGGAATGGGACGCCCTTGGCTGATTAATTAGGAAAGCTAGTGGAAGACTACCTTACCCGAAAGGGGCAAGGGCAGTAGGGGAGAGGTCAGTGTAGGGAGGCCCTCGGGAGGATTTTGCTGCGATGGCGGTCCTGCAAGGGATTCCTGCACTGGATCTTCCTATAAACTGTAGCGGGTTTTCGGAAGCTAGTGGAACTTTGTAAAGGCCTCGTAGTGGATCCCTAGCCATTCACCTCGGAAGTGTCTAAGGGCTTTGCAAACCCTGGCGACATGGGATACACGACTTGTGGGTAAAGATGCGCAACCTCTGCAGAGTGTAAAATTGGTATACTAGCCGTGCTCACGGTCATGAGCAGCTCGGACACTCACATGATTAAATTATGGAACTTAAATTCAATTTGTCATATGCATTGCATTGCAGGTGATGTTGATACTTTTGTTCTATTACTTAATTGGGTTTGGTATTTACTTATACTTAGTAACTGCTAATAAAATTTTGACCAACTTTAAAAGCAATGCTCAGCTCTAACCATCTTCTTTGGTAAGCCTTACACTTCACGTGAGCTCCCACCTTTGGCGAGTTCATGCACATTATTCCCCACAACTTGTTGAGCGATGAACGTATGTGAGCTCACTCTTGCTGTCTCACATACACCACAGGTCAAGACCAGGTACTGCAGGATGATGCTCATGGAGGGTGCTGCGATGAGTTCGTGAGAGGTCTAGGTCGTCGTCTCCCAGTCAACTTTGGGTTGCTGGACCGTTGTCTCCTTATAATGTAACTATTTATTTTGTATAGAACTCCTGTTATGTATAAAGATGTGACATTCGATCCTGTGCCACTATACATCATATGTTTGAGACTTGGTCCCAGCATACCTGGTGTTTATGTTAACCCCGGGTTTTGGACCCCTAAAATCCGGGTGTTACAACATGATAGTTCATTTTGTGCTTCTACTTCCTTTGGTCTTTGTGATACTAACCCTTGCAAGGAAGAAGAAGAAAATGACCGATGGAGACCAAACGATGAATCCACCTCTCCAAAAGGTTTGTCTTCCCATTTCGATTCACACATATGTTGTGTGGCTAATGAAAATGATAGCGGAAGAACAAACGAGGATGAGGAGGAAGAAAGAAGCTTCATGCAACTCTACGCTCGCCTAAGCCAAGAAGATAAGGAGGTCATGCTCAAACTTCTAGAAAGAGTGAGAGAGCAAAGCGAAGCTCGTCAAAGGCTAGAAAATGTTCTCTCCATGAAAATGTTATACTTTGACGAGTTGACTAAAGAACATGAGGAGCTAAAGTGCTCTCATGATGATTTGGTCCAAAGGTATGAAACTATTTCAATTGAGCAAGATAACGCTTTACATTGTATCACTCAATTAGTAAATAGGAATGCCTTGCTTAAGGACCAAATAGAAAAGCTAAAAGATGAAAATCTTGCTTTTCAAGAAAAATATGATATGATTCTATATTCTCATGAAAATCTTATGGATGATCATATCATATTAAATATTGCTCATGAGGTTGTGATAGAAAACTTAAAATCCCAACAACCTCACTCATGCACATGTATTCAAATTGAAACTACATTACCATGTGCTAATGCTTGTTGTCCGTCCACAAGCAAATCTTCCTTTGAGCTAGAATTTGCAGGAACAAACAATGATACATATCAAAAGCTCAAAGAAGAAAGTGAGAGACTAAAAATGAACTTGACACAACTAAAAGGGAAGTGCATTGGTCAACCTTCTCAAGATAACCGTGATCACATGGTGAAGAAGCTTGAGACAGGAACAACCGTAGCATGCACTAAATCCCTTGAAGAGAATGTCAAGAACTTGAGGATTGCCAAGAGGAAGGAACAAAAGAAGAAAATCAATACCTCCTCCAAAAGCCTCAACCATGTCTCCATAAAAAGTAACATCCAAGGTAATAATCAAGTCACACTTCATACTAAGAGAAGTAAGAAGTGTAGAGAATGCTTTGAAAAGGGACACTCGATTAGGTCATGTCCCTATATTAAAAATAACTTGATTATTAACAAGGATGATAAACTTTGTTTTAAATGCTCCAAGAAGGGACACTTGTTTAGGTCTTGTCCCCACTTAAAACAAAAAGGCATAGTGTTAGAAAAGAAAATATTCACTAACCATGTAGCAAGAAAGAAACAAGGAAAGAAGAAATCTTCAAGACTTGAAGATCGCCTATGCTACATATGCCGAAAGAAGGGACATCAATGCAAGGATTGTCCCATTGGTAATAATCTCACTCCTAGCTTGTCAATTAATTCTCACGTAACTAGGCAACCCAAAATTGCAACTTGTGCTAGAAAGGTAATGAGTTTACCTAGTGCTAGCACAAAAGACGTTTGGGTTCCTAGATCTTTGTTGACTAACCTTGATGGACCCATCAAGAGATGGGTACCAAAATGTGCTTGACAAGCTTTGCAGGAGAAGGAGATGGTATGAAGCTTTGGGGTGCTTGAGGGAGTGAATTCGATTTTTATTAACTCAAGCTATCAATCTTCAATGATCTATAACCAAGATTGACCCAAAGTTATTTTGAATTGTTATATCTAAAACTCATATCATCTCGGGGAAGATATTGATGTTGTAGGAAATAAAGAATTAATCCTATGCCGAAAAGTCAAGGCCTACAACATGGAGGAAAGCCAAAGGATGGTAACAATTATGCTTTTAAGTGCAAGTATCTTAAATTATCATTTCTTATGTGTCTTGTGTAGTCACATAGAAAAAGAAAGCACTTCAAAACGTTCTTAAATCATGTCACCATTCTTTAATGAAATTCCTCTCATATGGTAGATTGTATATTCATCATTTCTATACCATGGCTATCTACATGTTTTAAATTGTTGTAAGTATCTCATGGCATGCTCTACACTAATCATCCTATTATTGCCATGTTCTAGATATAGAGAGATATTCCATGTTCTTAAAAGAATAAGGTGTCATGTAAGGAATTCAATTCCTTAGGACACTTATAAAGGGAATCTCTCTTTATATCCACATGAGGACAAAGCCTCCAACGGTCGACCGGCTCCAAGGCCTAACGACAATATGACGTGGCGGCGCACCAGACACTGTCCGGTGGCGCACCAGACTGTCTGGTGCGCCCATCGCCAGTAGCCTTCTCCAACAGCTACAATTTGGTTGGTGGCTATAAATACCACCCCAATCGGCCACTTCAAAGTGTGGGAGCCCAAGCAACATTTCAAGTCATCTAGTTGACATACTCAAGCCCTCCCAACCACCTTTATTCATTGATCCATCCTATACACAAGATTTAGACCACTACAATCCACACAAGCGCCACAAAAGAGAGAGCAAGCAAAAGAAAGCCTCTCGTGTGAGTTTAGCTCTAGTGCCTTGTGAGATTCATTGAGAGAAAGTGTGTGCTACATCTTGCGTTCATTTGTGCGTGGAGTTTTGACTCCCATTGAACTTCCTCCAAAGTTTTGGAGGCTTGTAAAGCTAGCAAGAGACACCTAAGTGTGTGGTGATCCTTGCGGGGTCTTAAGTGATCCTTGAGAATAAGAAGAGCTCGCCGATCTTGGGGATCGGTTGAGAGAGGGAAATGGTTGAAAGAGACCCATCCTTAATGGACTCCTCAACGAGGACTAGGCCTTCGAGGGCCGAACCTCGGTAAAACAAATCAGCTGTGTCTCGTGTGCATATTGCTTGTGATTTGTTTGTTCTTTCCCTTTCTAAGTTTTTTCTTGCACTATTCTTTGCTAATACTATTTGGTGTTGCTTTAAGTTAAATTCTCATTTAGTGAAGCAACACCTTGCAAGAAAGAACTTGTGTTATTGCTCTTCTTATCTAAGCCCTCGTGATTTATTCTCATAGACTTATTAGTAGTATTGATTTATCAGTTCCGCATTATTTGAAAGCAATACTCCTTACAAGCGAAGGACTTAGTTTTTATACTCCGATAATTGTATATCTTGTTCTAACCACTAATCAAGGGATCTAGTTGGGGTGTAAAGTTATAATTTTTAGGTTTCGTCTATCCACCCCCCTCTAGGCGACTTTCACAATGTCTGCCATTTGCATTCTCCTCCACCTTCCAGAGGAATAGTCTCTTGATTTTGTCCATTTTCCTCCTTGCCTAAGCAGCCAAGGGAAACATTGTTGAAAGCATCTAGGCTCCTAGTTTGGTTTCAGTGATTAATGACAATATAAGATTATTATAACTAAGGTCATAATAATGGCTAATGGTTGC
This sequence comes from Zea luxurians, assembly GCA_029449295.1. Lineage (NCBI taxonomy): Eukaryota > Viridiplantae > Streptophyta > Magnoliopsida > Poales > Poaceae > Zea > Zea luxurians. The sequence continues at coordinate 153,833,262 of JAOPSE010000006.1, read as the reverse complement.
CCTTACATGGTATTCATGCCCTTATTGATGGATATCAATAGTTGGTTCTAAGTGTCAATGGAGTTGTTAGACATTTAGAGTAGTGATAGGACCTTTTTTCTAGGACCGTACTATAAAGGGGCATGAAATAGGTAGCTTGACCTAGGCAAGTGTAGTTAGGTGTGATGGTACACACTTGTGAGAAATAGTGCTAGGTAAACCTAGGAAGACCCATAAAAAAGTTTGAAACAAAACTCAACTTGAAAAAGCAATCGAAACAAGTGAGTTGGTGGTGTTGCAAAAGCACCAAACGTGTCTAGTGGCACTGGATATGGGCCATCGAATATGAGTGTGTCTTGTTATATTTGAGCATAGCACTAATGTATCTTGTGTCCACTAGATACGGTGCACTAGGCAGGGCACTCAAAGAACTTATAGAAGTGGCTTTAGGAATAGTACTCATAGGACGTGTCTGGTTTACCCCTAGACGAAGTACACAAGGAGGTTATAAACTATGTATAAAAGGTTGAGTTTTATAAGACATGCTCGGTGTTGAAAGTCACCTAGAAGGGAGTGAATAGGCGAAACCTAAAAATTATAAACTTTGAACACGAACTTCACCTAGGGTTAGCGTTAGAACGAGTAATGATGAAATCAGAGTGCGGAAAATAGTTCTTCTTGCTATGAATTGCTCAATCAATGCAGATAACTTTTTGAGCTAATTCAAAATGATTGCAAGCAAGAGAGCTTAGAGAGAAGGGAGAAGTAGAATCAAACCGCATTACCAGATTAACAGAAAGACATAGGCTATCTGTTTCCTGAGGTTCGGTTTCGAAGAACCTACTCCCCGTTGAGGAGACCACATAGGTCGGGTCTCTTTCAACCATTTTCCTCTCTCAAAATTTCACTTAAACTGGTTGAGTGCTTCTTCTTAATCTCGAGGGTCAATCAGACCCTGCAATGATCACCACACAATTAGGTGTTCCTTGCTAGCTTTACAAGACACTTGAGAATAAAGAAGGAGATGAAGAAAGAACGATTAAGAAACCAAGCAACAAAAAGCGACAAATAAAACACTAGCTCACACTCTCTAGAATCTCTCACAAGGCACTTAATCACTAATGCACATAATCACTATTGTTGCACTTGGAGGATCTTTAATGCTTGTGTGAGGCTTTGGAGTGAACTCTAGCTCTTTGCAATGAATGTGGGGGTTGGAATGCTTGGATTTCTTCAATGGAGGTGGTTGGGGTTGAATTTATAGCCCTCAACCACCACATAACTGTTGCCAATTTTCTATCACATGCGAACGGTTCGTGCCCCTGGGTCAGACGGTCCGCCCCTGCACATCAACTGCTAGAAACACAACAGTCAGCAGTAACAACTATATCAACTGCTATAAGTGCATTAAATGTGTTGTCAGATGTCAGATAAAGCAATCGTGGATGGTCCGGTTGTGCACCCTGGATGGTCCATGAGGACGCTAAAAATGAATTTTATCGAACTCGGCACCTTCAGGTTTTTTTCTGGTTTTCAACGAGCGGATGGTCCGCGCCTAAGGACCATACGGTCCATGCTTGGTCTCGGATGGTGCTCTTCTCTCCTTTGGACAGTCCATAGTAGAAGAACTGAGATTTGCATAGTACCTGCCCGAGGTGCACCTAAGTGTCGTGGACGGTCCACTAGAAGGGCCTGAACAGTCCGCGCATATGTGATTTCTCAAAAAAGCTCTCCTGTCCGGAATAATCTACATTATTTCAGACAGTCGACTTGGAATTGTGATGAATGGATTGATGCACCCGTGAAACAATCAACTAGGCAAACTAGTTAGTCCATAAGGTTGTGATGGTCATCAAGCACCAAAATTAATTTAGACAAAATGTTAAAGACATTTCCCTTTGAGGTGTGCCATTAGTAGGCCTGCTAATAGCAAAAAATCCAATCCACTCCCACCCATATCCAAATCTAATAACTTTAATATCCATCCCACACCCACCCAAAAATATTAAAAGGAAGTTAAACCCAACCCATCCAATAACATTATTGATCCCAAACCAACCCATAATTGGGAGGAAACCCATGGAAAACCCGCGGGTTTAGCTTATTGTCTCACATCAAGCCAAGTGCATACACTGATACACAGTGATAACTTTATAGGTAGTTTCAGTGACATACAAAAACATAGTTGCATACACAGTGACAAATTTGGTCGATGAACATTTAGGTCTCGAGAGAATAACAAAAAACATCTGTTAAAGATCCTTAATCCATCTATGTTTAAAAGAAAAATAAACAAAGTTAACAATTCAATTAACAAGGAGATACATACAAAAAAAGCCTTTGCTAAACGTGAAGTAGAAGACTTAGAGTAAAATAATTGAATGGCATGTGATGGTGCTGTGGCTAAATCATCCTGTGTTCAGCCTGTAGTAGCATTAGTAGCTGTACAGCCTGTAGAGAGCCGACAAGGCAGAGACGCCCAATGAAAAGAAATTTTCATCCAAAGTTCCAAACAAGCAATAAGTATAGTGTGCTCGATGCAATTCTGTTATGTCACTGGATTATGCAGATGGCGTGAAAGCGGTAAGTATAGTGTGTTGTGTGCGACTAAAGAAATCAAAGACTTCTCTGGACCTGAAATAAAATGGTACTGATTAGGGTGGTAGTCTGATTGGTGAAGACCCATGGAACCCCATACCTATACAAATCCATCTATACCCATGGGTATCAACTATTTTGACCCGCAATATAAAATAAACCCACCCAACCCAACTCGTTTATAATTAAAACCCATCACAACCCACCAAAACAAACCCATTTCTTAAACCCACCTAAAATACCCATTTACACCCACCCCATTTGCAGGCCTAGCCATTAGATATGACATTGTGTAGGATACTTAGAGATGTTTGCAATTGTGCACTCGAGGTTGTACTTACCGACGCGTCTAGTGTGGCATCGGTGTAAGCAACATATACCAATACAATAACCACTAGTTTGTTAAAGCGCAAAATGTGTCTGATCATTGATGCAAGGAGTTGGTGTGCATCGAACATGTTTGATATACCTGATTATGTTGATTTAGATTGTAATGACTAGTTCATTTGCTTAGGGCCATTTATAATTCTCCAACATAGCCAAATGAACTCTCTTGCTCATTTTAACTGTTGAAGGAACCATTTGAGAGTGAGAAAGTACATTTGCCTAGTGAGGGACTTGAGAGTAGCTTGTGCGCATCCATAACCATTATTAGACTTGTTCAGGTCAAGTAAAATTTAGCGCTTGTTACTCTTGGAGATCGGAATCATCTAGATGGCTTGGTGGCTATTGTGAGTGTGGTGATCGTTCAGAGAGCTTGTGGGTGACCCAACACAACCATTTACATGGTTGTGAGCGATTCACCGTGCTAGAGGAGCGAACCAAACTGTAGAGAATACTTGGTATTTCCATAGACCAAGGGGGACAACACCCTTATATGGGTGCTCCAACAAGGACCAGTGGGATGTGCCGACTCTGACACATCGACAAAATATCAAGGCATTTCAAATCATTTATTTACATAAAGTATTTATATTTGAGAAATTTCTTTTGAGTACTTACATTACTGGAGAGATGGTGATATTGATGAAGATGTTAGCTGAAAGTCGCCTAGAGGGGGGGTGAATAGGGCGAAACTGAAAATCTCAAAAATAATCACAACTACAAGCCGGGTTAGCGTTAGAAATATAATAGAGTCTGCAAGAGAGGGCGCAAAACAAATCGCAAGCAAATAATGAAGTGGGACACGCGGATTTGTTTTACCGAGGTTCGGTTCTCTCAAACCTACTCCCCGTTGAGGAGGCCACAAAGGCCGGGTCTCTTTCAACCCTTCCCTCTCTCAAACGGTCCCTCGGACCGAGTGAGCTTTTCTTCTTCTCAATCAAACGGGAACAAAACTTCCCCGCAAGGGCCACCACACAATTGGTGCCTCTTGCCTTGGTTACAATTGAGTTTTGATCACAAGAACAAGTGAGAAAGAAAGAAAGCGATCCAAGCGCAAGAGCTCAAAAGAACACGGCAAATCTCTCTCGCTAGTCACTAAAGGCTTGAGTGGAATTGGAGAGGATTTGATCTCTTTTGGTGTGTCTAGAATTGAATGCCTAGCTCTTGTAAGTGGTTGAGAAGTGGAAAACTTAGATGCAATGAATGGTGGGGTGGTTGGGGTATTTATAGCCCCAACCACCAAACTTGACCGTTGGCTGGAGGCGTCTGTTCGATGGCACACCGGACAGTCCGGTGCACACCGGACAGTCCGGTGCCCCTGCCACGTCATCAATGCCGTTGGATTCTGACCGTTGGAGCTTCTGACTTCTGGGCCCGCCTGGGTGTCCGGTGCACACCGGACAACAACTGTTCATTGTCCGGTGCGCCGGTATGGTTGCGCCTGACGTCTGCGCGCGCTGCGCGCGCATTAAATGCACCGCAGGTAGCCGTTGGCGCCGAAATAGCCGTTGCCCCACTGGTACACCGGACAGTCCGGTGCACACCGGACATGTCCGGTGAATTATAGCGGAGCGGCTGCCGCGCGAACCCGAGGCTGGCGAGTTGAGGAGGCCGCGCTTCCTTGGAGCACCGGACATTGTCCGGTGTACACCGGACAGTCCGGTGAATTATAGTGCGCTGGCTTCCGAGAATTTCCGAGGGCGAAGAGTTTGAGTTGGAGTCCTCTGGGCGCACCGGACACTGTCCGGTGTACACCGGACAGTCCGGTGCCTTCAGCCAGAGGTGCCTTCGGTTGCTTCTTTGCTCCTTTGTTGAATCCAAAACTTGATCTTTTCATTTGGCTAAGAGTGAACCTTTTGCACCTGTACAACTTATCCACTAGAGCAAACTAGTTAGTCCAATATTTGTGTTGGGCAATTCAACCACCAAAATTATTTAGGAACTAGGTGTAAGCCTAATTCCCTTTCATTAGCCATAAAACCAAAGAGGGGTGGATGAAATGGCGTCAAGCATCGGGAGTCCTTTGCGACAAGAGAGTGTCACAGAAGTTGAAAGGCAAGTTCTACAGGACATCGATTAGGCATGCTATGTTATATGGGGTTGAGCGTTGGCCTACTAAGAGACGATATATTCAATAACTAAGTGTCGCAGAGATCATATATTGCGTTGGATATGTGGGCACACAATATTGGACCGAGTGAGAAACGATGGCATACGTGATCGGCTAGGAGTAGCGCCAATTGAAGAAAAGCTTAATCAACACCGGTTGAGATGGTTTGGGCATATCCACCGGAGACCCCCAGAGGCACCGGTGCATAGAGGCATCATAAGACGGGATAATAATGTGAAGAGAGGTAGAGGTCGACCAAACTTGACATGGGAGGAGGCAATCAAAAGGGACTTGAAGGAATGGAATATCCCAATGGAGTTGTGTTTGGATAGAAGTGCTTGGCAAGAAGCTATCCACGTGCCCGAACCGTGATTAGGCCTTTTTCCTTTTAGTACTCTCAAAAACTTTTCCCTCCCCTTTCTCTCTCTTTACCCTTTTGGTGGCATCTTACTGGGTTTCAACTCTAGCCTACCCCAACTTGCTTGGGACTAAAAGGCTATGTTGATGTTGACTTACATTACTAGAATTTTAGTGCTAGAATAGGATTAGAACTAGGGTGTAAAACTTTTTTTTGTCACACTACTAGGCATAAGGATGAATTCAGATGCGATTATAGTTTTAAATTTATAAATTTATAAAAAATATAGAAGCCCAATTCAGCCCTCTCTCTTGGTCATGTTGATCCTTTTAACTATGAGGTGGTAGGTGGCCATGTAAGAGAGGACTAAAGTGACCAGAGTGAAGTGTTATACTTTGTTTAACCATTTCCTTTTCCATTTTGATAGTCCTTGTCCACTGCACTCAGTGAGTTGTTGTACATGGACCTTCCAAAGCGAAGTGTGGAGTTTTGCAACCTTAGGTATGAGCACAGGAATGTGCCTCTATTACGAGTGAAACATGAGAGGACGTGGTCAAGGTCTACATTTTTGACATCTGATTGAGTGCACAGAGATCTTTTGCAAGTTTATGTGGAGTCCTAAAAATGTGTTGAATGCTTCAGGATAGTTTTGATGGCTTAAATGTCCCCTTTTATTGGTTTGATGAAGATGTCCACATCGTCAACATACATGGAGGTTCTCTAGTTTGCTACCATTAGAGGCAATGGAGTGAAAAAAACCACATTGGGTTGTTAGGTCAAGTAGGTGTTGGAGTGAATCCATCATCCATAACCAAAATAAGTGGCGGATCTTAGGGGGGCTAGGGGGTTCCAGCCCCCCTGCGCCTGTGAAAACAGTGGAGAAGGAAGGGAGAGGGAGGAATGAAGAAGATGAGGAAGAGAGAGAAAAAAGGAAGAAGAGAGAAGAGAGAAAAAAAGGAGATAATTAATCTCCAGTCCCTCCTCGAGACGTATCCTAGATGCATCACTAGCCAAAAATAAAGAGCATGGGTGGCCTGTCGGATGCCTCTAGTGTGGCTAAAACAAGCATTTTGTCGTCCATTAAGTAATGTGATTGAGGTAGATGTGCGGAAAATGATGGAAAATCAGTCATGCCAATGGCAAACAAAGCCCAAATCATGTAGAATCTCCAACAAATACCCTCAATTAACCGCGTCGAAGGCTTTGTGAAAGTCTAGTTTCATGAACAAGTTTGACATCTTTAGCTTGTGCAACCTTCACACTGCTCCCTGGAAATAAAAGAAAAATATCATGGATGCTACTCTTCTTTACGAATGCGCTATGGCAATCGTAAACCAGGGAACTTAGTCGAGGGGCAAGTCTATTAACAAATAGTTTGGAGATTTTTTTTCTTGCAATGATATGGATGAGGCTGATGGGCCTAAAGTCTATAACCCTTTCTACGTCCGCTTTTTTTTGGGGAGCAGGACGTTGCATGCCAAGTTGAGCCTCTCAAATCGGGGAAATATCTTATGCAATCACTTATCCTGGTGCAAGCATGCAATCAAGCGATCTGGTGCATCCGATTTAGATCTAATGGTAACTGTTATTTTACATTTAACCCCTTTCACCTGAAACCTAGTGTCTATTTTACATTTAACCACTTCCATATGAAACCGTTGGATCTAGACTGGATGCTCTGGATAGTTTGATTGCACGCTTGCACCAAAATAAGTGATTGCACGCTTGCACCAAATCCATGGGCGTTCATTGTGACAAATTATTTGTGGCGGCCATGACATCTTTTGTGATTTCCCAGTAAGCTTTAAAAAAGGGACCGGTGAATCTATCTGAACCTGGAGCTTTATCATTCGGCATGAGAATTTATGGTGTTTTTTTACCTCTTTCTCGGAGAAAGGGCCTTCTAGCTCCGAGAATTCATGCGGGGTGTGGCCGAGGGATTTCGCTCAAAAGTGCCAATGAGTTGACTAGCTTATAGATTCGAAAAACAATAGCAATAGAAAGTTCTGAGAAAAAAAAACCCAGAGCAATCCAACTAACTTATCATGCAACCAAACCTAGGAGTTGGTACGACTACTCTTTTATTATGTCAAAAAGAGAGAGACAGAGAGAGCTATACTCTACAACAATAGTATCCCTTAATTATTTTGCTGATCCTTTTAGACAAGGAAAGAATCATCCTATGCGCTTTGTAATTGTTGGTGAGAAGTGGATTGCTGCATGAAGCAAAACGGCTATGTCTCGAGCCCTTCTTTCAGGCCAGGCCCTAGGTTTGATTACTGGTGGATTACTCTATCTAACCCCAAAGAAGTTCTGGCCATATTATTTGTCGGGGACCATAATTAGGGGTACCCTCAAGACGCCTAATTCTCAGCTGGTAACCCCCATCAGCATAAAGCTGCAAAGGCCTGATGGGTTTGATTAAGTCAGGGATCAGTCCATACGAGTGACTTGACCACGCCACGCCCGAGCCTAGCCTCGGGCGAGGGCAGCCGACCTTAAGATGACTCCGTCTCGCCTGAGGTCTCCTCTTTCACGGCAGACGCATCTCCGGCTCGCCCTAGGCCCCGCCTCCGATAAGGAGAAACCCTGACTAAATCACCGCACCAACCGACCGAGTCATCGGGGCGTTTAACGCAAAAGGTAAGACCGACGGGCGACCAGACTTCGCCAGTGGTGCCATAGGAGACTCCGCCCGACCCAGGGCTCGGACTCGGGCTAAGGCCCCGGAAGACGGCGAACTCCGCTCCGCCCGACCCAGGGATCGGACTCGGGCTAAGGTCCCGGAAGACGGCGAACTCCGCTCCGCCCGACCCAGGGCTCGGACTCGGGCTAAGGTCCCGGAAGACGGCGAACTCCGCTCCGCCCGACCCAGGGCTCGGACTCGGGCTAAGGCCCCGGAAGACGGCGAACTCCGCTCCGCGCGACCCAGGGCTCGGACTCAGGCTAAGGCCTCGGAAGACGGCGAACTCCGCTCCGCCCGACCCAGGGCTCGGACTCGGGCTAAGGCCCCGGAAGACGGCGACCTCCGCCTCGCCCGACTAGGGGCTCGGACTCCGCCTCGGCCTCTGCCGAATAATCTCCGCCTCGCCCGACCCAGGGCTCGGACTCTGTCTCTGTCTTGCAGGACGGACTCGGCCTCGGCCTCGGAGGAGCCTCCACGACGCCCGACCTAGGACACGAGACCGCCACGTCAACAGGAAGCGTCATCATCACCCTGCCCTGAGCCGACTTGGGTCGCAGAGAACAAGACCGGCATCCCATCTGGCCAGCTATGCCAGATAGGCCATGATGGCGCCCCGCTAGATCATGACGACGGCGGCTCCCAGCTCCCTTACGAAAGCAGGAGAACGTCAGCAAGGACCCAGCCACCTCGACAGCTGTCCTCCCGTCCGGCTCCGTTACTCCTCCAACAGCCACGACGCCACACCAACAGGGTGCCACGATCTCTCCGGCTGCCACCTGGGCATGTACATAGGGCGCTAGCTCTCCCTCGCTAGACACGTAGCGCCTTGCTACACCCCCATCTTGTACACCTGGACCCTCTCCTTACGACTATAAAAGGAAGGGCCAGGGCCTTCTTAGAGAAGGTTGGCCTCGCGGGGACGAAGGGCAGGGGCAGGCGCTCTCTCGGGGCCGCTCTCTCCCCTCACCTCGTGCGGACGCTTGTAACCCCCTACTGCAAGCGCACCCGACCTGGGCGCGGGACGAACACGAAGGCCGTGGGAATTTCTCCGACTCCCTCACGACCCGGCTCCGGCCACCGACCTCTCTCTCTCTCCGATCCCCCCTTCGCGCTCGCTCCACGCGCTCGACCCATCTGGGCTGGGGCACGCGGCACTTTCACTCGTCGGCTCGGGGACCCCCCGGTCTCGGAACGCCGACAGTTGGCGCGCCAGGTAGGGGCACGCTGCGTGTTGACGTTCGATTTCCCGTCAAGCTCCAGATGGGCAGTCTCCAACAACCTCTTCAACCCGGGATGGTGCTCCGTTTCGGGAACCTCGAGTTCATCTCCCTCGATGGCGACTACGACATGATACTCCTTCCACCGCCGCGCGACGGCGACATCGGTGGCGGACAGCCCGCCCGCCGGCGGCGGAATCGACGACGTCTTTCCCGCATTGGGGAAGGACAACGTTCGAGCTCGCCCCATCCTCTCCCTCGCCATCGGAGGAGGAGGAGGCGGGGCAACCGGGGCCGAGCGGGAGGCCGCGCTCCGACGGCTGTCGAGCAAATCGACATCCCCGGCGCCTCGACGGAGGACACGCCAAGCGTCGCCCTCGCGTTCGAGGCAAACGCGAGCGCCATCCCCCCGCAACACGTCGACCCCGAGCAAGTGGACGACGCCAGCACGCTCACGGAGGGCCTGCAGGACGTCGCCCTCGTACCCAAGACGACGGCGCGGTCAGCCCCCGACGTGACTTCATCGCTCCTCGTCGACAAAAAGGTACCGACTGCTCCCCATCTTTCGTTATTTCGACTCGGCCTCAGCCCGCCTGGCGATCTCGCTTTGGCGGGCACTCACATTGAGGCGAGTGCAACCTCTCTGGGGTTTCGTGTGCGGTCGCCTTGGGACCGATTGACGGGTGTCTCGACCTACGGACCCTCTGGGTCCGAGGAAGATGACGACCCCAGCTTCTGCTGGGATTTCTCCGGATCTGGCAACCCTAGTGCCATGCGGGACTTTATGACCGCATGTGACTACTGCCTCTCCGACTGTTCCGACGGCAGCCGCAGCCTTGGCGACAAGGACTGCGGCCCGAGTCGCGAATGTTTCCACATCGAGCTAGGGGATCCCTCCGGAGGCGGCTGTCTCGGCATGCCGGAGGATGGTGACCCCCCTAGGCCAGCGCCTCGCGCCGACATCCCGCGGGAGCTAGCTGTGGTCCCCGTTCCGGCGGGGGGTCACGACCCACAGCTCGAGCAAGTCCGCGGGGCGCAGGCCGGGTTCGATGAAGGAGCAGGAGCGCTCGAGGCAATCCGCCAGAACATCGGGCAGGTATGGGCGAGCCAACCCCCGGCCGGAGGAATACGTCACCTGCCCCAAGGTCTCCAGCACCGCATCGCCAACGATGCCAGGGACAAACCGCCACCCGCATCCGGTGGGACTGGCCAGGACCTGGTCGCTGCAGCAATGCTCCTCCGCGCGATGCCGGAGTCATCAACCACCGAGGGTCGGCGAATCCAGGGAGAACTCAAGCATCTCCTGGAAGGCGCTGCGGCCCGGCGGGCCGAGAGCTCTGCCTCCCGCAGGCAGGGATACCCCTCGGAACCTCGTGCCGCGACTTCCCGACTCACGCGGGAAGCCTCGGCCTTCACCGGGCGCACGCGCAACACCGCGCCTGCGGCCCCGGGCCACCTCGGCGGCGAACACCCTCATCGCGACCGTCGGGCACGCCTCGACGAAAGGGTGCGCCGAGGCTACCACCCCAGGCGTGGGGGACGTTACGACAGCGGGGAGGATCGAAGTCCCTCGCCCGAACCACCCAGTCCGCAGGTCTTTAGCCGAGCCATTCGGCGGGCGCCGTTTCCGCCCCGATTCCGACACCCGACTACTATCACGAAGTACTCGGGGGAAACGAGACCGGAATTGTGGCTTGCGGACTACCGCCTGGCCTGTCAACTGGGCGGGACGGACGATGACAACCTCATCATCCGGAACCTCCCCCTGTTTCTCTCCGACACCGCTCGTGCCTGGTTGGAGCACCTGCCCCCGGGGCAGATTTCCAACTGGGAGGATTTGGTCCAGGCTTTCGCCGGGAACTTCCAGGGCACGTACGTGCGCCCCGGGAATTCCTGGGACCTCCGAAGCTGTCGGCAACTGCCGGGAGAGTCCCTTCGGGACTACATCCGACGGTTCTCGAAGCAGCGCACCGAGCTGCCCAACATCACCGACTCCGATGTCATCGGCGCGTTCCTCGCCGGCACCACCTGCCGCGACCTGGTGAGCAAGATGGGTCGCAAGACCCCCACCAGGGCGAGCGAGCTGATGGACATCGCCACCAAGTTCGCCTCCGGCCAGGAGGCGGTAGAGGCCATCTTCCGAAAGGACAAGCAGCCCCAGGGCCGCCCGTCGGAAGATGCTCCCGAGGCGTCTACTCCGCGCGGCGCCAAGAAGAGAGGCAGGAGGAAGTCGCAAGCGAAACGCGACGTTCCCGATGCAGACCTTGTCGCCGCCGCCGAGCGCAAGAACCCTCGGAAGCCCCCCGGAGGTGCTAACCTCTTCGACAAGGCACTCAAGGAGACGTGCCCCTACCATCAGGGGCCCGTCAAGCATACTCTCGAAGAGTGCGTCATGCTTCGGCGTCACTTCCATCGGGCCGGGCCACCCGCAGAGGGTGGCAGGGCTCACGACGACGACAAAAGGGAGGATCGCCAAGCAGGAGAGTTCCCAGAGGTCCGCGACTGCTTCATGATCTACGGAGGGCATACGGCAAACGCCTCGGCTCGGCATCGTAAGCAAGAGCGTCGGGAGGTCCGCTCGGTGAAGGTGGCGGCACCAGTCTACTTAGACTGGTCCGACAAGCCCATCACCTTCGACCGAGACGACCACCCCGACCACGTGCCGAGCCCGGGGAAGTACCCGCTCGTCGTCGATCCCGTCATCGGCGACGTTAGGCTCACCAAGGTCCTGATGGATGGAGGCAGCTGCCTCAACATCATCTACGCCGAGACCCTCAGGCTCCTGCGCGTCGACCTGTCGTCTGTCCGAGCAGGCGCTGCGCCCTTCCACGGGATCATTCCCGGGAAGCGCGTCCAGCCCCTCGGACAGCTCGACCTCCCTGTCTGCTTCGGAACACCCTCCAACTTCCGAAGGGAAACTGTGACGTTCGAGGTGGTTGGGTTCCGAGGAACCTACCACGCAGTGTTGGGAAGGCCATGCTACGCGAAGTTCATGGCCATCCCCAACTACACCTACCTAAAGCTCAAGATGCCGGGCCCCAACGGGGTCATCACCGTCGGCCCCACGTACAAACACGCCTTCGAATGCGATGTGGAGTGCGTGGAGTACGCCGAGGCCCTCGCCGAGTCCGAGGCTCTCATTGCCGACCTGGAAAGCCTCTCCCGAGAGGTACCGGACGTGAAGCGGCATGCCGGCAACCTCGAGCCACCGGGGACGGTTTAGGCCGCCCCTCTCGACCCCAGTGGCGACGCCTCCAGGCGTGTCCGGATCGGCTCTGGGCTCGGCCCCAGATAGGAAGCAGTGCTCGGCGACTTCCCTCGCGCAAACGTCGACATTTTCGCGTAGGGTCCCTCGGGCATGCCCGCCATGCCGGGGGATGTCACCAAGCACTCGCCGCATATCTGGGCAGGAGCCTGACTCGCCAAACGGCCTCTGCGCGAACGACGCCCGGGGGCTGCGCCCTTTCCCCACTCATACATACGAATCAATTATCAAGGAAGGGTCGGCCTCGCCCCGGCAGAGCCCGACCCTCCCTCGGGGGCTAAAAAGGGGAACCCCTCTCATCGAGTTCGGACGTACCGTTCCGCGTCAGAAAAACTCTTTTTTCGGTCAAGAAGGGTTTTCTGCGTTCTCCCGGATGCGTCAGAAGCAGAGTCCTGAGGAGCGAACTTGGGTACGAGTAAGTGGCGAGACCGACTGAGCTGGGGAACACCTATGCTTCCGGGCTAGGGACACCTCACTCGTCGCCTGCCGCGAAAAAGGACCCAGTTCAGGAAATCACCCTGTTGTCGACACTACGAGCCAGGCGCGAAAATCGAAACGAAAAGAAGCATGACTTCACGGAAGAAGAAGCAAAATGTTCAGGCCCCAGTGGCCGCGGCAAATCACACATCCAACAGAAATTGTCCCAACTAAAATCAGGCGTCGCCTCGGGCAGGAGCCGCGCCCTCAACTCCGCCCCCGCCGTCGGTAAAGTCCACCTCCGCTTCCGGCAGCGGCGCAGGAGGAAGAATCTCCGCTTCGAAGACGGTCGCCAGCGACGCGCTCGGACCCGCAGCGACCGCGTCGAGCCGCTGAACCTCCGCCAGGGCTGCCTCGTCTTCGTCAGGCAGGCAGTACCCCTCGCTGACCCGCTCCAAGTCCACGACGTAGTGGGAAGCGAGCACGGCGAAGGCCCGCCTGACGCCGTGGTGCAGCGCCCCGCGGACTTTACCGCGCGCGTAATCGCCAAGGGCTTGAAGACGGCTTTGGGGAGAGCTCCCTGAAGGGACATCGCCGGGACCGAGTTTCCGATAGACCTCCGAGACGGCCTCGGACATAGCCGCAAGATCGGCCTCCCTTTGCTCAGCAGCCCCGTCAAGCGCCTCGGCAAGCGCCTTGGCAGACTCGTCGAGGGCAGACTCGAGCTCTGCGAACAACCAGAAGAAAGATCTCAAACCCAAGCGGAAGAAACGGACAAGATTGAGAACCGAGGACGGTCGAGCCATACCTCTGGCTCGGACGTGCTGCTCCGAGGCTGCGACTTGGGCTGCGGCCAGATCGGCCGCAAGGATCTTGGCCCGGCTCTCAGCTTCGGCAGCTTGGCCCCGAGTTTGGTCCCGCTCCTCGGCAACCCGGGCAAGCTCCGTGCGCGCTGCCGCCGCCTCGGCCTTCAGGTCAGCACAGAGCAACTGGAGATCCGCTATCTTAGCGTCTTGCTGAGAGAGGCGCGCGGTAGCCCCGGCGAGCGAAGTCCTCAGGGACCGCAGCGAGCCCCAGACGACGGCCTCGCGGCGAATGAACGACGACTTGGCAGCGCTCCGGTTCGTTAGGTCCTGGAAAGGAAAACAAGATTTCACGACGAACACCTCGCTCGCAGAAGCAAGAAGGTATGTCTGAAACCATTACCTGAAGGATTTTGGGGACGTCCCCGCAGAGAACCTCCAGCGACGATCGGAGCAACCCCACTGTCGCCTCCGCACGCTTGCGGAGCTCGTCCCAGGACTGGTCCTCCTCTTCGTCGTCAAGAACGAAGATAGGGCCCGAAGCCTCACGGGTCCGGAATCGGAGCAACTGGCCCCGGGCCTCGGGGCTCCGCCCCACAACGACAAGGCTGCCGCCCGCCTGGGAACGCTGCGCGTCCGCGCCCACCTCTTCCGAGGCTTCGGGCGCCGACGCCGCGGCCGTCCCGACGTCGGCGGCGACCGGGCGCTCTCCGACCGGGACGGCGCCAGCTGCGGTAGCGGCAGACGCCGGCATGGCCAACATGGCCGGCGGGCTCGGGACCGCATCGGCGCTGGCCGCCTCCCCGATCACGATGGCCACCTCGGCAGAGGAGCCCACCTCGGGGACCTGCTCCCCCGAAACATGCGACGCCTGAGCCCCGTGTGGCGGAGCACCCTGCGAAAGGGTCGGCTGAGCGGCAGGGCCCGAGGTGGCGCCAGCTGCCTGGACAAACGCCGTCTTGAGGGCCTTCCGAGGCGCCAGGTCGGTAGGGCCATGGCTCCGTTTGCTGAAGAAAACAAGAAAGGGAAAATTACGGCCCGGACACATGAATGAAGCGCCGGGACGGAAAAAATTCCAAGGTACCTACCCGCTCCGGATCATGATCCACGGTGTCTGGGGGGAGATCTCTTGGCTCCCGCTTCCTGGAACCACCGCCGTGGTCCGCTTCACCAACAGCCCCGGTGCCGCCCTCGCCTCGGACGCCCCTGAGGCCCGGGAGGCGGACTGCCCAGGCGCCGCCATGGCAACCGGAGGACCGCTCCCGCATACCGCCGGCGCGGGCGACAGTTCCCGAGGAACGGACCCCTCGGCTCGGCTCCCTGGAGTGGCGTCAGCTCCCCCAGCCGGGGAGACGAGAACCCTCTCGGGTTGCCCCTGCTCCTCAGGTCGGGGATCCGGCACCTCGGCTCCAGGGACCGACGATGTAGGCCCGCTCGGGGGCTGGCTCGACGACCCCCGGCCACATCCCAAGCCGGGGCTGAGGCCGAGACGTGCGGCCATGTCGTCCTCCTCCTCTTCATCGTCGACGTCGTCGTCATCATCGGACGTCTCCGGCGACAGCTCCCTGGGAAGCCCTTCCCTCTCCTGCTGACGACGGCGTTTCTCCAGGGCGTCCCGAGCCCGCCTCCGCCTGCGGGCCCGAGCCTTCTCCGCGTCCTTCTTCTTCTTCTCCTCCTCTGCGGCGACCCGCCTCGCCGCCCGACCCACCGCGTCCTCCGGGACCGGCGGCAGGGAGGGTTTGTGCCGCCCCACCTCCTAAAAAGGGGGAAGAAAGAAAATCGATAGTGAGAATCGGGAGCGACCCGGTATATGAAGAAGGAAAGGACGAGCACTCACCAGAGCGACGCACCCCTGGTCGGGGCGCATTCGGGGCTGGGAGAGGGCATGGGGGGTCCGGCTTCCCCATCGCGACCGACACCCGCCGATAGAGGGCGTCGTGGGGAAGAGGATCAGGGGACATCCGTGACCCCTCCCAGTCGGCCTCCTGGGTCATCTCCCAAAGCGACAACCGCCGCTACGCCAGGGGGAGCACCCTCCGGCGGTGGATGGCGGCAACCACTCCCGCGACGGTGAGCCCTTCCTCCCGCAACACCTTCAGAGCCTGGAGAAGAGGTTCGAGTTTCTTCTGCCTCTCGTGTGGAGTCCCGTGACGCCAGGCGTCGGGGGCGGCGGTGACGACCCGCTGAGAGAACGGCGGGAGCGACTCTCCGTCATTCTGGAGATAGAACCACCGGCGCTGCCAACCCTTGTTTGAGGACGAAAGGACGGCAGGGATATACTGCAATGCCCGTGACTGCCTCAGCAAGAGGGTGCAGCCGCCGGCCCGCACCGCCGCACGGACCTTCCTCTCCCTCGTCGACGAAGCAAAAAGCTCGGCAAAGAAGAGGTGAGTCCACAAATCCCAATGGGGGGCGATCCCCAGATACCCCTCGCACACCGCTACAAAGATAGCGGCTTGTGCGATGGAGTTGGGGGTAAGATTGTGTAGTTCCACCCCGTAGTGGAACAGGATGGCCCGCATGAAGCGGCTCGACGGCATTCCAAATCCCCGCTCATGGAAGGAGATGAAGCTCACGACATACCCCGGCGGAGGGGATGGAGCGACTTCGCCCGCGGGAGGGATCCATTCCGGCCGCTCCTTATCGGTGAGGGGGCGGAGCAAACCCTCGTCGACGAGGTCCTCCAGGTCACCCGCCGTCACCGTGGAGAAGGGCCACGGATCGCGCGGCGAGAGGATGGTCACCCGGTCGGCCATCGCCAAGGCAGAAGGGGTGGCGGCGTGAAGAACAGGGGAGGGCGGTTTCCTTTTCCTGGCTAGATCTCTCAGGTTGCAAAAAACCTGAGAAGGAGGCGAGAAGTGGAGTCGAGAACCATCACTGGACCCACTCAGGGGTACATAAAGGACCAAGGACGAGACGGTTCCGACGCACCGCCCGAACCGGACGCGGGGTTCAAAAAACGCGAAGCGAAACAGCCGTTCCTCGAATGGCTCGCGCACGCAACGGCAGCCTCGCCGACCGCTTACCCCGGCGCATTAACTCCGCGGCGAAATAGGTGACGTTTCTGGCAGGGGCAGCTGGCGACGCTTCGCCTCCGCCAAAACGGCCACGCCGAAAAAGGTACGCCACGAAGTTCAATTTCGAATCCTTTTTCCCTTTTCCTTCTTTCTCTATCTCTTGCAACAGGGACCGAGAAGGGGGATAACCCCAAAGGGATCCTTCCCCGTGAAGGAACTAGGCTCCGAGCCTCCCTACTGATCAGGGGTTCGAAGGCTGGCCCCCCGAAGGGTTCGACAGCCGCCTCAGATCGCGTGGGCCCGACACCCACTACTGGTCAGGGGTTCGAAGGTCGGCCCCCGAAAGGTTCCACGACCGCCTCAGGCTACTCGGGCTCCGTGCCCCCTACTGATCAGGGGTTCGAAGGCTGGCCTGTCGAAGGGTTCACAGTCGCCTCAGACACCGAGCGAGGGATGACCAGGGGTACGTTCGATACATAACCAAGGCTCGGGCTGCGCTCCCGAGGTACCCTAGGACATTTCCGAGACCAGCGGGAACGACTCTGTAACGGAATCCCATCGGAGGGAGGCAACGAGCCCTCGGACCCCGTCGCTAGGGGACCGGGTCCGGCAGATCACCCGCAGGTACTTTTGGGCGTGCCTCCGGGCCCCTAGCCGACCCCTAACGAACGGGGCACGGACGTCCACTCGGATTACCCGATCGCAGCTCAACGGAGACACCATGTTCGGTGCCCATCGAGGGTAACATGGCGCACTCCCCCCTCCTCCTTGCGGAAAGGCGACGTAGGGGCGTATATAAAAAGTCGAGTCTGTCCCTGATCGTCCTCTCGCTCCGTGCGAAGGCTCGGGGGCTGCTCTCGCAAACCCGGCTCCGGCCGAACCGTTGACAGCGTCAACATACCAGCCCGAGAACTTGGGCCCCAACAGTGCACCTGGGTTACGCCCTGCTCGCATGAGGGAACCGCCAGACCAGCCGAAGCATTGTGCAAGGCATTAAGACCTCGAAGGAGTGAAACCACTCCTCCGAGGCCTCGGGGGCTACACCCGGCGGGTGCGCTCGCGCGCACCCACCGGAACAAAGTACCTCCGAGAAAGGCTGGTCCCCTTGCAAAAAAGTGCGATGCAAGCCTCCAAGCGAGTGTTAACACTCTCTTCGAGGCTCGGGGGCTACTGTCGGGGACCATAATTAGGGGTACCCTCAAGACGCCTAATTCTCAGCTGGTAACCCCCATCAGCATAAAGCTGCAAAGGCCTGATGGGTTTGATTAAGTCAGGGATCAGTCCATACGAGTGACTTGACCACGCCACGCCCGAGCCTAGCCTCGGGCGAGGGCAGCCGACCTTAAGATGACTCCGTCTCGCCTGAGGTCTCCTCTTTCACGGCAGACGCATCTCCGGCTCGCCCTAGGCCCCGCCTCCGATAAGGAGAAACCCTGACTAAATCACCGCACCAACCGACCGAGTCATCGGGGCGTTTAACGCAAAAGGTAAGACCGACGGGCGACCAGACTTCGCCAGTGGTGCCATAGGAGACTCCGCCCGACCCAGGGCTCGGACTCGGGCTAAGGCCCCGGAAGACGGCGAACTCCGCTCCGCCCGACCCAGGGCTCGGACTCGGGCTAAGGTCCCGGAAGACGGCGAACTCCGCTCCGCCCGACCCAGGGCTCGGACTCGGGCTAAGGTCCCGGAAGACGGCGAACTCCGCTCCGCCCGACCCAGGGCTCGGACTCGGGCTAAGGCCCCGGAAGACGGCGAACTCCGCTCCGCCCGACCCAGGGCTCGGACTCAGGCTAAGGCCTCGGAAGACGGCGAACTCCGCTCCGCCCGACCCAGGGCTCGGACTCGGGCTAAGGCCCCGGAAGACGGCGACCTCCGCCTCGCCCGACCAGGGGCTCGGACTCCGCCTCGGCCTCTGCCGAATAATCTCCGCCTCGCCCGACCCAGGGCTCGGACTCTGTCTCTGTCTTGCAGGACGGACTCGGCCTCGGCCTCGGAGGAGCCTCCACGACGCCCGACCTAGGACACGAGACCGCCACGTCAACAGGAAGCGTCATCATCACCCTGCCCTGAGCCGACTTGGGTCGCAGAGAACAAGACCGGCGTCCCATCTGGCCAGCTATGCCAGATAGGCCATGATGGCGCCCCGCTAGATCATGACGACGGCGGCTCCCAGCTCCCTTACGAAAGCAGGAGAACGTCAGCAAGGACCCAGCCACCTCGACAGCTGTCCTCCCGTCCGGCTCCGTTACTCCTCCAACAGCCACGACGCCACACCAACAGGGTGCCACGATCTCTCCGGCTGCCACCTGGGCATGTACATAGGGCGCTAGCTCTCCCTCGCTAGACACGTAGCGCCTTGCTACACCCCCATCTTGTACACCTGGACCCTCTCCTTACGACTATAAAAGGAAGGGCCAGGGCCTTCTTAGAGAAGGTTGGCCTCGCGGGGACGAAGGGCAGGGGCAGGCGCTCTCTCGGGGCCGCTCTCTCCCCTCACCTCGTGCGGACGCTTGTAACC
Source organism: Zea luxurians (assembly GCA_029449295.1). NCBI lineage: Eukaryota > Viridiplantae > Streptophyta > Magnoliopsida > Poales > Poaceae > Zea > Zea luxurians. The sequence continues at coordinate 153,813,910 of JAOPSE010000006.1, read as the reverse complement.
CCCTACTGCAAGCGCACCCGACCTGGGCGCGGGACGAACACGAAGGCCGTGGGAATTTCTCCGACTCCCTCACGACCCGGCTCCGGCCACCGACCTCTCTCTCTCTCCGATCCCCCCTTCGCGCTCGCTCCACGCGCTCGACCCATCTGGGCTGGGGCACGCGGCACTTTCACTCGTCGGCTCGGGGACCCCCCGGTCTTGGAACGCCGACATTATTATTGTACATAATTCGTTCAGAACTTTTTTTTAGATTAGACTAATCCATAAGCAGTCAGGGACCAAACCCAGGGCCTGATCTTATTCTCCGTGCTGGCAACTACCGAATCCTCTGCAGCGTGCCATTATTATTGAAGTAGATGTGCCATTATTATTAGAAAAGGATGGTCGAACCTCAGGGAGGAAGTGAAGACCAACCTCGCTTCGCTGATTGTAACTTTGATTGAAGCCTACGGGCCCATCTGTAACAAAGAATTTTTTTGGGACTACTTTAGGAGCCCCATTTTTTCAATGGATTTCTATTTTCCTAAGAGAAAATGAAATAATTTTCCATAAAAAATGAAAATCTCTTGGAATAATGAAGTTCCCAAACTAGCCCTTAAGGATTCATTCCTACAGAAATTTCGAAACACAGGATTTAATCTCATCAATTTTCTTTAAAAATTCCTATGGATTGCTTTCCTCCGTACAAGTTGAGAAAAATAAGAAAAGGATTGCAATTCACAGCCAACTCTAATTCGAGTACGGAAGAAGCCACATGCAGCTGCAGAGATCCTGAAGCTCAACTGCGATGCTTCGCAATATGCGTTCATTACAACAAAACACTCTAAACATATGCAAGCCATCAGTTTTCACCGTTTCACCATCCTAATGTGGTCTTTTATTGACCCGAGTGTACTGGACTAAGGTGCATCAACGTGCGGCAGAACCGCTGAACTACATTCACTGCCTCAACTGAAGCTAGGGCAGATAGGTCCCTTGGACAAACCAAGGCGAACCTCCATTCCGTGGTGCATGTCAGGTTGACGGAAACCTTCAGAACCTTGAGGCACTGCAAGCCGGCAGAAAAAAAGAAAATCAGAACAAGTCAAAAACGATTGTGCCAATAAGGAAAAAAAAGTCCAATGCTATCACAAAGCATATACATAGATAAAATGTTAGGCGGTAACTCAGTTAAGCACCAATGACCACTGACAACTGACACATTTTATCACTCATCAGAGATGTTGATCAAAATAAAGTTATTGTAGCTATGAGAGACAACTCAGGTCAGACTGTCACAAAAACATATAACTTTTCTAGTACAAATAATAAATCAAATAAAACAATAGCCAACAATCATGTAAACCGAGTACTCTTGAAAACTGATGACCTCCCCAACTTAAATTACTCATAACCTCTCCAAGACTCAAAAGTTCATCCAACAACTAAATAATTGGTTTGGCAAACTTACTACTTCTGATTTAGGGGAGCCCCTATTTTTTCAATTAGGAAAAAGTTCAAACCACTATTATTTTGGGCCGGAGGGAGTATTTGTAAAACATAACTTATGGTGTTAGTTGCCCCCTCATAAAATTTGAAACTAAAAATCAAGTTGAATGTGGAGAAACAAAAAAGACAAAACTTCTAGAGGATAAATTGAGGGGAGTATAATGATCCAAACAATAGTTTAGAGGCTGATCTAAAATAGGACATACTTGAGGGTACTATTTTTGGAATTTTTCCATTAAATTAAGCTAGATAATTTTTTTTTACTTCAAAGGGTTTCCCCGAGTACAATAGAATTACTGCTAACTACAGAAGGTTAAGACGATTAAAAACAGCAGCACTCTTTGCCTAAGAATATTAAGATGGTCATAAATCATTGCAAAAATGCTTATGCATGCGATAAGAGAAGGAAAATGACTTAGCAAAAACAAATGACAGAATGTCTTACTGTTAAGATAATCTTCAAAACCAAAATCATCTAGGGAACCTGTCAGTGCCTCATATCCAAGCAGAGATGATGGCAAAGCACCAGGGGGCCTTTGGAACCTAGCATCATAAAATATCCATCAGCAACACATCAAGAGAGCTAAACTGCTGATCACCAAAAAACAATCTAAACTAATGTACTATGTTGTTGTTGAAGGGTGAAGATGAACAAAATAGAAGGCAGACTCCTATTTCCTTAGTTGCTCCCTCTTTTGTCTATTCACAATTGATGTGACAACTATTTCCTTAGTTGCATCTCTCCTATAAACAAAATAGAAGGCGAACTCCTATTTCCTTAGTTGCCTCCCTCCTATTTCCTTAGTACTAATGTACTAAGTTGTCGAAGGAGGACCAGATGGAAATGAACGATTGCAACATAGGATTGCACATTGCATATGCTGTCGTAGAGATGTGTGTGTTTTATCTGCAAGGAAGTGGCACTTATGATACTAAGACCTGGTAGAAAATCTCACATAAAAATAACTTCGATAACAATAGAATCGCACAGATTTTTTACAGATTCAACTGACTGTATGTGCAATCAAGCATGCAGGAAACCGTAAGCTGTGAAGTACAAGTACTCCCTCCGTCCCAAATTATGAGTTATTCCAGTTTTTTCAGAGAGACAAATCATCTAAAGTTTGACCAAATTTATATAAAAACATTTATGACACAAATAAGTATCATTAGATTCTTCGTTAATTAATAATTATATATTCATATTTCATAGTGTATCTATTTGATGTCAAAATAATTTGTAACTCTCTCTAGAGTTTTGGTCAAACTTGAGATGCTTTGACTCTCCAAAAAAATTGAAATGCCAAAATATTGCAAAATAAACTGTTACCATGATGAAGTTTCAAGTTCCAAAACTGGCACGCATGGTAGCAAAGATACTACAGTAGTCAAATATCAAAAGCGTGCCAAATAAGACACTTAAATACACAGGGAATAAAATCTAGGCACAGTCAATGTTGTGGTAGCAACAAATACACAGCTACATTAAGGCCATTTCAGATTGCAGGTATGAAAATGGCTAACAACTTTACCGCCAGATGCTGAAACTGTGTAAAGAATCTTATCGGTAAAAATGGCGATTCTGCAGAGACACAACTGATTCATCATCCTTACAGCACGACAAAAACGATATAAACATTTGACAAAATTTCATGATTCAGAGGCTTATCCATATGTATAGCATAGGTATACTAACATCAACCACTAGCTACTCCTGGCTCGAAATTCGAACGAATTGATGGAAGTAAATTTTATTTTTCCTGTAAGAACCGCAAAAGGGGGAAGTTTAGTACCTTGAGAGGATTTGGGCATCGAGATCCTTGCGGATGTTCAAGGCGGATCCGTAGATGGCCTCTGTCCCAAACTTCTTCTTGTCCGCCCAGAACTTGGCCTCCTGTGCGGGGCGCGCGCGAGTGCCCCCAAATCATTACATGGGTCTCAGGCTCAGCGTTAGGGTTTCAAGGGCACGGACAAGGAAAAAGGAGTAGAGCGACGAATCCTTACCGATTGGATGCTGGACTGGAGCGGGTGCGGCGGCGCGAGGTCGGCCTTGACGCCGGCATTGAGGCCGAAGCGGAGGGTGTCGTGGGTCTCGCTGATCTCCCTCTTCATGCTGCCGCTCGCCATCGTCGATGCTCTGCGCCTCTCCTCTCTCCGCGCTCAACAACAAGTACCTGGCTTCGCTTCTTTCTTTACCAGGAAGTAAGGAAACGCAGGGTCTGGCTCTTTGGGCTTATTGAATAGGTCTCTGCCCTCTATTAAGTCGTTTTGTCGGGCCGGCCCAACTGCGATTTGCCAATCCAGATCGGAATATCGAAATTGCATCCAGAACATCTCGGACCGGTAAGCATGTATTATGCCAGCGAAAAGCTATTAAAAAAATAGTCAACTATTAGGATATCCTGATACGATGCACTGCAATCATATACAATCATAATTCCATATCAGATGTTAATCTGATAAGAACAAATATTAGACTTTATTCTTAGCTAAAAGGTTGGAAAAGTTATCAGTTAAAAAGAAGTTTGACTTTTTTATAATTTGCACGGTGGTTCGTCCTCCGAATGTGATACTATGTGGCGTGTGACTTGCTGTCGTGTTAGGCTTAGGTATTTTTTATATCCATCTATGATGTAACAAGATACTAATAGGGATTTATGTGGTGACGCAAGATAATCATCGAATTGGTACTTTAGTAGGGAAAACATTTGTCAATAGATTGTGTATCCAATGTCTAGAATTTCCTTCAAATGACAATGTATTATGAGAGATATTAATGGTTAAGATCTATTTTTTTGACTCTCTGCCAAAATGGACTTACCATTATAGAACGGGAGTATAAAAAACACATGTATGTATTAACCTAATAAGAAGATATAGATCAAACATGACCGTAACGAACATAGATTAAACAAAAATGTTAATTTTAAACAACTCCCGATTGCTAACACATTCAATAGTATATTATACCATGCAATATGATTTCCTCGTATCACAGAGACAAAGACATCCTATAATAATCTCTATTGGTTACATTGCAACACCGTGCAATAAAACTATGATAGACTATTTCGTGAGGATGCAAGGTTGCAATAATGCTATCGATTCGATACATCTCTCGTTACATGTCATGTCAGATATCGAGGATAAGTTCTGCGGCCACAAAACTCAAAATCATGAAGGCCTTGTTTAGATGTTGTCGGATTCACCTTAATCTACATATGTCGGATGAATTGGGGTAGAATTTAGTTCAAGCTTCACTGTCTTCAATCCACTCCAACAGATATGAATTGATGTGAATCTGACTACATTCGAAGAAGGCCAAAACTGGAGATCTATATCCCGACTATTCTGAAATCACTCTATTTCTTCAGTAGGCAATCCTTGAACCCCTTATCCAGCTCTTCTTTATTGAGGTTCCTGCCGATGAAGACAATCTTGTTGATGCGCGGCTCATTTGGCTCCCACATTCTCTCAGGAGATCCCTGGAAAATGTCATGGACTCCCTGGCCATGCAAAAACAAGCAAGCAAGTCAGGTTCATACGGCTTATCAATGCCAGTCTGAGAATTTTTGGTGTAATGTTAAAATGTCTATCCAAGTCAAACAGTAATACGTGAGAGAAAATGATTTAGGTTAGTAGAAAATTTGAAGAATATTCAAGCACACGAAGATATACTCATAACTCATATACACTCATATACAAGGGATGGTGCTTATGACAGTTGCAAAGTTACAAACACTAGCAAGATTGAATGGAGTAACGATGCAGGGTCATGAAAGGATGAAAAAATGTTTTCTTTCCACAATAAAAATCTACCTTTCTACAAACAATCATACATCTAAATCTGATACATTATGCATAATGCCTCTTCACATTACTGAATACATGTAAAATAATTTTGGTGAGTAAGATGCCACAACTGTACGCATATGATTGTTGGCATTAGTCAACACAAACCTGAAAGACAAATCGCTGCGGCATTCCACTGACAGAAAGCAGACCTTTCATCCTGTATATATCCTCGCTGTGTTCCAGCAGTAGGTTCCCCAACCACATGTCAGCCTGCATGAGTGTATTTCAAATTGCCGTCAATATAACTAACTCCATATCCCAACACTACAAAAGAATTGTGGTATGTCTCGGTATTCATTTTATGAATTGATAAATATAGGCATATAGCAAGAGATGAGGAGACTGGCCTTTTCAAGATCCATCTCCCCTTCGCAAACAATGCTCACAGAAGAAACACCAGGATCATGAGTGTGGTCATGTGCATGATGATCTACAAGAAAAAGAGGGCAGCACAGAGTTTACTTACTTCATACTTGGGATTTATAAATAAGTGATAAGAGAGAATTTACATATACAAAATTAAAGACAAGACAAGCATTTCAATTGGGGCATAGATGCACACTTCATAAGGATAATCTGTATCAAAACGTTCTCTTATATTGTTGCTTAAGTCAATGATGGTTTTGCACATCATTTCCTAATTGGTGGTACAAGTGAGTGCTACTGATCATAGAGAATCAGGAGTTTGATACTACCACGTCAGTCAGCTCATGCCATAATAATGTTCCAACATCAAGGCTTACCATGATCATGATCATGATGGTGATGATGGTCATGGTCGTGTTCATTCTCATGCTCATGCTCATGGTGTTCATGATCATGCTCTGCGTGATCTTCATGTGACTTTTCAGCAACAGCACTCTCAATCCTGTAACCAGAATGAATTTCCTTTATCCCCACAGTCCTAAATTGGTAACTGCAAGAACTACCAGAATACAAACTTCCAATAATTTTTAAAAATAAACTCCTTAACAAGATTGTACTGATTCTATGGCTAAACACACGTTAGTTTTAAATAGTTTTGCTCTCCCAATGCTAGCATCTGAATATTGAATACGGCTGCAACTAGGTTCAACTTTAAGCACCGTGTGCCATCTCAATATGCTTCAACAACTAAGATTATTTCAGTATGGTGATATGGTCTGTTTCTATATTAATTCACTTTCCCATCACGCGCCGTTTGGATCATTGGAAATGAATTCCATTCTAATAATAACAATTTTGGCATATATCAATCAGGCTAATTCGGTTTTATGCAAAATATATTTGTATACTATTATTAGCAAGATGTCGGAAATATTTATGTGCTACATTTTTACTATAGAGGAGTGAGACGAAGAGTGTTATGTAAGTTACAAAGTAGAAACAAATTCTACTAATGCATAAAATCATTTCTCATCCTCCACCCTATGAATTTGAGATTGACTTATATCTGATCTTTGGAAAATGGTGGGATGTCAAATTCCAAACTAAATAAGTTACTTTATTGAGTGAATTCCAATTCCTCTAAAATGAAGGGATCCAAACGCCCCGTCAAAGTAAATGACTGGGACTAGACTGGAAGGGCACACGTTCCAAAATGTTTATTTAGCAAGGATACAATATGTCAACACAAATAACACAAAAAAAAAATAAGACCAAAGAAAGGAACCTCTCCAGATCAAATCCTCCAATTCCAAGAACATAGTCCAAATCAACTTTACCATACTCAGCTCGCTTCAAATTAGCCATGTGGTTGATACCCTGTACTAAGCAAATGAGGATATTAGAAACTTATGGTAATGCAATAGCAGAATGAATACACAACACTAACCCTTATACGCTCAACCAAGGACAACACTTCAGGTTCTTTGACAAGATCAATCTGCAGTGAAGTAGCAGGGGTTAGATCTATATGTGTTACCAACAAGGAGCCAAATTACATAAAACAGTGTACTTAAGTCAGCAAACATTGATTAAAGGAGGATCACCTTGTTAACTATAATTCTGTCAGCATAGGCAATTTGCTGAACTGCTTCATTGACTATACCCTTGGGCTTTACTTCATCCAAATGCTGTCTAGCATGCTTTGCGTCAACTAAAGTAACAACACCGTCCAGCTTGACATCATTAAAAACTACATCCTCTGCATAGAATGTTTGTATAATGGGTGCTGGATTCGCTAGACCTGAAAAAATTGGATGAAGAGAAAAGGAGAGCAGTTAACATGATTTATGTGATCCATGGATAACCAAGATAATCAAACTTTTCATGATTCACATTACTTAGTTTTTCTGTTCAAATTTATAATTATAAAAAAATTAATGTGAGATCTGCCATTTGAACAGTAACCTAACAAGCTCTTTACCTGTGGTTTCAATAACAATATGATCAAACCTCCCCTTCTTCTTGTTCACCAATTCACCAATCATACGGACTAAATCACCACGCACAGTGCAGCAAAGGCAGCCGTTATTTAGCATCATTATGTCCTCAGCTCCAGCGGTTTGTGCAGCGACTAGTGAGCCATCAATGTCTACTTCTCCAAACTGCAATGTGAACAATGACAGCAAAAAGTAGACAAGTTCAGCTTCGGCTTGCATATTAGTTGGGCACTCCTAAGTGATGGATTGATCATGAACTGAGTAAATTAAGATGATTTTCTGCATTTCTCAAACTAAGCATGCATCCGTAAATGAAGAAATAACTGCTGGACAGACACTCGCAAAACTAATAGAATTGATTTACTAAATGATGAAGGTTGTTTGGCTGAAAAAAAATCATTAATATGATAATACCTCATTTTCAATAACAGCAATCCGCTTTCCATGGTGGGCAGTCAAGATGTGATTCAGTAAAGTTGTCTGCGAAGAAAAAAGAAACACTGAATATACCTCAGGCTTTTCTGGAACGTATAACTGCATAAAAGTTGGACAAGCCGGATGGTTGTTCTACACTCTTTCCTTTGTCTGCAACATGTTGACCTGATCTGCGTGTTGCCTACGGGTGCAGTGAGTGCTGCATATTATGGTCTTACTAATAATTTCTTGAGACACTAGTGTTCATGGCTGAAAACTGCATAGAACTGCACAGTCTTGACGGACAATGCTATATTCCTATCTGCAATTCATATTTCTCTCGCATCTTTGTATAACTAAACCGTGTTATCATTCAGGACGATAAACAGCATTCTTTCTTTCACATAGAGTGGTGCTGGATGCTAACATAGCTAATCGTTTCCAGTGTAAGTCTGGCAACACATGGACTTCCCAAACCGCGTACCCTAACCAACGGTAGCACTGAGGTTAGGGCAGGCGGACCGCGGACCTTGCCAGAGCCGAGGAAGCCGGTGATGATGGTGGCGGGGATGCGATTGTCGGGCGGGATCAGCGTCTCCACCCCCGAGCACTCCTCCGCCTCCGCCGCGGCCGCCGCGAAGCGCCGTCGCGCCCGCCACGACGGCGCCGGCGCGTGGGAGCAGGAGCGCTTGGCGGCGCGCAGGCGCAGGCGGAGGAAGGACGCGACCACGCGCGCGGGCGACCCGAGGGACGCCGCCGCGGAGATGGCCGGGGAGGCGGAGTAGAGCGCCGCCATGGCGCGCGTGCGGCTGCGCGAGGAGGGTCGAGGGTGAGTGAGAGCCCGAGACCGAGAAGGGGGGGGGGGAGGAGGCGAGCGGATATTTGCGGCAAAGACCGAGACCAGTGGAGGAAGAAACGCCTGCTCACTGCTCAGCTTCGGGCGGAGAGCGTGCTGAAGTTCGTTATCTCGCGAGTAGTAGGGCTCTGTTGAGCTGGGAAAGTTCGTCTTCTCTTTTCCGTTCGTTTCAATCCGTCCTGGGCTTCTTAAATAGGCCGCGATCACTAGGCCCGCCTGAAGCAGAACTATGCTGAGGTGAGTGAGGCCCGCTAAACTCAAGATTAGCAAGCACGGAACGGAACATTCGAGCGGCTGTGTGTTGGCCCGGCTGATGGCTGTTGGTTGCATATACTTGCATTTGCTTCATCATCAACTATACGGCAGCAAGCAACTCGGCATATTGGTAGTATCATTATTGTACATAATCAGAAAACTGGCACGGTGTCAGGCTGCCAGTAATGGCAAGTCGTTGATTTTTAGGCTGGCACCTCAGGCTCGGAGGATAATTTTTACGTCGCCGTCGCGGCGTCGCCTGCGGGTTACCGTCTCTGCCACCTGGTGACCTCAATAAATTTACACGTCCTCGGGGCGGATATTATTGTAATGTAATCCGAGCGACAGCGACCGGGATGTTTCCTTGCCCGTCGCTGCTTACGCTGTGAATGTCGTAGTTGTTTTCACCATGTAGGTACGCGGACGACATCAATGTGAGAGAGACGCACGCAGAGTAGAGATTTCTTTCGCTCTGTACATATCAAAGTAAATCAGATGTCGTCATCGTCGTCGTCTTATCTCTGCAGCTAGCAAAAGTGAATGATGACGCCAACGACGTACGAATCTAGCTACCAGCAGCTGGTATTTAACCTCAAGTTTACTGTTGCCCTCGCGCTTGCGTCTCGGCCAGCTCCACGACGACGATTCCGCTGGCCGCTCTGATCCATGGCGGCCCTATATAAATGCGTTCTCTCCCTTCTCATGTACGCCTTCTCAAGTTTCCAGCGAAGGAACTGGACTACTGGAGTTGAAACGACGCTGCGCTGCACACGGGACGGCACGGAACGTACTGGACACGTGGACGGGACTCGACGCGCGCAGTTCAGTTCAGACGAGTAGAGACGACGCTGCACCACCTGCACGGCGCGGAAACTTTATGCCGCGCGCCACGTACTGGCCTGAGCTGCCTGGGAGGCGCGAAAAGGATCTGTTGCCGTACCGTGCCGGCGTATATCGGTGGTGCTGGCATTGGCGAGGATCGGATCAACACAAGTCATCATCAGTCCATTCGGCAGATCGAGAGCAACGGTGCATACACAAACACACAACGGGGGTCTAGGATTAGGCACAGGGTTTTTAAGCTAGCTAAAACGTGCAGGATCAATTGCGAGGATGCAGATGCAGGATCATCAGCTAACGATGAATTGCAGACAGAGACGTGCACGTGTAACCACTACCATGTCGTGCGCACAGCCAGCCAGGAGCTAGCTAGCGCTCATGCGACGCCTGTGTGTTGTCTGGTGCGCTGCCTGGCCTGCGTATCGCCGGACGAAATTGAGAGCGCCACGCCCACGCTTCCTTCACACGGACTCCATCCATTCCGCGCACTGCCAGTGGGAGTGGTGGCCGGCCGTCTCCTCTGATCCTCTCCCGCTCGTTCGTTCGCGCGTCACGTCGGATTCGGAACAGAGATGCCTGCCCCATGCTAACGTTGTTGTCGGTTGCTTTCGGCGCAATCCTCTCGCTCTCATCGCCTTCCCCGTTTCTGTGTGCTCCCTCCCTGTGTGTAGGAGTACAACCGGTGGGCTCTGCACACTGGAATGCGGAGAGAGGCTGGCTGGGCTGGGCTGGGCATAGTGAAGTCTGAAGTGTCAGATTCCGGAGAGAGTAGCTCGGTGGGGAGCGCACACAGCACGACATGGATGAAAATCCTAGAATCTGTCAGCACGGGGCCCCACCTAGTAGTGGCCGTTACCCTACCTCGATCGAACACGGGACCAGGCCAACGCTATCTTTCCGGTGTGCTGCTTGCGCGGGTCCCACCGCCCATTCGCCTCATCCCGCCCACCGCTTTCGGAGCTCTTAAGTCTTAGCTAACCACAGTTAGCTCAACCTAACCCAAACCCAGACCCCAGGCCCAGACCACTCGCTGGTGTTACCAAACTGCCCCCAACCAAGCCCTTATAAACGTCCTCTGCCCCGCGCCACGCCCTCTCCAGTCTGCAGAACCGAAACCACCCACGCGCGCTCGCTCTCCCCGCGCCCAATTCGGACATCCACCCCCCACCGAATCCGCTCGCCTGCGCCTGCCAGCCTACCTGCGATCGATCTCTCATGGCGACCACCAGCGCCAGGAGGCCGAGCGGCCCGGTGCTCTCGGCCGCGCACTACCGCCCCGCCTCGCCGACGCGCGTCTCGCTCGCCGGGCAGCCCGTCAGCGTCAGCGTGTCCTCGTCGTCGCGGGGCCGGCGGACCTGCATGTGCTCGCCGACCAACCACCCGGGCTCGTTCCGCTGCAGCCTGCACAAGGAGCGCGTCAAGCCGGCGGCGGGGCCCCACGGCCACGGCCACGGCCACGGGCACGGCAAGCCGAGCTCGCCGCCGTCGCCCCCGACCGCCAGCCGCCTGTGCGCGGGCGCGGGCAGGCGGATGGGCAGCGCGCTGGTGCGGATCGGCGCCGTGGAGGGCGGCCTGTGCGCGCGCCGCGCGCTCGCGGCCACCGCCCGCCCCTCCCCCGCCGCGCAGCACCGACGCCGCGCCGGCGCCGCGCGGCCCCGCCCCAGCCGCCTCTCCGCCGTCTCCTTCGCCGGCGACCGCGCCGGTGACAACGGCCGCCCGCGGCAATAGAACTAGCACTGGTGACAGTATAGCACTAGCAGTAGTATAAAAAAAAGTATATAGGACAAGGAAAGAGATCCCTCTTGGCTGTAACGCGGAGACTGGAGCGAGCTCTGGCAGTGGATCAGGACTAGTTTTGGGAGCCTGATCCATGGACCGATCCTCATCCAGGCAGGGTAACAAGAATGGAAAACAAAAAAACTTTCTTGTGTACATTAGGTTTGGATGTCTTGGGGATGGATAAACATGACTGAGGATTGGAGACCAACTGGACTTTGCCCCAACTGTGGAGGCCGCCCATGATTCTGTTCGGATCAACCCCCGTGCTCACTCTCACTCTCTTTCTCTTGGCTGGGTCTTCGTCTGGATAAGGATAAAGCTTGGGCGTGTCGCGCAGTGCGGATGACGCCGGCCGCCGCGTCCGCCGTCATGCCGCTCTTGCCGTTCCGTGGGCTCCTAGGCTTGCCACGGGAAACGGTGGGCGGCGCGAAAGCCCCAGCTAGCCTAGCGTCGCTCACCTGCCCTCTCTCTCTCTCTCTCTCGTTCTTGTTCTTGATGCTGGTTAGTTGGTTAGAATCTGTTTGGAACTTTGGTGCAGTCCACTCGACCAGGGGCCGGTGCGTTGGTGGGGGCGTGGGGCCGTCCGCGTTGTCGGTACGTCTGCGTCGTCGCTCCATCCAGGGTCCAGGTGCGCGAATTCAACCCCCGACCCGTCGGAACAGAGTTCTCAGCCCGGCAAAACAACCTGCCTCACTGCCTGGACCTGGTCGCAGAGCAGACCTGCCGCCAGCCAATTCATGACACGGAGCAGGACATAACGGAACGGAACGGTTGCTTTGCCGGGCTTGGAGGGCAGGCCGCGGGTCATCTGACTTGGGAGCAGAGCAGAGAGTCCGGTCCGTCCAGGGCACGGACACCGCGGCCCGCAGGCAGCCATCACGTATTCACGTCGCATCGCATCGCATCGCATCGCATCGCACCTGCAGCTTCCAAGATGTCGGGGACGAACGAGCGCGACCGACCCGGTCCAACCGGGAAATGATCGCCTACAAGCGCCCCCGTCCCGTCACAACGGCCTGCGCCTGAGGCAACCCGGTCGGCGCCGCCTGCCGCGGGCGGACACGTGCGACACCGCCGCCGAACGCGCGTGGCGCCGGCCGGGCGGCCGACCTGCTGCGGTGTGGCCGTGCCGACGTGCCGTGCGACGGTCATTTTGTTTGGCGAGACAGAGAAGCCATGCCGTGACGATGGTAGCTCCTGTACACATCAGGTTCGTTCCAAGAGTTGGGTAGGCTTTCGTCTTCCAGCTCATCAGCGCTAGGTTCTGGGGTGAGCGAATGAAGGAAGGAAGGCATTACAATTACATTACATCAGGCCATGATTGCACGGAGGCCAAAGTTCGGTCTCTGACCATCGACAAGGCGTAAGTATATGTGAATGTCTTATGGCTCAAATATCTAACACATAAATTTAGAACAAACAATCAGAGCTTATTTAGATATCCATATATCTTCCTTAATTCATGCATATTAAAGTGTCAAGCATTTTAAAGCATAGATTAGGGGAATACATGAGCATCTAAACAAAACATTTAGCATCTATTTGGATCTTGTAAACTTAAAAACCGGCATGTAGAAAGTGATTTCTATTTCATTATTATTTTATTTTTCCATTTCCAACCAATGCAAAAAAAACAGGGTCTTAGAGAAAAAAAAACACTACTCGCATAATATTTTCCACTTCCACTACACTATCAGCAACCGAACAAATGCTATATGAACTCATGTACGCGTACTTTTGTGTGTGTTTACTTTCATACCCTGTATAATTATATTCACTCCGTCCTAAAGTAGTTGATTATTTTCATATGTGTATATTCATCCCGTCATAAAACAGTTGACGTGCTATATATGATTCTAATTTTGTGCCAAAATATATAGTTGACATTCTCACTCTTCAAGAGAATACACTCCTCTCTTTCTGATACATCCTTTTCCCAATACCTCTCTATCTCTACTTTTGAACGTCATTTTTTTATCTTTTGCCTTCTACGTAGGTCTCTATGATAAGGTCTAGAAAATCAATTATTATAAGACCGGAGGAGTATGATCAAGTCTATGCAGCGTGGCATTTCTTTTTCTCAAATGCAAAATGGAACAGAAGCTCTTCTGAAGGACTTTGACTGGGCGACCCAGTCTCACCCTTGCTCTTCAATTTAGTTGGAGATGTTTCTTTATATAGCTGAATGCCCGTGCGTTGCAACGGGAATATATAATACCAGTATACTACGATAACTTATATACAAAATGTGTGTTATATTGTTATGAGAAAATGTTTCATAATCAATTTGTGATCCTAGCCATACATAAATTTTGTTATTTTAATCTAATTATTTCACCACTACATTGCAACCATCAGTATCATGCAGACTTCGATATATGTCATGATTTGTATGGTCTCATCATTAGAGAGCACGTTCCACACATGCCGGAAAAATTCCCTCGTACATCATTAGTCATCAGACACGCACCACCATATGCTCTTGCTTAAACAAAAAGGTAAGTGTGTATGTGTTTGCGAAGAGAATTAAAGGCAGGCCGACACAAAAGCTACCCTGACGGTGACGAGGATGACGAACTGGTCACTGTTGTCGATCCTCCTCTGTGTCACCTCCGGCGCCAAGATGATGCCACAATCCTCGATATAGTAGTCATCGAACGCACGCGACATGACAAGTACCGATGACTCTTGGTTGGGCTGCCAAACGAAGTGCACCCCGGGCTCATCAGCGAGGTAGTACCCTTGGCCGTTGCACCACCGGATGCGCTATTCCACTACATACATCATGTTCGAGGACATTCACACAACGTCAGCAACGTCCATCATCCCAGCGCACAAGAATTCATGTCCGGTCAATAGCGACTTATGTGGCAGGTTGGGCTTCAGGTGGACGATGAGCTGGATGGCGTGATGGCGTCGTCGTCGGATGCGGTGTCCAGAACAACACGAGAGTCGTCGACGTTAGCGACAACCATGAGGCCCCCCTGCTTAACGATGGACAACGCGGTGCAGCTGCTCTGGACCGCGTCCAAGCGGCGGCTTCGCGGGAGCTTGTCGTACACAGCAGCGCATGCGACCACGTTAGACTGCTTTTAGAGGTCGAACTGACAGTCGCCAAGCTTCTTCTCGTCATCGATAAGCGACGACAACGTGAGTGCCTCCTGCTCATGGAGTTTGTTCGGGGTTTGAAGTAGGAAACATGGATTCATGCTTGGCGTTGGTTTATGAAAATGACTCACAAGTCTGATCCATGGAAAAAAAAATATTACGAAGAAAAAATGTCACACATGCAAAAAAGGGAATTTAAGTATAATGCATTATTCAAACAAAAGAAATAGCATGCAAAGCTCTTCTTTAAATAATATTACCTCCATCCAAAAATATAATTCAAAAATCTCGGTGATACTTATCTACTACTACGCATTGTGAAATGGTAGCAAGTGAGCTTAGAGAGAGATGTAGTTAGATGTGTTTCCTGTCATAGATGTAGACATAAACACATATAGGTGGGTGCCCCGTGTGTTGCAACAGAAACATTTAATATCATGATAACTTATGAACAAATGTGTGTTATACTGTTATGTGAAAATGTTTCGTGATTAATTTGTGATCCTAGCCATACATAAATTTTGTTATTTCAATCTAACTATTTTATCACTACATTGCAACCAACAGTACCGTGCAGACTTCTATACATGATAGCTGAATGCCCGTGCGTTGCAACGGGAATATATAATACCAGTATACTACGATAACTTATATACAAAATATGTGTTATACCGTTATGAGAAAATGTTTCATAATCAATTTGTGATTCTGGCCATACATAAATTTTGTTATTTATAATCTATTTGTTTCACCATTACATTGCAACCATCAGTATCATACAGACTTCGATATATGTCACGATTTGCATGGTCTCATTATTAGAGAGCACGTTTGACACATACCGGAAGAAATTCCCTCGTACATCGTTAGTCATCGGACACGTACCACCATACGCTTTTGCTTAAACAAAAAGGTAAGTGTGTGTTTGCAAGACTAATGGTCAAACATCGTATAACCATAAAGTTAGAATACTATATTAATATATTAAATAAATTAATCCAATAGACATAGATTAACCCAATTAACATAGGATAAATAAATATCTAATTATAAAAGTATGAAACATGATATAATCAATGTTGTTACTGCGTAGTAAATATTCATACGAGACTAACACAACTGGAACAGTTCAATTTGGAATTAAAATGGGGAAGTTACGAATTTCCAAAGTTTCTATGTATTTGATATATGATTAATTAGGAAATCAATTTTATTGTTGTTTTCATGACAAAACAGAGGTATTATGTGATAAAAATAATATTATAGAATTATAGAAATTGGAATAAACTCATTTGGATTTAATATGAAATTTCCATGAATTAAATGGGTTTCTGTAATTATTTTTAAACTATAAATCAATTTCTAAACTCCTTTTCCCTATTTTCTTTATTTCCTGGACTGCGTCCCAAACTCCAGAAAGATCAGGGGCTAAGCTATAAATGTTTTTCTAGACTCAGTGAGCATACAGAGTGGACGGCGGGTTAACCATAAAAGACGTTTTAGTTGAAGTTGTACACAATTCAACATGAGTCATGTTGGCTAGAGGGTGGAAGGCTAGGCATTCTGCTCAATAGATCCAAGGTTCGATTCCTGAGCAGCCATGGTTTAATTTTTTTTCTGCGCATGGAATGGGGGACGGCAGAACGGCAGACTACTATTGCTTACTTAATAAGTAGTAGAGATGTGATGTTGGAAACAGCTAACTGCAATGGCCTTATTAGATGTTTGGTCCCAGATTTGGAATAATAGGAGGTTTGGCACATCTACAGTACACCGATCGATGACGTAATCCTTTTTTTTTTGGAGTTTGGATGAGGACACTTGACACTATCCGTAGTGCAGGATGTATCTTGTATTCTTGTCTTGTTAAGAATTTATCTACAGTACAACAGAACGTACGTAGCCTGGGTTTACCCTCCAGGCAGGGTAGACGGCGTCGGCGTGTAGTCTCGTTTTTGGTCTAACCTTCCGGCTCCGAACACAAAAAAAGTCCATGTTTTTCCTAATAATAAACCATTGTGTGAATCAGTTCTGAGTAGGGCTTGATGCTTACATGTGACTATCCAATAGAGTAATATTTTGCGTAAGTATCAACTCAATCCCAGTGAGTAATCAATCTTAAGTTTAACGAAGTTTCTATACAAAAAGATATAGATAGACATCATAGTAATAAGTATTGTCTCTATATTATAAGCTTACATCGTGCAAACATTACCGCGGGGACTAAGATTAAAAGCACCTCCAATAGTTATTTAAATTTAGCACCCTAAATTATAGATTTTAGAGGTGACTAAAACATTTCAAGGAGTAGAAAAAAATTTGTGCTACAATAGTTCTCCAGCTGATTTTTAAAGTTGTACACATCAACAAAAAATTAAGTTGGTCTACCTTCTTTTTTTGCACAAAAATAATTATGAACAACCTTTCATGACATCTTGGAACATCGGATTCGGAGCTATCGATGGAAGACCAGACGACCGCGACGATAGACACACGCCGTGCACCAAGGTCCAACGTAGGAGGTGCTCCGATGGCGCCTCGGCACAAGAGATTGTTTGGCGATGGCTGCGTCAAGGTGTGTAGACGGTGGAGATGGATTTGTAGTAAATGGGATGATGGTACGACGCAAAACAATGGTTGGAGTGTGCTTTTCGCAATGGACTTAACATCAACATTGACTTAGAGAGTGCCAACGAGGTTGGTAAATATAGTGATGAAATTATATTTCGTAAGAAGTTTAGAAATTTAGGAACCTGTTTTATATAACTAACTTGTTAGTGGAAAGTTTTTCTAAAAAAACTTCTTAAATTAGGGAGTTAGTTTTCGTAACTATGGAGATGCTCTAAAGAAGAGCAGTAAGTAAGCTCACATGCGCGTAGTTCCACACGCACACACCTAAAGAAAAGAACGTTGCTTTCGGATAGCTCTCATGGGCGTCCTGTGAACATGCACGTCCACACCGCACACAGCAATCCTCGCACGCACCCTCCCAAAATAACTAGGGGAAAAAGACGCTTCTAGCGTGTACTAGACTACTAGTGCGAGTATTTTGTTTCTTAAAAAAATGAATGAAAAGTCATTTTTAAGAAAAATATGGAAATTACCCGAGAGCCAAGAACACGAACGCCATGTCCATGTGCACTCTTGACTCTTCCATGTATTTCCTTTTTCATATTAAAAAACACAAGGAGTACAGACCATAGACATATATACATGGAGCCATCAGGCATGGAGGAACGAACCATGCACGTCCTGTGAACATGAACGTCCACACCGCAGCGCACCGCACACAGCAATCGTCGCACGCACACGGCACACCCTCCCAAAATAACTAGGCGAGTACTTTGTTTCTTGAAAAAAAAAGGTAAATGAAAATCTTTTTTAGAGAAAAAACTGAAACTATCCAAGAGCCAAGAACACGAACACCATATGCACTCTTCCATGGATTTCTTTCTTTCCTCTCTAAAAAAACACAAGGAGTACAGACCATAGGCATACATGGACTATGGAGCCATCAGAAATGGAGGAACGAACCACGTTGCTTCGTCTTCCTCGACACTATGTACACACAGTTCCAGATCTGCAGGCTACGAGTACAGTACGAACAGCTTTTGCTCTTTATTCTGCTAAGAACGTAGTACGATCTAGCGTCGCGTCGTCGAACCGATGCGTGCGCGCGAAATAGTGGCGCACCACCGGCGCTAGATCAGGAGCAGCAGCGATGAGACCGAAGCAGGCCCGCCGGCGTCACTGGTTCATGAGGCGCAGCCTGGAGGGCCGCGGCTGGAAGTCGCCGACCCCGCGACGGCAGCGGCGGCGGCGGCCGCCGAGCTCGCTGGGGCCGCCGCCGATCCTCTGGAGCAGCAGCGCGCGCACGGACCGCCCCTTGGCCGCCCTGCCAGCAGTGCCGCCCCTGCTGGCGCCGTGCACCGCCTCGCCGCCCGGCGCGGCGGCCCCGTTCCGGTGCCGGCTGCAGCGGAACGACCCCGGGTGGCTCGTCGGCGAGCAGAGGCACGTCGTCGGCTTCTTGTTGCCGCCAGCGGCGGTTCTCGGGGCTCTGGCGGCGGGGGAAGTGTTGGAGCAGGGTGCGGAGGCCATGGTTCTTGGAATCTTGGTGGGCGTCGCCGGGGTCCGGGGCGGCCGCTTTTATACGCGACTAGGGCTGGACGAAATACTCGTGGCTCGATAACTCGCTCGACTCGGCTCGTTAGTAGCTCGGCTCGACTCGGCTCGTTTTAATTTTGTAGCGAGCCAAACTAACATTCTAGCTCGGTTCTCTAATGAGCCAGCTCGGGTTAGCTCGTGAGCTAGCTCGCGAGCCAAACGAGCTAAGCCACAACACAAGTTTGTCTAGTCATTGATGTCGTCTCATCTCTCATAGTCTTGTTTTCTCGTAGTTATGATCTGTGATATGGACATGTGTGGATGTGTCATGTGCTTAAGTATTTGCATTACTTTATGGCTACATACCTACATTGCATATTTAATATTTGATTATTGGTTATGGTAAACTTTGTTTCTAGCAGCATATGATGTTAGTGTTGTGCAATGAAATGTTACATGTTTATGGAATGGATGATGAATTGCTTTATAATGATGCTTATTGCTATCTTATTATAATAGGGTTTATAAATATGTAAGTTAATACATATTTGGCTATTTAATTTAATATTAAAAGTTAGAAGCGCTAGGACGATGATATGATAATAATACTATAATGGTTTTGTGTTTGTAGTGTTAAACACTTAAAATATGATTTTCATATTTATGTATATAGATTTTTGTATTTAGTTGCGTGGCTCGCGAGCCTAACGAGCTGGCTCGAGCTTCCTAACAAGCCGAGCCGAGCCAGCTGTTTAGCTCGTTAGAATAACGAGCCGAGCCGAGCTGGCTCGTTATAGTAACGAGCTATAATGAGCCGAGCCATAACAAGCCGAGCTGGCTCGATATCCACACCTATACGCGACGCGACACGAGAGCAGGCGGAGCGAGTGCGCGCGAGGCTTCAGCCTCTGTCCCGTCGTGGCTGCCTTGCGCTCGCCTGCTGGGTACGTGCGTGTCCTTGTCAGACAGGCTCCAAGCATTTTGTATCGTTTGGGGTTATGGGTTGCCCCTCCCCTGCCCACAGCTGCGCCATCGGCCGTGACTCAGAACGCCTTCCTTTCGTGTAGGACCTGCGCGCCTAAACATTTTGCGTGGAACGAATCCCCCGTCCTCTGAAAATCGTCCTACTCTGACAGGATAATTTAAATAAATTTAGTTGCCATCGCCGATCGTACCCTACCCTTGTTCACAGAAAAGAAGGAAGGAGGACGCACAGGCCATGTGGGGGAATCACGCAAAAAAATATTAATGTACTGCTCCCTCAGTTCAATATAAAAATAAATCAGTTTCAAAAGTCGTACCTCAAACTATTTTAAATTTCACTATATTTATAGCACAAAATATATCACTGAGTACACCGTAATTTTTTATGACATGCTTATCTTACATCGTAAACATTATTACACTCTTTTGTAAAACTGGTTAAACTTGTTAACAATTAGTATTAAATGTTGGTTCAATAACGTGGACACATGGTATCTTTGGCCCCCTCGATGATAAAATTTGTCCCTTGTACAAAACGGGAGAGATATCTTTGGCCCTCTCGATGTGATGGAAATAAGAAAGTGCATGACCATGCCAATGCGATTAGAGAGGTAATAATGATGTGACCGAAGAGTTGTTTGAAGTTTTAATCTACTACAAGATCGAGTGAAATATTGAACTATTAGAAGACTGGCACAAATTTCGCCTCGAGTTCAATAGGTATCATGTACCAAAAGAATCTAGACATGTGTATATCAAGGTTCGACTGGTAAGCTCTTTATATGTATACAATATTCAATATGTGCTCTGCTATCTACTAATTATTTAAAATGGTTTTCGATCATGGTCATCCATACATGAACCTAACGGGTCACACACTTAATACATTGAAATAGTTATATAGATGATTAACTCAAGTGTAGGTGTGAGACCATTGATTATATTTTCAAAATACAATCATAATCCATGAGAATATTAATCGATCTTTAGGCTAAAAGACCCTTACCACTTAGCAGGAGGTCTATACATGCTATAATCAAGAGACACTCATTCTAGCTACCATTGTCTCTCTACCTATGTTGCAGGCACGGAAGCGCTATTGTCCTTACTCTTGTTAAACGAGTGGTGCTAGCATAACGTCGTTATGGCATTTCATTCCTGCACATGTAGATACCGTGAAGACGTTGCTGCTTTTGTTGCATTGTTGATTAAGAAGGAAAGTGAGGAGCACGAGTAAATGTGTTGTTGTTGTTGATACACGAGAATGTACGACTACTTTCACTGCATCGCCACACTACACGTTTAATGGTAACGATTCATAATCCTTTGTTGTTTTATGTAATACCTAAATTTGTAACTCATATGAAGAGAGAATATTTCCTTTATCTATATGTGTGTACCATCTCTAAGTACTGTCACATGTGAATAAACACCATCAAAAAGGGGATTGAAATAACCAATAACACTTAAATTAATATGTGCATCATGCTGAGTTTTATTTGATTGTGCATTATGATGGAGTTTTGCTTGTTTGTGCAAGTGATAATAAAATAATAATAATAATAATGCAATAATGGGATGGAGATTTGAATTTAACCCAAAGTTGCACTTTAGGGTTTTAGAAATAATATGTAAAAGAAAAAGAAAAGGAAATGAGACTGTTGGGCTGGAATCAGCGTGTTGTGGCCCACTTTCCAACCTCCATCGCGCGGCCCAGCTCAATTCTCTTCGCTGGTGTCACTTACGCATGGGGCCCATCCGTCAGTGTCTCACGCAGCATCTGTAGATCTTCTTCCCTCCCCGGCTTCACGGACGCAGCGAACGTCCCGCGCATGGCGCGGAGGTGCTCAGCTGGCATAACCAACCTACCGCCCGGATCGCGCGGTTACGACCTCGTGCATGCACACCTACTCGGTCTTAGCCAGGGTATAAAGCCGAGCCCACAGTCTCCATCTCCTTCGCCGCCAGAACTCAAGCGCAGCCGCAGCCGTAGCAACGAAATCACCCACTCGCCATTGTCGCCGGCGGTGCAGGAGAGAGGGAGTGGGGGTGGCTAAGAGGCTTGTGCGCCATCGGGGGACCCAACCGCTGCGCCGGGCGACCTGTGCGTCCCGGCTTTGGGTACGCGGGCACGTGGCAGGAACCACAGGGCGGCTCCGTCGCGATTCGACACCGCCGTGGAATTTCATCGCACCGCTATAGCACGTAAGGGCTCCTTCATTGTTTTCCTTGCTGATCCTCGTCGCCTAGAGTTTTCGTGGGGTAGGATTTGGTCGTCTGTGGACCTGGAATCGCCACCAGCGCGCCATTAGAGCCATGGCGCCACGCCACACCATGGATAGGGGCCAGGGATTATTTTATCAGGCTGTTGAGGGTTTCGGATTGAGTCCGTCATATGCTGAGCATCGTGTAGAGCATTTTACCGTGGGGAATAGCACACTCAGGTTGCATCGGCCACGCGCCGGTGAACTCACCGTCGTGGCGTTCTTGCTCTGCCGCCTGGGGTTCATCGGAGGGGGGAGAGGAGATGGCGTGCTTCTAGCCGTTGATCCGCTGATGATCGGATCGGATTTGGGGAGCATGGCGTTTGGGCCAGATATGATGGTAGCCGTAGGATATTAAGTGAACGGCTCAGTTTGGGTTTAGGTGTACCTCTTCATTACGAAATCCAGACCATCTGATGATGATCGTAGGGTCGTGGTTAGGCCTCGCGATAATTGATCTGGGTCATTGGGCTACAAACAGATGGCCAGGATTGGACTCAAGCATAGAGGTCGCTGGGCCGTTGGATCTAATCCGAGCGGCTCAGGTTTTAGGATACCCCTTCGGCCTTCAACTTTTGCTAAAGAGACCTCGCGAAATGTTGAAAACAACCCGCAGTCCACTCGAGTTACCCTCTGTGTCTCGGGAGTTTTTATTGTTTAGCCCCTGCGCTTCCTAGTATTTGAGGCCCAATCCAGAGAACTTTGAAAATTAGAAATTAATATCAGAAATCAATTTTTAGTGCATAAATAAATGTTAAAACTTGTTTAATTCATAGTAAATGCATATGAACTCCAAATTGTATCATTCCAGTTCCTAAATTTTTGTAATAATATTGTCTACCCATTAGTGCCTCTGTTCTGACATGACAAACACGTTAAAATTATTCTTTCACTTAATCTTGTATTAAATGCATAAAACCTTAGAAAATCCATAACTTAAAATATATAACTCCAAATTTGATGATTCCAGTTCCTGTGATCTTATTTCAATGTCTAGTTTATTACTGTATATTCTATTTGCATGTTTGATGTGATGTTAATTTATGCTATGCCATGTATGTATTGTATTGATGCGAGTAGACGAACAAGCCACTGTGGAACCTGGGCTTCAACAAGTTGAAGTAGCTGAGCAGGAGCTCATTGAAGGCAAGTTGTGCCCTTGATCACTTCTTTTACCTATTCATGTTCTTATTAATCATAATGATCTGCATAGGTTAATTTTGATGGGACCCAATAGGATACCCTAGATTTGACTATCTTTATACCTTGCTTCACCACTGGTTTTACTACTAAAGTTTTGGGTAGTACATGCTATTGCTTTATGTGGATTGGGTATAGAGATATTCATCACTCATTATTATACTTCTTATTATCTGTTTTATTCTTTACTGTTCATGTTAAGATCATTATGTTAATGGGAACATGGAGAACCACCCGGGAAAACAGTGCTACCACAAGGGTTTAATGGGACGCCCTTGGCTGATTAACTAGGAAAGCTAGTGGAGGGCTACCTTACCCGAAAGGGGCAAGGGCAGTAGGGGAGTGGTCAGTGTAGGGAGGTCCTTGGGTTGATTTTGCTGCGATGGCGGTCAGACAAGAACCCTGCACTGGAGCTTCCTATAAACTGTAGCGGGTAGTCTGAAGCTAGTGGAACTTTGTAAAGGCCTCGTAGTGGTACCCTGCCTCGCTTCCTTGGTAGAGGTGTATGGAGTCTGATCAACTCCGTGGCAAATGGGTAACACGACTTGTGGGTAAAGATGCGCAACCTCTGCAGAGTGTAAAACTAGTATACTAGCCGTGCTCACGGTCATGAGCGGCTCGGACACTCACATGATTAAATTATGGAACTTAAACTTAACCTGTCATTTCATTGCATTTGGGATTATTTTATTATTACTTTTACTTATTATTACTATGGTTTGGTATTTACTTACACTTAGTAACTGCTAATAAAATTTTGACCAACTTATAAAAGCAATGCTCAGCTTCAGCCTTTATTTCATTGATCAGCCTTACACTTCATGAACTCCCACCTTTGGTGAGTTCATGCCACATTATTCCCCACGACTTGTTGAGCTATGAACGTATGTGAGCTCACTCTTGCTGTCTCACACCCCCCACAGGAGAAGAGCAGGTGGTTCACGAGGAGCCACAAGGCGAGGAGTATGATCTGATCTAGGTGGCGTTTCTCAGTTGACATTGGCGCCGATGATCCTTAGTTCGGTTTATATTCATTATTTTATTTTGTAATAAGTCTTCCGCTATGTAATAAGTACTCTGATGTTTTATGACATTTATCTCTATACACTCTGTTATTATATATGTTGTCTTCTTGGTGCATGTATGAGATGCACCCGGCTTTGTTTCTTTAAAACCGGGTGTTACAGAAGTGGTATCAGAGGAAATGTTGACTGTAGGACGAGACCTAGATAGAAATGGACAACTCTTACCTACTTATCTCATTCTGATTCTTCTAAACTCACCTTACTCTGATTCTTTCTATACTTATCTTGATCCTGTCTCACCTTCTACTGTTCTACTCTGATCATTCTTACCTTTTCTAATCTAAGACAAGATGGATTTCACACCTTGGAATCCCTACCCCTATGACATTTTTAAGAGATAGGAGGCCTAAGACCAAACCAAAACTATTTTCTCTATTAAAAAAATGTTGGTTGATTGTTCTGATGATAAATGCTTGATTTGCTTCTTTGATTGATTGAAATATTATATGGACATCTTAGCATGTGCCAGTATAAGGTGATAAATTAGCTATGGTAGGTAAAACATTAAACTGCTTAGCTAGTAAGTCCCCCAAAGTAACATGAGTTGTAATTACTGCCTTGTCTGCTGCTCTCTCTTACCATATGTATCTAACTCAGATGGTCAATACCAGGAAAGGAAAGATTATCACGCAACAGCAAACAGAAATGAATCCTCCAAATCCCCCACCTGTTGAAACCGAGCAAGTGATCGCAACCCAAAGGCTGGTAATACAGCAATTGACAGACATGATGACCGAAATGCAAAACCAGATAAGACAAGAACGCGAGGAAATACGTCAGGCCCGTCTGGAGATACAACAAGAAATAAGGCAATCACGGTTGGAGAGACAACAACAACAACCACCATCTTCACCACCACCAGCTCCACCAAGCTACATAAACATATATATAAATCACTACTATTTGTAAGATCTACATGTTCCTTTAGTTAGTATTCGGTATGACACTATTTTAGGAGGAATAAAAAGGTCTATTTGACCCCAGGTGTTGCTAATAAAATTATGCGTCATGCTGAGATTTTGGTTTGGGCATATGTGTTGGACAATATGAGAAAACCCATGAGAGTAATTACACTTAAAGGGCCTGTTGTGGCGAATCAAATGACACGTAGATTGACATTAACCATTATGGGTAGAGAATTTGGAGCTACTGCTATAATATTAGAGTCAAGCAGTATAGATCTGATCCTTGGTATGTCATGGCTAAGAAAGGCAAAGGCCGTTATAGCATGTGGTAGAGGTACCATAGAACTCACTACCACTAAAGGAGGAAGGTTTCAAGTTAATATTGCAGTAACCTCCTCATCCATGCGTGCAATGTTCTTTATGCCTGAGGAGTTTGTTGGTGACAACATCCGGGTGGTTAGAGATTTTCCGGATGTCTTTCCAGAGGAGTTACCAGGGATGCCACCTGATAGAGAAGTTGAGTTTGTTATTGATCTCTTACCTGGAACCGCCCCTATTTCTAAACGGCCATATAGAATGTCCGTAGAAGAGTTGAAGGAACTTAAGAAGCAGTTGACGGAGTTACAAGAGGCTGGTTACATTCGTCCAAGTTCCTCACCTTGGGGAGCACCGGTTCTATTTGTACAGAAGAAGGATGGATCACAACGGATGTGTGTGGACTATAGATCTCTTAATGATGTTACTGTGAAGAACAAGTATCCCTTACCCCGTACTGAGGATTTGTTTGATCAGATGAGAGGAGCTAGAGTATTCTCGAAGATTGATCTCCGATCGGGTTACCATCAGATGAGGATTAGACCATCGGATATTCCCAAGACGGCTTTCTCGACTCGATATGGATTATATGAGTTTACGGTTATGTCGTTTGGATTAACCAATGCGCCGGCTTATTTCATGAATTTGATGAACAAAGTGTTTATGGAGTATTTGGACAGATTCGTCGTGGTGTTCATCGACGATATTCTTATCTATTCTAGGAATGAAAGTGATCATGAACAACATCTAAGGTTGGTGCTACAAAAGCTGCGAGATAATCAACTCTATGCTAAGTTCAGCAAGTGCGAGTTTTGGATTGACAAGGTCCCATTCCTTGGTCATATTATTTCTAATGGAGGAATAGCAGTGGATCCTGCTAAGGTCAAGGAGATTATGGAGTGGAGAGTGCCCACTACAGTTACGGAGATTCGGAGTTTCTTAGGACTCGCAGGATATTATCGGAGATTTATTGAAGGGTTTTCTAAGATTGCCAAGCCTATGACATCGCTTTTGGAGAAAGGAAGAGAATTCAAGTGGGATGAGAAGTGCCAAGAAAGCTTTGATCAATTGAAGGAAAGATTGATGTCACCTCCAGTATTGGTTATGCCAGACTTGCAGAAAGGATTTGATATTTATTGTGATGCATGTGGCCAAGGACTTGGATGTGTGCTTATGCAAGAAGGACATGTGATTGCCTATGCATCTCATCAGTTGCGGAAGCATGAACTGAACTACCCCACTCATGACTTGGAATTAGCTGCAGTTGTGCATGCACTGAAGATTTGGAGACACTACATCATGGGAACTAAGTGCCAAGTATACACGGATCATAAGAGTTTGAAGTATATATTCACTCAGAAGGATCTCAATCTTAGACAACGTCGTTGGTTGGAGCTCATCAAGGATTATG
The DNA here is from genome assembly GCA_029449295.1 of Zea luxurians. NCBI lineage: Eukaryota > Viridiplantae > Streptophyta > Magnoliopsida > Poales > Poaceae > Zea > Zea luxurians. Next base: position 153,786,684 of record JAOPSE010000006.1, on the reverse strand, counting down.
ATTTGGAGATTCACTATCATCCAGGCAAGGCAAATTTGGTTGCAGATGCCTTGAGTTGGAAGGAGCATGTTCACTCCACGTTCGTTGTCCAACTACCCAATGAATTAGCAAAAGACTTTGAGAGACTCAACCTGGGAATTGTTACTCACACTGAAGGAGTCACCATTGAATTGGAACCTACCTGGGAGCAAGAGATTCGTAAAGGTCAGATTGGTGATGCTAAGATCCAAGAGATTAAGGGTCTAATCACGGATGGTCGAGTTCCGGAATTCACGGAGGATGAGCAAGGTACTATATGGTTCAAAGATCGGATATGTGTTCCAGAGATCGATAGCCTCCGTGAGGCTATATTGAAAGAAGCTCATGATTCTGATTACTCCATCCACCCTGGTAGCACTAAGATGTATCAAGATTTGAAGCAAAAGTATTGGTGGTATGGACTAAAAAGAGATGTGGCTGCTCATGTGGCTAAGTGTGATGTATGCCAAAGAGTTAAGGCCGAACATCAAAGACCCGCTGGATTATTGCACCCATTGAAGATACCCGAGTGGAAATGGGAAGAAATTGGTATGGATTTTATTGTTGGACTACCCCGCACTCCAGCAGGATATGACTCTATTTGGGTAATTGTGGACAGATTGACAAAGGTGGCTCATTTTATACCTGTGAGGACTAATTATACGGGAGCCAAGCTAGCAGAATTGTATATGACTCGGATAGTTTGTCTACATGGAGTGCCTAAGAAGATCGTGTCTGATCGGGGATCACAGTTTACTTCTCGGTTTTGGAAGAAGTTGCATGAGAGTTTGGATACAAAGTTGAATTTTAGTTCCGCTTACCATCCCCAGACTGATGGACAGACAGAGAGAACTAATCAAGTCCTGGAGGATATGTTAAGAGCTTGTGCTCTCAAGCACGGTGGCAGTTGGGAGAAGAGTTTACCCTATGCTGAGTTTTCTTATAATAATAGCTACCAGGCCAGTTTGAAGATGTCGCCATTTGAGGCTTTATATGGTAGAAAATGCAGGACTCCACTGTATTGGGATCAAACTGGAGAAAGACAGTTCTTTGGGCCTGAACTTATACAAGAGGCAGAAGAACAAGTTCAAATGATAAGGGAAAATTTGAGAATTGCACAATCCAGGCAAAAGAGCTATGCTGATAATAGGAGAAGACTACTGGAGTTTAAGGAGGGTGATCATGTCTATTTGAAGGTGTCACCACTTCGTGGTATGAGGAGATTTAAAGTTAAAGGAAAGTTGTCCCCTCGCTTCATTGGACCTTTCTTGATCTTAAAGCGAGTGGGAGAAGTTGCATATCTGAAGCGTCCCCAATCCTCTGGGACTCAAATGTGATACAATTACTAGTCCCAGGAGGCTAGTAAACACATTTATACATCAGATGATACCAAATCTGCTCAAACGAGACAAACCTACAAAGGTGACGAACAACTTTAAGAGTTGGTCCACAACTCGGGACATATCATCAGAGTGGGGCTGAAGCAGCCCGATATACGCAGCGAAGCAAATCAGCGGTCCAACAGCCACAGGCAAGGTTGGGAACAGTCGTAACTCTTACCCGATCTCCTTTTTCTGAAAAACAACAAATAAGCAAGGGTGAGTACAAACGTACTCAGCAGCCCACCTTCACCCGCAGAATGGGGAAATCAGATATAATGCATGGAATATGTAGAGCTCAGGATATTTGCAGAAACAACAATATTTTATGCAGGGTTGTTTTGAAAAACATTTTGTTTTTTGCAAAGTGCATCCTCTCCAAAAGGAGCAGGAAGTTTTTCAGTATTATAACAAAATCCCCTGGACTAAACCATCCAGGCATCTCAGCAGTTTCCCACTGGTTTTCCTTTTCAAAAACCGCTACTGGACTTCCCGTCCACCATAGCTCACGGCTCAACCGCCGAACCTTTTTTTAAAAACCACTTTTCTCAAAACCATCTCTTTTTTTTGGAAAACAAAACATTAATTGCCATACCATACCAGACTCGTCCATTCCTGTGGACACAGACTATTCGAATAGGTTTTCAAACTCTGCGCAGAGGTGTACACTTTACCCACTAGTCCGGCTCTGCGATCTCATGATCAATGAGATCCGAATCCGAATCTCTTTCTTTCCCCGCACGTCCTAACCTTAACGGTTATCCGGAAGGAGTCAGGCCACCACCATGTCCAAACCGGACAAAACTTTCCCCCTCCTTATCCTCCCGGTGCTCCCCAGCCTTCATAACCCTGGGGTTGGACCGTACGAGTTCAGATTGAGTGACTGCCCACACAGTCTCGAGTGGTTGTACTATTAAAGAGTACAGGTAGTGAAGATGACAAACCGGTCCTTATATGAGGGGACAATCCTTCTGCTCACGCCTAAACCAGCTGAGCCAACACCTTAGGCCCTCCCCTAGACCAGGGAGTCCTTGATTATCCCACTCATAAGGTGATAAGGGTGAAAACCCTTCATCACACACATTTTGAAAAGCATTTTCTTTTGAAAACTCACACCTGTTCTCAAATCATTTGGAACATATATATCAGGGATTGATTGCGGCAAGCGGCTGGATGGCCATAATAACTTGTCTCAAAATCATATCATGCATAAAATAACAGGCTGAGGGTTGTGGTTGAAAAATCATAGGTAATTTATGCATCAAAGGGATCCAGTGAGCTTGCCGTGCTTATTCGGCGAAGGGGGAAGGGGAGCTTGCGGAACTGGCTTCTGGCTCCACCGCCTGGCGTAGACTTGCAGATCTGGCCTCCACGAGATGGCACGAACGCTCCGATAACTATGCAACATGAACAAGCAAACATACAAACCAGCAAGTATACCAACAAATATTTAGTATAGTGGTCAGAAAAGCGATATATGGATGGGTAGGGTCTTGAGTAGAATCTATGTCATGTGGTGTTGTGATATTACTGGTGGTGGAGCGGAGGTGCTTACTAGGAGGGTGGACTGGAGGCAAAGCGACACTATGCGTGTAGCCGGCAGAGCGGAGTAACTGAGTGGGTGGGGTGTTTGTCTTGGCTGAGGGTGTTGAGTGTGTGTGGAGAGGGGGAGGGTAGCTAGGTGTATTTATAGCTGAGTGTAGGTGGTGTAGCACAGTGAAGTTCACTGTTGGTGAGAATAGTGACGAATGAATCGTCTGACTTAGTATGAACATGAGAGTTATAGGCAGAATATGGGACAAGAGTATTTTGGGAGTTTTCTGGAACATGAACCATGCTTAAGGGGTGACATGGCTGGATAGGGAATAGTTTGATAAAAATTTAGAAACGAGAATTATTGGAATCTGAGTTTGGGAGCCTGGTTCGAAGGAATCTCAAAGTTAAGCGTGCTCAACTCGGAGAAACCTGGGATGGGTGACCAGATGGGAAGTTCCCTACTGGAAGGAAAATCACAGTCACCGGAGTTCGTATGACTGGAATATGGGTCTGGCTGGTCTTAGGTGGACTGGACAGCATGATGTATGAGTAGTCGAAATTTGGGGTGATCGGCTAATCGATGAATAGTAACGATGAATAGTGGCGATGGAAAAGTAATTATAGATATCATCGATGAATAGTAACGATGATGAATAGTAATGATAAATAGTAACGATGATGAATAGTGTATGTGAATAGTAACGATGAATAGTAATGGTGAATAGTAATGGTGAATAGTGAATAGTTCATATGAACGAACGATGAACGATGAATAGGAACTATGAACGAACGGACGAACGATCGAATGATCGGACGAACGAACGATCGAAATTTCGGCAGCATAACGGCAGGAAAAAGATTATTTGGACGAACGAACGGACGAACGATCGAATGATCAGACGAACGAACGATCGGAATTTCGGCAGCATAACGGCAGGACAAATATTATCTGGAAGAACGATGAATAGGGACTATGAACGAACGATGAACGATGAATAGGAACTATGAACGAACGATGAACGATCGAATGATCGAACGAACGAACGATCGGAATTTCGGCAGCATAACGGTAGGAAAAAGATTATTTGGACGAACGAACGGACGAACGATCGAACGATCGGACGAACGGACGAACGAACCATGAACGATCGGACGAACGATCGAACGATCGGACGAACGAACGAACAAACTAAGAACAGGGGACGAACGATCGAAGAACGATCGAACGATCCTTGTGCTAGTGTGTGCTTGTGTGGAACATGGAGTGGGTGTGTGTGGGGGGGGAGAGAGTTGCCATGAAATGGCTTGGGGTGGGAAGAGAGGAGGCCCTTGCCCCTCTATTTATAGCCATGGTGGGGGGATTAGGGGGAGGGATGAGAGGATTAGTGGGAGGATGAGAGGATTAGTGGGAGATTAGCATGTATTTGCCTTGTATAAGTGAGATTAGCTTGTAGAGCTCACCGTATGACACTGGAGGCATACGTATACGTATGAGCATGAGAAAAGTTACAAAGAAATATTTGTAGGGACTTGAAAAATGATTATAAAGGTATTTCTCAGGAGGAAAATGCTTGGAGGATTATCTGTGGAATATTTGGGCAGTATTTCTGGAAAGAATCAGAGGGGATCAGTGGGAAATATCTGGGCAGTATTTCTGGAACGAATTTGAGGGGGGTCACTGAGGAAATATTTGTAGAATATTTTGAGGAGGATTTTGGAGAGAATATAGACCACTATATTTTATTTGCTGATATCAACTCGTAAACAAACATTTTGAAATGAAATTTGAAATTCATTTTGAATTTAGAGGGAGTTTGAGAAAATTTCAGGATTTGAATTTTTGGGATGCTACAAATCTACCCCACTTAAAAGGAATCTCGTCCTCGAGATTTGGCTTAGAAGGGTTATGGGTATAGCTTTACTTCAGCTACATATCTTCACTTTGCAACTCTTCGAGGAGATGGAACTTCAACAAAATCCGGCCTTTGGGGAGCATCTGGTTGCTGATTGCAAACGCTGATTCTGGCTACTCAAAGATCATCTTCAGGCTTCTGGCTTTCGCTTGGCAGCTAGCTTATTGAGGAAGCATCGATGCCAACGCGCAAACCTTTCTCTTGCGAACTCCCACATGGATTCCTTCCTTGATTGGTCTTCTGGTGCTTCATCAACAAAACTTGGATAACCACTTCTCATCCAGAAACTTATAAGCTTCGATGATCTGGTCCTCCACAAGCTTACTAAGGCCTTCTTCTTTTTCTCCATAGCAGGAACCTTACTGGAATACTACCCCACTTAAAAAGAATGAGGGTAGATCTCTTGAATCTTGGGGATTTGAACTCCTTGAAGTACCTCATAACAAGGGTGTTACGGGGCCTTCTTCTGTTGTTGCTGCTTGAGCAGGCTGCGGAGAGATGACTGACACAGGGTTGATTTTGGGAGAACCTTCTTCTTATCTTCTCTTCGCTATCTTTTTTTCTCTTTTCACTGCTCCTTTCTTTCTTTTTGCTCTTCCCACTGGAGGATTCTATCAAAGAGTATTACCATCATACAGAGGAGGAAACCAAAGATGTTGAACCATGTACAACAGTCTTCAACCCAAGAATCACCAAGCATTGTGATCTTAGGGGCGAGGGAGTGGAAAATGGAGTTGCTTGCTATTTGGCAGAGGGGATTTATCTGGAGTGTGCTTTGCTTTGAGCTACATGGGGATTGAGGGAGCTGGTGGGGGGTTTTATAGGCGAGTGGTATGCGAGGTGGTGCTCGGGTGCAGAGTGGCAGTGACGGAGCAGATGACACGAGGCAGCATGTGCGATGGAGGGGGATGGTGTATCTGGCGGTAATGGCGGTGGGTGCGCTGCAAAAAGGGGGGTGGGCGGCGGTAGTGCGCTGCAAAGGTGGCGTGGGCGGCGCTAGTGCGCTGCAAAGGGGGTGTGGGGGCGGTGGTAGTGCGCATGGAGGCGGGGCACGGGTGAGTGGTGGGGTCGATGACCTTGATGTTCGTGGTCTCTGGTTACAAGAATCTTTGCCTCTCTGTATGGTAATAACTCCTTCTGTCCTCTTTTCCAGTTTACTTTGACTCAGGGGCAGTGCTTTGATTCTCACGATCGGTCCTTTTGACTGAGCGGCTGGATAGGTTTCTTCTGTAGCTTATTCCAGGCTTCAAGGGTAAGCTTCTCGGTGTCTTCTTGGGTAAGGCACTTTTTTCTTCAGATGGGTTAAGATGAGAATGGAAGCATAAGGTAAGGATTAGCTCTAATTTGTGATCTATGTTTTTAGAGAAAACCTTTTTAAGAAAAACGAAAAGAAAACACACTAGCTCAGCAATAATAAGCACAAACAAATCAAATGTTTTGAATAAGGGAAGAATAGAGTTTTTCCAAAGCACGGGCTACTCAGATTCGGGGGCTAAGCATAACTACTATTGCTTGGCTCCTGAATTGAGAACTATGCTAAATGCAACTTATGAGCACTAACGTTAAAGCATCACATATGCACTCAAAAGGGGAGAAAACATCAAGCGAAATTCATTTTGAAATGCCCTAGGGGGCCACACAAATAGAGTTTTTCAAGGCACGGGACTACACGATTACCTCTCATACATGCAGGGCTCTAGCCAAAGTGAAGAAAAACTTCACTACCTAATGCACGCAGAGGACTGGGTATAACTAACTCAGATCTGGCAGCTTCTCTTCTGGCAAGGCTGACGCACAACTTCAATCTGAGATATCTCCTGGATGGGTCAACAGGGAGCTGATGTTGATGACTTCTTCTGGCGGCGACTGAGATGGCAACATGGGGTTGAACTCTTCTTCAAGCTGGAGTGGCTCTTGTAGCTCCTCAGAGGGCGGCAGTGCTGGCGGGGTGCTTGCAGCTTCTTCCTTGACCTCAAGGGACGGTGCTGGAATCTTCTTCATGGTGAGGGGCTCAAACAACTCTGGCGGGGGATCTTGGGAGGATTCAGGGTGCTCTTGTTTATCCATAGCCTTAGGGGAGACTGGAATTCCTTCCAAGACTATGGTTCCTTCCGGGAGTTCCCAAGCCTTCTTCTCTCCTCTGATAGAGACCGGGTGACCTTGAAGAATCTGGGGATCTTCAGCTCTCCTGGGTTGAACTGGGTTGGATGGAGCGGGCTCTTGGATCCGCAGGGCTCTACGTTGGTTATGGGTTACCAAGTAGGCCTCCATCAGCTTCTGGACATGCTCATCCTTGGCTTGCTTCAGGGCTTCAACAACAATGACTTCACGACTTTCTAAGGCAGCTACACGGGCTTGAGCTGTGGTGAGATCCACATGGAGCTTACGGTTGAGCTTCTCTGTATCTTCTGCTCGGGCAATCATCTGACGGTGGTGCCGGGCCAAGAAATCATACTGGGCATCCAGGGTGAGCAGGTATGCAGTGAGGTACACAACTGTGGGGTTGTCCTCAAGCAGCTGCTGCTCTTCCAATGCACGCATCCTGGCCATCCAAACTGGACGGTCTCTCTGAAAGGGCGGAAAGAATCTGAGCGGGGTGTCGGCCACTTCTTCTTCATAGATCTGACACAGAGCCCTCAATGCCTTGCGAGCGACGACTTGGCAGGTGTCTTTGAATCTGTGCCCAGCAGTAGTGACACTCCATTCCACATGGTGCGGACTGGATCCAATGTATACAGTCACGACACACTTCTCTGTGCCATGCTCGATGAATTCACGACCATCATACTCTGGCTGGCTCCTGATTCCGAGGCGGACTGTGCATGCTCTTAGCAACTTGGGGAAACCATCTTCATTCTGGCAGAAGCTGGTTTGGCACTGAACCTCCATCTGACTTCTGAAAGAAGGAAAGGGGGAAAACATTTTTGAAATGAAGGGATGAGAGCAAGAATTTTTTTAAGAAAATAGTTTTGACTCAAAAACTTTTGATCAGGCTAAGGGTTACGTCCTGCGGCCAACCTAACAGCTCTGATACCACCTGAAGCGTCCCCAATCCTCTGGGACTCAAATGTGATACAATTACTAGTCCCAGGAGGCTAGTAAACACATTTATACATCAGATGATACCAAATCTGCTCAAACGAGACAAACCTACAAAGGTGACGAACAACTTTAAGAGTTGGTCCACAACTCGGGACATATCATCAGAGTGGGGCTGAAGCAGCCCGATATACGCAGCGAAGCAAATCAGCGGTCCAACAGCCACAGGCAAGGTTGGGAACAGTCGTAACTCTTACCCGATCTCCTTTTTCTGAAAAACAACAAATAAGCAAGGGTGAGTACAAACGTACTCAGCAGCCCACCTTCACCCGCGGAATGGGGAAATCAGATATAATGCATGGAATATGTAGAGCTCAGGATATTTGCAGAAACAACAATATTTTATGCAGGGTTGTTTTGAAAAACATTTTGTTTTTTGCAAAGTGCATCCTCTCCAAAAGGAGCAGGAAGTTTTTCAGTATTATAACAAAATCCCCTGGACTAAACCATCCAGGCATCTCAGCAGTTTCCCACTGGTTTTCCTTTTCAAAAACCGCTACTGGACTTCCCGTCCACCATAGCTCACGGCTCAACCGCCGAACCTTTTTTTAAAAACCACTTTTCTCAAAACCATCTCTTTTTTTTGGAAAACAAAACATTAATTGCCATACCATACCAGACTCGTCCATTCCTGTGGACACAGACTATTCGAATAGGTTTTCAAACTCTGCGCAGAGGTGTACACTTTACCCACTAGTCCGGCTCTGCGATCTCATGATCAATGAGATCCGAATCCGAATCTCTTTCTTTCCCCGCACGTCCTAACCTTAACGGTTATCCGGAAGGAGTCAGGCCACCACCATGTCCAAACCGGACAAAACTTTCCCCCTCCTTATCCTCCCGGTGCTCCCCAGCCTTCATAACCCTGGGGTTGGACCGTACGAGTTCAGATTGAGTGACTGCCCACACAGTCTCGAGTGGTTGTACTATTAAAGAGTACAGGTAGTGAAGATGACAAACCGGTCCTTATATGAGGGGACAATCCTTCTGCTCACGCCTAAACCAGCTGAGCCAACACCTTAGGCCCTCCCCTAGACCAGGGAGTCCCTGATTATCCCACTCACAAGGTGATAAGGGTGAAAACCCTTCATCACACACATTTTGAAAAGCATTTTCTTTTGAAAACTCACACCTGTTCTCAAATCATTTGGAACATATATATCAGGGATTGATTGCGGCAAGCGGCTGGATGGCCATAATAACTTGTCTCAAAATCATATCATGCATAAAATAACAGGCTGAGGGTTGTGGTTGAAAAATCATAGGTAATTTATGCATCAAAGGGATCCAGTGAGCTTGCCGTGCTTATTCGGCGAAGGGGGAAGGGGAGCTTGCGGAACTGGCTTCTGGCTCCACCGCCTGGCGTAGACTTGCAGATCTGGCCTCCACGAGATGGCACGAACGCTCCGATAACTATGCAACATGAACAAGCAAACATACAAACCAGCAAGTATACCAACAAATATTTAGTATAGTGGTCAGAAAAGCGATATATGGATGGGTAGGGTCTTGAGTAGAATCTATGTCATGTGGTGTTGTGATATTACTGGTGGTGGAGCGGAGGTGCTTACTAGGAGGGTGGACTGGAGGCAAAGCGACACTATGCGTGTAGCCGGCAGAGCGGAGTAACTGAGTGGGTGGGGTGTTTGTCTTGGCTGAGGGTGTTGAGTGTGTGTGGAGAGGGGGAGGGTAGCTAGGTGTATTTATAGCTGAGTGTAGGTGGTGTAGCACAGTGAAGTTCACTGTTGGTGAGAATAGTGACGAATGAATCGTCTGACTTAGTATGAACATGAGAGTTATAGGCAGAATATGGGACAAGAGTATTTTGGGAGTTTTCTGGAACATGAACCATGCTTAAGGGGTGACATGGCTGGATAGGGAATAGTTTGATAAAAATTTAGAAACGAGAATTATTGGAATCTGAGTTTGGGAGCCTGGTTCGAAGGAATCTCAAAGTTAAGCGTGCTCAACTCGGAGAAACCTGGGATGGGTGACCAGATGGGAAGTTCCCTACTGGAAGGAAAATCACAGTCACCGGAGTTCGTATGACTGGAATATGGGTCTGGCTGGTCTTAGGTGGACTGGACAGCATGATGTATGAGTAGTCGAAATTTGGGGTGATCGGCTAATCGATGAATAGTAACGATGAATAGTGGCGATGGAAAAGTAATTATAGATATCATCGATGAATAGTAACGATGATGAATAGTAATGATAAATAGTAACGATGATGAATAGTGTATGTGAATAGTAACGATGAATAGTAATGGTGAATAGTAATGGTGAATAGTGATAGTGAGTAGTTCATATGAACGAACGATGAACGATGAATAGGAACTATGAACGAACGGACGAACGATCGAATGATCGGACGAACGAACGATCGAAATTTCGGCAGCATAACGGCAGGAAAAAGATTATTTGGACGAACGAACGGACGAACGATCGAATGATCAGACGAACGAACGATCGGAATTTCGGCAGCATAACGGCAGGACAAATATTATCTGGAAGAACGATGAATAGGGACTATGAACGAACGATGAACGATGAATAGGAACTATGAACGAACGATGAACGATCGAATGATCGAACGAACGAACGATCGGAATTTCGGCAGCATAACGGTAGGAAAAAGATTATTTGGACGAACGAACGGACGAACGATCGAACGATCGGACGAACGGACGAACGAACCATGAACGATCGGACGAACGATCGAACGATCGGACGAACGAACGAACAAACTAAGAACAGGGGACGAACGATCGAAGAACGATCGAACGATCCTTGTGCTAGTGTGTGCTTGTGTGGAACATGGAGTGGGTGTGTGTGGGGGGGGAGAGAGTTGCCATGAAATGGCTTGGGGTGGGAAGAGAGGAGGCCCTTGCCCCTCTATTTATAGCCATGGTGGGGGGATTAGGGGGAGGGATGAGAGGATTAGTGGGAGGATGAGAGGATTAGTGGGAGATTAGCATGTATTTGCCTTGTATAAGTGAGATTAGCTTGTAGAGCTCACCGTATGACACTGGAGGCATACGTATACGTATGAGCATGAGAAAAGTTACAAAGAAATATTTGTAGGGACTTGAAAAATGATTATAAAGGTATTTCTCAGGAGGAAAATGCTTGGAGGATTATCTGTGGAATATTTGGGCAGTATTTCTGGAAAGAATCAGAGGGGATCAGTGGGAAATATCTGGGCAGTATTTCTGGAACGAATTTGAGGGGGGTCACTGAGGAAATATTTGTAGAATATTTTGAGGAGGATTTTGGAGAGAATATAGACCACTATATTTTATTTGCTGATATCAACTCGTAAACAAACATTTTGAAATGAAATTTGAAATTCATTTTGAATTTAGAGGGAGTTTGAGAAAATTTCAGGATTTGAATTTTTGGGATGCTACAATATCAACTGGAGTTACCCGATCATCTGTCAGAAGTACATGATGTGTTTCATGTGTCTCAGCTAAAGAAGTGCCTCAGGGTACCTGAGGAGCAACTACCAATGGAAGACCTTAGTGTTCAAGATGATCTGACTTATGCTGAGTACCCTATCAAGATTCTGGACACTTTGACTCGAGTTACAAGAAATAAGGTGATTAAGATGTGCAAGGTACAATGGAGTCACCATGGTGAAGATGAAGCAACTTGGGAAAGAGAAGAAGAGCTTCGCATAGATTTTCCCCACCTTTTCCCTGAATCTACTTAAAATCTCGAGGACGAGATTATCTTTAAGGGGGGTAGGATTTGTAATACCTAAATTTGTAACTCATATGAAGAGAGAATATTTCCTTTATCTATATGTGTGTACCATCTCTAAGTACTGTCACATGTGAATAAACACCATCAAAAAGGGGATTGAAATAACCAATAACACTTAAATTAATATGTGCATCATGCTGAGTTTTATTTGATTGTGCATTATGATGGAGTTTTGCTTGTTTGTGCAAGTGATAATAAAATAATAATAATAAAAATGCAATAATGGGATGGAGATTTGAATTTAACCCAAAGTTGCACTTTAGGGTTTTAGAAATAATATGTAAAAGAAAAAGAAAAGGAAATGAGACTGTTGGGCTGGAATCAGCGTGTTGTGGCCCACTTTCCAACCTCCATCGCGCGGCCCAGCTCAATTCTCTTCGCTTGTGTCACTTACGCATGGGGCCCATCCATCAGTGTCTCACGCAGCATCTGTAGATCTTCTTCCCTCCCCGGCTTCACGGACGCAGCGAACGTCCCGCGCATGGCGCGGAGGTGCTCAGCTGGCATAACCAACCTACCGCCCGGATCGCGCGGTTACGACCTCGTGCATGCACACCTACTCGGTCTTAGCCAGGGTATAAAGCCGAGCCCACAGTCTCCATCTCCTTCGCCGCCAGAACTCAAGCGCAGCCGCAGCCGTAGCAACGAAATCACCCACTCGCCATTGTCGCCGGCGGTGCAGGAGAGAGGGAGTGGGGGTGGCTAAGAGGCTTGTGCGCCATCGGGGGACCCAACCGCTGCGCCGGGCGACCTGTGCGTCCCGGCTTTGGGTACGCGGGCACGTGGCAGGAACCACAGGGCGGCTCCGTCGCGATTCGACACCGCCGTGGAATTTCATCGCACCTGAAAGGGAATTAGGCTTACACCTAGTTCCTAAATGATTTTGGTGGTTGAATTGCCCAACACAAATATTGGACTAACTAGTTTGCTCTAGTACTTAAGTTATACAGGTGCAAAAGGTTCACACTTAGCCAATAAAAAGACCAAGTTTTGGATTCGACAAAGGAGCAACGAGGCAACCGAAGGCACCTCTGGCTGAGGCACCGGACTGTCCGGTGTGCACCGGACAGTGTCCGGTGCGCCCAGAGGACTCCAACTCAAACTCTTCGCCCTCGGGAATTCTCGGAAGCCGGCGCGCTATAATTCACCGGACTGTCCGGTGTGCACCGGACATGTCCGGTGCTCCAAGAAAGTGCGGTCTCCGGAACTCGCCAGCCTCGGGTTCACGCGGCAGCCGCTCCGCTAAAATTCACCGGACTGTCCGGTGTGCACCGGACTGTCCGGTGTACCAGCGGGGCAACGGCTCTTTTCGGCGCCAACGGCTCCCTGCGGTGCATTTAATGCGCGCGCAGCGCGCGCAGTCGTCAGGATCGCCCATACCGGTGCACCGGACATCAAACAGTACATGTCCGGTGTGCACCGGACACCCAGGAGGGCCCAGAAGTCAGAAGCTCCAACGGTCAGAATCCAACGGCATTGATGACGTGGCAGGGGCACCGGACTGTCCGGTGCGCCATCGAACAGACGCCTCCAGCCAACGGTCATGTTTGGTGGTTGGGGCTATAAATACCCCAACCACCCCACCATTCATTGCATCCAAGTTTTCCAACTTCCAACCACTTACAAGAGCTGGGCATTCAATTCTAGACACACCAAAGAGATCAAATCCTCTCCAATTCCACTCAAGCCCTTAGTGACTAGCGAGAGAGATTTGCCGTGTTCTTTTGAGCTCTTGCGCTTGGATCGCTTTCTTTCTTTCTCACTTGTTCTTGTGATCAAAACTCAATTGTAACCAAGGCAAGAGGCACCAATTGTGTGGTGGCCCTTGCGGGGAAGTTTTGTTCCCGTTTGATTGAGAAGAAGAAAAGCTCACTCGGTCCGAGGGACCGTTTGAGAGAGGGAAGGGTTGAAAGAGACCCGGCCTTTGTGGCCTCCTCAACGGGGAGTAGGTTTGCGAGAACCGAACCTCGGTAAAACAAATCCGCGTGTCACACTCTTCATTTGCTTGCGATTTGTTTTGCACCCTCTCTCGCGGACTCGTTTATATTTCTAACGCTAACCCGGCTTGTAGTTGTGATTATTTTTGTAATTTTCAGTTTCGCCCTATTCACCCCCCCTCTAGGCGACTTTCAATTGGTATCAGAGCCCGGTGCTTCATTAGAGCCTAACCGCTCGAAGTGATGTCGGGAGATCACACCAAGAGGGAGATGGAGACCGGCGATAACAAGCCCACTACAAGCCAAGGGAGCACTTCATCGGAAGAATCCCGCACCAAGAGAAGGGAGAAGAAGAAGAACTCCTCCAAGCGGAGGGAGAAAAGATCTTCCTCTCCTCACCACAAGGAGAAGAAGGAAAAATTTTCTTCTCACAAGCCGCATCGGAGTGGGGACAAGCACAAGAGGATGAGGAAGGTGGTCTACTACGAGACCGACACTTCATCGACATCCACCTCCGGCTCCGACGCGGCATCCGTCACTTCTAAACGCCAAGAGCGTAAGAAGTATAGTAAGATTCCCCTACGCTACCCTCACATTCCTAAACATACACCTTTACTTTCCGTCCCATTAGGCAAACCACCAACTTTTAATGGTGAAGATTATGCTATGTGGAGTAATTTAATGCGATTTCATCTAACCTCTCTCCACAAAAGTATATGGGATGTTGTTGAGTATGGTGTACAGGTACCATCTATAGGGGATGAGGATTATGACACGGACGTAGTAGCCCAAATCGAGCACTTCAACTCACAAGCCGCAACCATTCTCCTTGCCTCTCTAAGCAAGGAGGAATACAACAAAGTACAAGGGTTGAAGAACGCAAAAGAGATTTGGGACCTACTCAAGACGGCACACGAGGGTGATGAACTCACCAAGATCACCAAGCGGGAAACGATCGAGGGGGAGCTCGGTCGCTTCCGTCTTCGCCAAGGGGAGGAGCCACAAGACATGTACAACCGGCTCAAAACCTTGGTGAATCAAGTGCGCAACCTCGGGAGCACAAAATGGGATGACCACGAAGTGGTTAAGGTTATTCTAAGAGCTCTTATTTTCCTTAACCCTACTCAAGTACAATTAATTCGTGGTAATCCTAGATATCCACTAATGACCCCCGAGGAAGTTATCGGGAATTTTGTAAGCTTTGAATGCATGATTAAGGGCTCAAAGAAGATCAACGAGCTTGACGAGCCTTCCACATCCGAGGCGAAACCGGTGGCCTTCAAGGCAACGGAGGAGAAGAAGGAGGAGTCTACACCAAGTAGACAACCAATTGATGCCTCCAAGCTCGACAACGAGGAGATGGCCCTAATCATCAAAAGCTTTCGGCAAATCCTCAAGCAACGGAAGGGGAAGGATTACAAATCCCGTTCCAAGAAGGTTTGCTACAAGTGTGGTAAGCCCGGTCATTTTATTGCAAAATGTCCTATGTCTAGTGACAGTGACAGGGGCGACGACAAGAAGGGAAAGAGGAGAGAAAAGAAGAAGTACTACAAGAAGAAGGGCGGCGATGCCCATGTTTGTCGGGAGTGGGACTCCGACGAAAGCTCAAGCGACTCCTCCGACGACGAGGACGCCGCCAACATCGCCGTCACCAAAGGCCTTCTCTTCCCCAACGTCGGCCACAAGTGTCTCATGGCCAAGGACGGCAAAAAGAAGGTAAAATCAAGGTCCTCCACTAAATATGAAACATCTAGTGATGAGGATAATGATAAAGATGAGGAGGACAACTTGCGTATTCTTTTTGCTAACCTTAACATGGATCAAAAGGAAAAATTAAATGAGCTAATTAGTGCCATCCATGAAAAGGATGATCTCTTGGACTCTCAAGAGGACTTCCTAATCAAGGAAAATAAGAAACATGTTAAGGTTAAAAATGCTTATGCTCTTGAGATAGAAAAATGCAACAAATTATCTAATGAGCTAAGCACATGCCATGAGACTATAGACAACCTTAGAAATGAAAATGCTAATTTGTTAGCTAAGGTTGATTCTCATATTTGCAATGTTTCAATTTCAAATCCTAGAAATGATAATGATGATTTGCTTGCTAGGATTGAAGAATTGAGCATTTCTCTTGCTAGTCTTAGATTAGAAAATGAAAATTTGATTGCTAAGACTAAAGATTTTGATGTTTGCAATGCTACTATTTCTGACCTTAGAAGTAAGAATGAAATATTGCATGCTAAGGTTGTAGAACTAAAATCTTGCAAACCCTCTACATCTACTGAGCATATTTCCATTTGTACTAGATGTAGAGATATTAATGTTGATGCTATCCATGATCACCTAGCCTTAATTAAAAAACAAAATGATCACATAGCACAACTTAATGCTAAGATTAGTGAGCATGACTTAGAAAATGAAAAATTTAAATTTGCTAGAAGCATGCTCTATAATGAGAGACGCCCTGGCATTAAGGACGGCATTGGCTTCCAAAGGGGAGACAATGTCAAACTTAATGCCCCTCCGAAGAATTTATCTAACTTTGTTAAGGGCAAGGCTCCCATGCCTCAGGATAACGAGGGTTACATTTTGTACCCTGCCGGATATCCTGAGAGCAAAATTAGGAGAACTCATTCTAGGAAGTCTCACTCTGGCCCTAATCATGCTTTTATGTATAAGGGTGAGACATCTAGATCTAGGCAACCAACCCATGCCAAGTTGCCTAGAAAGAAAACTACTAATGCATCAAATGATCATAGCATTTCATTTAAAACTTTTGATGCATCTTATGTTTTAACTAACAAATCCGGCAAGGTAGTTGCCAAGATTGTTGGGGGCAAACACAAGGGCTCTAAGACTTGTGTTTGGGTACCCAAAGTTCTTGTTTCTAATGCCAAAGGACCCAAAACCGTTTGGGTACCTAAAACAAAGAACTAAACTTGTTTTGTAGGTTTATGCATCCGGGGGCTCAAGTTGGATACTCGACAGCGGGTGCACAAACCATATGACAGGGGAGAAAAGGATGTTCTCCTCATATGAGAAAAACCAAGACCCCCAACGAGCTATCACATTCGGGGATGGAAATCAAGGTTTGGTCAAAGAATTGGGTAAAATTGCTATATCACCTGACCATACTATTTCCAATGTTTTTCTTGTGGATTCTTTAGATTACAATTTGCTTTCTGTATCCCAATTATGTCAAATGGGCTACAACTGTCTATTTACTGATACAGGTGTTACTGTCTTTAGAAGGAGTGATGATTCAGTAGCATTCAAGGGAGTGTTAGAGGGTCAGCTATACTTGGTAGATTTTGATAGAGCTGAACTCGACACTTGCTTGATTGCTAAGACTAACTTGGGTTGGCTTTGGCACCGCCGACTAGCCCATGTTGGAATGAAGAATCTTCATAAGCTTCTAAAGGGGGAACACATTTTAGGACTAACAAATGTTCATTTTGAGAAAGACAGGATTTGTAGCGCATGCCAAGCCGGGAAGCAAGTTGGCATCCATCATCCACACAAAAACATCATGACTACCGACAGGCCACTGGAGCTCCTACACATGGATTTATTCGGCCCGATTGCTTATATAAGCATCGGTGGTAGTAAGTATTGTCTTGTAATTGTGGATGATTATTCTCGCTTCACTTGGGTGTTCTTTTTGCAGGAAAAATCTCATACCCAAGAGACCTTAAAGGGATTCTTAAGAAGGGCTCAAAATGAGTTCGGCTTAAGGATCAAGAAAATTAGAAGCGACAATGGGACGGAATTCAAGAACTCTCAAATTGAAGGCTTCCTTGAGGAGGAGGGCATCAAGCATGAGTTCTCTTCTCCCTACACTCCACAACAAAATGGTGTAGTGGAGAGGAAGAATCGAACTCTATTGGACATGGCAAGAACCATGCTTGATGAGTACAAGACACCGGATCGGTTTTGGGCCGAAGCGGTCAACACCGCTTGCTACGCCATCAACCGGTTATATCTTCACCGAATTCTCAAGAAGACATCCTATGAACTCCTAACCGGTAAAAAGCCAAATATTTCATATTTTAGAGTTTTTGGTAGCAAATGTTTTATACTTGTTAAAAGAGGTAGAAAATCTAAATTTGCTCCTAAAACTGTAGAAGGTTTTTTACTAGGATATGACTCAAACACAAGGGCATATAGAGTCTTTAACAAGTCCTCAGGACTTGTTGAGGTTTCTTGTGACGTTGTGTTTGATGAGACTAACGGCTCTCAAGTAGAGCAAGTTGATCTTGATGAGATAGGTGAAGAACAGGCTCCATGCATAGCGCTAAGGAACATGTCCATTGGTGATGTGTGTCCTAAGGAATCCGAAGAGCCTCCACATGCACAAGATCAACCATCCTCCTCAACGCAAGCATCTCCACCAACTCAAATTGAGGATGAGGCTCAAGATGTTGAACAAGAAGAAGAGCCACCTCAAAATGACGGCAACGATCAAGGGGGAGATGCAAATGATGAAGACAAGGAGGATGAACAACCAAGGCCGCCACACCCAAGAGTCCACCAAGCAATACAACGAGATCACCCCGTCGACACCATCCTCGGCGACATTCATAAGGGGGTAACTACTCGATCTCGTGTTGCACATTTTTGTGAACATTACTCTTTTGTTTCCTCTATTGAGCCACACAGGGTAGAGGAAGCACTTCAAGATTCGGATTGGGTGATGGCGATGCAAGAGGAGCTCAACAATTTCACAAGGACTGAGGTATGGCATTTAGTTCCACGTCCTAATCAAAATGTTGTAGGAACCAAGTGGGTCTTCCGCAACAAGCAAGACGAGCATGGTGTGGTGACAAGGAACAAAGCTCGACTCGTGGCCAAGGGGTATTCACAAGTCGAAGGTTTGGATTTTGGTGAAACCTATGCACCCGTAGCTAGGCTTGAGTCAATTCGTATATTATTGGCCTATGCTACTTACCATGGCTTCAAGCTTTATCAAATGGACGTGAAGAGTGCCTTCCTCAATGGACCAATCAAGGAGGAGGTCTATGTTGAGCAACCTCCCGGCTTTGAAGACAGTGAGTATCCTAATCATGTTTATAGGCTCTCTAAGGCGCTTTATGGGCTCAAGCAAGCCCCAAGAGCATGGTATGAATGCCTTAGAGATTTCCTTATTGCAAATGGCTTCAAAGTCGGCAAGGTCGATCCTACTTTGTTCACTAAAACTCTTGATAATGATTTGTTTGTATGCCAAATTTATGTGGATGATATTATATTTGGGTCTACTAACAAATCTACATGTGAAGAATTTAGTAGGATCATGACACAGAAATTCGAGATGTCTATGATGGGGGAGTTGAAGTATTTTCTAGGATTCCAAGTCTAGCAACTCCAAGAGGGCACCTTCATTAGCCAAACAAAGTATACTCAAGACATTCTAAGCAAGTTTGGAATGAAGGATGCCAAGCCCATCAAGACACCCATGGGAACTAATGGGCATCTCGACCTCGACACGGGAGGTAAGCCCGTGAATCAAAAGGTATACCGGTCGATGATTGGTTCATTGCTTTATTTATGTGCATCTCGACCGGACATTATGCTTTCCGTTTGCATGTGTGCAAGATTCCAAGCCGACCCTAAGGAATCACACCTTACGGCCGTAAAACGAATCTTGAGATATTTGGCTTATACTCCTAAGTTTGGGCTTTGGTACCCTCGGGGATCCACTTTTGATTTGATTGGTTATTCGGATGCCGATTGGGTGGGGTGTAAGATTAATAGGAAGAGCACATCGGGGACTTGCCAGTTCTTGGGAAGATCCTTGGTGTCATGGGCTTCAAAGAAGCAAAACTCGGTCACTCTTTCTACCGCCGAAGCCGAGTATATTGCCGCAGGCCATTGTTGCGCGCAATTGCTTTGGATGAGGCAAACCCTGCGGGACTACGGTTACAAATTAACCAAAGTCCCCTTGCTATGTGACAATGAGAGTGCAATCAAAATGGCCGACAATCCCGTTGAGCATAGCCGCACTAAGCACATAGCCATTCGGTATCATTTTCTTCGGGATCACCAACAAAAGGGGGATATCGAGATTTCATACATTAACACTAAAGATCAATTAGCCGATATCTTTACCAAGCCTCTTGATGAGCAATCTTTTACCAGACTTAGGCATGAGCTCAATATTCTTGATTCTAGGAATTTCTTTTGCTAGTCTTGCACACATAGCTCATAAGAATACCTTTGATCATGTCTCTTTTATATGCTATGACTAATGTGTTTTCAAGTGTATTTCAAACCAAGTCATAGGTATATTGAAAGGGAATTGGAGTCTTCGGCGAAGACAAGGCTTCCACTCCACTCTACTACTCATCCTTCGCCGTCGCTCCGCATCATCTCTCTAACTTTGGTATAATCTTCACTCATTCATTTCATGACCAAAGGGGGAGAAAGTACTTCATTGGGCTCTAATGATTCCGTTTTTTGGCGATTCATGCCAAAGGGGGAGAAAATATGAGCCCAAAGCAAAAGGACCGCACCACCACCTAATTTTATAAATTTGATGATTTTAAATTGGTAAATGTCAAAATTGGTATCTCTTTGTGTTCTAAAGGGGGAGCAACTAGTATTTTCAAATTGATGTCTTAAAACCCTCTTGAACACTAAGAGGAGACCTTATTTGAGGGGAGTTTTGTTTAGTCAAAGGAAAAGCATTTGGGTCAAAGGAAGAAAATTTCAAAACTTGACAATGCTTTGCAAAATCTTATTTATTTACCTTTGACTATCTTGCAAAAAGACTTTGAAAAGATTTTTTTCAAAAGAATTTGCAAAAACAAAACTTTTGGTGCAAATGTGGTCCAATATGTCAAAAACAAAGAAATCAATCCATGCGCATCATATAAGTATTTATATTGGCTCAATTCCAAGCAACCTTTGCACTTACCTTATGCAAACTAGTTCAATTATGCACTTCTATATTTGCTTTGAGTTGTGTTGGCATCAATCACCAAAAAGGGGGAGATTGAAAGGGAATTAGGCTTACACCTAGTTCCTAAATGATTTTGGTGGTTGAATTGCCCAACACAAATATTGGACTAACTAATATTGGACTAACTAGTTTCCAACTTCCAACCACTTACAAGAGCTAGGCATTCAATTCTAGACACACCTAAGAGATCAAATCCTCTCCAATTCCACTCAAGCCCTTAGTGACTAGCGAGAGAGATTTGCCGTGTTCTTTTGAGCTCTTGCGCTTGGATCGCTTTCTTTCTTTCTCACTTGTTCTTGTGATCAAAACTCAATTGTAACCAAGGCAAGAGGCACCAATTGTGTGGTGGCCCTTGCGGGGAAGTTTTGTTCCCGTTTGATTGAGAAGAAGAAAAGCTCACTCGGTCCGAGGGACCGTTTGAGAGAGGGAAGGGTTGAAAGAGACCCGGCCTTTGTGGCCTCCTCAACGGGGAGTAGGTTTGCGAGAACCGAACCTCGGTAAAACAAATCCGCGTGTCACACTCTTCATTTGCTTGCGATTTGTTTTGCACCCTCTCTCGCGGACTCGTTTATATTTCTAACGCTAACCCGGCTTGTAGTTGTGATTATTTTTGTGATTTTCAGTTTCGCCCTATTCACCCCCCCTCTAGGCGACTTTCAGCACCGCTATAGCACGTAAGGGCTCCTTCATTGTTTTCCTTGCTGATCCTCGTCGCCTAGAGTTTTCGTGGGGTAGGATTTGGTCGTCTGTGGACCTGGAATCGCCACCAGCGCGCCATTAGAGCCATGGCGCCACGCCACACCATGGATAGGGGCCAGGGATTATTTTATCAGGCTGTTGAGGGTTTCGGATTGAGTCCGTCATATGCTGAGCATCGTGTAGAGCATTTTACCGTGGGGAATAGCACACTCAGGTTGCATCGGCCACGCGCCGGTGAACTCACCGCCGTGGCGTTCTTGCTCTGCCGCCTGGGGTTCATCGGAGGGGGGAGAGGAGATGGCGTGCTTCTAGCCGTTGATCCGCTGATGATCGGATCGGATTTGGGGAGCATGGCGTTTGGGCCAGATATGATGGTAGCCGTAGGATATTAAGTGAACGGCTCAGTTTGGGTTTAGGTGTACCTCTTCATTACGAAATCCAGACCATCTGATGATGATCGTAGGGTCGTGGTTAGGCCTCGCGATAATTGATCTGGGTCATTGGGCTACAAACAGATGGCCAGGATTGGACTCAAGCATAGAGGTCGCTGGGCCGTTGGATCTAATCCGAGCGGCTCAGGTTTTAGGATACCCCTTCGGCCTTCAACTTTTGCTAAAGAGACCTCGCGAAATGTTGAAAACAACCCGCAGTCCACTCGAGTTACCCTCTGTGTCTCGGGAGTTTTTATTGTTTAGCCCCTGCGCTTCCTAGTATTTGAGGCCCAATCCAGAGAACTTTGAAAATTAGAAATTAATATCAGAAATCAATTTTTAGTGCATAAATAAATGTTAAAACTTGTTTAATTCATAGTAAATGCATATGAACTCCAAATTGTACCATTCCAGTTCCTAAATTTTTGTAATAATATTGTCTACCCATTAGTGCCTCTGTTCTGACATGACAAACACGTTAAAATTATTCTTTCACTTAATCTTGTATTAAATGCATAAAACCTTAGAAAATCCATAACTTAAAATATATAACTCCAAATTTGATGATTCCAGTTCCTGTGATCTTATTTCAATGTCTAGTTTATTACTGTATATTCTATTTGCATGTTTGATGTGATGTTAATTTATGCTATGCCAATATGCCATGTATGTATTGTATTGATGCGAGTAGACGGACAAGCCACTGTGGAACCTGGGCTTCAACAAGTTGAAGTAGCTGAGCAGGAGCTCATTGAAGGCAAGTTGTGCCCTTGATCACTTCTTTTACCTATTCATGTTCTTATTAATCATAATGATCTGCATAGGTTAATTTTGATGGGACCCAATAGGATACCCTAGATTTGACTATCTTTATACCTTGCTTCACCACTGGTTTTACTACTAAAGTTTTGGGTAGTACATGCTATTGCTTTATGTGGATTGGGTATAGAGATATTCATCACTCATTATTATACTTCTTATTATCTGTTTTATTCTTTACTGTTCATGTTAAGATCATTATGTTAATGGGAACATGGAGAACCACCCGGGAAAACAGTGCTACCACAAGGGTTTAATGGGACGCCCTTGGCTGATTAACTAGGAAAGCTAGTGGAGGGCTACCTTACCCGAAAGGGGCAAGGGCAGTAGGGGAGTGGTCAGTGTAGGGAGGTCCTTGGGTTGATTTTGCTGCGATGGCGGTCAGACAAGAACCCTGCACTGGAGCTTCCTATAAACTGTAGCGGGTAGTCTGAAGCTAGTGGAACTTTGTAAAGGCCTCGTAGTGGTACCCTGCCTCGCTTCCTTGGTAGAGGTGTATGGAGTCTGATCAACTCCGTGGCAAATGGGTAACACGACTTGTGGGTAAAGATGCGCAACCTCTGCAGAGTGTAAAACTAGTATACTAGCCGTGCTCACGGTCATGAGCGGCTCGGACACTCACATGATTAAATTATGGAACTTAAACTTAACCTGTCATTTCATTGCATTTGGGATTATTTTATTATTACTTTTACTTATTATTACTATGGTTTGGTATTTACTTACACTTAGTAACTGCTAATAAAATTTTGACCAACTTATAAAAGCAATGCTCAGCTTCAGCCTTTATTTCATTGATCAGCCTTACACTTCATGAACTCTCACCTTTGGTGAGTTCATGCCACATTATTCCCCACGACTTGTTGAGCTATGAACGTATGTGAGCTCACTCTTGCTGTCTCACACCCCCCACAGGAGAAGAGCAGGTGGTTCACGAGGAGCCACAAGGCGAGGAGTATGATCTGATCTAGGTGGCGTTTCTCAGTTGACATTGGCGCCGATGATCCTTAGTTCGGTTTATATTCATTATTTTATTTTGTAATAAGTCTTCCGCTATGTAATAAGTACTCTGATGTTTTATGACATTTATCTCTATACACTCTGTTATTATATATGTTGTCTTCTTGGCGCATATATGAGATGCACCCGGCTTTGTTTCTTTAAAACCGGGTGTTACATTTTAGTTGGACATGGTAGATATGTTAGTGCATATTATATCTATTTTCGTACATGTATTATATGTATTGCCTAGTAGAAGTGTGAGAACATCCACTAGTTGCAAGTCAAAATTCTCTTGTATCTAGCATGATAAGGATGGCTGGACCATCAATCAACCACTGATATCATCGATCTGCTTGTTTGGTTTGACCTTGCCTAAATCACCAAGTTTTTAATTTATTTCTCAAACAATTACATCACCGAGATTTATATATAATAATAAGTATTCCTGAAGTATAGAGATAGTTTCTGAAGAAGACAGATACATACTTGTTCTACACTACATAGTAACCGCTGGGTCGATCAAATTCACCTTTATTTACGTCATAGTATATGTATAGGGGGTGTTTGGTT
The DNA here is from genome assembly GCA_029449295.1 of Zea luxurians. Taxonomy (NCBI): domain Eukaryota; kingdom Viridiplantae; phylum Streptophyta; class Magnoliopsida; order Poales; family Poaceae; genus Zea; species Zea luxurians. The sequence goes on along the minus strand of JAOPSE010000006.1, from coordinate 153,762,552 downwards.
TGTAAGGACTAATTTTTAGTCTCTCTATTTTATTTTATTTTAGTCCCTAAATTATCAAGTACAGAAAGTAAAATTGAGTTCAGTTTCCGTATTTGGTATTTATAACGTAAAATGAAATAAAACGGATGGACTAAAAATTAGTCACTAGAAAATCAAACACTCGTATAATCTGCTAGTGATCATATAACCATACTAACCTAGTGTTTTTTTTAAAAAAAAAGTTAGGAGGATCGCTGTCAACTGTCATGAATATCGTTTAAGAAATGAAGCAAGCGAGTTTTACAATAGAGAAGAGTAGTTTTGGCAATGAAGAACACTAGTGTTGCATGCCATTTGTTAGGTCACCATCTTTCATCCTCACCCCGAGTAGCAAGCCAAAGCTTTTTTCCTCTCCTCACTTGTCCGCTGCTGGAGAGGGGAATACTTGTAGTATCTTTCTTCCGGACAACAGCTTTATTATTGCATAATATACATGCCGTTTCCAAAGGATTACCCCAAAGCAATATTTTTATGTGCTGTTTTTTCTCTTGAAACAAAATACCCCCCCACCCCACCCTACACACACACAAAAAAAAAGGATGGAGCCATGAAGGTGTCGCCATATTAATGGACAGCTAATCGCTCCAGCCGGCCCAAGACACTGTTCCAGGTGAAGTCAAATTTACCTGACGGTAACATGTCGAGCCGGCTGGACCAGAAGAAGAGTCCAAACAAACACCCGTGGACGGCGACGCTAACAACTTCATTGACAGTTTCTCGCTCCAGGCAACAGCTGTGCGGAAATTACTTACCGGGGATATTGTTCGCTGTGCCGAAAGCTCAGTTGGTTGGTTTTTCCAGATGAAGTCAGCTTCTGCATGCGTTCGATCATCTGCAAAATTTCTTTGACCGGAGTGATCTGATAACAGGAAGGAGAAGCTAGTTAAGGCTCACGAATCAGTTGGTAGTGAAAAATAGCAAACGAGACTCACAGAGCTCCTTGCAAGATCCTTTTTTTTTCTTTTACATCATGGTGGTCTTTGGTTGTCACTGACAGGTGGGGGCCGCTTGCGTGACCCCTTGGTTATCTGTGGGCTGATCGATATCAACTGTTCATCTGTGAAAGATGGAAACAGTTTCACAAAACATGGCACAGATCGGCAGACTTTTTTTTGTAAGATGATAACAATGCTAAACTAATCATCAGTAGCTTTCTCGCCGGTTAGAAGCTGCACTAGCTACGTTTTTTTTTTTTTTTGCTTGCTTGTCTTATATCAGGATATTTACAAGCTAAGGAAAGGAAGAATTAGTCAGATTGCTGAGAGTTAAAGCCTTTAGATACATCGGCAAAAGATGTGACCCGTGTGGCCTCCAAGGGCCACTCTCTGCTAGCTTTTCTAATTTCTAGTGTGATAGATACGGAGTATTAGATAATAGAAGAGCAGCACGGATCACTGGACTCTAGGCAAAGGAGAGGGTTCTGTTCGCACCAGCTGTATACGCACTAGTAAACAAGCAGTGCATAAACGAGGACTAATCCGAAGAAAGGAGAGAAGAGCACCCTGCAGACCTCTTCAGTGGATTAACTGCTACCGGATATAGACAGAAGAACTTTGCAGCTACGCAGCTAGTTAGTGATCAAGCAAAGACCTACCGGGCTTCTCCTCTTCCTCCTCGACTGATCTGTTGTGATCTTCGTTCATGAGAAGTGGTAATTAATGTTAGCTCGAAACAGATTATTGAACTTTGGTGAAGCCAAAAGAGATTGAGGTACATCATCTGAGCAGTCTGTTCAGGTGAAGTCGAGCGAGTAGGACCAGGATCAGAACTGCATTGCGCCTAACTCTGAATGAACTGGAGATTTGTTTATTAAAGTCGACGCCTTTCAGTGGAGCCCATGCATGAAGGCGAGAGAGTAGAAAACCCAGCATTCTATGTAGCCTGTTCATATGTTTAGTCGGCCAGAGAAGTCAGGGCCCACTGGAAAAGAATCGGAGAGAGAGACCGAGCGTCTGGATCATGTGTTCAATGCGGAGAAGAGTCCTGCCGGCGACAGCAAGCCGCCGGGCCGGGTGCTGTGACATGGCGGTGAGGAGGCGATCGACACAGCGGCTCTCTGGACTCTGGAGCCCAAGCAGCGCACGGCTCCCCCCGTTATCGACGCACCGTTCTTCCGCGGCGCCCTCGTCCGTCGGTGGGAATATCAGGACGTAGATATCATACGATACGATCTCCGGCGATGGGGTATCCATTGATCGCCGTATGAACGAACGGAGGATGAATAATGCAGGTCAGGTGGTCTGGCGAGGCGTGCCCATGACGCCGCTCGTGCATGCGCATCGGTATCTGACGGACGCCGGGCGACGGCGATCCGATGCCGCCGGCTCGGCCCCACGACGGGTGCGCGCATTCAGTGCGGCTAGGCTCGTTCGTTGCCGAATGCTGCCGACCCCGGCCCGTGGTGGAGACAGGAGAGAAGAAAGTGCACACTGAGCCGTCGGGACAGCCTGTGCAACCCACACTGCAGATTGCGCCGCCGGAGGAAGGAGATGCAGGAAGAGCGAGCTTTTTCAGGGCGCGCCCTGGTCAGCCAGCCGCCAATTGCGTTGCGTGCATGGCAACTCGTCAGGCTTGGAGACCGGACTGGAGATGACAGACAGACACGTCAGGCGCGTAAATCCAGAGTTCAGAGCGAGCTCTTTCCTGACGACCGAGGGGATCTGACTCGGATCAGCTCCAGCACTGCCCTGTGCGTGCGGCTGTGTGCCTACTGCCTAGTCTAGTCACCACCACGCGGACGTCTGCTGATGTGCAGTGCAGGCACCCTGGGCGCAGGGCAATTGGGTCATGTCAACCCGCCAGTCAGAACTGGCTGCCTGCCCAAGTGCTGGTGACGATGACTGTTATGATAAACTTGCGAATATATCCTAGTTTTGAATTGGTTAGAGGCGGATTTTTTTTTTTTTGAAAGACGCGGCGTTGGAGGAGGTTAGTCTATGAGGACGTTCGTAATGGCTATGTCAAATATCTAGCTATCACGGAAAGAAGAGAAGAATAAAAATGATAATTTATCTAGTACATGGGGCGGACCGACGTTGGGCCCCACTCAAATTTCTTGGTGTAGTGAATTTTTTATCTTATTTACTGTCGTTACAAAGGTTTATTTGTTAACAGCACTTCATTTAGACCCCCACTCAACATTTGGGCTGCGTCTACCTCTGTGTGGATTTTTTATCGGGTCCCACACGTAATACACCTGGTTTCTTGGAATACGTGAAATATCCTATCTAATTGCTTGTCACTATTTATTCTCGTTTTCGCTAGCTAGCCATTGGGACGCCCTAACGTTGTAGGAGTAAATATGAATTGGTTGGAGGTGGTTATCACGACATCTTCCATCTAGCTTCAGCCTACTAACGTTACGACCAGCTTGTACACTTATAGTTTTCTTTTAATGGCAAGAAGGAAGGAAGCTAGGTTCAGAGAAACAGTCAGCGCAAATGGTACCCGATCGCTCCCTTGCCGGCGATCTGGTCTGCTGCGCGATGTGCACTAGTAGTACGTGCAATGCACCCGTGCGTGGTTACGGGTTGACTCGGGCACAGCACCAATGCCGCTGGAGGACGGGGATAGAATGGGACCAGATCGATCGACCGCACATGTCAGCAGACCCCTGCACCCTGTCACTGGCATTTGGCCCCATCAGTGTCCAGCGGCCCAGTCAGCAATGGCACGGCCACTGTGACGTTCGTGCTACCTTGGTCCAAGGGAAAGGAGAGGAAGGCCTGAGTCTCTCTGACCTGCCGATAGAGATGACGACGATGATGCACAGCACAGCACAGGCGACGAGAAACGAACTGAAGAACACCTAATAATAACCAATCCCAACACAATCAATTCATACAGCTACCGTCAGTACGAGAATGCACAACAACTTAAAATCAGCAAACATACAGCAACACCAAGCAAACGAACAACAATCCAGGGTACATCATCCACCTACACCACCACGTAAAACCCAACTAGCGCGGAGTAGAGTATGCACAGCGGCACGGGAGTAGCCGGCCGGAGCACTGGAACGGGCCATATCAATTCAAGCGCCCGGGACCGTCGCCGCCGGCTTGTCCTCCACCGGGTACGGCTGGTGCTGCTTGCTGTACACGCGGTGCCGCCGCTCCCTGGCGTAGATCACCCAGAAGATGAGCGACAGCATCACCGCCGACGAGACCATCACCAGGCCCACGTACACCCACTTGCTGTAGCGCTCCAGCCCCGGGCAGTAGCCCTGGTTGATGGTCGTGAAGGTGTCGCGCACGAAGGTGCAGTCCTGCAGCTGGATGAGGAAAGGCCCGTACTGGTACAGCCCCTGGCTCACCGTCACGCCCGCGGTCATCTGCCCGTAGATGCTGGGGGTCACGCGCCCCACCGTCGCGCAGATCTCGGCTCCTCCTGAGACGCTGGTGCTCTGGCACTCGTACTTCTTCCACACCTGAAGCACAATGCCGCATTGCATGGATCAGTGCTGTGCTTCGGCGGTAAATAAAAGCTTGTAATCACAGCGCAAAATGGAGTACCTGGGTTGCGTTGTCCAAGGTAACCTCTCCTCTGCTGCAGTTGCGGTCCCTCAGATCAGGCGTGAAGGGGTTGCAGAGCAGAGGCATCAGTGGCCCCGACTGGTTGTAGTAGAAAGGCGTCAGCTGCGGGGGGAAGTTCCTGTTCGACACGTTGGTGATCACCTGGTTCACCACGTTCACCAGCTCGAACGTCACCTGCCTGCTTCTGTACAGGGATTCGTTCGCCGTGGCAGGCTCCACGCAGGGGATAACCTCGTCCAGGGCTGTGTGTTCTGTCGGATGAGCAACCCACTCTTCCATTGCAACGCAAGTATCTGAAACGACACTGTGTTTTGAAGAGGAGATGAGATGCTGATATCAAAAGGGAGACACATGCTTAGTTCACCATAAATGTTGCCTTTAAGGGCTTGTTCGGTTCTACCCAATCCATATGGATTGAGGGGGATTGAGGGGGTTTCAATCCCTAGTAAGTTAAAATCCCTCCCAATCCGTATCAATCCCCTTCAATCTATATAGATTGAAAATAACCGAACAAGCCCTAAGAGGGTAAGTTGAAATCCCGCGAAAATTATATGTAGTGGTTCCAACAGCTCAAGTTTTGTGTTTTTTTCCAGCTTTACTACTGATGGTTACATGTTAATATAAAATTGTGTACAAATTCCGCTTGCAAAAGGTGGCATTAACCAGGAATGGGAGGAAAACCTGTTGCCAGGCAATCAAAATTTACAGAAGCACATAGTTAGCTGTCTAATGCTCAAAGATAAAAGGTGTTGCCCATGATTTTTGTCTTACAAGCAAAATGCAAAAAAAAAAAAAAAAAAAAACTAAGCAAAACTGTAGCTACAATAAAGAGCTACTGTATAACATACCCCCTCTGTTCCAAATTGTAAAATGTTTTGGGTTTTTCTAGATATATTGTTTTTACTATGTATCTAGACATAGTGTATATCTAAATGCATGGCTTTGCTATGTATCTAGAAAAGCTAAAATGTCTTCTAATTTGGAGTTGAGTGAGTAGTTTACAAACAAAGCCCTTTCATAGACCTAAGCAATCTAGAATACATGGGAATAGATGTTTGGGAGCATGAAAGATGTAAGGTTAAACAGCAGTAAACAATCCAGATAACAGCGAAGTTGGGTCAGAGGCAACACAACAAACAGGGCCTAGTTGCCTAGAGGATGCAAGGATGTAGCTCTTAGCCCCTGAACCGAGTTCAAGATGTCATTGGATAGGCAATTCCAATGCAAACTGGTAGCAGGATGCAGCCTACAAAGTACAAACATGGACTGATGGTCGCTTCATGCAAGTGCTTGATCATCGCCATGCTAGCATGCTCCAAACAAGATAAGACTTCAAATTGAAAAGGACCTGAACCTAAAACCAAAAACTGGCTTTTTATATTCTAGGCTATATAATATAAGGTAGCTATCTACAGGTTGATTGCATAAAACAGGGATAACTTAATAGGACTTGGGATGCAAGTGTGCTACTTGGTGCAGTATTGTGATGTGTTTATTATATTAGAAATACTTACTTGTGCAGAAGAAGAAATACACCACACAGGATAAACGTTCCAGTAACCAATATCCATCCAATAATAACCAAGCTGTAAAAAAATAGAAACAAAGAATGATATCTCTGGTTTATTAAAATAAGATCACAAGCAAAGACAAAACTTACACAGAGACAAGGAATTCCAGACCAAAGATGGATAACACTGACAAAGTCAAGAGTTACTATGTTAGCATGTGTTTAGAAACATACAAAACAATGGCCATTTTCTGGACAGTATGGAAAAAGAAAGAGTACTTACAGAAGCCAACAAATGCCAGAAGAAGCATCACAGCTGCAATGACAACTAAAGCAAGCCGCCTGAAATAAAATTGGTCAGCCACATGCACAACCCCATTGTCCTAATAGTTGCATCGTTTAGATGATATCTCAATGACATGGGGTGAAAAACACTTACACTCTGTTTAGCACCTTTTTGATCTTCGCGGCATTATCTGTTGTTTTAATAGCAAGATCAGTAGCTGATGAGTTCAGCTTTCCTTGAATTTCATTTATCTCGTTCTGCACATTAGGAGGCAGCAAAAAGGACTGTGCTATGTCGACCTTCTTTGCAGCAGACAAACTATCAGATAGGTTCCTAAGGTTGTCAACAGTATAATTTGCCTGGCTAACAACAAACTTCAGAGTAGTCGTTGTGCTCTTGTGGAATTTTCCCTGGCCATCGTATAACATAGCACATCCAGCACTAGCATTGAGCGAAACTTGATCAGCATATGCAGCTCAAAATATATGCAAGGTCATTACAGAAGAAGAATGGAACTTACATTGCAGCACATGTGAACAGTATTAGAAGTATCAATGATAGAGCATATGCTGTTCGTGAATACTTGTAGGTGTGATGCGGGCAACAGCAATGACGGCAGCAAATCCCAAGCATTACCAGGAAAAAGATCACAAACCACACGAGAGCAATGGCGAACAGCGGAATGGCTGTATATCCGACGGACTACCAACAAAGAAATCAGTATCATATAATGCCAACAGATGTAAGCAGACAATAGAGTTGCAGCTTTCGAAATGAATGGCTTACAGCGAAATAGTGCACTTCACTGATATTCCAGCCGCCCGGGTATTTCCTGAAGCCATTCAAAGGGTCCCTTCGATATGTCCTATCTGCCGCCAGCACAAAGGAGCTATTCGTGGTGACGTTGATGTCAGCAGGAGCTTCAGCAATCGACCTTCTTGCCACCAAGCCAAATCCATCTGCTTTTGACAGTTATAATAGCCTGTCATACAATGACGATTGCCAGCGACAAAAACATAGATCTCCCAACTGGGATGAATAGGCATTTTCCACTGGTGGTTTAAATGTTTAATACAACAATGTTCTGGTTTTCTTTAGTGCTCCATTGGTTTATTTATAACATTCTCTGCAGGATCGGCGGCGCAGTACTGCAGTAGTCGTGAGAGGATAAAACTTGAAAGGAACTTCAGACGATGATAAATGGAGGCAAAGCAGCACAAAACGAAGGAACTTCAGACGCAGTAAAAAGGTAAATGGAGGCACCACAGGGCAGTACTAGGGCAGTGAGACGAGACTGTTTGGTTTGTTTTTCTTTTTCTTTAAAAAAAACACCGAATTTGGGAACGCTACAAGTTGAAAGCTGAAACTAAAGTATTCAAAGCAGTACAAAAGCGATTCGCTACAGAGAAGAAAAACAGAACTGATGCAGGGACATGCGGAGGGAATTAGACACCAAAGATGCCAGCTGTATTCCTTTCCGAGGGAAAAAAAGAGAGAGAATCGCAATATAAGGAGGGAGTAGTGGAAGAAGAACACGAATTTCCCTTTCCTTCGAAAAAGGAAGGGGCGCAGATTTGATAGAGAGCACTGCAGGTAACCCAGAACCAAGATTTGACAGGGTCGATCGAATGTCGAACATTGGATTGTTTCGAAGAATAAACCCTGCAAGAAGCAGAAGAAAAGGACACCAAACCAAACAGATGAACGATAACCTGAGGACCACAGAACGCTACCAGAAAATTCTGGGGGACCGTTCCCCAGCAAGAAGAAGAAATCGACTTGGGTCCGTACTGAACAAAAGGCTCTGTTGTGTGTAGACGAACTGGGGTCTGGGGAAAGGAAACGAGAGAGGCACACGCAGACGAACAGAAATCACCGCACTGGATGGGTCAAGAAGAGGCGAGATTTTTTCCTGCTTCTCATCGACGTATATATACTATGCACCAGAGAAAAAAAAAGAGAGTAATATGTGAACAGGAAACGCGAGAAGTGGGGCTGCACGAACCAGAGTGGAGCGCGGGCGTCTGGAAGCGGCGAGGAGCATTGAAGGCCCCCGGGCCCGGCCCGGGATGCGCGGCGCAGAATGGCAGCGCGACGAGCAGCAGCAGCGCCAGGCGGACGGGGGGAGCCGGCAATGCCATGGCTGGGGGTCGGCTCACCGGCGCGGCGGCCCTGCCACCCTCCGTCGCTCTCTCTCTCTCTCTCCCCGCGCGCGGAGGCGGAGTGAACCCAACAAGATCGCACCACCTTTTGTCCCTGTCCCCGTCGGCCCGTCCCCGGTCCGAGCAGAAGATGAGAAGGAAGGAAAAGCCTTGAGGGCGGAAGAAGGCGGGGGGTAGGAGCACGAAAGAGATGGGCAGGGCAGATGGGCGTCGTTCCGCAAAGATGGAAGACGGGGGTTGCTTTTCTGCTTTGTTTCCTCCTCCCTCCGCGCTCCTGTCCTGTCCACTCGGCTCTCCGTCACCGTGTGTTCGTCGCCCTCCTCTCTGGGTCTGGGGCTGGGCAACTAACGGGATTTTCGCCTCCCGCGACCGCGAGTGGGATTTGGCGTTGGTGGCAGGAGCACAGCGCAGGGGCGCCGCAGATCTGCCGGGTGTCCAAGCATTCCGTGTTGCGGTGGCGAAGTGTGTCTCTGGGCGCCAGTGTTCTCCCCAAACTGCCCAGAGCGCGCGCTTAACTTGCCAAATTACCGGCTTCCCCTTGGAGTAACTGCTAGTGGAGTGAGTATTATCACCAACTGCTGCCGACATTTTGTTGGCAAATCGGGGAGGGGGCCCTCCCTCCCAAATCGTGTGGTCTGGAGCTTTGTTTATTGCCAAAGGCACTGCGATTATTTTGATGTGATGCGATGGCTCGCCTGTTTTTGAGTTTTACTCCTTAAAGACGCACTAGTATGTCTTTTAGTTTAAGGTTAAATTAGGATGAGGTGGATGCAACATCGTTCCCTCGATTTTTTGATCATATCATCATTAAAAATTACTCTCTCCGTTTCGTTTTAGTTTTAGTTTTTCGACAACTAATAAGAAACGGAGAGAATACTTCGATGTTCACCTCACTCCGACGTGACTCTTATTTAAACACTATATAAAATATGACTGTGCCTTTCATTTCTTAACCACACACTCTAATATGATGTCGTGGAGCTTGCCTGCGTTGCATTCACAGTCGACGTCGCTGGCCTCGTCGCGGTGGCGGGCAACGGACTAACTGCATGACCACGGGCGGGATCGAATGCCTCGTGTACTTGCTAGACGAAATCATGTCGTTGGCCAGCGCTGGTCGAGGCTAATCTCATATGGTTTCCGTTGCTGTTGCGTTCTCTAGCAGTATCACGCGTGTCATCGGCGGGCCGGCAAGGTAGGTACGCAGCCGCGAATTCTTTTGCAGTACGCAGGCCTCTGCCTTAATAGTTTATTGGTAGAATTTATAAACACACGTTGTGCGTAATACCCGTGCACCGACGAACTGAGTATCATGATTAGTACGTGGCGGTTGTCTTCTCCTGGCTGACCATTTCTTCGTGCATAAGGAAAGAACCCCCTTCCCCTTTTTTTTTGTTTTTTTTGGGAGTAGAGATGACAATAGGTCTCAATCATCGATTCCCGCGGGAAATTTCTCCATTACGACTTGTTCGGTTCTACTTCAATCCATATGGATTGAGGGGGTTTCAATCCCCAGTAAGGGCTTGTTCGGTTAGCTCTCAATCCATGTGGATTGAGTGGGATTGGATGGGTTTAAATCCCAAACAAGTCAAACTTCTTAACAATTTTTTCCAATCTCATCCAATCCATGTGTATTGGGAATAACCGAACAAGGCCTAAGTCAAAATCCCCTTTAATCCGTATCAATATCCTCCAATCCGTATGGATTGAAAATAACCGAACAAGCCCTAGGGACGGAGATGGAAAAGTTTCTTTTCCACGGAGATGTAAACAGAGAAAATTCTTCTCCTAACGGGTAAATGGGGACGGGGACAGGGAAGCACATTCCTCATCCCCGTTTCCCGCGGGGACCCGTTAAACCTATACGAGGTGATGTTTTCGTGTATTAGTTAATGATAAAACTAAATAATTACCTTATCAAAATATCCATCATTGTACAAATGTATTCTTTTAATGTACACATAATGATTTATTATATCTAACACAATGTATATGTGAAGAGGTTTTGCGTTAATAACAAAATGTGTATGCCCTAATTATAATTTAAACGTAGACGGGTATCCCGTCGAGGATTTTATCTCCATGGAAAACATGGATACCAAAGGCATATCCCTGCAAGTGTTCGTACATCCTCGCGGGCAGGGGCGGACCCAGTGGGTGGTCCATATGGGCCACGGCACACCCTAAGATCATATAAGATTAGTTAGCATAATGGTGTATGTACTGTCTTTTGAACTTAGCAGTATATCAGCTGGGTTCGCTACTGCTCGCGGGGAAAATTTTATGTCGTGGGAACGGGTATATGTACATATTCCCTACTAGGAAGCGAACACGTTGTGACGAGAAGTCAGGGGCGCAGGGCAGCAGGACTGGACTCCGAGAGACGAGAGTTGAAGACGGAGCGGTTCGGGGCCAGCCGACTGTGCGTTCCGGACTGCCGGTACCGGCTGCCGCGAGTAGGGATGGCAATTGGACCCGTGGGTATGAATACCCACGGGTTTCGTACCCGGTGGGCATGGATAGGGGTTTGAAATCTCACCCGTGGATCCTATCGGGTCGGGTACCCGAAATACGTCGGGTAGGGTACGGATAGTATATTTTACCTATGGATATCCACTGGATACCCGAAATATTAATTCATAATTTTACATGTTGTGTTTTTCAATTTTTGGCCTATTAAGCAAAGAAAAGAAGCCCAAATCACTGAACTGGCTAAGGGCTAACCCTAACTCACTAACCTAAATTCCCTTCCTAGCCGCCAACCCCGCCAGGCCGCCACCCGTGTCCCGCCAGCCACCATCGCCCATCGCCCTGCCCTGCGCCCCAGCCGCCACTCCCAGTCGGCCAGCCCTGCCCAGCCGCCACCAGTCCAGCCTACTGCGGCGCTCCTGCCCCGAGCGGCCGAGCTGCGGCTGCGCGGCCTGCGCCCCTGCGACGTCCCCGAGGCCCGATCGCCCGTCCCCGACCCCGAGGCCTGACCGCTCGAGCTGCGTCTGCTCTCCTCGGCTCCTGCGCCGTCCGCCCGTCACCGAGGCCCGAGCTACGAGCCTGCGCGCCTGCGTCGTCCGCCGTCAGATTGGTGATGTTGCTTATCAATTTCACATGTTGTGATGTTGTTCATTAACTCTCATCTGTCATAAACTGTGTTGCTCATCAATTTACATGCAAATTTATATTTTAGAGTAGCATATCCACTGGATACCTGATACCCGACGGATAACCGGTGGGTACGGGTCCATTTTTTTACCCGATTGACTTGATGAGTATGGATATTTGTATAAGGATCGAGTATTATCATACCCGAACACAACCCTCCCGGCTGCCATCCCTAGCCGCGAGCTCGGTAAGAAATCGCACCTGGTCAGCAAGCACCGAGCAGAAGCAGGCAAGTACGCGCAGACTTTAATAAGGCGTGACTGGTAAACTGGTTCCTGGTCAGGTATTAGAGACTTGCTGTGGACAGACGAAAATAGATTTCGTCTCTTTTTGTCCACTCAATATTTTCTTAGCGAATAAAAACCTCACTAAATTTGAAAATATTGTATTGTTTGTTTTATCAAAATTAAAAAAAAAAACACATCTCTAACAGTTACATGTCCGGTGCTTACATGCTTAGTGCTTACTAACTCACTGCACTAGCTAGACACGCCTTTGCCTTACAAACGGCTACTTTTTCAAAACTATGTGTTATTGTATGTAGCATGCGCTTGGTGCTACACTGGTTTTGTCTATTGAGTAAGGTCATCGAGTGGACAATTTCATATCTCTTTGGGTACCATGTCCGGTGGCATACTGGACACGTTCAGTGAGTACTCGTCATCTTAGACACAACTTACATACTATTTAAGTACCCTGTACGATGGTCTACTACACACGTCAGGTGGGTACAAGTGTCTTTAAGCCAATTCTGCAAACTCTCTAAGTTCCATGTCTATTACACCTTACCCGATGCATATCAGACACATTGGTCTTGCCTCACGCACTACAAGACATACTTCTAGCTAGTTTCAATCGTTTTTCGAGTTGGCTTTTGTTTAATTTTTTGTGGGTTCTTTTGGCTTTACCTAACACTAGTTTTCCACGAGTGTGAACCACCATACCTAATTAGATATTGTTGACGCTTTTTTGGAGCGCCAAATACTCAAGAAGAACCGGCGGCGGTGCTCTCTGGTCAGGCGCGGACGGTCCGCGGCCTGGGGTCGGACGGTCCGCGACCTGGCACAGGGGCTAGGGTTTCCTGCCTGACGGCCGGACGGTCCGCGCCCTGGGGCCGGACGGTCCGCGCGTGCGCAGGGGCGGCGGAAGATCACCGGCGGCGCCTGGATCTCGCTCCCGGGAGGGACCCCGTCAGGGAGGAGAGATCCTAGGGGTTGTCTAGGCTCGGACCGGCCGACCTAGACTCCTCTAATCGGCGTAGAGTCGAAGAGATGCGAAGAATTTGGGGATTGAGGGGCTAAACTAGAACTAGACTAGAACTACTCCTAATTGTACTGGAAATAAATGCGAATAGAAGTTGTATTGATTCGATTGATGATTACAAATCGGCCGTAGACCTCTCTATTTATAGAGGAGGGGGGCTGGACCCTTTACACAACTGATTCCGAGCTAATTCCGCGAATATAGCTAACAACCGTAGCACAAAACTCGGAACCCTAATCTGTTCTGCGCACGCGCGGACCGTCCGGCCCACAGGCGCGGACTGTCCGGACCGCGGACCGTCCGGCCTCAGGGCCGGACCGTCCGCCAGCTCTTTTTTGGTTCGAACATATGCCCCTCTGCCTTTTGGTGGAGCTGGGCGAACCAAAAGCAACTAACTCGATGTGATCACATCAGTTCTCTTAGGCATCTTGCCACATACTAGGATGGTACTGTTTGAGGAAACGCCCATTCAAAGCCTTGGGTAAATCCTTGCCTTGTAATGTTTGTAGCAAATAGGCGTTACCAGACATTATTGTTTTACTTTATAAGGACCCTCCCAGCTTGGCGACCATTTCCCAAACTTCCGGTCTTTATTCCTTAGAGGCAAGATGGTCTTCCACACCAGATCCCCTACTTGAAATGACTTTGCTTTGACCTTCTTATTGTAGGCCCTGGCTACCATAATCTTGTCCTTTTTCTATTGCTCCCAAAGCTATCACCCTCTTGTCGGTCACCTCATCAATATTATCCATCATTGAATTATAATAATCAGTGATAGTTAGATCATTTTGTCTGGCGAACCTGACAGCATTCAAACTTATTTCCACAGGCAATACTGCTTCCTGCCCATAGACAAGCTCAAAAGGAGATACTTTAGTAGCACTATGTTTAGATATTCTATGAGCCCACAAAGCTTCGGACAAAATCTTATGCCAATGTTTAGGATTATCAGATATTTTCTTTTTTATCAAATTAATCAATGTCCTATTGCTAGACTCGGCCTGACCATTGGCCTGAGCATAATATGGAGATGAATTAAGCAGCTTAATTCTGTATAATTCAGCAAATTCATGTACCTCCTTTGACATAAAAGAAGTACCTTGATCTGTAGTTAAGGTCTGGGGAATGCCGAATCTATGAATGATATGCTCAGTTATAAACTCAATTACCTCCTTGTGTGTCATGTTCTTTAGAGCAATGACTTCAGTCCATTTGGTGAAGTAGTCAGTGGCAACTAACACAGACTGATGCCCCTTTGATGATGAAGGATGAATTTCTCCAATAAAGTCTAATCCCCATCCTCTGAACGGTCAAGGCTTGATAATAGGATGTAATTCGGCTGCAGGGACCAACTGTAGGTCGCCGAATTTTTGACACACTTGGCAACCCTTGTAGTACTTGAAACAATCAGCTATCATACTAGGCCAATAAAAACCAGACCTTCGCAACAACCACTTCATCTTTGGAGCTGATTGATGAGTACCACAAATTCCCTCATGTACTTCGGCCATGGCTAATATAGCATCATCTGGGCCCAAGCACTTAAGCAGGATGTCATTGACTGTTCGGCGGTAAAGTTCATCACTCATCAAAATATACTTGAAAGTTGTTCGCCGAATGTTCTTATCTGTCCTGATATTGGGATTTCGTAAATAATTAAGTATAGGTGTCCTCCAATCACTTGCATCGGCTTCATTGTCAGCCGAATTGATGAAAAGAACATTTCTGGTAACCCCGGACGGTTCGGCGTCATCACGCGGACAGTCCGCGACCTGGGAAATTTGGCTTTGCACTAGTTATCAGATTTTCAGTTTTGTGAAACTTCCCTCTCTTTATCCGATAACCTGATGCATCTTGTGCCAAATCATTAGCTCTATGATTCTCAACTCTAGAGATATGCCGAATACTGAATTCGTCAAATGAATGGATTATGCTCCAACATTTCTCAAGGTAACTATTTAGAGTACCATCAAAACATTGATATTCTTCTAACACTTGTTGGACTACCAGCTGAGAATCACCAAATACCTTCACATGTTTTACTCCCATACCATTTAAGAGTTCTAAGCCGAATAGGAGGGCCTCATATTCAGCTTGATTATTAGTGCAATAAGTTTTCAATCGGCTAGAGAAGTCAAAGGAGACATTACTTGGTGAAACAAGTACAATGCCAATTCCTTACCCTTCATTGCAAACCGATCCATCAAAATATAAAGTCCAAGGAGTAATAGTGAGGTATGACATGTCTAGCTCATAAATATCATTAACCCGATGTTCTACAATGAAATCCGCTACGACTTGGCCTTTCATAGATTTCAGTGGTTCATAGGCCAAGTCATATTCTATTAGTGCATAAGCCCACTTACCAATTCTACCACTCATAATTGGGTTATGCAACATGTATTTGATCACATCGGCTTGACCAGAAACAGTGCAATGACTAGACAGTAAATAACATCTACATTTGGTGCAGGCATAAAACAAGCATAAGCATAACTTTTCAATAAAAGTGTACCTTGTTTCAGCATCCACCAACCTTCGGCTTAGATATGTCACCACATGCTCCTTCCCCTCAGTTTCTTGTGTCAGAACAGCCCCAATGACCTTATCCTCAGCTGCAATGCATAATCGAAATGGCACTCCTGCTCGTGGTGCTTTTAATACGGGAGCCGAAGATAAGTATTTTTTATGAGATCAAATGCTTCTTGTTGTTCTGCCCCTCAAGCGAATTCGGCATCATTCTTAAGCCGAAGAATAGGGATAAACGCATCAATCTTCCCGGCTAGGTTAGAAATAAACCTTCGTAAATAATTCACCTTGCCGAGGAACCTCTGTACCTCGACCTTACAGGTCTGAGGCCCCACATTCCGAATAGACTTGATTCGGTCAGGGTCTATCTCTATACCATGTTCATGTATGACAAATCCTAAAAACTTACCAGCCGACACTCCAAAAGCACATTTACGTGGGTTCATTTTCAAACCATACTAACGCATTTTATCAAAGGCTTTGCGCAAATCAGCTATATGAGAACTAAACTCAGCCGATTTGACTACAATATCATCAATGTAAACTTCCACAGTGTTTCCTAACAATTCATGGAAGATCAAATTCATAGCCCTCTGATAAGTGGCACCAGCATTTTTCAGACCAAATGTCATGACAACCCACTCAAATAAACCAATGAAGCCTGGACATATAAAGGCCGTTTTAGACGCATCTTCTTCGGCCATGAAAATCTGATTATATCCGGCATTACCATCAAGGAAGCTAATAATTCTATTTCCTGATGCATTATTGATTAATGTGTCGGCTATGGGCATGGGGTATTCGTCTTTAGGAGTTGCTCTATTTAAATTGCGAAAATCAATGCATATTCTAAGTTTACCTGACTCCTTCTTCTCCACCGGCACAATATTGGAGACCCACTCTGCGTATCTGCAAGGTCTGATAAAATCAGCTTCTAGTAGCCGGTGGATTTCGTCCTTGATGCGTGGGAGAAGATCTGGACGAAATGTTCTAGCTCTTTGCTTGAAAGGTCTGAAACCAGACTTGATAGGCAGCCGATGCTCTACGATCTCTCGGCTTAATCCAGGCATCTTAGTGTAATTCCAAGCAAAGCAATCTGAATATTCCTTCAATAGACCGATCATCTCATCTCTAGGATCGGTCTCTAGGGTCTTGTTTACAAAAGTCGGCCTTGGAGTTTTACCATCTCCTATGTCAATCTCCTCCAAAGGATCGGCCGATGTAAATCCCTGTCCTAGTTTATCAAGATCTCTGAATTCCTCTATCATGTTCCCCACAGAGGAATTAGAAGGTCTTTGTGTGACGGCGGACTTTCCGGTCTCGGGGACCGGATCATCCGTAATACTGTCCTTTTGCTGTGATACATGTTCGGTCTTAAAGTCCGAACCCTTTTGTGAAAGACCAGACCATCCGGCCTTGGAAGCCGAACTGTCCGTGATCAGAGACTCATGAACTTTGTGTGTATTCATCATTTAAACTTTATTTAGGATTTAGCCGATTCTCCATCGGCTCTAGTATTACAGGAATGAAACCTTTCTTATCTATACTTGTGAATTGATAATCAGAAAAATCTACTCCTGTGAGACATGTAGCAGTCTCATAAGTCCAGAGTACAGGGGCATCGGCCACAGCGATGCAGGCCGATACATCAGCATGTACTTGTTCTATGTCATCGCCTACCCATTGTATTAGCATTTGATGTAATGTAGAAGGTATACATTGATTGGCGTGAATCCAATCTCTGCCTAGGATTAAACTGTAATTTCCTTCTACATCAGCGACAAAGAATGCAGCAGCAAGGGTCTTAGTCCCGATGGTTAATTCAACGGACGTGACTCCCCTGGCTTTGATCGAACTATCAGTTCCAACACCGCTGAGGGTCATGTTGGTCTCGACAAGTTCGTCATCTTGTTTACCTAATTTTCTGTACAATGAATAAGGCATTAGATTTACAGCCGCCCCTCCATCTACCAACATCTTAGCAATCGGTATCTGAAAGTCGCCTAGAGGGGGGGTGAATAGGGCGAAACTGAAATTCTCAAAAATAATCACAACTACAAGCCGGGTTAGCGTTAGAAATATAATTGAGTCCGCGAGAGAGGGCACAAAATAAATCTCAAGCGAATAAGGAGTGTGACACGTGGATTTGTTTTACCGAGGTTCGGTTCTCGCAAACCTACTCCCCGTTGAGGAGGCCACAAAGGCCGGGTCTCTTTCAACCCTTACCCTCTCTCAAACAGTCCCTCAGATCGAGTGAGCTTTCTCTTCTCAATCACTTGGAACACAAAGTTCCCACAAGGACCACCACAAAATTGGTGTCTCTTGCCTCAATTACAAGTGAGTTTGATCGCAAGAAAGAATGCGAAAGAAAAGAAGCGATCAAAGCGCAAGAGCTCAAATGAACACAACAAATCACTCTCTCTAGTCACTAAGGCTTTGTATGGAGTTGGGAGAGGATTTGATCTCTTTTTGGTGTGCTTTGCAATGAATGCTAGCTCTTGTATAGTGGTTGGAAGCTGGAAAACTTGGATTACTATGAATGGTGGGTGGTTGGGGGTATTTATAGCCCCAACCACCAAACTAGCCGTTTGGTGAGGCTGTCTGTTCGATGGCGCACCGGACAGTCCGGTGCACACCGGACATGTCCGGTGCGACAGCCACGTCACCAAAGCCGTTGCAATTTGACCGTTGGAGTTCTGACTTCTGGGCCCGCCTGGATGTTCGGTGGCGCACCGGACATGTACTGTAGAGTGTCCGGTGCGCCAGCATGGGCGTGTCTGATCTCTGCGCGCGCTGGCGCGCATTTATTGCGTCGCAGGTAGCCGTTGGCGCCGAAATAGCCGTTGCCCGCTGTTACACCGGACAGTCCGGTGTACACCGGACAGTCCGGTGAATTTTAGCGGAGCAGCTGGAGTGAATTCCCGAGGCTGGCGAGTTCCGGAGGCCGCTCTTCCTTGGAGCACCGGACATGTCCGGTGTACACCGGACAGTCCGGTGAATTATAGCGGAGTTGCCTCTGGAATTTTCCAAAGGTGACGAGTTTGGAGTTGGAGTCCTCTGGTGCACCGGACATGTCCGGTGGCGCACCGGACAGTCCGGTGCGCCAGACCAGAGGTGCCTTCGGTTGTCCCTTTGCTCTTTGGTTCAACCCAATATTTTGTCTTTTTATTGGCTAAGTGTGAACCTTTAGCACCTGTATAAATTATGCACTAGAGCAAACTAGTTAGTCCAAATATTTGTGTTGGGCAATTCAAACACCAAAATTAATTAGGGACTAGGTGTAAGCCTAATTCCCTTTCAATCTCCCCCTTTTTGGTGATTGAAAGTCGCCTAGAGGGGGGGGTGAATAGGGCGAAACTGAAAATCACAAAAAATAATCACAACTACAGGCCGGTTAGCGTTAGAAATATAAACGAGTCCGCGAGAGAGGGTGCAAAACAAATCGCAAGCAGATGAGGAGTGAGACACGCGGATTTGTTTTACCGAGGTTCGGTTCTCGCAAACCTACTCCCCGTTGAGGAGGCCACAAAGGCCGGGTCTCTTTCAACCCTTCCCTCTCTCAAACGATCCCTCGGACCGAGTGAGCTTTTCTTCTTCTCAATCAAACGGGAACAAAACTTCCCCGCAAGGGCCACCACACAATTGGTGCCTCTTGCCTTGGTTACAATTGAGTTTTGATCACAAGAACAAGTGAGAAAGAAAGAAAGCGATCCAAGCGCAAGAGCTCAAAAGAACACGGCAAATCTCTCTCGCTAGTCACTAAAGGCTTGAGTGGAATTGGAGAGGATTTGATCTCTTTGGTGTGTCTAGAATTGAATGCCTAGCTCTTGTAAGTGGTTGGAAGTTGGAAAACTTGGATGCAATGAATGTGGGGGTGGTTGGGGTATTTATAGCCCCAACCACCAAACTTGACCGTTGGCTGGAGGCCTCTGTTCGATGGCGCACCGGACAGTCCGGTGCACACCGGACAGTCCGGTGCCCCTGCCACGTCATCAATGTCGTTGGATTCTGACCGTTGGAGCTTCTGACTTCTGGGCCCGCCTGGGTGTCCGGTGCACACCGGACAACAACTGTTCATTGTCCGGTGCGCCGGTATGGGCGCGCCTGACGTCTGCGCGCGCTGCGCGCGCATTAAATGCACCGCAGGTAGCCATTGGCGCCGAAATAGCCATTGTCCCGCTGGTACACCGGACAGTCCGGTGCACACCGGACATGTCCGGTGAATTATAGCGGAGCAGCTGCCGCGCGAACCCGAGGCTGGCGAGTTTGAGGAGGCCGCGCTTCCTGGAGCACCGGACACTGTCCGGTGTACACCGGACAGTCCGGTGAATTATAGCGCGCCGGCTTCCGAGAATTCCCGAAGGCGAAGAGTTCGAGTTGGTGTCCTCTGGGCGCACCGGACACTGTCCGGTGTACACCGGACAGTCCGGTGCCTCCAGCCAGAGGTGCCTTCGGTTGCCTCTTTGCCCCTTTGTTGAATCCAAAACTTGATCTTTTTATTGGCTAAGTGTGAACCTTTTGCACCTGTATAACTTATACACTAGAGCAAACTAGTTAGTCCAATATTTGTGTTGGGCAATTCAACCACCAAAATTATTTAGGGACTAGGTGTAAGCCTAATTCCCTTTCAATCTCCCCCTTTTTGGTGATTGATGCCAACACAAACCAAAGCAAATATAGAAGTGCATAATTGAACTAGTTTGCATAATGTAAGTGCAAAGGTTGCTTGGAATTGAGCCAATATAAATACTTACATGATGCGCATGGATTGTTTTCTTTGTTTTTGACATATTGGACCATATTTGCACCATAAGTTTTGTTTTTGCAAATTCTTTTGTAAATTCTTTTCAAAGTTCTTTTGCAAGATGGTCAAAGGTAAATGAATAAGATTTTGCAAAGCATTTTTAAGTTTTGAAATTTTCTTCCTTTGTCCCAAATGCTTTTCCTTTGACTACACAAAACTCCCCCTCAAATAAAGTCTCCTCTTAGTGTTCAAGAGGGTTTTAAGACATCAATTTTGAAAATACTACTTGCTCCCCCTTTAGAACACAAAGAGATACCAATTTTGAAATTTACCAATTGAAAATCATCAACTTTAAAATTAGGGTGGTGGTGCGGTCCTTTTGCTTTGGGCTCATATTTTCTCCCCCTTTGGCATAAATCGCCAAAAACGGAATCATTAGAGCCCAATGAAGTACTTTCTCCCCCTTTGGTCATAAAATGAATGAGTGAAGATTATACCAATGTTGGAGAGATGATGTGGAGCGACGGCGAAGGATGAGTAGTCGAGTGGAGTGGAAGCCTTTGTCTTCGCCGAAGACTCAATTCCCTTTCAATATACCTATGACTTGGTTTGAAATACACTTGAAAACACATTAGTCATGGCATATATAAAAGAGACATGATCAAAGGTATATTTATGAGCTATGTGTGCAAGACTAGCAAAAGAAATTCCTAGAATCAAGAATATTGAGCTCATGCCTAAGTCTGGTAAAAGATTGCTCATCAAGAGGCTTGGTAAAGATATCGGCTAATTGATCTTTAGTATTAATGTATGAAATCTCGATATCCCCCTTTTGTTGGTGATCCCGAAGAAAATGATACCGAATGGCTATGTGTTTAGTGCGGCTATGCTCGACGGGATTGTCGGCCATTTTGATTGCACTCTCATTATCACATAGCAAGGGGACTTTGGTTAATTTGTAACCGTAGTCCCGCAGGGTTTGCCTCATCCAAAGCAACTGCGCGCAACAATGGCCTACGGCAATATACTCGGCTTCGGCGGTGGAAAGAGCGACCGAATTTTGCTTCTTTGAAGCCCATGACACCAAGGATCTTCCCAAGAACTGGCAAGTCCCCGATGTGCTCTTCCTATTAATCTTACACCCCGCCCAATCGGCATCCGAATAACCAATCAAATCAAATGTGGATCCCCGAGGGTACCAAAGCCCAAACTTAGGAGTATAAGCCAAATATCTCAAGATTCGTTTTACGGCCGTAAGGTGTGATTCCTTAGGGTCGGCTTGGAATCTTGCACACATGCATACGGAAAGCATAATGTCCGGTCGAGATGCACATAAATAAAGCAATGAACCAATCATCGACCGGTATACCTTTTGATCCACGGACTTACCTCCCGTGTCGAGGTCGAGATGCCCATTTGTTCCCATGGGTGTCTTGATGGGCTTGGCATCCTTCATTCCAAACTTGCTTAGAATGTCTTGAGTATACTTTGTTTGGCTAATGAAAGTGCCCTCTTGGAGTTGCTTGACTTGGAATCCTAGAAAATACTTCAACTCCCCCATCATTGACATCTCGAATTTCTTTGTCATGATCCTACTAAATTCTTCACATGTAGATTCGTTAGTAGACCCAAATATGATATCATCAACATAAATTTGGCATACGAACAAATCATTGTCAAGAGTTTTAGTGAATAAAGTAGGATCGGCTTTGCCGACTTTGAAGCCATTAGCAATAAGGAAATCTCTAAGACATTCATACCATGCTCTTGGGGCTTGCTTGAGCCCATAAAGCGCCTTAGAGAGCCTATAAACATGGTTAGGGTACTCACTGTCTTCAAAGCCGGGAGGTTGCTCAACATAGACCTCCTCCTTGATTGGTCCATTGAGGAAGGCACTCTTCACGTCCATTTGATAAAGCTTGAAGCCATGGTAAGTAGCATAGGCTAATAATATACGAATTGACTCAAGCCTAGCTACGGGTGCATAGGTTTCACCAAAATCCAAACCTTCGACTTGTGAATACCCCTTGGCCACGAGTCGAGCTTTGTTCCTAGTCACCACACCATGCTCGTCTTGCTTGTTGCGGAAGACCCACTTGGTTCCTACAACATTTTGATTAGGACGTGGAACTAAGTGCCATACCTCATTCCTTGTGAAATTGTTGAGCTCCTCTTGCATCGCCATCACCCAATCCGAATCTTGAAGTGCTTCCTCTACCCTGTGTGGCTCAATAGAGGAAACAAAAGAGTAATGTTCACAAAAATGTGCAACACGAGATCGAGTAGTTACCCCCTTATGAATGTCGCCGAGGATGGTGTCGACGGGGTGATCTCGTTGTATTGCTTGGTGGACTCTTGGGTGTGGCGGCCTTGGTTGTTCATCCTCCTTGTCTTCATTATTTGCATCTCCCCCTTGATCGTTGCCGTCATTTTGAGGTGGCTCATCTTCTTGATCTTCTTGTTCAACCTCTTGAGCCTCATCCTCAATTTGTGTTGGTGGAGATGCTTGCATGGAGGAGGATGGTTGATCTTGTGCATGTGGAGGCTCTTCGGATTCCTTAGGACACACATCCCCAATGGACATGTTCCTTAGCGCTACGCATGGAGCCTGTTCTTCACCTACCTCATCAAGATCAACTTGTTCTACTTGAGAGCCGTTAGTCTCATCAAACACAACGTCACAAGAAACTTCAACAAGTCCTGAGGACTTGTTAAAGACTCTATATGCCCTTGTGTTTGAGTCATATCCTAGTAAAAAGCCTTCTACAGTTTTAGGAGCAAATTTAGATTTTCTACCTCTTTTAACAAGTATAAAACATTTGCTACCAAAAACTCTAAAATATGAAATATTGGGCTTTTTACCAGTGAGGAGTTCATAAGATGTCTTCTTGAGGATTCGATGAAGGTATAACCGGTTGATGGCGTAGCAGGCGGTGTTGACTGCCTCGGCCCAAAACCGATCCGGTGTCTTGTACTCATCAAGCATGGTTCTTGCCATGTCCAATAGAGTTCGATTCTTCCTCTCCACTACACCATTTTGTTGCGGAGTGTAGGGAGAAGAGAACTCATGCTTGATGCCCTCCTCCTCAAGGAAGCCTTCAATTTGAGAATTTTTGAACTCCGTCCCATTATCGCTTCTAATTTTCTTGATCCTTAAGCCGAACTCATTTTGAGCCCGTCTCAAGAATCCTTTTAAGGTCTCTTGGGTATGAGATTTGTCCTGCAAAAAGAACACCCAAGTGAAGCGAGAATAATCATCCACAATTACAAGACAATACTTACTACCGCCGATGCTTATGTAAGCGATCGGGCCGAATAAATCCATGTGTAGGAGCTCCAGTGGCCTGTCGGTAGTCATGACGTTTTTGTGTGGATGATGGATGCCAACTTGCTTCCCGGCTTGGCACGCGCTACAAATCCTGTCTTTCTCAAAATGAACATTGGTTAGTCCTAAAATATGTTCTCCCTTTAGAAGCTTGTGAAGATTCTTCATTCCAACATGGGCTAGTCGGCGGTGCCAGAGCCAACCCAAGTTAGTCTTAGCAATCAAGCAAGTGTCGAGTTCAGCTCTATCAAAGTCAACCAAGTATAGCTGACCCTCTAACACTCCCTTAAATGCTATTGAATCATCACTTCTTCTAAAGACAGTAACACCTATATCAGTAAAAAGACAGTTGTAGCCCATTTGACATAATTGGGATACGGAAAGCAAATTGTAATCTAAAGAATCTACAAGAAAAACATTGGAAATAGTGTGGTCAGGTGATATAGCAATTTTACCCAATCCCTTGACCAAACCTTGATTTCCATCCCCGAATGTGATAGCTCGTTGGGGATCTTGGTTTTTCTCATATGAGGAGAACATCTTTTTCTCCCCTGTCATGTGGTTTGTGCACCCGCTGTCGAGTATCCAACTAGAGCCCCCGGATGCATAAACCTACAAAACAAATTTAGTTCTTGATTTTAGGTACCCAAACGGTTTTGGGTCCTTTGGCATTAGAAACAAGAACTTTGGGTACCCAAACACAAGTCTTTGATCCCTTGTGTTTGCCCCCAACAATTTTGGCAACTACCTTGCCGGATTTGTTAGTAAGCACATATGATGCATCAAAAGTTTTAAATGAAATAGCATGATCATTTGATGCATTAGGAGTTTTCTTTCTAGGCAACTTGGCACGGGTTGGTTGCCTAGAGCTAGATGTCTCACCCTTATACATAAAAGCATGGTTAGGGCCAGAGTGAGACTTCCTAGAATGAATTTTCCTAATCTTGCTCTCAGGATAGCTGGCAGGGTACAAAATGTAACCTTCGTTATCCTGAGGCATGGGAGCCTTGCCCTTAACAAAGTTAGATAAGTTCTTTGGAGGGACATTAATTTTGACATTGTCTCCCTTTTGGAAGCCAATGCCGTCCTTAATGCCAGGGCGTCTCCCATTATAGAGCATGCTTCTAGCAAATTTAAATTTTTCATTTTCTAAGTCATGCTCACTGATCTTAGCATTAAGTTGTGCTATGTGATCATTTTGTTTTTTAATTAAGGCTAGGTGATCATGAATAGCATCAACATTAATATCTCTACATCTAGTACAAATGGAAATATGCTCAGTAGATGTAGAAGGTTTGCAAGATTTTAATTCAATGACCTTAGCATGCAACAAATCATTTTTAGTTCTAAGGTCGGAAATAGTAGCATTGCAAACATCAAAATCCTTAGCCTTAGCAATTAATTTCTCATTCTCATTTCTAAGGCTAGCGAGAGAAATGTTCAATTCTTCAATCCTAGCAAGTAAATCATCATTATTATTTCTAGGATTTGGAATTGAAACATTGCAAATATGAGAATCAACCTTAGCTAATAAATTAGCATTTTCATTTCTAAGGTTGTCTAAAGTCTCATGGCAAGTACTTAGCTCACTAGACAATTTTTCACATTTTTCTATTTCTAGAGCATAAGCATTTTTAACCTTAACATGCTTCTTATTTTCTTTAATAAGGAAGTCCTCTTGAGAATCCAAGAGATCATCCTTCTCATGTATAGCACTAATCAATTCATTTAGTTTTTCTTTTTGTTGCATGTTGAGGTTAGCAAAAAGAATGCGCAAGTTATCCTCCTCATTTTTATCATCATCCTCATCACTAGATGTTTCATATTTAGTGGAGGACCTTGATTTTACCTTCTTTTTGCCGTCCTTGGCCATGAGACACTTGTGGCCGACGTTGGGGAAGAGAAGCCCCTTGGTGACGGCGATGTTGGCGGCGTCCTCGTCGGAGGAGGACTCGGTGGAGCTCTCGTCGGAGTCCCACTCGCGGCATACGTAGGCATCGCCGCCCTTCTTCTTGTGGTACCTCTTCCTTTCTCTTCTCTTGCCCTTCTTGTCGTCGCCCCTGTCACTGTCACTAGACATAGGACATTTTGCAATAAAGTGACCGGGCTTACCACACTTGTAGCAAACCTTCTTGGAACGGGGTTTGTAGTCCTTCCCCTTCCGTTGCTTGAGGATTTGCCGAAAGCTTTTGATGATTAAGGCCATCTCCTCATTGTCGAGCTTGGAGGCGTCAATTGGTTGTCTACTTGGTGTAGACTCCTCCTTCTTCTCCTCCGTTGCCTTGAAGGCCACCGGTTGCGCCTCGGATGTGGAAGGTTCGTCAAGCTCGTTGATCTTCTTTGAGCCCTTAATCATGCATTCAAAGCTTACAAAATTCCCGATAACTTCCTCGGGGGTCATTAGTGGATATCTAGGATTACCACGAATTAATTGAACTTGAGTGGGGTTAAGGAAAATAAGTGCTCTTAAAATAACCTTAACCACCTCGTGGTCATCCCATTTTTTGCTCCCGAGGTTGCGCACTTGGTTCACCAAGGTCTTGAGCCGATTGTACATGTCTTGTGGCTCCTCCCCTTGGCGAAGACGAAAGCGACCGAGCTCCCCCTCGATCGTTTCTCGCTTGGTGATCTTGGTGAGTTCATCACCCTCGTGCGCCGTCTTGAGTAGGTCCCAAATCTCTTTTGCGTTCTTCAACCCTTGCACTTTGTTGTATTCCTCCTTGCTTAGAGAGGCAAGGAGAATGGTTGCGGCTTGGGAGTTGAAGTGCTCGATTTGGGCCACTTCGTCCGTGTCGTAATCCTCATCCCCTATTGATGGTACCTGTACTCCAAACTCAACAACATTCCATATACTTTTGTGGAGTGAGGTTAGATGAAATTTCATTAAATCACTCCACCTAGCATAATCTTCGCCATCAAAAGTCGGCGGTTTGCCTAATGGAACGGAAAGCAAAGGAGTATGTCTAGATGTACGAGGATAGTTTAAGGGGATCTTACTAAACTTCTTGCGCTCTTGGCGCTTAGAAGTTACGGACGGTGCATCGGAGTCGGAGGTAGATGTTGATGAAGTGTCGGTCTCGTAGTAGACTACTTTCCTCATCCTCTTGTGCTTGTCCCCACTCCGATGCGGCTTGTGAGAAGAAGATTTTTCCTTCTTCTCCTTGTGGTGAGAAGAGGAAGATCTTTTCTCCTTCCGCTTGGAGGAGTTCTTCTTCTTCTCCCTTCTCTTGGTGCGGGACTCTTCCGATGAAGTGCTCTCTTGGCTTGTAGTGGGCTTGTTGTCGTCGGTCTCCATCTCCCTCTTGGTGTGATCTCCCGACATCACTTCGAGCGGTTAGGCTCTAATGAAGCACCGGCCTCTGATACCAATTGAAAGTCGCCTAGAGGGGGGGTGAATAGGGCGAAACTAAAAATCACAAAAAATAATCACAACTACAGGCCGGGTTAGCGTTAGAAATATAAACGAGTCCGCGAGAGAGGGTGCAAAACAAATCGCAAGCAAATGAGGAGTGAGACACGCGGATTTGTTTTACCGAGGTTCGGTTCTCGCAAACCTACTCCCCGTTGAGGAGGCCACAAAGGCCGGGTCTCTTTCAACCCTTCCCTCTCTCAAACGATCCCTCGGACCGAGTGAGCTTTTCTTCTTCTCAATCAAACGGGAACAAAACTTCCCCGCAAGGGCCACCACACAATTGGTGCCTCTTGCCTTGGTTAC
This sequence comes from Zea luxurians, assembly GCA_029449295.1. Taxonomy (NCBI): domain Eukaryota; kingdom Viridiplantae; phylum Streptophyta; class Magnoliopsida; order Poales; family Poaceae; genus Zea; species Zea luxurians. The sequence goes on along the minus strand of JAOPSE010000006.1, from coordinate 153,735,288 downwards.
AATTGAGTTTTGATCACAAGAACAAGTGAGAAAGAAAGAAAGCGATCCAAGCGCAAGAGCTCAAAAGAACACGGCAAATCTCTCTCGCTAGTCACTAAAGGCTTGAGTGGAATTGGAGAGGATTTGATCTCTTTGGTGTGTCTAGAATTGAATGCCTAGCTCTTGTAAGTGGTTGGAAGTTGGAAAACTTGGATGCAATGAATGTGGGGGTGGTTGGGGTATTTATAGCCCCAACCACCAAACTTGACCGTTGGCTGGAGGCCTCTGTTCGATGGCGCACCGGACAGTCCGGTGCACACCGGACAGTCCGGTGCCCCTGCCACGTCATCAATGCCGTTGGATTCTGACCGTTGGAGCTTCTGACTTCTGGGCCCGCCTGGGTGTCCGGTGCACACCGGACAACAACTGTTCATTGTCCGGTGCGCCGGTATGGGCGCGCCTGACGTCTGCGCGCGCTGCGCGCGCATTAAATGCACCGCAGGTAGCCGTTGGCGCCGAAATAGCCGTTGTCCCGCTGGTACACCGGACAGTCCGGTGCACACCGGACATGTCCGGTGAATTATAGCGGAGCAGCTGCCGCGCGAACCCGAGGCTGGCGAGTTTGAGGAGGCCGCGCTTCCTGGAGCACCGGACACTGTCCGGTGTACACCGGACAGTCCGGTGAATTATAGCGCGCCGGCTTCCGAGAATTCCTGAAGGCGAAGAGTTCGAGTTGGTGTCCTCTGGGCGCACCGGACACTGTCCTGTGTACACCGGACAGTCCGGTGCCTCCAGCCAGAGGTGCCTTCGGTTGCCTCTTTGCCCCTTTGTTGAATCCAAAACTTGATCTTTTTATTGGCTAAGTGTGAACCTTTCGCACCTGTATAACTTATACACTAGAGCAAACTAGTTAGTCCAATATTTGTGTTGGGCAATTCAACCACCAAAATTATTTAGGGACTAGGTGTAAGCCTAATTCCCTTTCAGTGATTGATGCCAACACAAACCAAAGCAAATATAAGAGTGCATAATTGAACTAGTTTGCATAATGTAAGTGCAAAGGTTGCTTGGAATTGAGCCAATAAATGTTACTTGCTAGATGTGCATGGATTGTTTCTTTATTTTTAACATTTTGGACCACGCTTGCACCACATGTTTTGTTTTTGCAAATTCTTTTTGTAAATCCTTTTCAAAGTCCTTTTGGAACATAGTCAAAGGTAGATGAATAAGATTTTTGCAAAGCATTTTCAAGTTTTAAAAATTTCTCCCCTTGTTTCAAATGCTTTTCCTTTGACTAAACAAAACTCCCCCTAAATGAGATCCTCCTCTTAGTGTTCAAGAGGGTTTTGATATATCATTTTTGAAATACTTACTTCCTCCCCCTTTACAACATAATAAGATACTAATTTGAAATTGACCAATTGAAAATCTCCAAAGTTTTTTTAAAATTAGGTGGTGGTGCGGTCCTTTTGCTTTGGGCTCATATTTTCCCCCCTTTGGCATGAATCGCCAAAAACGGAATCATTAGAGCCCGACGAAGTACTTTCTCCTCCTTTGGTAATAAAATAAATGAGTGAAGATTATACCAAAGTTGGAGAGATGCTCGGAGTGACGGCGAAGGATGAGTAGTAGAGTGGAGTGGAAGCCTTTGTCTTCGCCGAAGACTCCAATTCCCTTTCAATATACCTACGACTTGATTTGACATACACTTGAAAACACATTAGTCATAGCATATATCAAGGAGACATGATCAAAGGTGTACTTATGAGCTATGTGTGCAAGTTTAGCAAAAGAAATTCCTAGAATCAAGAATATTGAGCTCATGACTAAGTTTGGTAAAAGATTGTTCATCAAGTGGCTTGGTAAAGATATCGGCTAATTGATCTTTAGTGTTAATGTATGAAATTTCGATATCCCCCTTTTGTTGGTGATCCCGAAGAAAGTGATACCGAATGGCTATGTGTTTAGTGCGGCTATGCTCAACGGGATTATCCGCCATGCGGATTGCACTCTCATTATCACATAGAAGAGGAACTTTGGTTAATTTGTAACCATAGTCTCGCAGGGTTTGCCTCATCCAAAGCAATTGCGCGCAACAATGGCCTGCGGCAATGTACTCGGCTTTGGCGGTAGAAAGAGCGACCGAATTTTGCTTCTTTGAAGCCCAAGACACCAAGGATCTTCCCAAGAACTGGCAAGTCCCCGATGTGCTCTTTCTATTAATCTTACACCCCGCCCAATCGGCATCCGAATAACCAATCAAATCAAACGTGGATCCCCTAGGGTACCAAAGCCTAAACTTAGGAGTATAAGCCAAGTATCTCAAGATTCGTTTTACGGTCGTAAGGTGTGATTCCTTAGGGTCGGCTTGGAATCTTGCACACATGCAAACGGAAAGCATAATGTCCGGTCGAGATGCACATAAATAGAGTAATGAACCAATCATCGACCGGTATACCTTTTGATCCACGGATTTCCCTCCCGTGTCGAGGTCGAGACGCCCATTGGTTCCCATGGGTGTCTTGATGGGCTTGGCATCCTTCATTCCAAACTTGGTTAGTATGTCTTGAGTGTACTTTGTTTGGCAAATGAAGGTGCCCTCTTGGAGTTGCTTGACTTGGAATCCTAGAAAGTACTTTAACTCCCCCATCATAGACATCTCGAATTTCTGTGTCATGATCCTACTAAATTCTTCACATATAGATTCGTTAGTAGACCCAAATATGATATCATCAACATAAATTTGGCATACAAACAAATCATTGTCAAGAGTTTTAGTGAATAAAGTAGGATCGGCCTTGCCGACTTTGAAGCCATTAGCAATAAGGAAATCTCTAAGGCATTCATACCATGCTCTCGGGGCTTGCTTGAGCCCATAAAGCGCCTTAGAGAGCCTATAGACATGGTTAGGGTACTCACTATCTTCAAAGCCGGGAGGTTGCTCAACATAGACCTCTTCCTTGATTGGTCCATTGAGGAAGGCACTCTTCACGTCCATTTGGTAGAGCTTGAAGCCATGGTAAGTAGCATAGGCTAATAATATACGAATTGACTCAAGCCTAGCTACGGGTGCATAGGTTTCACCGAAATCCAAACCTTCGACTTGGGAGTATCCCTTAGCCACAAGTCGAGCTTTGTTCCTTGTCACCACACCATGCTCGTCTTGCTTGTTGCGGAAGACCCACTTGGTTCCTACAACATTTTGATTAGGACGTGGAACTAAATGCCATACCTCGTTCCTCGTGAAGTTATTGAGCTCCTCTTGCATCGCCATCACCCAATCCGAATCTTGGAGTGCTTCCTCTACCCTGTGTGGCTCAATAGAGGAAACAAAAGAGTAATGCTCACAAAAATGTGCAACCCGAGATCGAGTAGTTACCCCCTTATGAATGTCGCCGAGGATGGTATCGATGGGGTGATCTCATTGGATTGCTTGGTGGACTCTTGGGTGTGGTGGCCTTGGTTGTTCATCCTCCTTGTCTTGATCATTTGCATCTCCCCCTTGATCGTTGACGTCATCTTGAGGGGGCTCATCTCTTTGGTCTTCTCCTTCATCAACTTGAGCCTCGTCCTCATTTTGGGTTGGCGGAGATGCTTGCATGGAGGAGGATGGTTGATCTTGTGCATGTGGAGGCTCTTCGGGTTCCTTAGGACACACATCTCCAATGGACATGTTCCTTAGCGCGATGCACGGAGCCTGTTCTTCACCTATCTCATCAAGATCAACTTGCTCCACTTGAGAGCCATTAGTTTCATCAAACACAACGTCACAAGAAACTTAAACTAGTCCTGAGGACTTGTTAAAGACTCTATATGCCCTTGTGTTTGAGTCATATCCTAGTAAAAAGCCTTCTACAGTTTTAGGAGCAAATTTAGATTTTCTACCTCTCTTAACAAGAATAAAGCATTTGCTACCAAAAACTCTAAAATATGAAATATTGGGCTTTTTACCAGTGAGGAGTTTATAGGATGTTTTCTTGAGGATTCGGTGAAGATATAACCGGTTGATGGCGTAGCAGGCGGTGTTCACCGCCTCGGCCCAAAACCGATCCGGTGTCTTGTACTCATCAAGCATGGTTCTTGCCATGTCCAATAGAGTTCGATTCTTCCTCTCCACTACACCATTTTGTTGTGGAGTGTAAGGAGAAGAAAACTCATGCTTGATGCCCTCTTCCTCAAGAAAGTCTTCTATTTGTGAGTTCTTGAACTCCGTCCCATTGTCGCTTCGAATTTTCTTGATCCTTAAGTCGAACTCATTTTGAGCCCGTCTCAAGAATCCCTTTAAGGTCTCTTGGGTATGGGATTTTTCCTGCAAAAAGAACACCCAAGTGAAGCGAGAATAATCATCCACAATAACTAGACAGTACTTACTCCCGCCGATGCTTATGTAAGCGATCGGGCCGAATAGGTCCATGTGTAGGAGCTCCAGTGGCCTGTCACTAGTCATGATGTTCTTGTGTGGATGATGAGTGCCAACTTGCTTCCCGGCTTGGCATGCGCTACAAATCCTGTCTTTCTCAAAATGAACATTGGTTAGTCCTAAAATGTGTTCTCCCTTTAGAAGCTTATGAAGATTCTTCATTCCAACATGGGCTAGTCGACGGTGCCAGAGCCAACCCAAGTTAGTCTTAGCAACCAAGCAAGTGTCGAGTTCAGCTCTATCAAGATCTACCAAGTATAGCTGACCCTCTAACACTCCCTTAAATGCTATTGAATCATCACTTCTTCTAGGACAGTGACACCTACATCAGTAAATAGACAGTTGTAGCCCATTTGACATAATTGGGATACAGAAAGCAAATTGTAATCTAAAGAATCTACAAGAAAAACATTGGAAATAGTATGGTCAGGTGATATAGCAATTTTACCCAATCCTTTGACCAAACCTTGATTTCCATCCCCAAATGTGATAGCTCGTTGGGGATCTTGGTTTTTCTCATATGAGGAGAACATCTTTTTCTCCCCTGTCATATGGTTTGTGCACCCGCTGTCGAGTATCCAACTTGAGCCCCCGGATGCATAAACCTACAAAACAATTTTAGTTCTTGACTTTAGGTACCCAAACGGTTTTGGGTCCTTTGGCATTAGAAACAAGAACTTTGGGTACCCAAACACAAGTCTTGGAGCCCTTGTGTTTGCCCCCAACAAACTTGGCAACTACCTTGCCGGATTTGTTAGTCAAAACATAAGATGCATCAAAGGTCTTAAATGAAATGCTATGACCATTTGATGCAATAGGAGTTTTCTTTCTAGGCAACTTGGCACAGGTTGGTTGCCTAGAGCTAGATGTCTCACCCTTATACATAAAAGCATAATTAGGGCCAGAGTGAGACTTCCTAGAATGAGTTCTCCTAATTTTGCTCTCAGGATAGCCGACAGGGTACAAAATGTAACCCTCGTTATCCTGAGTCATGGGAGCCTTGCCCTTAACAAAGTTAGACAAGTTCTTAGGTGGGGCATTAAGTTTGACATTGTCTCCCCTTTGGAAGCCAATGCCATCCTTGATGCCAGGGCGTATCCCATTGTAGAGCATACTTCTAGCAAATTTAAACTTTTCATTTTCTAAATTATGCTCGGCAATTTTAGCATCTAATTTTGCTATATGATCATTTTGTTGTTTAATTAAAACCATGTGATCATGAATAGCATTGATATCAACATCTCTACATCTATCACAAATAGACACATGCTCAATAGTAGATGTAGAGGGTTTGCAAGAATTAAGTTCTACAATCTTAGCACGTAAAATATCATTGTTATCTCTAAGATTGGAAATTGTAACATTGCAAACATCTAACTCTTTAGCCTTAGCAAACAATTTCTCATTCTCATCTCTAAGGCTAGCAAGAGAAGCATTTAACTCATCAATCCTAGCAAGCAAATCAACATTACCGTTTCTAGGATAGGAAGTTGAATCAATACAAACATGAGAATCAACCTTAGCAATTAATTTTGCATTTTCATTTCTAAGGTTGGCAATAGTGTCATGGCATGTGCTTAGCTCACTAGATAATTTGTCACATTTTTCTACCTCTAGAGCATAAGCATTCTTAACCTTAACATGTTTCTTATTTTCCTTGATTAGGAAGTCCTCTTGGGAGTCCAAGAGATCATCCTTTTCATGGATGGCACTAATTAGCTCATTCAATTTTTCCTTTTGTTCCATGTTAAGGTTGGCAAAAAGGGTACGCAAATTATTTTCCTCATCACTAGCATTATCATCACTAGAGGACTCATATTTAGTGGAGGATTTAGATTTAACCTTCTTCCTTTTGCCGTCCTTTGCCATGAGGCACTTGTGGCCGACGTTGGGGAAGAGGAGTCCCTTGGTGACGGCGATGTTGGCGGCGTCCTCGTCGGAAGAGGACTCGGTGGAGCTCTCGTCGGAGTCCCACTCCCGGCAAACATGGGCATCGCCGCTCTTCTTCTTGTAGTACTTCTTCTTTTCTCTCCTCTTTCCCTTCTTGTCGTCGCCCCTGTCACTGTCACTAGATATAGGACATTTTGCAATAAAATGACCGGGCTTACCACACTTGTAGCAAACCTTCTTGGAACGGGATTTGTAGTCCTTCCCCTTTCGTTGCTTGAGGATTTGACGAAAGCTTTTGATGATTAAAGCCATCTCCTCATTGTCGAGCTTGGAGGCGTCAATTGGTTGTCTACTCGGTGTAGACTCCTCCTTCTTTTCCTCCGTCGCCTTGAGTGCCACCGGTTGTGCTTCGGACGTGGAGGGTTCATCAAGCTCATTGATCTTCTTTGATCCCTTGATCATACATTCAAAGCTCACAAAATTCCCGATTACTTCCTCGGGGGTCATTAGTGTGTATCTAGGATTACCACGAATTAATTGAACTTGAGTAGGGTTAAGGAAAATAAGTGATCTCAAAATAACCTTAACCACCTCGTGGTCATCCCATTTCTTGCTCCCGAGGTTGCGCACTTGGTTCACCAAGGTTTTGAGCCGGTTGTACATATCTTGTGGCTCCTCCCCTTGGCGAAGACGGAAGCAACCGAGCTCCCCCTCGATCGTTTCCCGCTTGGTGATCTTGGTGAGTTCATCACCCTCGTGCGCGGTCTTGAGTAGGTCCCAAATCTCCTTTGCATTCTTCAACCCTTGCACCTTGTTGTATTCCTCCTTGCTTAGAGAGGCGAGGAGTATGGTTGTAGCTTGAGAGTTGAAGTGCTCGATTTGGGCCACTTCGTCCGTATCGTAGTCTTCATCCCCTACGGATGGTACCTGTGCTCCAAACTCAACAACATTCCATATACTTTTGTGGAGTGAGGTTAGATGAAATTTCATTAAATCACTCCACCTAGCATAATCTTCGCCATCAAAGGTTGGCGGTTTGCCTAATGGAACGGAAAGTAATGGAGTAGGTCCAGATGTACGAGGATAGTGTAAGGGGATCTTACTAAACTTCTTGCGCTCTTGCCACTTAGAAGTTACGGACGGCGCATCGGAGTCGGAGGTTGATGTTGATGAAGTGTCGGTCTCGTAGTAGACCACTTTCCTCATCCTCTTGTGCTTGTCGCCTTTCCGATGCGACTTATGGGAAGAAGATTTTTCCTTCTTCTCTTTGTGGTGTGAAGAAGAAGATCTTTTCTCCTTCCGTTTGGAGGAGTCCTTCTTCTTCTCCTTCCTCTTGGTGCGGGACTCTTCCGATGAAGTGCTCCCTTGGCTCGTAGTGGGCTTGTCGCCGGTCTCTATCTCCCTCTTGGTGTGATCTCCCGACATCACTTCGAGCGGTTAGGCTCTAATGAAGCACCGAGCTCTGATACCAATTGAAATTTGCCTAGAGGGGGGGTGAATAGGGCGAAACTGAAATTCTCAAAAATAATCACAACTACAAGCTGGGTTAGCGTTAGAAATATAATTGAGTCCGCGAGAGAGGGCACAAAACAAATCTCAAGCGAATAAGGAGTGTGACACGTGGATTTGTTTTACCGAGGTTCGGTTCTCGCAAACCTACTCCCCGTTGAGGAGGCCACAAAGGCCGGGTCTCTTTCAACCCTTACCCTCTCTCAAACGGTCCCTCGGACCGAGTGAGCTTTCTCTTCTCAATCACTTGGAACACAAAGTTCCCACAAGGACCACCACAAAATTGGTGTCTCTTGCCTCAATTACAAGTGAGTTTGATCGCAAGAAAGAATGCGAAAGAAAAGAAGCGATCCAAGCGCAAGAGCTCAAATGAACACAACAAATCACTCTCTCTAGTCACTAAGGCTTTGTATGGAGTTGGGAGAGGATTTGATCTCTTTTTGGTGTGCTTTGCAATGAATGCTAGCTCTTATATAGTGGTTGGAAGCTGGAAAACTTGGATTACTATGAATGGTGGGTGGTTGGGGGTATTTATAGCCCCAACCACCAAACTAGCTGTTTGGTGAGGCTGTCTGTTCGATGGCGCACCGGACAGTCCGGTGCACACCGGACATGTCCGGTGCGACAGCCACGTCACCAAAGCCGTTGCAATTTGACTGTTGGAGTTCTGACTTCTGGGCCCGCCTGGATGTCCGGTGGCGCACCGGACATGTACTGTAGAGTGTCCGGTGCGCCAGCATGGGCGTGTCTGACCTCTGCGCGCGCTGGCGCGCATTTATTGCGTCGCAGGTAGCCGTTGGCGCCGAAATAGCCATTGCCCGCTGTTACACCGGACAGTCCGGTGTACACCGGACAGTCCGGTGAATTTTAGCGGAGCAGCTGGAGTGAATTCCCGAGGCTGGCGAGTTCCGGAGGCCGCTCTTCCTTGGAGCACCGGACATGTCCGGTGTACACCGGACAGTCCGGTGAATTATAGCGGAGTTGCCTCTGGAATTTTCCGAAGGTGACGAGTTTGGAGTTGGAGTCCTCTGGTGCACCGGACATGTCCGGTGCGCCAGACCAGAGGTGCCTTCGGTTGTCCCTTTGCTCTTTGGTTCAACCCAATACTTTGTCTTTTTATTGGCTAAGTGTGAACCTTTAGCACCTGTATAACTTATGCACTAGAGCAAACTAGTTAGTCCAAATATTTGTGTTGGGCAATTCAAACACCAAAATTAATTAGGGACTAGGTGTAAGCCTAATTCCCTTTCAGTATCCCATCAATGTGGCCGCGCACGAAGAGCGGCTTTAAATGATTTACCGATTCTTTTGGTTTAGTAAAGGCGGCTTCTTTAGGACCAAAATCAAACTGGGCAACAACAGGTTCATCGTCGCCGATAATAGTACAATCGGCGGAAAATGTAATAATATTTACATCCATACCTGGGCGTTCTGGAGAAGCCTCGTAGTCGACCAGGTCTTCTCCCAGCAAGTCGTCCTCTTCCATTGATGTTGTCGTGTCGTTGGAGGCCTCCTGGTGAACGGCGAACGGTCCGCACGCGGGGGCCGGATGGTCCGCGCCTGGTGCAGGTTGTCCAGAGGCTTCCTGGTGAACGGCGGACGGTCCGTGCGCGGGGGTCGGACGGTCCGCGCCTGGTGCAGGTTGACTTTCTATTTCTGTGGTCGTTTGTTTTTTCTCAACGGCCTTCGGTCTCCATTTCTTTTGCGGTGGCGGGTATAGTGGATGTGTGTCATTAAATGTCTTTTCCGCCTCCTTCTCCTGGCTCTCCTTTACTCTTAGGCGCTGTAATTTTCTCTTTTGGGATCGTGTCAATCCCGCTGGGCACCATCGAGGCATGGAGTATTTTGGATCGGCTGTTTTGATGGTAGCCGTATCCTTTTCGGTTGTGTTGGCCAATTCGCCGAAAATCATCGGCCCTTTATTGTCTCCCCGCATGACAACATCTGCGGTGCCTATTTTGATGATGTCCTTTTTTGTTGTTCTTTGAGTTGCTACAAGCATATGCCCCCCTGCCGGATTGGTCGGCCTAGGAGGCCGAGTAGTCCGGCAATCTTGTTGGGCCTGTGCCTGGTGACCGGATTCAGCAGCGCTCAATCGGTCTTGCATTGGCGGCGCCAACCTATCAAAAACGGATGTTTGGGGTGCCCCCCAGGTGGGGTACTGTGGCATTCCAAATGGATATGGTGGCATGCCCTACATTTGATTTGGGACATGTAACACCCGGTTTTAAAGAACAAAGCCGGGTGCATCTCATACATGCGCCAAGAAGACAACATATATAATAACAGAGTGTATAGAGATAAATGTCATAAAACATCAGAGTATTTATTACATAGCGGAAGACTTATTACAAAATGGAATAATAAAGATAAAACGAACTAAGGATCGTCGGCGCCAATGTCGACTGGGAAACGCCACCTAGATCAGATCGAACTCCTCAGTGTTAGGCAGCTCCTCCTGAACCACCTGATCATCTCCTGTGAGGGGGGTGTGAGACAGCAAGGGTGAGCTCACACATGATCATAGCTCAACAAGTTGTGGGGAACCAGTGAACATAAACTCACAAAGGTGTGAGTTCATGTGAAGTGTAAGGCTAATCAAAGATAGGGGTTAAAGCTGAGCATTGCTTTTAAGTAGTTGGTCAAAATTTTATTAGCAATTGCTAAGTGTAAGTAAATACCAAACCATAAGTAAAGTAATAGAACAAAATTAATAACAAAACCCATGCAATGCAAATGACAAAATTGAATTTAAGTTCCATAATTTAAACATCAGAGAGTCCTGAGCTGCTCATGACCGTGAGCTCGGCTAGTATACCAGTTTTACACTCTGCAGAGGTTGTACCCTTTACCCACAAGTCATGTTACCCATCTGCCAAGGGGTCATGAATCCCATACACCTCTACCTAGGAAGCGCGGCAGGGCAACACTACGAGGCCTTTACAAAGTTCCACTAGCTTCCGAAAACCCGCTACAGTTTATAGGAAGATCCAGTACAGGGTTCCTGGCTGACCGCCATCGCAGCAAAATCAACCAGGGACCTCCCTGCACTGACCTCTCCCTTACTGCCCTTGCCCCTTTCGGGTAAGGTAGTCTTCCACTAGCTTTCCTAATTAGTCAGCCAAGGGGTCCCATTCCTCCCTTGTGGTGGCACGTGTTACTCAAGTTAAGCTCTATGTTCCAATTAACATTAATGATATCAACATGAACATAAACAGAATAACAACAAGAATTGGAACATAGAGGTAATAAATGATTATCCCAAAACCATGTAAAGCAATAGCAAACTACCCAAGTGATTCAGGGGTAAACAAGGTAATGAGATAAACAATCTAGGGTGACCTATTGGGTCCCATCAAAATTAACCTATGCATGGATAAGTGATATTAAAGAACATTATTGGGTAAAAAGTGGTCAAGGGCACAACTTGCCTTCAATGAGCTCCTGCTCAGCTACTTCAACCTGCTGCTCACCAGGATCCACAGCAACGGGCTCTTCTACTCGCCACAATACAAACAAGCACAGTGCATATAGAGAAATTAACATTACACCAAACATATAAACAAAATACACAGTAATAATCTACACATTAAAATAAAATCCTAGGAACAGAAATCATAATTTTTGGAGTTATGGAATTTAAGTTATGCATTTTCAAAGGTTTTATGTGTTTAGAATAAGATTAAGTGATGAATAAATTTCTTACTGTTTTTATGCCAAAACAGAGACACTAAGCGCTAGAGAATAAAATTACAAAATTTCAGGAACTGGAATGGATGAATTTGGAGTTAGTATGAATTTTCTATGAATTTATAAAGTTCTAGCAATTATTTTTATATTAAAAATTCATTTTCTATTTATTTTCTCTGGTTTTCATGTTGACTGGACTGGACGTCAATTCCTGGAAAACCCAGGGGTCTCGGGGTAAAATACCACAGACACAGAGAATAGTGTTATCTGGACGGCGGGTTGATTCCTATGAAGTTCAGGGGCTCTTTAACAAAAATAACCCGCGAAGGGGTATGGAGGTATTCTGGCCGCCCGATCAAGCACGAGCGGCACTGATTAGATCAGGGAGGTTATGAATCAGGGCGCGCTTTCAACCATCCGATCCCAGATGAGTGGTTCGGATCAATCAGGAAAGGTGGCGAAGCGGTACGCAACGCCGACCGTCCGATCTGAGATTAGCGCTCTAGATTTAATGATATCTGGATCCAGCGCTGATCGTCGATCCACCGACCGACGGCCACGATCCGATCATGCGAAGGGGGTACACTCACTCTAATCCTGGCCGCACACTAAGGATCTAACGGCGCTCGATCCATCGTCAACCTCTGAGGAACATACCACCAGAGCAAAGCCACCGCGCGGCGGCGAGATCATCGCGTCTGCCAATCCGACCAACCCGAGCACCATTCTCCAATTCGCTCAACCCTTGCCAAATCGATGACTCCCTGAATCATATTCCTCAACCAATTGCATCCGCCATTAAGCACAGGCCCCTGCCCACGGCGGAGGCCCTGATTTGCAGCCGTGCCGACGCCGCACGCCCAAATTCGCCACCCAAACCCGATCCGAACGACCCTACACGACGCTGGGAGGGAAGGCGAACGAGATGGGTGAGGTCTTACCATTAATGGTGACGCCGAGACGTGTGCCGACGACGCGCGACCACCCAGGTGCTCGCGAGGTTTCTGCAGAGCTCGGCGAGGAACACCGGTGGTGTTGCCCACGCGCCACCGCACAACACACTACGACCTAACGTTGGGCTCGAGGCGGCGACTATGCTGGCGAGCTATGGGGCGAGACCCCCAACTCACACCGAGCACACCGGCGGCGTAGAGAAACGGAGCGACAAGTGCTCCGCCGACGCGACTAAATAGTCCGACCCCACGAACCGCGAAGAGTGCAGCTCCATCCGCAACTTACGGGCACACGACGCGGTCAGCACGCGGATCATTTCAACCCCCCGCGAGTTTGGCGCGAGCTCCACGATTGCCGCAACGGCCACCGGCACGCCGGGGACGAACATCCCAGCTCCGCTGTCAAGTGGGGCCGCCTAGCGGCAACGCGAGGCTCAGACGAGTGAGCGAGGGTGTTAGGCCGCGCGTTATCGGGCACAAGCAGAATGGGCCGAGAGGGGAGAAAACAGAATGGGCCGCGCGAGATCTGAAGGGAGATGGGCCGGAATGAGGTAGTGAGGCCCAGGCGCACGGCTTTCTTCTTTTCTTTTTCCTGATTTCATTTGTCTCTTTATTTTTAAATCCCAAATTTGAATTCAAATAGTGTTCCAAACTTGTACTCAAATTAAATGTGCAAAATAAGCATACTAGTTATGGAAGGATTTTATTTATTTATACATTTATTTTTTTCTTTATTTGGTATAATACTTTTCTTTTCTTTTCTCCAAACTCTAAATTCCAAGTTAGATCTTAATTTTTCCAAACTTGGGTATTGAATATATTTTTATTGGTATTACCTTCATCATTATTTATAAATACACAATCAATAAACTCCAACATGATACATTAGGTTATTTATGTGTCATTTATTTAATGATTTACTTCCAAATGGGTGTTCACATTTACTAATGAATAAAGGCAACACATATAGAGAAAATTAATCTCATTTCCTATGCTTTTACAGATTTGGGTATTACAAATCCTACCCCCCTTAAAAATAATCTCGTCCTCGAGATTTAAGAAGATCTAGGGAAAAGGTGGGGAAAATCTATACGAAGCTCTTCTTCTCTTTCCCACGTTGCTTCATCTTCACTGTGGTGACTCCATTGCACTTTACACATCTTTATCACCTTATTCCTTGTGACTCGAGTCAATGTATCCAAAATCTTGACCGGGTACTCCGTGTAAGTCAAGTCACCTTGAACACTGAGCTCTTCCATTGGTAACTGTTCCTCAGGAACACGGAGACACTTCTTTAGTTGAGATACGTGGAACACGTTATGCACATCCGATAGGCTAGCAGGTAACTCGAGTTGGTATGCCATCTCCCCAACTCTTCTAAAGATCAAGAATGGTCCAATATAGCGAGGGGACAATTTGCCCTTGACTTTAAATCTCCTCATTCCACGTAGTGGTGACACCTTGAGATACACATAATCTCCCTCTTCAAATTCCAGTGGCCTCCTTCTATTATCAGCATAGCTCTTTTGCCTGGTTTGAGCCACCCTCAAATTCTCTCGAATTATACGAACTTGTTCTTCTGCTTCTTGAATCAATTCAGGCCCAAAGAACTGTCTTTCTCCAGTCTGATCCCAATATAGAGGAGTCCTGCACTTCCTCCCATATAAAGCTTCAAAAGGTGACATCTTCAGACTGGCCTGATAGCTATTATTATACGAGAACTCAGCATAAGGTAGACTTTTATCCCAACTTCCTCCATGCTGAAGGGCACATGCTCTCAACATATCCTCCAATACTTGATTAGTCCTTTCAGTCTGTCCATCAGTCTGAGGGTGATACGCTGTACTAAAATTCAACTTTGTACTCATACTCTCATGAAAGCTTCTCCAAAACCTTGAGGTAAACTGCGAACCTCGATCAGACACGATCTTCTTTGGTACTCCATGTAAACACACAATCCGAGCCATATATAACTCTGCTAACTGAGAACCTTTATAAGTAGTCTTCACAGGAATAAAGTGAGCCACTTTAGTCAATCTATCCACAATCACCCATATAGCATCATATCCTTTCTGGGTGCGAGGCAATCCAGTGATGAAATCCATACCAATCTCTTCCCATTTCCACTCGGGTATCTTCAGTGGATGCAATAATCCAGCTGGCCTCTGGTGTTCAGCCTTAACTCTTTGACATACATCGCACATAGCCACATGTGCAGCCACATCTCTTTTCAATCCATACCACCAATACTTTCGCTTCAAGTCTTGATACATCTTGGTACTACCAGGATGAATAGAATAATCCGAGTCATGGGCCTCTTTTAAAATAGTCTCTCGAAGGCTTTTAATATCAGGGACACACATCCTGTCCTTGAACCATATAGTGCCCTGCTCATCTTCCGTAAATTCCGGAACTCGACCTTCAGTAATCAGATCCTTAATCTCTTTTATTTTAGCATCACCCATTTGTCCTTTGCGGATCTCTTGCTCCAAAGTAGGTCCCACATCAATAGTAACTCCCTCAGTATGAGCAACTAACCCCAGGTTAAGTCTCCTGAAATCCTCAACAATCTCATCGGGTAGCTGGGCAACAATAGCTGAATGAACATGCTCCTTTCGACTCAAGGCATCAGCAACCAAATTCGCCTTGCCCGGGTGATAGTGAATCTCCAAGTCATAATCCTTAATAAGCTCTAACCAACGGCGTTGCCTAAGGTTGAGATCCTTTTGAGTGAATATATACTTCAAACTCTTATGATCCGTGTACACTTGGCACTTGGTTCCCATGATGTAGTGTCTCCAAATCTTCAGTGCATGCACTACTGCTGCAAATTCCAAGTCATGAGTGGGGTAATTTAATTCATGCTTCCGCAACTGACGAGATGCATAGGCAATCACATGACCTTCTTGCATAAGCACACATCCAAGTCCTTGGCCACAAGCATCACAATAAATATCAAATCCTTTCTGCAAGTCTGGCATAATCAATACTGGAGGAGACATCAATCTTTCCTTCAATTGATCAAAGCTGTCTTGACACTTCTCGTCCCACTTAAATTCTTTTCCTTTCTCCAACAGCGAAGTCATCGGCTTAGCAATCTTAGAAAATCCTTCAATAAATCTTCGATAATATCCTGCTAATCCCAAGAAACTTCGAATCTCAGTAACTGTAGTGGGTACTCTCCACTCGATTATCTCCTTAACCTTAGCAGGATCCACTGCTATTCCTCCATTAAAAATAATATGACCAAGAAATGGCACTTCGCCAATCCAAAACTCGCACTTGCTGAACTTAGCATAGAGTTGATTATCTCGTAGCTTCTGTAGCACCATCCTCAGATGTTCCTCGTGATCACTTTCACTCTGAGAATAAATAAGAATATCGTCGATGAATACCACGACGAATCTGTCCAAATACTCCATAAACACCTTGTTCATTAAGTTCATAAAATAAGCTAGTGCATTGGTTAATCCAAACGACATAACAGTAAACTCATACAATCCATATCTAGTCGAGAAAGCTGTCTTGGGAATATCCGATGGTCTAATCCTCATCTGATGGTAACCGGATCGGAGATCAATCTTCGAGAACACTCTAGCACCTCTCATCTGATCAAATAAATCTTCAATACGGGGCAACGGATACTTGTTCTTCACCGTAACATCATTAAGAGATCTATAATCCACACACATCCGTTGCGATCCATCCTTCTTCTGTACAAACAAGACCGGTGCTCCCCAAGGTGAGGAACTCGGACGAATGTACCCAGCCTCTTGTAACTCAGTTAACTGCTTCTTAAGTTCCTTCAACTCCTCTACGGACATCCTATATGGCCGTTTAGAAATAGGGGCGGTTCCAGGTAAGAGGTCAATAACAAACTCAACTTCTCTATCAGGTGGCATCCCTGGTAACTCCTCTGGAAAGACATCCGGAAAATCTCTAACCACCCGGATATTGTCACCCACAAACTCCTCTGGCATAAAGAACATTGCACGCATAGATGAGGAGGTTACTGCAATGTTAACTTGAAACCTTTCTCCTTTAGTAGTAGTGAGTTCTACGGTACCTCTACCACATGCTATAACGGCCTTTGCCTTTCTTAGCCATGACATACCAAGGATCAAATCTATACTGCTTGACTCCAATATTATAGCAGTAGCTCCAAAATCTCTACCCATAATGGTTAATGTCAATCTACGTGTCATTTGATTCGCCTCAACAGGCCCTTTAGGTGTAATTACTATCAGGGGTTTTCTCATATTTAGCAGTGGTATTTCATTTGTGTTGGCATATCTAGCAGACATGAATGAATGTGTAGCACCATAATCAAATAATATGGTTGCAGGAATTGCATTAACATAAAACATACCAATTACGAGGTCCCCTCCATCCGGAGTAGCATCAACGCTGACTTGATTAACCTTGGCAATAGAATAGCCCTTGCCAGGGGTCTGTTGCTGCCTGTTCTGAACTGGAGTAGTAACAATCCTCTGTGGGCAGACATTTGCATAGTGACCAATCTTCCCACACTTGAAACATTGAGTGCCCGGACTCTGTCCTGCAAACTTCGTCGGGGTGCCAGTAGGAGTAGCCTGTTGAGGAGGTGGAGTCCTCAGTGGTGATTGCTGAACTGGGCGTGGTCCTCCTGGTCGAGTCGGTGTACTCTGGGGTGAACTGTAGCGAGGACGAACATTGCTGCTTCCTTGTCCTTGAGATATTGCCTTTCTCTTCAAATCTCCCAGCTGAACACGCTTGTGCTCAATAGCCAGGGCCTTATCAAGCAGCCTCTGAAATGATGGAAATGTGTGTGCCACTAGAGCATACTGCAGTGGTCCATTAAGTCCTTCAATAAAATGCTCCTGCTTCCTCTCGTCTTCAGCAACTTCTTCAGGGGCATATCGGGATAACTGAATAAACTTGTCTCTGTACTCGCTGACTGACATACTCCCTTGCTTCAGCGACAGAAATTCCTTCTTCTTAATCTTTATCATACCAGCTGGAATATGGTAGTTCCTGAACTGCGTACTGAACTCTGCCCAAGTAATAGTATCCGCAGCATCGTGGGCAGCAGTATAAGAATCCCACCAGTCAGCAGCAGGACCAATCAGACGTCCAGAAGCATATAAAACCTTCTCCCGGTCAGTGCATTGTACAATATTCAGCATCTTCTCAATTGCTTTCAGCCAATCATCCGCGTCCAGTGGATCAGGTGAGCTAGCGAATGTAGGTGGCTTATGGCTCATGAACTCCCTATGCTTATCTCGGGGTGGAACTGGTGGTGGTGGTGGAGGCAGTGGTACTTGTTGCTGCTGTTGCTGTTGTTGCATTTGCTGTTGCAGCTGCTGTTGTTGCGCCCTCCTTTCCTGGCGTATCTCATCTCGCTCCTGGCGTAACTCCTGGCGTATATCCTCTCTCTCCTGACGCATCTCCTGGCGTTCTTGTTGCATCTGGGCACGCATATCAGCCATGGTGTCCGCCATTTGCTGCATCACCGCCATCTAAGCAGCAACCAGTGGGTCAACTCCGCCTGGTGGAGGATTGGGAGGATTCATCCCAGCAGGTTGTGGCTGAGATTGTCTTCGAGTGTGTTGGTTAGGAGGCAAGTCAATTCCACCACCCCGCCTGGTATTGACCATCTGAGTTAGATACATATGATAAGAAAATAGCAGACAAGGCAGGTATTTACAAATCAGGTTACTTTGGGGGATTTATTAGCTAAGCAGATTAATATTTTACATATCCTAGCTAATTCAATACCTTATGGTGGTACATACTAAGATGTCCATAGTTCAATCAATCAAGAAGCAAATCAGGCATTTAGCATCAGCACAATCAAACAACATTTTTAAATAGAGAAAATAGTTTTAAATTTTGTCTTAGGTTCCCTATCTCTTAGAAAGATCATAGTCATAGGATTCCAAGGTGTGAAATCCATCTTGTCTCAGAGTAGAAAAGGTAAGAGTGATCAGAGTAGAACAGTAGAAGGTGAGACAGGATCAAGATAAGTGTAGAAAGAATCAGAGTAAGGTGAGTGTAGAACGGATCAGAATGAGATAAGTAGGTAAGGGTTTTGTCCATTTCTATCTAGGTTTCGTCCTACAGTCAACATTTCCTCTGATACCACTTCTGTAACACCCGGTTTTAAAGAACAAAGCCGGGTGCATCTCATACATGCGCCAAGAAGACAACATATATAATAACAGAGTGTATAGAGATAAATGTCATAAAACATCAGAGTATTTATTACATAGCGGAAGACTTATTACAAAATGGAATAATAAAGATAAAACGAACTAAGGATCGTCGGCGCCAATGTCGACTGGGAAACGCCACCTAGATCAGATCGAACTCCTCAGTGTTAGGCAGCTCCTCCTGAACCACCTGATCATCTCCTGTGAGGGGGGTGTGAGACAGCAAGGGTGAGCTCACACATGATCATAGCTCAACAAGTTGTGGGGAACCAGTGAACATAAACTGACAAAGGTGTGAGTTCATGTTGTAACACCCGGATTTTAGGGGTCCAAAACCCGGGGTTAACATAAACACCAGGTATGCTGGGACCAAGTCTCATACATATGATGTATAGTGGCACAGGATCGAATGTCACATCTTTATATATTTAACAGGAGTTCTATACAAAATAAATAATTACATTATAAGGAGACAACGGTCCAGCAACCCAAAGTTGACTGGGAGACGACGACCTAGACCTCTCACGAACTCATCGCAGTATCCTCCAAGCGCCTCATCCTGTGGTACCTGTTCTTGACCTGTGGGGTGTGTGAGACAGCAAGAGTGAGCTCACATACGTTCATCGCTCAACAAGTTGTGGGGAATAACGTGCATGAACTCGCCAAAGGTGGGAGCTCACGTGAAGTGTAAGGCTTACCAAAGAAGATGGTTAGAGCTGAGCATTGCTTTTAAAGTTGGTCAAAATTTTATTAGCAGTTACTAAGTATAAGTAAATACCAAACCCAATTAAGTAATAGAACAAAAGTAACCACATCACCTGCGATGCCATGCATATGACAAATTGAATTTAGTTCCATAAATTAATCATGTGAGTGTCCGAGCTGCTCATGACCGTGAGCACGACTAGTATACCAGTTTTACACTCTGCAGAGGTTGCGCATCTTTACCCACAAGTCGTGTATCCCATGTCGCCAGGGTTTGCAAGGCCCTTAGACACTACCGAGGTGAATGGCTAGGGATCCACTACGAGGCCTTTACAAAGTTCCACTAGCTTCCGAAAACCCGCTACAGTTTATAGGAAGATCCAGTGCAGGAATCCCTTGCAGGACCGCCATCGCAGCAAAATCCTCCCGAGGGCCTCCCTACACTGATCTCTCCCCTACTGCCCTTGCCCCTTTCGGGTAAGGTAGTCTTCCACTAGCTTTCCTAATTAATCAGCCAAGGGCGTCCCATTCCACCCTCGTGGTAGCACTGTTTTCCCGGGTGGTTCTCCATGTTCCAATTAACATAATGATCTTAACATGAACCATAAATAACAACTGATAACAAAAGTATAATCATGAATAGTGTAATCTTCATACCCAAAACCTCATATAGCACTAGCAAGTACTACCCAGAAAGTTCAGTGGTAAACAAGGTATAAAGATAGACAAACTAGGGTAACCTATTGGGTCCCATCAAAATTAACCTATGCAGATCATTATGATTAATCAGAACATGGCTGGGTAAAGAGAAGTGATCAAGGGCACAACTTGCCTGAGCCTTGAGAATCCAGGTACCAGGATGATCTTCAGGTGACACGTGACCTCGCACTAGGCGTAGCAATACAAACAAACAGTGTATAGGCAAAATTAACATTACACCAAACATGTATGCCAAAATACATATTAATAATCTACATATTAAAATAAGATCACAGGAAAAAGAATTATTAATTTTGGAGTTGTAGATTTTAAGTTATGAATTTTCAAAGGTTTTATGTGTTTAAAATGGATTAAGTGAGAGATTAGATTTCTAATTGTTTTCATGACAAAACAGAGGCTCTAGGTGGTAGAGAATTAAATTACAAAAATTTAGAAAGTGGAATGGAGTAATTTGGGGCTCATATGAATTTTCTATGAATTTCACAAGTTATAGGGTTTATTTTCATATTAAAAATCAAATTCCCATTTCATTTAATCAAATTAAAACAGCTCTGGACTAGGCCTCATTTTATGGAAACGCCAGGGGCTTCGGGATAAAAATCTAGAGACACAGAGAATAGTGACTAAGGGATGGCGGGTTGATTCCACTAAAGTTCGAGGGCTCTTTAGCAAAAGTCATGGCCGAACGGGTATCTGCGAATTCAGGCCGTTGGATCTGAAGCCCGCGGCCCAGATTAGATTAACTATTAACTGAACCGGTAAACATTACTGACCGTTGATCCAGAGATCTACGGTCAGGGTTTTCACAGCCATCCGATTGCTAAGCTATGGCATGGATTCAAAGTTCTCACGCATCTCATCGCGGCCGACCAATCAGACATCGATGGTCAACCACGCTCCGCACCCGTGAACGGATCTTGGCCCTTCATTCCGATCGACGCCCCCAGGCCATCATCCCCAACGTGCTCGGTGCTTGAACAGGAACACGGCGGAGGCCATCGCCGCCGTTTCCCAAACCGTGATCCCGAGCGCCGTGCATCAATTCGATGGGCAATACACGTAAAAGGGACGCCAGCAAACCGAATGGGGAACTTCTCACCTCAACTCTGGCAGCTACGGGACCTGGCGACATGGAGGAGCGGTGCGGCGGTCTTCTGGAAGCACGGCGAGGAATTGCCGAAGCTTGAATCACACGTTGCTCGAGTCAAGCACGTGCACACCATCCGTGGGGCGCAATGAAGCTCCCAGAACCGACATGGGGACCCCGACGCTAGTCTATGCGCGTGTCGACGGTGCGGTGTGGCACCACGGCGGAGGAGGAGCGCTGGCGGATCATAACCCATCGCTCCAACCATCCCAAGTCCACCGGTCGGCCACTGGCTTTCTCCTGCGAAGTCCTCCCAACCCCCGAGCCACCGCGCAAGCGTAGATTGCAAGAGGCGGCGCCAAATTCCCTCTCTCTTTGTCCCCTTCGCACGGCACCAATGTGGCGGCCACGGCAATGATTTATACCCCGAGTTGGAGTCCGACCAAAGGGCATAGATCCTGGGCGATTACAACAGCCCGCGAATTTGGCCGAGCGCGGACGCTTCCCCCCTTCCCTCACCGAGCTGCGCGGATTCCGGTGAAGCGGACCGCAGAGAAATCGGCGTGTCTGTTACGGTGGAGAAGATACTCCTGACGAAAGGGGCCCACCAGTCAGCGATAGGGAGAGCTGAGGCTGACGGAGAGTAGATTGGCTGACGAGGCGGGCCCACGCGTCGGAGACACAAAGCGGGATCAAGCGTGGGCGCAGGGTGTCTGGCCAGGCGGGCCCGCGTGTAAGCGAGGTGAAGCGCGCGCGTAGAGTCCTGCCCGCGGGGTCCACACGTCGGTGAGATGTAAACAATGCTGGGCCGCGCGGTGGCATTCGGTTTGGGCCGATTTGTTGGCCTGCGGCCCATCAGGTATAGTATCCCTTCTCTTTTTCTTTTATATTTTCTTCTTTCTCCTTTTAGTTTCCAAATTCCATTTTAAATTCAGATTTTAAACTCAAATTTTGTGCCAGTTTATCCTCAATTTATATTTTGTGAAATAAAAAGTATAAATTTTGGAAATATATAAATTTCCTTTATATTATGTATATATGTCTTCTCTCTTTCACTTCTACATAATATTTCCAAAACCCTAGAGTGCAACTTTGGGTTAACTTCAAATTCTCAATTCCATTATTATATTTTATTATTATTTTAAATGCACATACAATTAAAATTCCATCATGAGTGCCAAATATGGTTCTATTTATTATTTTATTCACTTAAGCAAATGCTTTTAAATAGGGAGATGAGTCTTCAAATGTTATGAGAGTTCTAAAGAGAGAGAAAAAGAAAAATTCTAATGCAAGATCTTTGAAAATTTTTACTATATTCTCAAAATGAGATTTAGGGTGTTACAAATCCTACCCCCCTTAAAAATAATCTCGTCCTCGAGATTAGTAATAAAAGGGGTGTATGCTCATATTGTTCTTGGAACATATGCACAAACAAAGAAATCTCAGCATGAGGTATAATTCTTTAACAAAACATAGGGTCAATAGACCTTATTATTCCTTCTAGAATAATATCATATCATCTACTAACTAAAGTAACATCTAGACCTTACAAATCATCATAATTTATATCTATGTAGCTTGGTGGAGCTGGTGGTGGTGGTGGAGGTTGTTGTTGTTGTTGTCTCTCCAACCGTGCTTGCCTTATTTCTTGGCGGGCCTGACGTATTTCCTCGCGTTGTTGTCTTATCTGATTCTGCATCTCGGTCACCAGGTCTGTTAACTGTTGTATTACCAGTCTTTGGGTAGCAACCACTTGTTCGGTTTCAATAGGTGGAGGATTTGGAAAATTCATTTCTGTTTGCTGTTGTGTGATAATCTTTCCTTTCCTGGTATTGACCATGAAAGTTAGAAGCATATGGTAATAGTTTTGCAAAGGAAATTATTCAATAAGCGGAATGAATAAGCTAGTAGCTGGTCATAATTCTGAAGATTCTTTAGTAGGGCTTGGTCTTTATTTTTATGTCCAGATCGGGTAACCAGTCATATAAGGTGAATATTCAAGGGTAAGATAGAATCTGTCAAGATGAGAGGTATATATGGGTGAGATAGACTACAAGGTGTAGGTTAAAAGTTTGTTTGTTATTAGGTGGGAATAGAAAGGTTATATCATTCATCATGGGTTGGGTTAGCTCATAGTTGAATTAATCCAATGTGCTAAGTTAAGTTAATACATGGCTAGTGGGGTCTAATCGCTTCTACTAGTGTCATTAATCTGTCTAAGTGGACCACATTAAGTTAGATAACATTAGACCACACTAGATCAGGTCACATCAGGTAAGATAAGATCTAGATTAAATTGGATATGACCAGATTAGACTAGTTTAGGTTAGACAGGTCCAACAGGGTAGAATATGTATTATTAAGATATGTTAGGATGTTTTGAGATTAGTTAGATATGTTATGATAAGATAGAATCTCTTGCTAGGTTAAAATTGAGGGGCTATGCGACTTATCAGATGGGTAAGGTAGTTGCATATGTATATGGTCAAGTTAATCTAGGGCATCAATTTAGCTTAAATCATTTTTATAGGAGTGAGGTCTAACCCATTTCACTAGTACTAACCAATCTATTAATTAACTCACTTTAGATTGGATCATATTAGATTAGATGGGATCTAGATTAGATTGGTATGACTAGTTTAACTAGATAAGGTCTAATTAATTTGCATTAGATCATGGTTGATAAACTAGGGTGGATAAGTATGCCTATTAGGATAAGATGGATCCATAAAAATAAGATAAAATCTTTTGAGGTCAGTTAGATCTATTAGGATGAGATAAAGTCTTTTTAAGATAAGATGAGTATCTTTTAAGATGAGATGATCTATTAAGATAAGGGAGAATCCTTTTAAGATAAGATGAATTGGTTAGAATGAGATCTTTTAGGATAAGATAAATTTCTTAAGCTAGATAAGTTCCAATGGGGATAATCTAGGCTGTCTAGTTATTTTATAAATATATTTTTTTATACCTATGTGTATATGCAGATGTAATTGTGGACATTACTCCACAACTCATCACACTCAATCAAAGATCCAAATCAGGCAAGTATCATAAGAACAAACATTCAAATACATAGACACTTATAAAAATAGTTTTGTTTTTGTTCCTAGGATTAGGTCTCTTATTCCTAAAGGTCACTTCAGTCACAGGATTTCAAAGTGTGAAATCCACATTTGTCTTTAGAAAGAAAAGATAAGAATAATCAGAGTAAAGCGGAAATAGATGAGAAAAGATTAAGATAAGTTTAGAAAAGAGTCAGAGTAGCAGAGGTAAGTAAATAATGGTTGTCCAGTTCTATCTAGGTTTCGTCCTACAGTCAACATTCCTCTGATACCACTTCTGTAACACCCGGATTTTAGGGGTCCAAAACCCGGGGTTAACATAAACACCAGGTATGCTGGGACCAAGTCTCATACATATGATGTATAGTGGCACAGGATCAAATGTCACATCTTTATATATTTAACAGGAGTTCTATACAAAATAAATAATTACATTATAAGGAGACAACGGTCCAGCAACCCAAAGTTGACTGGGAGACGACGACCTAGACCTCTCACGAACTCATCGCAGTATCCTCCAAGCGCCTCATCCTGTGGTACCTGTTCTTGACCTGTGGGGTGTGTGAGACAGCAAGAGTGAGCTCACATACGTTCATCGCTCAACAAGTTGTGGGGAATAACGTGCATGAACTCGCCAAAGGTGGGAGCTCACGTGAAGTGTAAGGCTTACCAAAGAAGATGGTTAGAGCTGAGCATTGCTTTTAAAGTTGGTCAAAATTTTATTAGCAGTTACTAAGTATAAGTAAATACCAAACCCAATTAAGTAATAGAACAAAAGTAACCACATCACCTGCGATGCCATGCATATGACAAATTGAATTTAGTTCCATAAATTAATCATGTGAGTGTCCGAGCTGCTCATGACCGTGAGCACGGCTAGTATACCAGTTTTACACTCTGCAGAGGTTGCGCATCTTTACCCACAAGTCGTGTATCCCATGTCGCCAGGGTTTGCAAGGCCCTTAGACACTACCGAGGTGAATGGCTAGGGATCCACTACGAGGCCTTTACAAAGTTCCACTAGCTTCCGAAAACCCGCTACAGTTTATAGGAAGATCCAGTGCAGGAATCCCTTGCAGGACCGCCATCGCAGCAAAATCCTCCCGAGGGCCTCCCTACACTGACCTCTCCCCTACTGCCCTTGCCCCTTTCGGGTAAGGTAGTCTTCCACTAGCTTTCCTAATTAATCAGCCAAGGGCGTCCCATTCCACCCTCGTGGTAGCACTGTTTTCCCGGGTGGTTCTCCATGTTCCAATTAACATAATGATCTTAACATGAACCATAAATAACAACTGATAACAAAAGTATAATCATGAATAGTGTAATCTTCATACCCAAAACCTCATATAGCACTAGCAAGTACTACCCAGAAAGTTCAGTGGTAAACAAGGTATAAAGATAGACAAACTAGGGTAACCTATTGGGTCCCATCAAAATTAACCTATGCAGATCATTATGATTAATCAGAACATGGCTGGGTAAAGAGAAGTGATCAAGGGCACAACTTGCCTGAGCCTTGAGAATCCAGGTACCAGGATGATCTTCAGGTGACACGTGACCTCGCACTAGGCGTAGCAATACAAACAAACAGTGTATAGGCAAAATTAACATTACACCAAACATGTATGCCAAAATACATATTAATAATCTACATATTAAAATAAGATCACAGGAAAAAGAATTATTAATTTTGGAGTTGTAGATTTTAAGTTATGAATTTTCAAAGGTTTTATGTGTTTAAAATGGATTAAGTGAGAGATTAGATTTCTAATTGTTTTCATGACAAAACAGAGGCTCTAGGTGGTAGAGAATTAAATTACAAAAATTTAGAAAGTGGAATGGAGTAATTTGGGGCTCATATGAATTTTCTATGAATTTCACAAGTTATAGGGTTTATTTTCATATTAAAAATCAAATTCCCATTTCATTTAATCAAATTAAAACAGCTCTGGACTAGGCCTCATTTTATGGAAACGCCAGGGGCTTCGGGGTAAAAATCTAGAGACACAGAGAATAGTGACTAAGGGATGGCGGGTTGATTCCACTAAAATTCGAGGGCTCTTTAGCAAAAGTCATGGCCGAACGGGTATCTGCGAATTCAGGCCGTTGGATCTGAAGCCCGCGGCCCAGATTAGATTAACTATTAACTGAACCGGTAAACATTACTGACCGTTGATCCAGAGATCTACGGTCAGGGTTTTCACAGCCGTCCGATTGCTAAGCTATGGCATGGATTCAAAGTTCTCACGCATCTCATCGCGGCCGACCAATCAGACATCGATGGTCAACCACGCTCCGCACCCGTGAACGGATCTTGGCCCTTCATTCCGATCGACGCCCCCAGGCCATCATCCCCAACGCGCTCGGTGCTTGAACAGGAACACGGCGGAGGCCATCGCCGTCGTTTCCCAAACCGTGATCCCGAGCGCCGTGCATCAATTCGATGGGCAATACACGTAAAAGGGACGCCAGCAAACCGAATGGGGAACTTCTCACCTCAACTCTGGCAGCTACGGGACCTGGCGACATGGAGGAGCGGCGCGGCGGTCTTCTGGAAGCACGGCGAGAAATTGCCGAAGCTTGAATCACACGTTGCTCGAGTCAAGCACGTGCACACCATCCGTGGGGCGCAATGAAGCTCCCAGAACCGACATGGGGACCCCGACGCTAGTCTATGCGCGTGTCGACGGTGCGGTGTGGCACCACGGCGGAGGAGGAGCGCTGGCGGATCATAACCCATCGCTCCAACCATCCCAAGTCCACCGGTCGGCCACTGGCTTTCTCCTGCGAAGTCCTCCCAGCCCCCGAGCCACCGCGCAAGCGTAGATTGCAAGAGGCGGCGCCAAATTCCCTCTCTCTTTGTCCCCTTCGCACAGCACCAATGTGGCGGCCACGGCAATGATTTATACCCCGAGTTGGAGTCCGACCAAAGGGCATAGATCCCGGGCGATTACAACAGCCCGCGAATTTGGCCGAGCGCGGACGCTTCCCCCCTTCCCTCACCGAGCTGCGCGGATTCCGGTGAAGCGGACCGCAGAGAAATCGGCGTGTCTGTTACGGTGGAGAAGATACTCCTGACGAAAGGGGCCCACCAGTCAGCGATAGGGAGAGCTGAGGCTGACGGAGAGTAGATTGGCTGACGAGGCGGGCCCACGCGTCGGAGACACAAAGCGGGATCAAGCGTGGGCGCAGGGTGTCTGGCCAGGCGGGCCCGCGTGTAAGCGAGGTGAAGCGCGCGCGTAGAGTCCTGCCCGCGGGGTCCACACGTCGGTGAGATGTAAACAATGCTGGGCCGCGCGGTGGCATTCGGTTTGGGCCGATTTGTTGGCCTGCGGCCCATCAGGTATAGTATCCCTTCTCTTTTTCTTTTATATTTTCTTCTTTCTCCTTTTAGTTTCCAAATTCCATTTTAAATTCAGATTTTAAACTCAAATTTTGTGCCAGTTTATCCTCAATTTATATTTTGTGAAATAAAAAGTATAAATTTTGGAAATATATAAATTTCCTTTATATTATGTATATATGTCTTCTCTCTTTCACTTCTACATAATATTTCCAAAACCCTAGAGTGCAACTTTGGGTTAACTTCAAATTCTCAATTCCATTATTATATTTTATTATTATTTTAAATGCACATACAATTAAAATTCCATCATGAGTGCCAAATATGGTTCTATTTATTATTTTATTCACTTAAGCAAATGCTTTTAAATAGGGAGATGAGTCTTCAAATGTTATGAGAGTTCTAAAGAGAGAGAAAAAGAAAAATTCTAATGCAAGATCTTTGAAAATTTTTACTATATTCTCAAAATGAGATTTAGGGTGTTACACATGTGAAGTGTAAGGCTAATCAAAGATAGGGGTTAAAGCTGAGCATTGCTTTTAAGTAGTTGGTCAAAATTTTATTAGCAATTACTAAGTGTAAGTAAATACCAAACCATAAGTAAAGTAATAGAACAAAATTAATAACAAAACCCATGCAATGCAAATGACAAAATTGAATTTAAGTTCCATAATTTAAACATCAGAGAGTCCTGAGCTGCTCATGACCGTGAGCTCGGCTAGTATACCAGTTTTACACTCTGCAGAGGTTGTACCCTTTACCCACAAGTCATGTTACCCATCTGCCAAGGGGTCATGAATCCCATACACCTCTACCTAGGAAGCGCGGCAGGGCAACACTACGAGGCCTTTACAAAGTTCCACTAGCTTCCGAAAACCCGCTACAGTTTATAGGAAGATCCAGTACAGGGTTCCTGGCTGACCGCCATCGCAGCAAAATCAACCAGGGACCTCCCTGCACTGACCTCTCCCTTACTGCCCTTGCCCCTTTCGGGTAAGGTAGTCTTCCACTAGCTTTCCTAATTAGTCAGCCAAGGGGTCCCATTCCTCCCTTGTGGTGGCACGTGTTACTCAAGTTAAGCTCTATGTTCCAATTAACATTAATGATATCAACATGAACATAAACAGAATAACAACAAGAATTGGAACATAGAGGTAATAAATGATTATCCCAAAACCATGTAAAGCAATAGCAAACTACCCAAGTGATTCAGGGGTAAACAAGGTAATGAGATAAACAATCTAGGGTGACCTATTGGGTCCCATCAAAATTAACCTATGCATGGATAAGTGATATTAAAGAACATTATTGGGTAAAAAGTGGTCAAGGGCACAACTTGCCTTCAATGAGCTCCTGCTCAGCTACTTCAACCTGCTGCTCACCAGGATCCACAGCAACGGGCTCTTCTACTCGCCACAATACAAACAAGCACAGTGCATATAGAGAAATTAACATTACACCAAACATATAAACAAAATACACAGTAATAATCTACACATTAAAATAAAATCCTAGGAACAGAAATCATAATTTTTGGAGTTATGGAATTTAAGTTATGCATTTTCAAAGGTTTTATGTGTTTAGAATAAGATTAAGTGATGAATAAATTTCTTACTGTTTTTATGCCAAAACAGAGACACTAAGCGCTAGAGAATAAAATTACAAAATTTTAGGAACTGGAATGGATGAATTTGGAGTTAGTATGAATTTTCTATGAATTTATAAAGTTCTAGCAATTATTTTTATATTAAAAATTCATTTTCTATTTATTTTCTCTGGTTTTCATGTTGACTGGACTGGACGTCAATTCCTGGAAAACCCAGGGGTCTCGGGGTAAAATACCACAGACACAGAGAATAGTGTTCTCTGGACGGCGGGTTGATTCCTATGAAGTTCAGGGGCTCTTTAACAAAAATAACCCGCGAAGGGGTATGGAGGTATTCTGGCCGCCCGATCAAGCACGAGCGGCACTGATTAGATCAGGGAGGTTATGAATCAGGGCGCGCTTTCAACCATCCGATCCCAGATGAGTGGTTCGGATCAATCAGCAAAGGTGGCGAAGCGGTACGCAACGCCGACCGTCCGATCTGAGATTAGCGCTCTAGATTTAATGATATCCGGATCCAGCGCTGATCGTCGATCCACCGACCGACGGCCACGATCCGATCATGCGAAGGGGGTACACTCACTCTAATCCTGGCCGCACACTAAGGATCTAACGGCGCTCGATCCATCGTCAACCTCTGAGGAACATACCACCAGAGCAGAGCCACCGCGCGGCGGCGAGATCATCGCGTCTGCCAATCCGACCAACCCGAGCACCATTCTCCAATTCGCTCAACCCTTGCCAAATCAATGACTCCCTGAATCATATTCCTCAACCAATTGCATCCGCCATTAAGCACAGGCCCCTGCCCACGGCGGAGGCCCTGATTTGCAGCCGTGCCGACGCCGCACGCCCAAATTCGCCACCCAAACCCGATCCGAACGACCCTACACGACGCTGGGAGGGAAGGCGAACGAGATGGGTGAGGTCTTACCATTAATGGTGACGCCGAGACGTGTGCCGATGACGCGCGACCACCCAGGTGCTCGCGAGGTTTCTGCAGAGCTCGGCGAGGAACACCGGTGGTGTTGCCCACGCGCCACCGCACAACACACTACGACCTAACGTTGGGCTCGAGGCGGCGACTATGCTGGCGAGCTATGGGGCGAGACCCCCAACTCACACCGAGCACACCGGCGGCGTAGAGAAACGGAGCGACAAGTGCTCCGCCGACGCGACTAAATAGTCCGACCCCACGAACCGCGAAGAGTGCAGCTCCATCCGCAACTTACGGGCACACGACGCGGTCAGCACGCGGATCATTTCAACCCCCCGCGAGTTTGGCGCGAGCTCCACGATTGCCGCAACGGCCACCGGCACGCCGGGGACGAACATCCCAGCCCCGCTGTCAAGTGGGGCCGCCTAGCGGCAACGCGAGGCTCAGACGAGCGAGCGAGGGTGTTAGGCCGCGCGTTATCGGGCACAAGCAGAATGGGCCGAGAGGGGAGAAAACAGAATGGGCCGCGCGGGATCTAAAGGGAGATGGGCCGGAATGAGGTAGTGAGGCCCAGGCGCACGGCTTTCTTCTTTTCTTTTTCCTGATTTCATTTGTCTCTTTATTTTTAAATCCCAAATTTGAATTCAAATAGTGTTCCGAACTTGTACTCAAATTAAATGTGCAAAATAAACATACTAGTTATGGAAGGATTTTATTTATTTATACATTTATTTTTTTCTTTATTTGGTATAATACTTTTCTTTTCTTTTCTCCAAACTCTAAATTCCAAGTTAGATCTTAATTTTTCCAAACTTGGGTATTGAATATATTTTTATTGGTATTACCTTCATCATTATTTATAAATACACAATCAATAAACTCCAACATGATACATTAGGTTATTTATGTGTCATTTATTTAATGATTTACTTCCAAATGGGTGTTCACATTTACTAATGAATAAAGGCAACACATATAGAGAAAATTAATCTCATTTCCTATGCTTTTACAGATTTGGGTATTACAGGACATATGGTGGAGGTAAGTATGTGTATGGATATGGCATAGATGGATAAGGAGGTTGGGGGTCCATATCGGCATGTTAGGTCTCAATTGTACAATAGGACCTTTCATTTCTTCCGATTGGTGAGGTGGTCCAATCGGCCTGACCTGACGTTGCTCATGAATGGGTGAGCGGGGTCGCTTCGGTGGCCGGTCACTGGGGCCAGCCTTCTTTTTCACATATTTAGACAATAATTGATCGAAAGTCGGGCCAGGCTTGATCAGCCGACCAGCTGCTTTAAATGTATTTGTTTTCCACGTACCTATCTCTGGTCGTCGTGGTTTGAAGGTACGTGGTCGCTGCGAGTCCTGAGCATGGCCGGACCGTCCGCCAGAGTCCTCCGGACCGTCCTGAGAAGCGTCGGACCGTCCGCGTCGGGATGGCGGACTGTCCGTGATGCGCAGCACGGGTTCCCGCAACTGTCTCCGTGTCTGCGCTTGCCCCCCAGTGCTAGAGGCTGTGATGGTCACCTTCAGGGTCTCCCCTCCATCGGGAGTCTTCTCAGCCACCACTTTCCTGCAAGAAACTTTACGATCCCTATCGGACTTTTTAGCATTGCCGATGATTGTTTCCTTGCCTTTGCCTTTATCAGCTGTATTTAGCCAAACCAGGACTTTCTTGCCCTCGAAGTCAATCATGTTCATCGGAAAGGGCTCTGTATCCACCTGCATTTCCTGAAATTTCAATCGTCCTTCGTTAATGGACGATTGAATCTGTCACCGAAATACATTACAATCATTAGTGGCATGAGAAAATGAGTTATGCCACTTGCAGTACGCACGACGTTTTAGCTCGTCGGCGGATAGAACAGTGTGATTTATTTTAATATTGCTATTTTTAAGTAACTCATCAAATATTTTATCACATTTACCAACATTGAATGTAAACTTTACCTCCTCTTGCCGTTTCTTTTGAACCGGCTGTAAGGAAGCACAAGCCGAAGATTTGGCCTGCTTTGGCCAAACCATTTCAGCAGCGTACACTTCTGCTGATTCGTCATCTGAGCTACTTTGGTCGCATTCTACTATGTGTACGTTGTGACGCATTGTTTTAGCAGTTTCTTTGCTCCGGCTTTCGCAAGCCAAAGCTCTCTGGTGTAACTGTGCTAGTGTAAAAAATTGGATGCCTTCTAATCTTTCTTTTAAATAATATCGCATACCATTAAAGGCTAATCCTACTAGCTGTTTCTCTGCTAAATGAATTTAAAAGCATCGGTTTCTTGTATCTCAGAATCTCCGGATGTAATCATTAACTGATTCATCTTTTGTCTGTCGCAACGACACTAAATCTACCAAATCCAACTCATAGTCACCGGAGAAAAAATGATCATGAAATTTTTGTTCTAGATCCCCCCATGATGAAATGGAATTAGGAGGTAAAGTGGCATACCATGCAAACGTGGTTCCTGTTAGCGATAATGAAAATAAACGTACGCGAAATGCCTCTGTGTCGGCCAATTCTCCCAATTGTGCTAAGAACTGGCCTATATGTTCGCGTGTGTTTTTCCCTTGATCACCCGAAAATTTTGCGAATTCGGGTATCCTGGTTCCCTGTGGGTATGGGTGGTGATCAAATCGGCTGTCATAAGGTTTCCGATATGATTGCCCCCCAGGGACCATGCTTACTCCGAGCTTATCTCGGAACGCCCTGGCTATTTCTTCCCTTACTATATCAATGGCAGCCGGTGCGAGACCACCGGCTCTCTGGTCAAACATAGGTGGGGTTGGCTGGATATTAGCATGTTGTCTTTCCCCCCATTGGTTTGAGTTACGTGGTGCATTTTCATTTGCCCTATATGGGTCATAGGTTTGATCGTTTCTTTGTGGCCTCCTGGGTGGGGCCGGAAAGCTTTCCTGGGCTCTGGATCTTGAATTATTGTGCGATGGGAAGTGCTGCTGGGACGGGTGAGGATTCCGGTAACAATCCTCCTCAAAAAGGTCATGTGCGGACTGTCCGGACATTGGCCCGGACCGTCCGTGATTATGTGCGGACCGTCTGTTGTTGTACGCGGACGGTCCGACTTGGTAGTTTAGATTCTGTGTCATGTGTGGTGGTTCGGGCGCATATCTAGGTAACTCATTAAAAATCGTTCCGACTGTTGTTGGTCCGGACGGTCCACGCTCACGTGCGGACGGTCCGGGCATGTGCAGATCGGCTGATTTGCTGCCGATTTGCGGTTGCTCAGGGTATGTGTCCATCGGCATCCCATAAAGGGGTTGTGACTGGTCGTGACAACTTGTAGCCGATGTGTTACGCGTGTTACCTCCTAACTCAACCTCGTGCGAAGGAAAATTTGTGATACTAGATTTATCAAATGCACGTACTAGTCTCTTAAGATCGCTTTGCATACCCCCTATGATGTTCTGCATTTGTTCACGCTGATCTTCTACATAATTTCTAAGAGATTGCAGATCGTTGGTATTACTTACATTGGGGATATCTGGCGTGGGTTGGAGCGAAGCCGGATCCGTCGCCCGATGTCGGACGACCTTGTTGTTCCTGTCCACTTTGAAGTTGGCCAAGAACTTTGCTTTCGCCTCCTGGATCATCCGCTCCTTGTGCTCCTCGAACTGGAGCTGCTCGTCAGCCGGCAAGGTTTCCCAAGTCGGCTCTATGATGTTGCTTGGAGAAATATCAGAGCTATCCCTTGAATCGGCCATTGAGGGCCGATTTGATGAGCTTAGATATGTATGTCCCCAGTGGAGTCGCCAAAAAGTATGTTGACGCTTTTTTGGAGCGCCAAATACTCAAGAAGAACCGACGGCGGTGCTCTCTGGTCAGGCGCGGACGGTCCGCGGCCTGGGGCCGGACGGTCCGCGACCTGGCACAGGGGCTAGGGTTTCCTGCCTGACGGCCGGACGGTCCGCGTCCTGGGGCCGGACGGTCCGCGCGTGCGCAGGGGCGGCGGAAGATCACCGGCGACGCCTGGATCTCGCTCCCGGAAGGAACCCCGTCGGGGAGGAGAGATCGTAGGGGTTGACTAGGCTCGGGCCGGCCGACCTAGACTCCTCTAATCGGCGTAGAGTCGAAGAGAGGCGAAGAATTTGGGGGGTGAGAGGCTAAACTAGAACTAGACTAGAACTACTCCTAATTGTACTGGAAATAAATGCGAATAGAAGTTGTATTGATTCGATTGATGATTACAAATCGGCCGTAGACCTCTCTATTTATAGAGGAGGGGGGCTGGACCCTTTACACAACTGATTCCGAGCTAATTCCGCGAATATAGCTAACAACCGTAGCACAAAACTCGGAACCCTAATCTGTTCTGCGCACGCGCGGACCGTCCGGCCCACAGGCGCGGACTGTCCGGACCGCGGACCGTCCGGCCTCAGGGCCGGACCGTCCGCTAGCTCTTTTTTGGTTCGAACAGATATGCCTAGGTCAAGCTACCTATTTTATGTCCTTATTTGTAGTACGATTTAAAGGAAAATAAAGATCCTATCACTAATACAAGTGTCCAACAACTCAACTGACATTTAGAATTAGCTGATCCTTAATCAACCATTGATCTCCATCAATAAGGGCATGGATACCATATAAACTAAATCATCTTGTGTGATTATGACCTAACTTACCTCGTTTCTGCAAAAAAGTTAGTCACAATAATCTTATGATATCATTAGTCATTGAAACCAAGCTGAGGCCTTGATGCTTTCGATGTCTCCTTTTAATGATTGACGACGATCAATGCTCGAGTATGTGAGAAAAAAAGTTTTGAGGCTCTAAAAGGAACCTAGTTCATATGAACTTCTTATTGCTAAAACATGATATGTTTAGCGTAGGTCCGTATAATCAAAGTTCATAGACATGTACCATGTGAGAGTAAGATTAACCCATGAACATAGATTACATAATACTTTGTGATAAAGATATTTAACATATTTAGTTAAAACTGTAGTTGCATATAGCTAGTTTATTTATTATATATATTTTGACTAGATAGTTTTTTTTTGGAAAGCCGTGGTTTATAAAGATAGACTGTCTAATTCACTCTTCTCTTTTTATTTAAAATGTCAATGTCGCTTCAGAGTCCACCTAGAAGGAATGACTCGGACCTCTAGAAATCTTTATATATTGTTTTGACTAATGGAGCGGTCATTAGCAGACCTAGTAATTTGATACGGAAAAGAAAAGTTAGGAACTTTCAATGGCAAATGTCCCATAAGAGCAGCTCCAAAAGAGCACTAAAATTTTCCCCCCAAAATCTCTTATTAGGGGCTGTTCGAAAATAAAATCCAACAAAAAATATGTTATCGCACAGCAGTTTGCTAAAAACTCATCCCTAAAAAAATTTAAAAGGAACATGGGCCTCCGCCATTTCATCAGGGTGGTGTTTTGTGCATACGCCGCCACCATTTCATCAGGGCGTATTTTCTGAATTTGGCAAAGGACCACAAGTGGTGTATCAGTTGTGCAGATTAGATACAAAGCAAGCACACATTTGTGGTCAACAAAATCACTTACGGTAAAATAAACCAACATCTTGTAGATACAAGTAACTGTAGCTTTCTCTCGTCCTCTGTGCTGCTCCCGGTGATATTGTCCAACATCTCGCAGATACACAGCCACAGGCCACTAGTCAGACCTTGCTTTTCTTCCTTTTAACGTTTTGACATACTAGTTCAGTTCAGGAGAGTAATAGGAACAAAAGAGGGGAGAAAAGGCTAGAAATTTTCAGGGTACAACTAGTTTAGCGATGTTCAAAAGATTTACACTGTCAGCACTACATAAGCAGGCCAACCACCATTTTGCACTCAATCATCAGGATTCAGAGTTGGCAGCCACCATTTTGCACTCATTCATCAGGATTCAAATAGAAAGTAAAGATATGTTGTGTTTTTTTGTTGGTCTCAAACAGGAAGAAAGTGAACTGAACCATATGTAAAACAACCATGTATTCAAATAGAAATTGAACTGAACCATATATGCAAAACAACAATGTGCTAAATTGTTGGTCTCAAACAGGAAGAAACCAAACTGAACCATATATATGCAAAACAAAAATTTGCACTGAAGTGCTATTACTATGAGATCAGAAATGCTTTTCAAGCCATATAATCCTAGTGCAGGCTGAACACTTGTACAGTGATTTGTATCAACGACTCCTGTGATTTGACAAAGATGGACACCTACCAGATCTTAAACAGTAAATACCCTGGAAGCAATGACACATACATATTTACAATATCATAGGTACATCCTGGAGCTGCAAAATAAAGTTCGACCACCAGCTACCAGCGTCATTCGTCAGGCATCAACTAGTACCCCAAAATACAGATCGATATTGCATCTGCATCTGATAATGCTCTTCAGGCTGCCATAGAACTATAGAAGGTGCTCTAGTGAACCCATGCGTCAGCAGAAAATGATTTCTAAAATCCATGTGTCACACCCATTCACACACCTTCGTTTTACAAATAGGAACATAAATTTAGAGAAAGAACAAAGCCAATAAATTAGGAAGAGAGAACCCAAAGGTAAATAGCAAGTATCCACTGATTTGAGACTACTATCATAAATAACAAGTATCCACTGAAAACAGTAAATAAACTGGAAGCAATGACAGAACTATTCGAGACTAGTAAACATCAATTGAAACACTGAAATGGACTCCACTATATGAGACTAGTAAACTGGTAGCACTAACCGTCGAGCACCATACAACCTACAAGTTGATTGGTGAGCACCTGCAACATACAAGTAGATAGGAATTTGTGTAAGTTATAATTGCAGCCACAAGTAATAAGTAATTGTGAATCAAGGCATTTTTACCTAAGCATCAGAAAGTTGGTCCAAAATCTTAGCTCGCAACTTCGTGTAGTAACTCTGTTGCTCTTCTGTCAACCCACTAAGATCCATATTTATTATCCTCTCTTCGTCTCTTCGCTTCTGTAATTCAATCTCCTCTTTCCTCACCTCCATAAGTGCCTTTTCTGTGTTAACTCGATCAACTTCAAGTGCAAATGCTTTATTGAATCTCTCCTCTTTCTTCTGCTCTTTCTCAGCATCACTTTCTTTCTTTGCAGCCCACAAATTTTCTATTGCTACAGTCACACTTTTCCTCTTCTCTTGTACTAGTGCTGCTTTAGCTGTTTTCTTCCCGGGAGGCCGGGTCAATTGGTAATTCTCTACGACTTGAACTTGAGATTCTTTGGTTTCATATGGTAATGTTCCATTGGCATCCCCTTCACGAGTGGTCTTCTGTTTCTTGTTTGAAGGTTTAGCAGCAGCCAAATCATCTACTTTACCAAGCCATTTGGGTTGTAATCTAAGCTTATTCCAGCAGTGCATGAATTGAAATCCTTTTTCATGTTCATCTTCGGACTTGTACAATGCACATGCCTGTGCAACCTGGGCAAAACATTTGCATGTGTTAGGCTCAAATACTAAAAATGAAAGAAAATGTGATACGGCATGATGATTAATTACCATGTCTTGCATTGTAGTACCACTCTGTCGTCTTAACTGAATCCTTGTTAAACAACCACAAAACTTGTTAACACATTTCTGAATTGTCTCCCATCGGTGCATTAGAGAATTAACAGTACGTTGTGATTGGCATGGTTTATGTTCATTGAAGTATTCGTAGATACGAGACCAATACCTTCCTACTTTTTGATCTTTACCTACCACAGGATCCATACTGATATTCAACCACGCTGAAACCAAAATTTCATCTTCTTGATCACTGAAATTTTTTGATCTCTTATGGTTTGGCCTCGATGTGGGGACTATTGGTCCAACTTGCATTGATTGTGGTTGAATATCAGGACATGTATTGCTATTATTATCAAATTCTCCTTCAATGTTGTCATCCATCATCATGTTTGAAAAGTATCCATTCCCTCGAACTACATCTAAAAAATGGTACTGTAAAGTCAAGACAGGTCTACTATGCATCACATAAATGGTACATGGTGACTGCAAGTTCAGGCAGGAAGCCAACCTTCTGGACAAAATATATGCTCAAACAAAGCATGAACCAAACTGAGACAACTGAACACACTAAGTTATCTTGCAAAGTGATTGGATATATATTCAAGCAACATCGACACATAAGCAATATTATGCCTAGTCTTGTATTCATATGCTCAAACAAAGCATGTACGCACAATTTCTTTTCTTTCTATACTGCTATAAGCTACCTATTCATTTACTGAACAATAAGGCTCACTATATTGAATCAACAATATGCAGGTCATTAACATTTCAGACTGCATCAGACTTGTGTCTGACCACTATCAACGAGACAAGCTTCAGTTCATACCTTCCCCTTGGTTGAAGGATGAAGGCAACTCGTCCCTGCAGCTGAACATGGTCGACGCTAACGGATCTGCGATGACTCTCGCACGTGCAGGCACAGCTGGCCGGAAAGGTCCACCATGGAATGTGCCTGGCACGGTATGTCCACCGTCGAGGTCGATTTCTTCTCCGCAGGTGACATGCATTTGGGGGAACCCACCGCCAATGGAGTTTGCCGGAACAGTAGGAGTCGCAGATCCAGCATACGTTGATCCACACTGCCAGTAGTCGCCGTCGCGTCCGCCTCCACCACCTCCACCGCCGTGTCCGCCTCCTGCCCCAACACCGAGTCCGCCTCCTCCACCATGTTCGGCTCCTCCTGCACCACCGAATCGCCCTGCTCCTCCACAGCCGCGGCCGCGTCCGCCTCCTCCACAGCCGCGACCGCGACCGCGTCCGCCTCCTCCACTGCTACCCAATCCTCCCCCTCCGGTACTGCCTCCGCCGCTCAAGCCAGATCCCGCCATGGAGCAGCTCCTTCCAGCACGGACGCGAACTTGCTTCAGCAAATTTTGGCGCGGGAATAGCAGATTTCGCGCGCGCAAGATTGGGGACGGAGTTGTGACGCGAAAATATGCGGGGACGAGCGCGGGTTATTCGGGATGCGAAATGTTTGGGGAGGGAATAGATGGACTGTTGGAGCGCTGAAAAGAGTTGTTTTGCTAATAAATCTTTTTTGGGGTGTTTTAGCGCGCTCTGTTGGAGTTGCTCTAAAGAATTGCAGACTGAGGTTGGCATGGTAGTAACCTTTTATTGTGCAGTGCTTGTAACAAGCCAGAAACTGTAAATCATGTTGTTTTTTGAGCGTGTGTTGGCTCGGTATTGTCTTTAGAGATGATGTTTTTTTTTTGGGTGGACCCAGTTTGACATGATATCTTGTCCCAATGGCTACCAAGGAGGCTGGATGTTGAACAAACTATAGTGTTCTTCTTCTTTGCAGAGATGTTCCCAATGTCTAACAAGGAGACTGGGCGATGGATGCGAGCCAGGCTGAGCCTGAAGCGGAACCAATCGCATGTAGTTGTAGAGTTGTACGCAGTAGATACGTACTCACGCACGTCACATACAGCTACAGGTGTACAGGCAGGCAAGTCGGTCTAATAAACAGCAAACAACAGCCTGGTTCCTCAACTCTCCACCCCAGGTGGGCAGGTGAGCATGTGCCGCCCAAACATTCCGCCACAGCTGTACGCCTGGTTTGGGATTCAAATGGTAACATTTTTTTTATAGTAACATAGTTTTATTAATTATTAATTGGAAAATTTCTTATGACTTTTATCCCTCTATTCAAATTTCTACATAGCATTTAAAGGCTAGGTAAGAAATTTTCCCGTGTTCTTAATTCTAATAGGATTGTAATTCATAGCGAACTCTAACTATGTAGTTTTCCTATTCATGTGTTATCTATATTCCTATGTTCCAAATGGGCCTAGACGTCTGGGGCGGCACATATCGGCAGTTGGAAGACGAGTTATTTGAGTTTGTAACAATCTTGTCGCGCGGCTTCGCCACTATGTTACTCCGCAGCTGCGCGTCGCCAATTTGGTATTATGCAGCACATATCTGCGCCATATTAGGACTGTTATTCTCCCGAGCTCTGTTACCGTCTATGAACTGTGGTAAAAGTCAAGTTTGTCCCTACTGTAACCACGACGCAAGCAGCCCCTCCCCTGCTCCTCCTATCATCTTCTCCAAGGCGAGCTCCACCACCTGGATCTCCAGGGAGCCCCTGCGACCTTGGCCATGGCCGACCTCCACTTCTCCCTTGGCAGGCGCTGCCCTCCTCTGGTCCGAGCTCGAGCAGGTGAGCTCGCCCCATGGCCTCGACTCCTAGCTCGGCCCCTTGCTCCCTCAAGCCGGCAAACAGGCGCCCCTTCCCTGCTACAGCCAAGGCCCCTTCTCTTCCTCGTTCCTCCCCATCCGAGCAGCCTCCTCTTTGTGGGTGGAGCACAGCTCCTTCCCCTTCGCCCTTCCTCCCTCTCTCAGGCCTCCCTCGCCCACAGAGTCAGAGCGGAAGCTGCCGAGCTTGGAGCCCAGCACGCTGCACGCCGCCGCCGGCCATGTCGGTGGATACGGAGCGGAGCTCCACCGAGTCGTCCGCGGCCTCCAGGCTCGGCTACGAGGACACCACGCTCGCCCTCACCCTCCGCCTCCTGGGCTCCGACTCCGGCCGTTCCTCCTCGCTCGTCGCGCCCTCCGACGCTGCGCCGTCACCCAAGGCGCGGGTGGTGGGGTGGCCGCCGGTGAGGTCGTACCGCAAGAACGCGCTCGCCGACTCCAGCAAGGCCAGCCGCACAGCCAATTTCGTGAAGGTGGTCGTCTCCCGCCGCTCCTTGGCCTCTGCTCCTCCCGCGCCCGGTTCCCATCGCCGCTCTCTTCCCCAGCACGTCTTCTTCCCCAGCCACGCCCTGCCCTCTGTTCTGCTCGCCGCGCCCTGAACCTTGCTCCAGCTCGCCGGCTGGATCTCCCTGGTGCCGCGCCCCTGCTCATCTTCCTCGCGCGCGCCTCCTCCCCATGGCCGGCAGCAGGCAGGCAGGTCCTCGCGCGTTGCCGATATTTCTTCCCAACGTAGCAGTAGCAATTCAAAGGATTCCAAGCCTCGATGACGTCGCGCGCAGAAACCAATCCAAATAAAAATCCCGGAGCCATCGGCCGCCGGCAGCCACAACAGTTGCTTCCCTGATCTGCCAAGCAATGGAGACGCGTCTCTTCCTCCTCTGTGCTACTACTGTCGCCATCGCTCTCGTCTCCCTTTCGTTGGTCCTCGTCGCCCGCGGCCGCAAGAACCGCAAGCCCAGCGCCGGCGCCGGCCGCCTCCCGCCGGGTCCGCCGGCGCTGCTCTTCCTCGCCAAGTTCCTTGCGCTGCGGCGCTCCATCTTCGACCTGGCTC
Organism: Zea luxurians; assembly: GCA_029449295.1. Taxonomy (NCBI): domain Eukaryota; kingdom Viridiplantae; phylum Streptophyta; class Magnoliopsida; order Poales; family Poaceae; genus Zea; species Zea luxurians. Next base: position 153,693,932 of record JAOPSE010000006.1, on the reverse strand, counting down.
CGCTGCTCCGCGACCTGCACGCGCGCTACGGCCCCGTCATCTCGGTCCGCCTCGCCCGCACGCTCGTCTTCATCGCCGACCGCCGCCTCGCGCACCGCCTCCTCGTCCAGGGCGGCGCCACCTTCGTGGACCGCCCGCCACCCGTTGACCCAAGCAGCCTCTTCACCGCCGGCGGCCGCGATGTCAGCTCCTCGCCCTACGGCGCATACTGGCGCCTTGTGCGCCGCAACCTCGCCTTGTGCGCTCTGTTTTCTTGGTCTCACGCGCGGCAAGGGAGTACTCCGGTCAAGGGCAGATTAGTACGAAGGGGTACACAACCCGCATCAAAAGCAATAAAACAGACGTTAATGGAGCGCAGAAGATTAACTGTCCCAATTTGGCGTGACTTTGAACTCCATAATACCAAACTGGTGAAGTACAGCTACGGAGTAATAAACTGGTGAAGCCGCGCGACGAAAATGTTACAAACTCAAATAACTCGTTGGAAGACCTAGCTGCTATCAATGATTCTGAACGGAGGAGGGAGCGCCGCATATTTGCGTGATCTCTAGCGCTTTCCGCGCTGTCCGTATCCTGGATATGCTTGCTACGTGCATAACACATCGTGTCGAACAGAGACGGCGGCGTGTCGCCTACCCTGCTCAGTCCTGCCGCAGGTGCACCGCGTGCGTGGCCGTCGGCGTCAGCGTCCGCGACGAGTCCATCCCAGGGAGCGGTTCTATATGTTTTGAGCATAAATAAAATTTTTAGAGCGAGTTTATCCTATGTAAAACTAAACTAAACAACAACAGATTAAGAATAGAGCTGTTCCGTCCCATCTAGTGAGACGGTAATGAGAATTCCTAGTAAGGGAATACCTCCACATACCCATCCCCGCTACAAAAAAAAAGTATCATAGGATCCCTATCCCTACGAACAATTGCGGGGACATTTCTTCCTTGTTCCCTGCGGGGATAAATCCTCGACAGAGTCACAGTCTCCATTTAAATTATAATTAAGACATACATCTATTGCTATTAATCAAAACATTTTCACTTATACATATCGTTAGATATAAGAAATCATTATGCGTATATTAAAATAAACACATTTATACAATAATAAGCTAATATTTATTTTTATCATTAACTAGTACACGAAAACATCGTCACGTGCAAGTTTAACGGGTCCCCGTGGAAAAAAGGGTGATGAATATTTCATCGTCCCTATCCCCGTTTACCCAGCAAGAGAAGAATTTTCACTGTTTACATTTTCACGGGGAAAGAAACTTTACTTTCCCGTCTCCGTCTCCTAAATGCTAGTTTGGAAGCAAAGATATACCGAAGTGTATTGAGGGCGCTAAAATCTCTTTGCTATTTAAAATTGAACAGATAAAAGATTTTAGTCTCTCTAATCCTCTCCAATAATCTAGCTCTCAAACTGGCTTTAATGGAAGAATTCCCCGTAGAGAGTCGGGGCGCATTGCCATCTCTAGTCCCACCGTACTGTGTAACCAAACTAAACGGTACCTAAAATCTGCTGGCGGAGGTTGCATTGCACTTGCACTTGCACCACGGCCCGCCCGGGACCGTGGCAGGCCGACAGGGGTTGCCAAGGAGAATCACGGGCCGCACAGGCGACGCGTAGGCTACACGCAAGCCCAACTACAAGCAAGAACGCGGCACCGTCGATAGCCCACGAATAAAAATAGCTCTACTCCATCTACAGCACTTATGCAGCCGATTGTAGAGAAGTGATTGTTTTTGTCAACTGCTTCGATCGTGTCGTGCTGGCTGGGAGCTCTACAGCACACATTCCCTAGCGTTGGGCCCTCTACAGCACTTAGCTGTGCCGGCTAGCTCACAATATAGTACGTAGAGCTGATAATTGGGCACGTGGTGGAAGTATGCACACCGCCGAATATTCTACTCCATCTCCCATACACGTCCCAGTCACGCATCCACCGGACAGCCCCGGCGAAGAACACTGCAGCAAATCCGGCATCTGCTGCAGTGCCCAGCCGAGCACACACACACGCGCTGCAGGCACTACCGGAATCAGAGCCTTTGCCGAGTGCCGGACGCTTTGCCGAGTGCCTTTTCTCGGGCACTCGGCAAAGACGGCTTTGCCGAGAGCCGCACTCGGCAAAGCTTGGCTCTCGGTAACGAGCGTCTTTACCGAGCGTAGGACACTCGGTACAGCTCCACACTCGGCAAATCCATGTTTGCCGAGTGTCAAACACTCGGCAAAGGGGCTCTCGGCAAAGGGCCGTCAGCGGCCGTCCCAAAGCTGACGGCCGTCAGTCTTTGCCGAGTGCCAACAGTCGGCTCTCGGCAAAGATGCTTCTTTGCCGAGTGCCGCGCAGCTGGCACTCGGCAAAGGAAGATTTACCGAGTGTCTTATCCAGACACTCGGCAAAGTATATTTTTATTTTTTTGATTTTGTCTCCCAAACTTTTTGTGTTATGTTCCTACACTATGTAGACCTACATGTATCATTTGTGGACAATTATAACATAGTTTTCAATCGTTAGTAGATTTAGTTCGTTTTTTGAAATTCTTCGGAAAATTCAAATTTGAACTGCAGGTCACTCGAAACTTAGAAAACCGTGCATGAAAAAATGATATTCATGTTACTTAGCATAAGTTACGACCGATTTCAGAAGCGTACCGGAAACTTCGAGCAACATGCTCACTAAACATGGCCGTGAACTTGGCATCCACATGTTTAAAAATTGTATAAAACACAAACAAAGTCAGAAAATCATGAAACTTGTCCCCGTGTCATGATATCATATGTATAGGCTATGATAAAAATTTTAGAGTATTTGGAGAAAGTTGTGAGACACTATGTGTAGAAACCTTCTAGATTCACATTGAAACTCTATGATTTCATGTGTAGTCCTCTTAGGTTTCTACACATAGTGTCTCACAACTTTCTCCAAACATTCTAAAATTTTTATCACAACCTGTACATATGATATCATGACACGTGGACAAGTTTCATGATTTTCTGACTTTGTTTGTGTTTTATACAATTTTTAAACATGTGGATGCCAAGTTCACTGCCATGTTTAGTGAGCATGTTGCTCGAAGTTTCTGGTACGCTTCTGCAATCGGTCGTAACTTATGCTAAGTAACATGGATATCATTTTTTCATGCACGGTTTTCCAAGTTTCGAGTGACCTGCAGTTCAAATTTGAATTTTCCGAAGAAATTCAAATAAACGAACTAAATCTACTAACTATGGAAACTATGTTATAATTGTCCACAAATGATACATATAGGTCTACATAGTGTAGGAACATACCACAAAAAGTTTGGGAGACAAAATTTAAAAAATGAAAATACACTTTGCCGAGTGTCAACAGGTGACACTCGGCAAAGAATGCTTTGCCGAGTGTCAAAGGGGTCACACTCGGGAAAGCGTAAGGACAGAATCTTTGCCGAGTGTCTCCCGGTTGACACTCGGCAAAGGCGCCTTTGCCGAGTGCCGCATCTAGGGCACTCGGCAAAGTGTACTTTAAAATTAAAAAAAAATCTTTGCCGAGTGCCAGATCGCGGGCACTCGGCAAAGACCGTATACATACGTCAGTTAACCTTTCTTCCTCACTTCACTCTCACTCTCTCACTCACCGTCGCCGCCGCCGCGCCCTCGCCGCCCGTTTCGCCGCCGCCGCGCCCCCACGCCCGAGCTCCTCGCCGCGACCGCCGCCCGAGCTCCTCGCCGAGACCGCCGCCGAGCCCCTCGCCGTGCGCGCTCTCGAGCTCGCCGTCGCCCTCGCCCGCCCTCGAGCTCGTCGTCGCCCTCGCCCGCCCGAGCTCCTCGCCGCGCCGAGACCGCCGCCGGCCCGCGCCCGCCCGAGCTCCTCGCCCGCCGCTCGCCCACGCCGCCGCTTGCCCGCGCGCTCGCCGCGCGCCCACGCCGCCCACGCCGCCCGCGCTCGCCGCGCGCCCGCGCGCCGCCCACGACCGCCGCGACCCCACTGCGCCCACACTCTCCCGCGCCCACGCTCGCCCGTGCTCGCGCCCACGCCGCCGCGCCCACGCCCACGCCGCGCTCGCCCCGCCCAGGCCCGCGCTCGCCGTGCCGTGCCCGCCCTCGCGCTCGCCGCAGTCGCGCCCGCCGTGCCCTCGCCCGCCAGGCGCCTCGCCCGCGACCCGTCGTCTCGACCGTGCCGAAACCTCTAAGGTGATTACTTGATTTATGTTATACGTGTATGCTTTATATGAAATGATTAGTTTTAGTATTGTGGATTGCCGGCCATCGTGCCGTTGAATTATGCGTGGATGTCAGCCATCGTGCTGATAGTTTTATTTGCAGGATTTTGAAACCTCCCCGTGCAGGGGAGGTGCTGCCGAAATTTTCTGTTGCTAGGCTTTTGTATTAACAGACTTGTGTTTCTTTTTTACAGAGAAGATACTTGTCTTCCTAGCCGCTGCGGGTCTCCCTGCACCGCGTCCCGTCGCCACTGCACCGACCCGCCACAGCCCCACCAGCCTGACTCCACCGCCACCCTAGGTATAACCTCTACATCCGCATCATGGTCGTAGATCACCTAACCCAGTTAGGCGTCTCCCGTTCGAAAGTGATACGGTGTAGATATGCAGATCTTTGCATATCTACAAATGTATCAGTTTCGAATTGTCCACGTTTTTTGGACAACCCGCGGTTGCGTAGATGGTGTTAGTTTCATGCTCTACTCCGGTCTGAGATAGAGTTTCGGCGTCACCTCCCTGTTGTTCTCCGGACAGTACACTCTCCCTGCCAGGACGTGTATCCGGAGAACAGCGGGGAGGTGCTGCCGAAATTCTATCTCGGATCGGAGTAGAGCATGAAAACTAACTCCATCTACGCAACCGCGGGTGGGATTAGGACCTATCGTCACCTATTAGAAGGTAGGAACGTAGTGTACATGCATTACATGTCTATATTAAACTATACTCGGTTATATATGTTAGAGGATGGAGGACCGTGAGTGGATGTACACGGGCCGTAGAGGAAGGAACGATGTCACCACTGAATGGATTAGAAAGACCGATGATTTCGTGGAACGGGCATATGGCGAAGCTGCTAAAGGAGCGAGTCTAGTCCCATGCCCGTGCAGCAAATGTGACAACCGGAAAAGAAAACCAAAGAAGACCATGGTAGAACATATTTGGAAGAATGGATTTACGCCGGGCTATACTCGGTGGATATTTCATGGTGAAGCGCATCGTACGAGAGAAGAGGTGCTGAGACAACGTGTCGAGGATTATGACGCGGATGCGGGGGTAGCGGATATGTTGAACGACTATCAGGAGGCACAGTACACGGGAGGATGTATGGATGACGAGCCAGAGCCGATTGCAAAGGCGTTCTACGACATGTTCGACGCGGCACAGAAGCCCCTTCACGGCCAGACAAAGGTTTCTCAACTTGATGCCATTGGGCGTGTAATGGCGTTCAAGTCGCAGTACAACATCAGTAGAGATGCATTCGATGGCTTGTTGACAGTTATTGGGAGTCTGCTTCCGGATGATCACATTCTGCCAAAGAGCATGTACGAGGCACAGAAACTACTTCGTGCACTTAAGATGACGTATGAGCAGATTCATGCTTGTCCGAAGGGCTGCGTGCTATTTAGGAAAGAATACGCGGAGGCAAAGTACTGTCCCAAGTGTAATTCGTCTAGGTTTATGGAGGTAGACTCTGGTGATGGACAGAAGAGGCAGCTCGACATCCCCTTGACAATCCTACGACACCTTCCGTTCATACCGAGGATCCAGCGTCTTTACATGACAGAGGAATCCGCGAAACAGATGACATGGCACAAAAATGGAAAACGATACAATCCTGACAAGATGGTGCACGCGTCAGATGGTGAAGCATGGAAACACTTTGATGACATTCACCGTGAGAAAGCCGAAGAGGCTCGTAATGTACGTGTTGCGTTGGCCACAGATGGGTTCAATCCCTATGGAATGAGCGCTGCCCCGTACACATGTTGGCCCGTGTTTGTTATCCCAATCAATCTCCCCCCTGGTGTGTGCTTTCAAAGGCAGAATATATTCGTGTCGTTGATAATTCCCGGACACCCGGGGAACAAAATGGGCGTGTACATGGAGCCTTTGATCGATGAATTGGTACGTGCCTGGGAGGAAGGGGTATGGACATATGACCGAGCTACGAAGACAAACTTCAGAATGCATGTTTGGTACCAGTACTCCATGCATGACTTACCGGCGTATGGGCTATTCTGTGCCTGGTGTGTTCACGGTAAATTCCCATGCCCAGTTTGCAAGGAAGCTCTCAGGTTCATTTGGTTGAAAAAGGGTGGCAAATATTCGTCCTTCGATAAACATCGACAATTTCTTCCTGCTGACCATCCATTCCGCCTAGACATCAAGAACTTTACGAAAGGTGTCGTAGTGACAAACCGCCCACCTGCAACGATGACTGGTGCCGAAATTCGTCAACAGATAGATGGGCTCGTGGCCAATACAGAAGGTGGTTTTGTGGGATATGGTGAGCAGCATATGTGGACACATAAGTCTGGCTTGACTCGGCTCCCCTATTATGATGACCTGCTCCTTCCACACAACATTGACGTGATGCACACTGAAAAGAATGTTGCCGAGGCACTGTGGGCAACAATTATGGACATTCCTGATAAGTCAAAGGATAATGTGAAGGCAAGAGTGGATCTGGCAGCGTTATGTGATAGACCAAAACTAGAGATGAAGCCGCCAAGTGGGGGAAAGACGTGGAGAAGGCCTAAGGCCGATTTCGTCCTAAGCAGGGCCCAGAGGAAGGAAGTACTTCAGTGGATAAAGATGTTGATGTTCCCTGATGGATATGCAGCTAACCTGAGTAGGGGGGTGAACTTATCTACTATGCGAGTCTTAGGGATGAAGAGTCATGACTTCCACATATGGATTGAACGGATTCTTCCTGCGATGGTTCGAGGCTATGTCCCTGAGCATGTCTGGCTAGCGCTTTCAGAGTTGAGCTATTTCTTCCGTCAGCTTTGTGCAAAAGAGTTATCTCGGACCGTGGTTGCAGACTTGGAAAGATTGGCCCCCGTGTTACTGTGTAAGCTTGAAAAGATATTTCCACCTGGCTTCTTCAATCCAATGCAGCATTTGATTCTTCATCTCCCCTATGAGGCACGAATGGGGGGCCCCGTGCAGGGACGTTGGTGCTATCCAATCGAGAGATGTCTAAAGACTATTCGAAAGAAATGTAGAAATAAATGCAAAATCGAGGCTTCCATTGCAGAGGCATACATTCTAGAGGAGGTCTCAAACTTCACAACAACTTATTATGGTGACAAACTGCCGAGCGTGCATAATCCACCCCCTCGTTACAATGATGGCGACAATGAATCGAACCTTAGCATATTTCGAGGCCAACTCGGAAGCGCAAGTGGCTCGACCACCAAGACCCTGACACATGAAGAGTGGCGGCATATCATGCTATACGTATTGACCAACCTTGAAGAGGTGACGCCATACATGGAACAATTTCTTCATGAATTCTGGCGTCGATCAAGGGACCCCACTCCACAGGAATATGACGCTCTTCTTAGAAAGGGTGCGAGAAATGGGTTGCCCGATTTCATTTCCTGGTTCAAACATAAGGTACGTGCTTAGTTTGTAAAAGAGATACGTCTTTAAACTCAATTTAGCGTCTTTTAACTTGCGAATACTTGCAGGGCCAAAGAGATCCGTCTATGAGTGCCGAATTGAGACAAGTAGCCAACGGCTTTGCTTATAGGGTCAAGAAATATTCTGGATATGACGTCAATGGATACCGTTTTCGCACAACACACTACGACAAAAGTCGGCCCAATCGGAAAACAACGTGTTCTGGGGTCTTTACGCCGGGCCTTGACAATGTCGATTATTTTGGACGAATCGAAGAAATATATGAGCTCAATTTTTATGGTTCCAAACCTCTTACTCCAGTGATATTCAAATGTCATTGGTTTGACCCTCAAGTGACGAGACGGACACATTCTAATCTTGGGATAGTCGAAATTCGACAAGATTCCACCTTAGCAGGAGACGATGTCTATATCGTTGCCCAACAGGCCACACAAGTGTATTATCTCCCATATGCGTGTCAAACGAAAGAACATCTTAAGGGTTGGGATGTTGTGTATAAGGTATCACCGCACGGGAGGTTACCTGTTCCTAACGATGAAGATTACAACTTAGACCCGGACACATATGATGGAGAGTTCTTCCAAGAAGATGGGCTAGAAGGGCGATTTGAGATAGACTTAACCGAAGCTATCGGAATGGACGTAGATATTGAAATGGTTGTTGATGAGGAGGAGGATGAGGTGCAAAATGATAATGACTTAGTAATCCTTGAAGGCAATGACATTACTGACGAACTTGCGTCTTCCGATGGTGTGGAGATTGAAATGCTTGATAGTGATGATGAGAGTTATGATCCGGCTAACCCCGACACATATGAAGATTATTTTTAATCGATGTAATGCTATATGACTTTTTATTTCGCACCTGTTTTTAAATACATCTTTTTATATGTGCTTATTTGTTTACTCTTAATTGCAGGTTGTTGGACAAATATGGTGGGCGGTTTCCTGAGGAGGAGGAGGGGGAGGAGGAGTAGGACGGCGGACGATGCACAGCAGGCAGCGCAACAGGACGAGGCAGAGCAGGCAGCGCAGCAGCAGGCGGCGCCTCAGGACGACGACGGCCAGCAGCAGGACGACGACGACCAGCAGCAGGACGCCTCAGGTTCAGGCGGCTCTAGTTCGAGGAGCATCTACCTGCGAGGCCCCGCGAGTCTCCCTCAGCGTCCCATACTTCGGGACAGACGGCCGCTGATTCGGCCGGAAGGGGAGAGGTATGTAACTTTATGTTCTTCATTCTTGTTCATATTATGTGTTCAAAATCATAATATAAACTAATACTTTTTATTTATCACTTGGACAGGTCTTGGACGGTTTTGGATTATGCTGGGGGTCATCGTCGCCCCCCCAATGGCATCCTCGGCCTGCTGTGCAGGGAACACTTCCCTGGACTTGTGGAGTACGCCGGAGTGACGGGCCCAGCCTTCACCTTTGACCACTACGCCGTCGCCCCCGATGCAGTAGACCGGGACGACAGGGAATTCAATAACAAGGCGGAGCGGGTGAAGCAAGAGCTGTGGGTAAGTCTTAGTATAATGTAAAATATGTCGCATTCGTTGCAAATTCTTGAAATAATGTATGGATACATCGTTTTTGTATGCAGGATTTCTTCAGATGCGATGCTGGATACGAGGCTAGGGCGGATGTGGTGGCCACCACGAGCTGTAAGAAGCTCGTCGTGGACATGCACTATGAGGCCCGCATCCAGGCCATCATCACCTACCACGACTCCGTCCTTGGGGAGAAGGTGACCAAAACTCAAGCCCGAACCATGTCGTTGACCAGGGAGCAGTACCTGCAGGTAAAGTCATGCATGTTTGGTACCAGTACTCGATACATGAATTTTATTTTATCTTCTGATATGCACTTTACGTGTTTACTTTGCAGATGATTCCACATTGGTGCGCCGCACATCCTCTGTGCTGGGAGCAGATGGTGGATAGGTGGTGTTCGGCTGAGTGGGACGAGGCGCACACAGCTAGCCGGGAACGGCGTTTGATGATGCAAGGCCCCTCCCACCACCAAGGCAGCCGGAGCCTGGGCCAATATGCCGAAGCATGGGTACGCCACCTTTTTTATTTAGATATATAGCACTAAGTTAGATATTATTTCTAACTATCTCGTTGGTTTTCGTTGCAGTCGGCGTCACATGGTGGAAGGCCTTGCTCCACCTTCTCGGCCTATGCTATGGCCCATAAGGGTAAGGCGACGTCCGACGTCACCTACAACCCGGATGACGGGCCCGAGGCCTACACCAACCCCGCCGTCTACAGCCGCCTCCATGACTACACCGCCATGGCGCAGGAGGTCCATGGCCCAGACTATGATCCGAGCACCGAGCCGATCGACACCGATGTGCTCATGAGGGTCGGAGGAGGCAAGAGACATGGGCGGTACTGGATTGCCGACGGGGCAATCGACTCGTCCTCCACTCCCACTCTGTCTCAGGTGAGAGCAAGGAGCACGGACTCGAGTCCAGTCATACGACCTCGGCACGACAGCTCACAGCATCGCATACAGCAACTCGAGGTTAGTGTAACTCGTCCTTCCTTGAGTTATATACCTACTCTTTGAGTTACTATAACGTTGGCTTGTAATATTACAGACCCAACTAGAAGAAGAGAGGAGGGAACGTCGCGAGATGGAGGCGAGGATGATGGCGGAGCGGGAGGCGGAGCGGGAGGCCCGTCGGGCAGATCAACAGAGGATGGCGGAGATGTTCCAGTACATGCAGAGCCTTGGCGCCGCACAGGGCATCGCTCCGCCACCTCCATTGTTCCCTCCAGTTGACCCTGCTCTCTTCCACACTCCTGTGAGTATCAAAATTGTAGTTAGATGTTTGTAATGCATCTGGTATAACACATGCAATCTCTTCTCTGTGCAGGGCCAATCTGGGGCGGCATCCAACAATCCTCCGGAAGGGTTCAGCCCAACGCAGCCCCGGTCAAGCCGCCCACCTCCATGAGTGTTGTGTTTTCATTGCTTTAGACTTCTGTACTTGTGTATAATACTTATGTCTGTGTTTGATACTTATGTGAGAGCTTGCGACGTTAGAGACTTATGTTTGTGTTTGATACTTATGTTGAACACTTATGTTTGTGATGGATATTTATGTTTGTGGTGACGGTTTTATGTTTGTGTTGGCTATTTATGTCTGTGATGATATGTGTGATGTATATATGTGATATATATGTGATATCTTCTGTTTGTGTGGATGGAATACAAAAAACAAATAAAAAAGGTATATACTGGTCACTTTGCCGAGTGTAACACTCGGCAAAGAGGCTCTTTGCCGAGTGTCAAGGTCATAACACTCGGCAAAGAGCACAGACCTGGGCACCGGCTTAGGTTCTTTGCCGAGTGTTGCGTCCCTGGCACTCGGCAAAGAGGTCGGCTTTGCCGAGTGCCACACGGGACACTCGGCAAAGAACCTGACATGGGGACCCTCCCTGGCGGGTTTTTTGCCGAGTGTCCCATGTGGCACTCGGCAAAGATGGATTCTTTGCCGAGTGCTGCACGGAAGGCACTCGGCAAAACTAACTTCTTTGCCGAGTGTCAGGTGGGACACTCGGCAAAGCCGCCGTCTCCGTCACTCGACGCCGTAACGGCTGCTTTTCTTTGCCGAGTGCTCTCTGGCACTCGGCAAAGATATTTGCCGAGTGCCCGATAAAAAGCTCTCGGCAAAGAAGGCTTTGCCGATGCACTGTTCACCGAGTCTTCTTTGCCGAGTGTAACACTCGGCAAAGCTTTTGCCGAGTGTTTTGAACGCTTCGCCGAGTGCTTCAGGCACTCGGCAAAGCGATTGATTCCGGTAGTGAGGCTAGCTGCCCCAATAAAGCGCGCCTCCTCGATCTGTTGGGGTTGTTGGTGCACTGCTCACACACAACGGCGACGTCGTCGTTTGCCTGCACTCTGCGCAGACTGCAGTGCGCGCCGGTGGCCTCTGCAGCCCCGTCGTCGTCTAGCCCCAATTTACAACTGCCGACCAATTGCATTGCATTACAGCTAGGGTTTCTGAAACTCTGGTCCGTGTTCAGGCAACGTATCGTGCATGCATGTGCATAAAACCATCTTCATGCATGCGCGTACGCACAAAATCAATATGGACATTGATACGTTCTCATGTCCAAACCTATAGCTAGCTAGCTCATTTGCGTGCACTGGCATAGCGTACGTAAAGAGAGATTTGCTTTGGCTTTGCCACAATATATATAGTTAGCGCATCAAAACTGTTACATTTCCCTTTCTGCAGGAGATGGCAACAAAACTAGGACAGAAGAAGAAGATTATCAATATGCTACTATAGCTCGCTACTCTCAGTCTGACGGAGAACGAAGCATTGCCCCTCAGATCAATGGTGCCTCGGTTCATGGACGCTGGCGCCATAGTAGTCCTCATGGAACCCAGGCAGCTTGTGCGCCGTTAACGTTGCCTTGACGACCTCCTGCCCATCCACAGAGACGCTTCTCTTCGCTGGCGAAGAAAAGGCAGCAGGGGGCCCGCTTACTACATTAATGGCAACGTTCGCTTGCTGTTGCTGCTGCGGCTTGACGGCTTCCAGAGGCCTGATGGCTTCGACCTCCACGGCCGCAGTCAGCAACAGAAGCATCAAGACGGTGGCGGCACCAGCAGCCGATGGCAGGGATGATGTGGTGGTCCTCATTTGTATGCGTAGACCGTAGAGTAGAGCTAGGTCGTGGAGAGTGTGAGAATGGAGAAAGGGTTGAGAGCTAGAGATGAAACGATGCTGCAACGGAACGCAGGAGCTAGCTAGAAACAACAGGCAAAGTGGTATGAACTCTGAACCATGCATGTGGCCTACGACACGCCATATTTATACATCTTCTTCTTCTTCTTCCTCCCAAGTGATCGGCGCTGTACTCACTCATGCCTATCAGGTCAGGATGCAGGGAGTATAAAACTGGCAGTGTCGAGCTGTGCTGTCTGCGCCAGCGCCACTGTCGCCAACTCGGTGCACAGAGCGCGCGCGAGGCGGGTAGCTTAGCCTCTGGCGCCTGTCGGCCTTTAGGGACGGCCGCCCGCGCGAAACTTGGGGCCGTGTTCAGGCCGCTGGTCCCTGCTGGATTAGGTTGCGCCTGACGCTGTGCGCTAGCCAGGAGGAGGAGGAGCAGGAGGACAAACCAAGACAAAACCCCTCCACCGGCCGTCATCAGGTTTTGCGTTTGGTCCCTGGCGCCGCGCGCATCATGGCCGCTGGAAAGTTGCGCGCATGTCGCGCGGCTGGACAGAGAGAAGCTGCGTGTTTGTTCGCGTGTGCCCCATGTCCCTGTCTCGGGCCGGGAGATGAAGTGAAGGCGAGCTCTGGGACGAGAACACTAGAACAGGGCTTGGGCGCGTCTGGACGGAGCCTTTGACATGGTTCTTGATGTGCGTGCGTGGCAAGCAAATGTCTCGGGAGACAGACAAAGGAGGATGGCTGTCTGCATTGACCTGGATCATGCTCATGCATGGAAAGAACCATGTCAGCAGCTAGGTTAGGTTACGACTTACGAGGGTAGTAGATCTATTGAAGATTAGAAGCAGCAAAGCAGGCATCAAAAAGTTGGCCATGCAATGCAAGCTCATGCACGACGACGTTCTGGTTCAGTCACCACGCGCACGCGCCGGTACAGGGAGGCAATCAGGCAGGCACCACCGGTGCTGTCAGATCCGAACCGAACCCAAGCCGTTCTCCAACAGTCTCGTGACAGGCTAGCTTCTTAACCGATTTGATTTCGACGGCTTGCTATCATGCTATGGCAGATCGGACGGTACGACCGACCGGAAACCAATCAGATCTTGTTCTGTTCGATTGGTTTATCCTGTATGTGTACAGAATCATCACTGTGTACACATGGTTCTTGCGCACCGGATGCTGCTGACCTAACTGTTTCCAAATCCCAACTGGAATATTCAGTTCGCGAGCCTGTCTGTTTTACTACTGACAGCACACGTAAAAACTTGTACTAGTAGTGAATAAAAAACTGTAGATCTTGAATCGATGGGGAGCACGCATAACAGAACACTAGTTCAATCACACCGATGGCTCCCAGCATCGTTTTATTTACAGAAAATCAGGAGGGGCGAAAAGGCATCACATACTGAGCCACAAAAGCCCCCTGGATGCACACCGCTAACTCGTCCTTAATGACGAGCTCCAACTTCCATATTTCATTATTTACAGCGTCTCACAGTGATATCTCAGGCCCGTTGGTTTATTGTCGGAGGAAGGACAAGAATAGTCGCCCGCCCTCAGCGGAAAGAAGAGGAGCAAGCACTAAGATACCGGAAACCGCTACTTACAGTTAACACCTCATCAGCAACGTAGCACAGCATCAGGGACGAACGGGCAGCAATGGCGCCGCCGGGCGACGTCACTGGCCTTCCAGGAGCACTCTGAGGCTGTGAAGCCCCTCAGCCGATATGCTCCGCGTGACCCTGCCGGTCCTCTTGTTGGCTCTGCTCTGGGGAGGGGCGCCCGGGTGGAACGAGACCATCACAGCCGTCAGGTTGTCGCTGGCGCCCCGCCGCACCGCCTCGTCGACCATCTCCCTGCAGCACAGCCTCAGGTCGTTGTGGTCCTGGAGCCTCCGCCGCGCGAAGTCCACGGCGTTCTGGCTCGAGAAGAAGTCCCAGATGCCGTCGCTGCCGATTATCAGGAACTCGTCGTCCTTCGTCAGCGTCACCATCTTCAGCTCTGGTTCGGCGCTCAGGGGCCCTCCTGGCTCGCCCACCTCTTTCATGCCCTCCAGATGCCAGTCACCGAGCGCTCTGGTCACTGCCAGCTGACCGTTCAGATAACCGTCGTCAACGTAGCCGCCAAGTGACTCTACGCGCTTCCTTTCGTTCATGCAGCAAGGCCTGTGGTCCTTGGACATCTCAATGGCAGTGCCACGCCGCGAGAGCACCGCTCTGCAGTCACCGGCATTCGCAACCAGAAGGGACCTGCACAAGATATGCTAGCAGTTAGCATGGGCAATGATCTGAAATAACTAAAAATCATGTCTTTATAAACCTAAAGAGCCTTTTGCACTCAACCTAGATGAGATCAGAAGTCCTAAACTCGAAACCTGATGATCTTCAAGTACCGTTTAATGGAAGACGACTCAAATAATCCCCAAAGAATCCATGCCCACAAGCTGGCAGAAACTTTTTTTTTAAAAAAAATAAAAGGCAGTGCCGCTCAAGTAAGCAAGGGAAAAAGAGTTTTATGTGCAAAGGGCGCCCTTGGTGCTAAGTGCTAACACGCCGGTCCTATGACCAAAGAGATTAAGAGAGAGCCTCTACCACACTTGGTGGATTACCCCGCAAAGAAATAAGGGGATAACACCATAAACTAAGCTACATTTGATTGAATGTGGAGCGATACCTTCCAAAAATCATTGCTGTCAGTGCTGTCGTTCCAGAAGAAAGTCCCCTGTGGTGAGAGAATTTCTCTGCAAACTTACTATCAGTTTGCACAAATGACCTCTTTACCACTTTTTCAAGCTCAAGAGGAAAGTCAGCGTCTTCCACGATGACCCGTGGTAAGTTATCACGGACATAATGAGCAGCATCTTTGCCATTATGGCCATCAAACACCTGTGAATAAGAACCAAAGCCTGTGAGAGAACAGAAACATACGAAACTACGGGGAAGCAACCCTCTAACAGATGCTGCTAAAAGAGGTTAACACACACAAACTCCTATTTTTAAAAGGGTGCCGATTTATTCGCTATGCTGAAGGCACATTCTAGCACGAAGAGTGCATTAAAATTTACAACAAAGGTAGATAGCTTCAGAAGGAGCTAGAGACATGATTTCATTGCTGAGAGGAGTGAATTGGATATTTAAGAGTGAACAGGTAATTACCCCATAGAAGGAAATTACTTCATCATCGACTGAGTCATAGCCAAAATTCTTTGCCAGATCAGAGATGCACACATGGGCATCTTCCATGTAATCGCGACCTCCAATATCAGACCACTCCCCTGACCGGATGAATGGGACAAAGTTGTTCAGCTTAGTCTGCTTGAAGTCAACAGCCACTGTGTTCTCACAAACTCTCTCCATCTGCACATTATCCAGAGGATCAGAGCCCAGTGAAAAAGACAAACAACTCAACCAAAGCACAAGCACTATATAAGATTCGGTTGAGAAACCCTGAAAACGAACAGGTTAATTCCAAGTCCAAGGCAATGAATAAAAATCCTACTCCTGCACTCCCACCCTGCCAAGAACTAGAATTCCCTTAGTAGATATACTTGTTACCATCACAGAGAAAGCGCAGTAGTTAAGTAGTAGTAACTACAGCTGGTTGATAGGGACATAGAATCAGACGTCCAATTTGGTAAAGTTAAGTGACAGAAGGCAAATCATTACTGGACAGGAAAGGCTGCATGTAACCATTTCTAGAGAGGGCTATAATAGAAAAATCCAAGAACGACGTGTCACCTTGTCTTCCAGCCAAAAAGGTAATAGCATCATATAAACTTGGCAAAGGAACAAACAGCCGTGGCGATATGATAGGACATCAGAAATCCCGGTTGTTCGTCACAGTTGAGCTAGTTAGCAGAGCCATGTAGAGCCAAGAGGTGGACATTCTTGTGCGCCACTCCATAATCCACTTCTTGTTTGCAACATCGCTAGCAGTAGCAGGTAATAAAGGAACAAAGCTACCCCATTAAGGTCTAAAGGAAGGGCACCACGGGCTACCAGATGATATTCTGTATACCTGAGGGCTATAGATAGAGTGCTATAAAGCACATGGGTCACTAAAGAGTTGTCCGGATTGCCCAATCAACAAGAGAAGAAATAACATAACCTTTGACCCTTTTTTCTTGTTCTTGGCCTCCATTGAGGAACAAGTGAACACCAACTGAACTTTGCCATACATGCTTACCGACTAGATGGCGGATTATCAGCAACTTCCAAGTAAATCTATATTTCTCGACGTTTGACTTTGACCCTTAGTAAACGAAGGACGCGGCAGTACCGCGTGAACTTCGGCGTACCGAGTACTGCTCGGTCGAAATGAAAAGACTTGGCAGACCAGTACGTCACATGCACATATCACAGGTACCACAAATTCGTCACGGAATCAAAAGTACAGCGCAAACAGGGCAATGCACAAACAAACAATTGTACCGGAAGCTACCAGTACAACCACAAAGACATGATCTTTTTCCCCCACGCAACCTGAATTTTGTGCTAGAAACTTGTCCCCGTTGAATGAACGGTTCATCAGAGCATCTCCCCTTTTCACACCTACTGACCTACCACTACTAGTGTGTGATGGAGAAAAAGGATTATATTACATAGCTAAAAATACGGGAGTTTGTTTAATCCTACTGCTGCTCCATTAAATAACTAACTAATCTCTCTTAGCCCTACCTATGCTTTACCCGAAAAAAATGAAATTCCCGGATGAAAGAAAAGCATTTGCATTTCCACAAGAAAAGGGTGACGCGGAAGCAACCAAACCAACCAACCAACCAAATCGGTTCCGTCCCCGCAACCGACCTACCCCCGCGGTTGAGCGGCAGGCGGAACCCCCGGGACCGGGAGGGAGGGTCGCCGGCGAGAGGGAAAAGGCACGAAATTTCATCGGGCAAGCGAGGGAAAGAAGAAAAAAAACAACGGCAAACCACGGCGGAGGGGCAATCCGGTACGCACCGCATCACCGGCGCGCCTGTCGGAGTCCTGGTCTCCGAAGCCGAGCCTCCCTGCTGCGTCGTCCAGCCCCTCCACGCACATGTCCGGGCGGGGTACGGTGGCGCGGCGCGATCCCGGCCGGCTCCCGAGCGAGCGCACAAGGCACGTAGGATGATCCTCTCACCCTCTCTCGCCGACGGCTGGCTACGAAGCGCGAAGGACGAGCTGCCGAAGAAGCGCGAAGGACGAGTCCTGGGCGGGCAAGGGAAAAAGGAAGGGAAAAGGGGCGGCTGACGATGGAATCGTGGGGAGAAGGAGAAAGCGAGCAGGAATCCGAGCGTGTGGGAGCAGTGCAGCGCAATGGGGGTGGGCGGATGAGGGATATAGCGAGAGGAAGAGAAGATTCTTGCGAATATCGCGGGTGGAAAGGATTTTTTTCTATGCCCCTCTTCCCCTCTCTCTCTCTCTCTCTCTCTCTCTCTACATGACTAGTACATGTTATATTTGTAGTGTTTTTTTAGCCTGCGGTTTGATCACGGGGCACGTTATTTTTAAATGTGTTTTTATCGTTTTCCACGGGTAGCTAACAGCAAACCACCCCGTCCACACGGTCAATTACCGTGTGACCCTCTACCAACAAGCGGTTTATTTTATTACCGTGCATGATTTACGAGGCCGGCCGCGTGTGCCTTGCACATTTTTTTTTATATATTGTTCAAGACATTGTTGAGCCCAAGCCACGGTAAATAAAAAACGATAGAATCGTACATACAACCACACGTACAAGAAATGTAGACCGTCTGGTCCGAGGGACTAAAGCTCTATTTTAGTCATGTTTAGTTAATTATTTATTTCAGTTGCACTAATCGTTATTGATATAATATTAAAGAATATTTTGATTTTTTATAAGTTATTTAATATGTTCTAAATACTTTTAGTCCTTCTAACCAAGTAGACTCGTAGTATATGAAAGAAGAAGAAGAAAAAGTAAGAAGGAAATGTCGGCAAAGATAGATATTTGAGGCAATTTATGCACATGCCGCAGCCACGAGCAGGTAGGTATCTAGGCCGCCATGATAATACAAGGGGTCCGGCACGGTGCAGTCCACTAATTACGTGTTTTTTAGGGCGATGAGATGCTTACCTCCACTGTACCCGTGAGGGTGATATTTATTTGAGTACGCAGGAGCGGATCGCCGGATCGGCTGAGGCCACACATTGCATGGCGATGGCGTAAGTGCTCACCTCACCGGTTTGTTCGGCCCTGCAGGTGCAGGGTGGGTGAGACGGTGAGTCGAGTCATGTACTCTTGTTACACAGTATCTTCCCTTTCCTGAACGAACTCGAAAAATATCACTGTCCCCCTTTGCTCTTCCGGGTTTGTTTGTTTGTTATAATAAGACGTGTAATAACTGTAGCCAGGGCTTTTGTCCATAAATGAAAAAAAAACATGTTTCTGCTCTCTCTCTCTCTTATATTTTAGACAGAACAAAAGTTTTTTTAGACAGCAATGTGTTTACCAAATATAAGGGGCCCGTATGGTTTAGATGACTACAAATTAGTTCCTTCATTTTAGTCTCATTTAGCCACTAAATTATTAAACAGTGAGACTAAAATAAATGCTAAATTGTTTTAGTTTTTGGTACGTCCCTCGAATGGTGACTAAAGAGAATAAATCATATTAATTTCACCTTTACGCTCCTTTATTTCCTTTATTTTGGTTGAACTAATAGCGGGAGAATGATAAGAGGTATTTTGGTTCTTTTATGATTCTTTTAACGTTCCGAATATTTTAAGTTTTTAGAAAAAAAAGTGTAAAGACTAAACTTTAGTCCCTATACTAAAGAACCCAAACAGGTTCTAAGTAGCAATGTATAGAATCCAATAATATTTTTAGGCAACAAAGACTACTATAAATTTCCAAGAGTTAGGATGTACAAGATCACATAATCTACTTTTATAGAAGAGAAAAATCTAAATGTTATAATAGAAAAACTATCCACCCGAGTTATTTGGTCACCTTACTTAGTCCTATATAGCTTTAATACTTTCTATACATAATGTTTTCTCATTCTAAAAATAGAATAACTCCGTTGTGGAGCGGGTCTATATATGTTGCAGAGTGAAGCAGGTAAAAGGAGCGCTGGACTCGCAAGTTCGAATGTTCGATAGTCTTTTGTGAGACCAAAGATGCAGCAAATCGGAGTAAGGTTCGGTAATACCTATCTCAAAAACAAACACTAGTGGGATGTTTGGTTTAAAGAATTAAATTTTTATAGATAAGGTGATACATTGTGAGTTAATTTTATAAATTTGGTGTAATAAATTCATTCCTTATATTATTACTAGTTACTGTAAGATATTATCTTACGAGGAATAAGGTGGTGACAGATTAACTCATTCCATTACATAAAAAAATAAGTTACGAGATGATGGAGAATCGCAATCCTCAAACCAAACACCCCTAGATTAGCGTTCTTCCCTGACCGGAAGTGCATCGTGAGTAGTGCTGCGAATATATATATATATAGGTCGAGCTTTTTAGACCAGCACGAGTATGATCCAAAAATAGGAGTGTAAAATATGGTCCGACACGAAATAATATAGGTCGAGTTAGCACGACATGAAGATGGGTCTGGACCGGACCTCAAATTCCGGCCTGTTGGGCCCCGGCACGGCCCGCATAGATGGGTCAGGCTTGGGCCGAAACGACCCAATAAAGCCCAAGTTGTTTAGTTTCTTTAATTTAGTAAGCTACCGACTTTATATTGTTGTGATATTTGGACTTTATGGGATCAAGCAATGATACGATTGTTTAATATCTTTAATTTAATAAGCTATGAACTTTATATGGTTGTAATATTTTGATTTTATGTAGTCAGAATATATGGGCTGGGCTTAGGCCGGTACGACCCAACGAAGGCACGACGTGATTTAGGGTCGAGCTGTGTCACTGTTTTTACACTTCACGATGATATAAAACAGTCCAATTTTTTTTAGGTTTTACTGACTCCAATCCGTTTGATACGAAGCACGATGATCATAGTCTAGGCTAGCGAGACCCGTCTAATTCTCAGCACTAATCATGAGGAGTTGAGGACCCGTGGCCCGTGGGTGGAGGTCAACTACAATTGGTGGCACGAATCTTGGAAACAAAAATACATCGACCCATGCACGAAAAGAGGTGTCCACCGACCGAACGCGC
The DNA here is from genome assembly GCA_029449295.1 of Zea luxurians. Lineage (NCBI taxonomy): Eukaryota > Viridiplantae > Streptophyta > Magnoliopsida > Poales > Poaceae > Zea > Zea luxurians. The sequence continues at coordinate 153,673,467 of JAOPSE010000006.1, read as the reverse complement.
GTGCGTGCCATTGCCACGCCACGCCACGCCACATGATTTTCGAATTCCGCAGGCGGGGCCTGCGCTGCGAGGACGACAGCTTCTGGGTTCTGGGTCGTCGTAGTACGTGCGATCGTGGAGGCAGACACGCGTTCGAGGCAGGGCCGCTTCCGCCGGACACCTAGCCGCCCTTTATTGTGCGTGCTCCATTTGATCATAATCCACTCGCTGCTGCTGCTCCTCCTTCCGACGGTGGGTGACGACAGTGCAGGAACTACGGCTGCAAGGCAGCGCGACGCACACGCACTGGTGGTGGTGGTGGTCGTGGGGATAAGGAAGGAAATGGGAAAACCATAAGGCCTTGTTCGGTTATTCCAATTCCATGTGGATTGGAGTGTATTGGAATGTATTGGGATGGATTTTGACTTGCTATGGATTTAAACCGACTCAATACCACTCAATCCACATGGATTAATGGTGAAACGAACAAGCCCTAAACAAATAGAGAAAATACAAGGGGAAAAAGTGCTATGCATCAGCGAGGTGCTAACTGGCCTCGGCCTGGACGAGGCTAGCGACAACGATCCGGTGGGGTGTGAGACACTTGGACTAGCCGATTAGGTTTAGGATTTAGGCATGGACTGACTGGTGGTGGCGACAAGGACGCGGTGGGCCATGGTCCACCCGTCGACCTACGCCAATTAGACCTGAATACCGTACAACGGTGATGTGTTCGCACAGGCAACAACATAATCAAGACGATGGCCTGAGCAAATGGGGCTATTAGGTGTCATCATACCAGAGTTGTCAGATAATCGATTGAGATACATGGGTTATTGATTTGTAAATTTGGGACGATTAGTTAAGTTCGATTCAAGATTGTAGTTATTTGATTTAGCAGGAAAGGAACCCCGACACATACACCCGTTGTGGCGGTGACACCCACCGCACCTGCGAAGCCTAAAGTCGCTAAGACTCGAGCATGACTTCAATGCCACCATCCACACAAACCGCTCAGGACTTCTGGATGCTTATTAGGTTTGCAACGTGTTTGAACGGCTATACTATTTAAACAAGGTCTACACATGTAAGTATATAAAAACCGTGGTAATGCACAGACATTAAACTAGTGTATGTAGGGCACCATTATTCGTCGCTCTAGGTGAAGCTTCCTCGATCCATCCAGTAGTTACCAAAGAACACTCGGTAATTTTCAGTAATGCCTGAATATCGCTAAGCTATTACCAGCAATTACTAAAGAAAATAGCATAGTTATAAGCTTGACGACATGCATAGAAAAACAGAGACATGTTCTACACACCTGGTGGCCGGACCGTGTGGAGTACTCCCTCCGTTTTGTTTTAGTTGTCGCTGGACAGTAAAAAATTGAACTATCCAGCGACAACTAAAAAAGAAACAGAGCGAGTACTAGTTTGCATGTTCTTGTAAGGCACTACCGCTGGTCCACTCCGGCCGGTGCTATCCATATATATAGTCTGCCTTTTCATGTCTCTCTCTCTATCGTTGCCTTTTGCCTTGAGAACCAAATGGGGGCACCACTAGGCCGGATCGCGACATCTTAGCAGTGCACCACGCACTAGCATGCGCATCATCTATAGCTAACTTCCTCATCTACTAGCTCCTATCCTATGCACTATGTAGTATGCACATAGTACATACTGATCGACCCATCGATAAGAACAAGTGGATCGGAGGGGAGGACGGTTCCTTTCCATTCCAGTCCAGCGAATGAAAGCATGCATGCATGTGGGATCACATTGGAGCCGCACCCGCACGCTCGGCTTTTCAACAGATTCTTTAAGCTGCCCCCGGTTCACACCTGCCGACGGCCGGACGTATTCGGCGTCGTCGTAATCGATCGATCCTCCCAAAAGACCATGACGATTGCAGCAGGATTCTCACCACATCTGACCCAGGATATATAGGCTACAGTCACACACACACATACTAGTGTAGAAAGAAGCTACGGTTGAAGCTGTAAATCTTTAAGGGTAGTTGATCAAATCAATCAAACACCCTAACAAAGCTGCAAACTTTATAGAGTTTGAGGACCTATACCATATAAAATTTTCGAGTACGGGTCTCGTTTGCAGCAGGGCCATACCAAATACAGCACTTCGTAAATCCTCGTCCTTTAACCCCGATTAAAACCATCAACAGAGACTAAATATCATATTAGATAGTGACTAGAGAAATAACACCTGCGAGTCAGTCTGCACACAACAGCAAACGAAGCAAATTCCTACGGCTGCCGCCTTACTGTTTGTGCTGTCCAGCATTCAGTGTCGGTTTAATTCAGCATGTGGATGCTGCATACACATTCTATGCTTTCCTTTCTTTCTTTCTTTCTTTCCTGACCGCTAGAACAACAATCACCAATAAATTGCTGAAACTTCCACTAGCTAATCATCGCTGACTGAATGACATACGGTGACATATATATCCCCCTCCTTTTTCTTTTCTGGATGCAAAGGATCTTGATGGGTGTTGTTGGGTGCTCTCTCGTAGCGCTTACGCAGACGACGCTGGGCCTATGGAGATCGCGGCGGAGTGCCGTGTGGGTCCGGATCAACTAAAGGCCTCTCACCGCCCTCGTCCTTGTCCTCTCCTCTCCTTCCAAAAGCTGGTGATGGCAACGGATAGGATAGGGATGGCATGAAATCAACGCCAGGAAAGTGAGAAGAAAGATCAAAAGCACATATGTATATAATGTAATATATTCCCTTTGTGTAGTAAATTACAAAGAATATAATAGTGTTTATTTAGTACCATATATATACATATATATTATTTTTTGTAATATAAATTTGGTTAAACTTAAGATGATTTAGCTCTTCAGCAAAATTAAAATGGCTTGCAATTTTAAGAGGGAGGAAGTATAGTACTAGTATACTAGCTAGAATGTGCGTAGCTGATATTTTGTTCTTAGCTAGGAGAGTAGCTTACTCTCTCTTTCCTATAAAATAAGGAGTAGCTTTCTTGATCCCCAATCCCTGATATAATAATGGTGGTGGATTCTGATTCACCAAGCAGCAGTTCCCTGACTCCAGGTGTCGCTCTGGTGGATTGCACAGCGCATAAGGCTGAGCTCAGCTAACATAAATTCTTCAGTTCAATGTATATATATACTATAACGTTGTAGGGTTTAACCTTTCATGGACAAAAAATATACAGAGTATATATGCATGTACGTGCTGATGAAAATGCTCCACCGGAATGTCCTTTTTATTTTCTGAGGTTTATGGTTTGTCCTCGTGTATGTGGAAGACCTGCTACTTGGGTTCAAGTTCAACTATGGAGGCTGGACTTGGTTGTTTTATTTTTCTTTAGGGATAGACTATTCTATATCTATATATATATGGTGCTAGATTTCAAAGAGCAAATCTATATCTATCTATATATGGTGCTAGATTTCCAAGAGGAAATAATTAATGCTACACTTATTGTCACCCCCTCTGATGTTACAGGCTGAAGTTGCTTGAGTGTTTAGTTTCTTGCTTTGCTTGCTTGGCATCTCTCTCCATACAATAAAGTAAGCTAAGTTTCGTGATTGCGGCTGTGAGCATTTCACACATATAGTAATGTATATGTGCAAAGTCTGTAAATATGGATATGTCACACCGAAGGCGTAATCAGTACAACAATTACGATAAGATAGGAGCATTAGATCTTTGCTGGAGGACAGGCCCCACTCTCTATATACAGGGGATACATATCTCTTACCTCTTGTGCTATGAAAAAGATATATAAGGCAACATACAAAATGCTCTTGATTGACGTCACAAGGGGTAGGTAGGGTTGTTCTCACCTGCTACATTATACATCGTGTCATTATGTAAGCTATGTCCATGATTATATCTAATCATCTATCGTCTAGAACATGCATGTAGAGTAATATGTTTAAGCGGCCTGAACCTCTCCACACTGTATGTGTGTATACTGCTATATTAGTTCATTTACAAATTCCTAAACCTATGCATGGTGCTGCTTGGTTCACATACGTGTATACTGCTATATTATGTTTGCTTAAATCCAACCATAATAAGATACCAAACTTAAAACTGATACCGTCTTATTTAAACTTGCTACCACTATTAATTAAGTGTGAATCATTACTATTACTGTTTGCATTACATTTCGTGAACCAAACACTTTCTATGTCTCTCTGGTGCCTTATTAGCGCCGCATGGTGACAATAACAATGTTTGTTTTGGCTTCCGAAATTCTCAAAGGAGTATTGCTAAAGAAGAACCACCCGGAAATTGGGTGTGTTGCTGCTTGCCTGTTGCATTTGTGCAGCCCATTTGCCAACTATTCGGCCCATATCACATGACGGCCCTTCGCCTCGAAAAGCGAACGTTAGCACAGAAAAATATCTCACTGATGACACGGGACGCCGGAGCGGAAGGGAGGGCCGACCATGTCAGCGCCGCCGCAGCCGTTTCTGTCCTATTCTGCTCTTCCCGCCGATCTGTGCGCCGCCTCTTCTCCATCCCGTCCCTAGCAGCCGATCCCAACTCCCGATCTTCGGTTCCTTTGAGGTATGACTCTGCTTTGGCCTGTTGGGGTATAATCAATTAGGGGTCTGGCTCCTTTTTTTAAGCGTTTCTGATTGAGATGACGGAGGTGCAAAATACTCCAGCATAATTGGTTCCTTGCTTATCGAGTATTTGTTAATGTTGTAGTACTATCTGAACATCGAATTCCAGGCTGTAACTTTTGCTGCATCGGGCAAATGGTTTTGATTTGCTCGATAGAACTGTCAGTTTAGGAACCACTAGGCGTTGTTACATACTGTACGCTCGCAAGTTTCATGGTATTAGGCCCTGTTTGGAAGTGAAGTTTTTTCATAGTTTTTGACAAATACTATAGTATCTGCTAATACTAGAGTATTCTGGACCAAAAGCTGTTTGGCAGATCATTAGAAAACAGAGTTTCCAATACCATGGTTTCACTAAAACTGTAGTATTTTTAGAGTATTTGATACATAAGTCTGGACCTAAGTTTTTCTCTCGTAACGCACACCGGCGCACAATTTTCTCTCCATCCGACCCACCTGACTCCCGACTCTGCGCTATTTTTTCCATCCCCGCACAGCTAGCTGACGTTCCCAATCTTCTCCGCCTCGCACAACACGCCGCCGCCCCCCTAGCTCCCTCGCCGCCACCCCCAGCTCCCGGGTCACCGCCGTGCCCCAGCACCTGCCGGGCAAGCCGCTACCGCCCCTAGCTCTAGCTCCCTCACCTCGCACATGCACACGCCGCCGCCCCCAGCCCACGTCTCCTGTGCTCGATATGGAAAACGGTAGCCAAGCTGTTACTATGGCTGTTACTGTGCACTAATTTTCCTTTGAATTTGTGCAAAATATTGTGCTACCAAACAGTGCTATGTATGGATAAATACTGTGGTTTTACTCTGTTTTTGTTTAAACTGTGGTATTATGTCACGTTATACTGTAGACCATGGTATCGAAATACTGTGGTACGAGAAAAATCCATTTCCAAACAGGGCCTTATTTGCTCGATAGAACATCCCTAGTGTTTTAGTTTAATTTGGTTGTGCTTCTACACTAGCTTATTTGCATGCTCAGCGATTTAGAAGAAAATAAACTGGGACATCTCTCTCTTCGGTGAGATCTTAGTCTAACTTAACATGGAGGTTAAGATTTAAACATTTAATAGTGTGTTTGGTTTGAGGAATGAGCTACTCCATTATCTACTCACTTCTCACTTTTTGTTTGGTTTGTAGAATGGAAAGATTTGATCCATCGCCATCTTATTCATCATAGTTAGTACTGATATGAAGAATGAGGTTATTCCACTAAATTTGAGGAATGGACTCATGATGTACCACCTCATTTTTTATGAAGTGATTCCTCAAACTAAACACCTCCTGTCAGCATTGGTTACTGCGACCAGGGTAATCCTAAGGTTATTTTTAAGCTGGACTCGGTCCCATAGGGTGTATATAAATAAAAAAGATGATTTCGAGAATAAGGCTAATTACTGAACATATAAATCTATATAACTGATTAATTAAGTGTTGAAAGAGTTTAAGGGGCTCCTAAACCAGCTCTGGCTCCTGTAGGGGCCCTCCCAAATGGTCTAAAAAAAGAGCTCTCAACAAGTTTGACCTCCTAAAGTTTTGTCCAGGTCTCCAGGATAGATAAAGCTTGAGAAGTTTGAGATCAATGGCAGTTATTGGTTATTAGGGTCTCTCCATGAGGATGGTTTGGACATGTTCAATGTAGATCTCCATAGGCACCAGTTCTTATGAGATTATAATGTTCAATGTAGATCTCCATAGGCACCTGTTCTTATGAGATTATAATGTGCGATAGTGATGGGAAGAGATGTAGGGGAAGATCAAAGTCGATGTGGGAAGAGATGGTAAAAGAAGACTTAAAAAAGATGAAATATAATAAAAGATTTAACCTTAAATAGGATGAGTAGAAAATAGTTATCCACACGACTAAACCTTGATTCGTGGGGCTATGTTGGGTTTTAACTTTAGCCTATCTAACTTACTTGGGACCGAAAGACATTGTTGTAGTAGTAGTAGGGCCTCCCTTTGATCCCGCTTATGATACCTGTTACCCGTAAAAATATGATATCTGCTGTGAGAATTTGAGGTTGGCACATATATTAACTTTGCAGGCCCGTGAGGGTCTCCTAGGACCGACTGCGCAAGAGATTGGAGTCACCGTTTTTTTCTTTTGAGGAAGTGCAAAGCATTAGAGAAACGTTGTCGTTGGTCTAAGATGATGACGAGATGATTGCGCTGCTCCAGAACTGCAAGCAACCTCAGAAGCCTTTGACTTTGCGCAACCAGACTGACTGATGAAAGGCTCAAGGCCCCTGGTCTCAAATGCCCTATGCTTGAGGTTGTTGAGCTCACCTTTACGTGTTGTTCGAGTGTGTATCCCACTAAAATAAGGTTTCACACAGAAAGGTATTGTATAGTCGCACTTATTCAGACCTGCCCAGTCCGTGCTTTTCGTGCTGGACGGAGTGTACATCTTTTATGACTCGGGGTTGGAGGGTATTTCGTCAGCGCCATTCCTAGAGAGGCTCGAGCTTTTGGATTGCAAGAGGATAACAGGTGCTGGGGTGAGTTTCGTCGCCCCGCGCTTGAGTAACAGGTGCTGGGGCGAGTTTTGTTGCCCCGCGCTTGAGTAGTTTCACTATCTCCGGGGAAGGGAAGGTGTTCAGGGGCCTGCCAGCTTGGTTAGCTACTCAGCTAATTCTGAAAGCCATAATAGCCTCACAGGAATTAAACTCATACGCAGCCTGTTTTGGAAACTTTGCACTTGCAGCTTAGACTGATTGGAAACGTTTTTAGAGAATGGAACTGAAATATCACTGCCTATGCTTCTTTCCATTTCGTATACCTATCATATAAAAGTTTTAGGTTCGAAAATGTTAGTATGTTGCTGTGGCTAGCATGAGTATAATCCCATTTATGTGAGATTTTTTTAGCAGCACGTTTGGCAACACGGTATACCGTAATATTTGAGCATACCATAGTATTTTATTTTATACCAAAAGATGTTTGGGAACACATACAATAACTCTATGTTTTAAATTATGGATTTGCCAATACCACGGTATTTTTAGGATCAAGAAAACTTTGGTTTGCACGCAGTTACAGCCTTTTTTTTCTCCTACACTACAACTAAAATACTATGTCTCTAAACGATTATTGGATTGAAATGATGTAAAATATACTATAATTATGTTATGACATATGTTAGACCATGTTATTATAAACTATGGTTTCGTGAAATAAAGTTCAAAGTTCCCAAACAGTGGTATTATACAGTGGTTGCCTTCTAATGACATCTGCTCTGTCGTGTTTGTTGTGGGCTGAAGTGCGCACCAACCTCTAGCTTATATACCTTCCAAAAGGACACTGGTATCTGCTGCCAGAGGAACATATCCGGTTCCTCTCTCTACTTGTACCCTCTAAAATCAAATTTTTGGCTTCTGTGAATCTTTTGCGGTGTATTAGGCCATGTACAGTGGTGTTTAATGTAGATAATTTTGAGATGTCTAAAGGGAGACATTTGTAAAAAAAATCGTAGAACTGTCTCTCCATGAAGAGATATATCTGGCTCGTAACATAAGTAGCAACAGACGTCTCACTTCCAATATACAAATTTATTATCTGTTCTATCTATTGTTCTATCGATTCGATGTTAATCAAACGTATTGTTGGGGGCCTTCGTCCTCCGAAGGTCCTCAAAAACATAATTTGACAATGTTTTCCAAGTGGATTATGTGAACAGGTGTCTTCGGACTCAGAATTATGAACATAAAGCACGGTCAGGACGAAGCCTGAACCAGACGAAGGACGAGCTGATTACCAAGCTTTACGAAGGGTGGTGCACAGCCGAAGCTGTGCGCAGGAAAGCTTCGTCGCGATAGTAGAAAGGGGAACCGACTTAAAGATGAAAAGACTACGTGGGCCTTGACAGATTTCCATAAGCCATTAACAAATGTAATGGACATGGATGTAATTTTACGTGGGCTGCGTCCCGCGTCTATAAATAGATGAACAGTACTCCCGTACTGTTCACGTTGACTTGGCATTGGCTTTTGCGTCACGCTTGTACTTTTTACCTTCTCTCAGGACCGAAGGTACATTTATAATTTGAAATCATTTCTATTTTCCATGTTAATAAAATAGAAATGATTCTATGTTGATGTTTATATTTCACACTTTATATGAATCATTCGTCATTACTTATTATATTTACGAAGGTACGTTTCTTATGACCTTCGTCCTAAAATCATTATTTCCCGAAGGGGCATAATGTTTCGAAGGACGAAGGACTTTAGCATTTAACACTTTTTATGTTGTCTTGTTCTTAATCCGAAGCATTTGAGAACAAGTCCCCAACACGTATTTAGTTCTATATTTATTAATAGGTTATATTTATTAATAAACTTCATTGTATAATAAAATCCTTTAGTTATCTATTGGGCTTGGATAAACGTTTTAGTGTCCCATGCCCTTATCAAGTCCTATCTCTCTCCTCAAGATAAGGTTTCGTTGGGGTTTTTCTTCCCAATATAATTTGTGTCGCTACGTTATCGCCCGTAGAAGCAGCAGAATGGGTTTTGCTCAAGATAAGGTTTCGTTGGGGTTTTTTTCCAATATAATTTGTGTCGCTACGTTATCGCCCGTAGAAGCAGCAGAATGGGTTTTGCAGCCCACGGAATTGCGGCGGATAGGTACTGCCTTTCCTTTGCCCTAGCCCGATGATGTGCATGTGCCGCTGAAAGTTATCTGGTCAGGTCAGTGAGAGAGAGGCTCGCAAGTTGGCAACCCAATCTTTACTCTTATCTGTCCAACCCCGTCACTGCACCGTCAGCAGAACAACTGCTGCTCCGACTGCTATTTAACAGACGGAGACGGGGGCAAACGAAGCGAATGAATACTGGCTGCTACTAGTAGTACTGGTACGACGACGACGACGACGAGCACAGCACAGCAGCGCTACACGGTGGGCGGGCGTCGATTCAGGCTCATGGACGACGGCGACTGGATCACGGCGAGGTACCTCCTGTCGTCGATCCTCGGGCGGAACCCGCTGGTGGTGGACTACGTCGACGAGGAGTCCTTCCCCGTCGACCTTCCTCCTCCCGCGCCGTCCCCCTCTTCCTCCGGCGGCCGTCGCGCGGAGCCGCCGCCGCCGGTGCGCGCGCCCGCGGGGGTGGCCGGCACGGTGTGCGCGGTGTGCACGGAGGAGATCGCGGCGGCGGACTCCGTGGCGCGCCTGCCCTGCGCGCACTGGTACCACCACGGCTGCATCGCGCCGTGGCTCGGGATCCGCCCCACCTGCCCGATGTGCCGCGCCGAGCTGCCGCCGAGGGAAGCCGCCGCCGGGGAGGATGGCGCCGGCCGCGCCAAGCCGCCGCCCGCGGGGACCAGCGCCGGCGCGACGGTCGCGGCCGCACGCGCAAGGCGGGACGCGCCGTACGAGCTCCTCGCCGGCGGCGTGCTGTCCGGCTGATCCGGCCGTCGAGTAGATAGGGAGTTAGGCGCGTGGACCCGGTCGGTCCTAGCTGTGAGCTCAGGGCCGGCCGGCTCCTTTGTTTGTACAGGGCAAATTGGGTACTCCGAAAAGCAATAAAAAAACAAAAAACAGCATTTCGACCCGAATTCTCGCTCCCGGCTTGGGTTTCAGCGTCACTCGTTTGCTCTGTTCTGGATCGGTAACCGTGTATTCCGTATTGAAATCTGAAACAAGTTCAATTCAATGTTACCAAGTTTCTTAACCAATTACAATTCAAATTACATCGATAAATAATAGTTAAATCCAAAATACCCCTAAAATGGTATTCGCTTTTTAGTGGGTCAAAGTTCCGTTTCCCGTGACATTTTGCTCATCGAAACGCGTTCATTATATCGAGCTGGATGCAGTTGTTGTCCAGTTGACGCTCAGATAGAGATAGCGAGTGAGGAACCAACTTCTGTTCAAGTCTCAGTGCAACAAGTAGAGCACTGTATTTTTTTTTTATATAAAGTTAGAAGGTGTTAAAATAAACTAAGCAGCAACCCGACGAAACCGGTTGGTGGTGCCGCGTTTGCGCTGTTCGATAATGATATGTAAACACCTCCTATATTGTATAAAAGAATGTAATTCTGGCGGTGTCACGTTTAATATCTAAAGTTTGGTATCGTCGTATCAGATAAATACTATTAGATTAACTACGAGATGTGTTTTTAAAATTAATCGATTTGAAATCACAAATATAGATACCATTTACTAGACTTAACTAAACGTGAGTCGCTTTAACTAATATATGCAACTTATAGTTATTTTTTTTAAGACAGGGGGGGTATCTACCTGATCGCGTCAAAGGTTTTCTTTTACTCTATCTATCGTGTGAGCATCTCGACAGCTTTCGCATAGAGCAGCCAGCACCGAGTTGCTTTATCGTCTTATCGTAACGTAGAAGTGGACACACGAATCATTGCAAAAAGAGGGAGAAAAAACAATATTCCCATCATTTACCGACGTCTTACTACCGCTGCTCACACTGTCTGTCACACATGACACCGATGCGCTGCGCGGAGACGTCGCCATCATCCGAGTGCCAGACATAAACCCACGAGCTTCCGTTCCGTCGGTGGGCGCTCCTGTGTTTCGCGGTGCGCTGAGATCATCGCCAAACTAAAAAAGACCATTCCAGCGATGGCGATGGCGATGGATTTGCTCGCCTCCTGATTGGACGTCTATATACGTTGTAACTTGCCAGCTGCCGTTTTGTATGAGACAGTTTCACTTGATTCACTAAAATCAGATTCAAATCTATTTTTTATCTCAAAACTTCTCTATGCTTCGTCAGCCGTACTAGTGGAGCTACTCTAAATTCGTCAAATTTGAGGGAGTGTTTGATTTATAGGTAATAATTTTTAATCTCTTTCTTTTAGTCCATTTTAGTCACTAAATTCTCAAACACAAGGATTAAAATAGTGATAATTTCTATTTAGTTTCTATGTTTGGAAATATATAGATTAAAATTAGTCATTAGAAATCAAACACCCTCTATGTATGATGGAGTTGACAAAAGTTACTCACTATAATATTATGGCTAAAAAACAGTTTTTCCTTTCTTTCATTCATTCATATGTTTTTTTCTTCTTCCACACGACCCAAGCGTAGGAAGTCGTTGCGCCTACCACACCCCCGCTAGCCGAGGCGACGCACCCGGCTCCGTGGATGCGGCTGCCCCTGCCCCTGCCCCATGGATACTAGAGGAAGGATAAAAGCACGGGAGGAGAGATGACATGTGGGCGTGGGGCCTAGATAAAAGTAAGATGAAGGTAAAGCTGTTACAAATAATTTGATGAACCTCAACTCCACTAGTGCAGCTGCTTCACAGTGAATCCGAGTAAGTTCTAGATTCAGATTCATTTGTTAAGGTTTAGGAGCTATCCCAAACAACATTCCATTAGTTCAGATTCACTTTTTAAGATTTAGGAGCCATCTCAAATCTAGACGTGTGCTTTTTACTCGCATATTTAAGTAGGAGTTTATCCTTTCGTATGTTCGTCTCCAGCGAACGCAGCAATACATGGGACTGCTCTAGCAGTTAATGCAAACTCGCTATACATGGGAAACAATATAAATGATGTTGACGCCTTTTTGGAGCGCCAAACACTCAACAAGAACCGGTGGCGGTGCTCTCTGGTCAGGCGCGGACGGTCCGCGGCCAGGGGCCGGACGGTCCGCGACCTGGCGCAGGGGCTGGCGTTCCCTGCCTGACGGCCGGACGGTCCGCGCCCTAAGGCCGGACGGTCCGCGCGTGCGCAGGGGGCGGCGAAGGTCGCCGGCGGCGCCTGGATCTCGCTCCCGGGAGGGACCCCGTCGGGGAGGAGAGATCCTAGGAGTTGTCTAGGCTCGGGCAGGCCGACCTAGACTCCTCTAATCGACGTAGAGTCGAAGAGAGACGGAGAATTTGGGAATTGGAAGGCTAAACTAGGGCTAAACTAGAACTAGACTAGAACTACTCCTAATGCATAAGGTAAAAACGAGTAATAGACTTGATTTAATCGATTGTTGGGGCGTTCAATCGGCCGTAGCCCTTCATCTATATAAAGGGGGAGGTCTGGATCCGTTTCCAACTGTTTCCCGAGTTAATCCCGCGGTTTTAGGCAACAAATCCCGCGAGAAACTAGGAACCCTAACTGACTCTGCGCGCGCGCGGACCGTCCGCGCCACCACCGCGGACTGTCCGGACCGCGGACCGTCCGGCCTCAGCGCCGGACTGTCCGCGCTGCTCAATTTGAGTTCCAACATATGCCCCCCTGCCTTTTGGTGAAGGTTGACGAACCAAAAGCATATGAACTAAGCCTGATGTAAGTCACCGGCTTTTCAACATGGAGCTCATTCAACAAAGCACCAATGTATAAAGGCCGTTTCAGATTGTATCTTTCTCGGCCATGACCATTTGATCAATGGATCAATAGGAATAGAATGGAGGTGCCCCCCAGCCTGGATAGACAAAGGGACTATACATATACCATGGATTCATCATCGTACCATTCCATGTTTGAACAGGATAATATGCCGACGATGAGTAAACGGGTGGAAAGTACCTTGGTCTCATAGGATGAATAGGCGATGCTTGTTGTGTCACCTTTCGGGCCGTTTTGTTTACCCGTTTCGTTTTAGTAGGTGACCGAGGTTTCTTCGTTGACCGATCACGTAGAACGGTCTTTTTGCTAGCATCTTTGGAGAGCAACTGATCAAAAGTAGGATCGGCTTTGATCAGCCGATTATATGTGCTTTGACCTTGCGTCTTTTTCCTTGCTTTGTGTAGAGGTTGACGCCTTTGGTCATAGGGGGACTGTCCGGCTGAGTTAGGCGGACCGTTTGTCTGAGCACCGGGCCGTCCGCACTTAAGTGCCGGACCATCTACGATGTTCGGGCTAGGCTGATGTGTTTGGTTCATTAACTGTGCCTGCCCCCCAGTGTCTTCGGACTTTTTAGCCTTCTCGTCCGAAGCCTTTCGAGCAATCTCCTTTTGTGACATATCTGACATGCGGGGATCGCCAATGACGATACCCTTGCCTTTGCCTTTATCGGCCATTTCGGGCCGAACCAAGACCTTTTTGCATGTGAGTTCTATTGTATTAACAGGAAAGGGTTGTGTGTCTACTTGCATCTCCTGAAAAGCCAATCGACCCTCATTTATGGCCGATTGTATCTGTCGACGAAAAACATTACAATCATTGGTGGCATGAGAAAAGGAATTATGCCACTTACAATAAGCACGCCTCTTTAATTCATCAGGAGGAGGAATAGTATGAGTTAATTTAATGTTGCCATTTTTAAGTAGCTCATCAAATATCTTATCGCATTTGGCAACATTAAAGGTAAATTTAATCTCTTCTTGCCGATTCTTTTGAACCGGCTGTAAGGAAGAACACGCTGAAGATTTGGCCTTTGTTGGCCAAATAAACTCAGCGGTATATACATCTGCGGATTCATCATCTGAACTATCACGCTCTATTAGATGTACAGTACGGGCGGCCGATTTTGATGTCTCTTTAAATCGGCTTTCACAGGCTAAAGCCCGCTGATGTAGCTGGGCTATCGAAAAGAACTGGGTCCCATCTAATTTGTCTCTTAAGTAGGATAGCAACCCATTAAAAGCTAACCCTGCTAGCTCTTTGTCTGCGATATGGATCCGAAAGCATCGGTTTCTAGTGTCCCGGAACCTCCGGATATAATCATTAACCGATTCTTCGCGTCCTTGTCGAACTGAAGCTAAGTCAGCTAGTCCTAATTCATATTCCCCGGCAAAGAAATGTTCATGAAATTTACTTTCTAACTCATTCCAGGAATTAATGGAATTAGGAGGCAGGGCGGCGTACCATGCAAAAGCGGTACCAGTAAGGGATAAAGAAAATAACCGAACACGAAATGCTTCTCCATCGGCCAATTCGCCTAGGTGTGCTAGGAACTGGCCTATGTGTTCGTGTGTGCTTCTCCCATTCTCACCAGAAAACTTAGAAAATTCCGGTATCCTTGCCCCTTGTGGATATGGGACAGTGTCAAACCGGTGATTATACGGCTTTTGGTATGATTGCCCTACTCTGGCTACACTAACTCCGAACTTATCTCGAAATAGTTCGGTCATCTCTTCCCTAATTTTTTCCATTGCACCCGGTGGCAGACCACCAGACCCTGGGCTGTGGGGCTCATTTGGTCGGGTATTAGTATACCGACCTTCTTGCCGTGACCGATCGATAGTGTTGATCGGTCTGTGGTTGTATGGTACGTTATGGTTTAAATATGTAGAGGGCGAAACATACTGCTGCTGAGGTGTGTAATAATTTGGTGCATGGTGTGCAACAACAGGTTCTGCGTATGTGTATCCTGTTTGTCCGGTGGTAAATCCGAACTGACCGGTTGCGTTCGCCATTATCGGGACGCCATGTGGTAGTCCTGGTGCAGGCCCGGACTGTCCGGCAGGGAAAGCCGGACGGTCCGTGTAATGGCCGGACGGTCCGGGCAGAAGCTCGGACGGTCCGACCGCGTCCAGGGTTACCGGTTTGCCAAGCAGGGACGGCGGTGGTCCCAGGGCGGCCCCAGACTGTCCGGCAGAGCAAGCCGGACGGTCTGCATATGGGCCGGACGGTCCGGGCAGAAGCTCGGACGGTCCGACCATGTTCATGGGCGCCGATCTGCCAAACAGGGATGGCGGTGGTGGTACTTGCCCTGTGTATGAGTTCATCGGCATACCATATAATGGCTGGGGCTGCAAATCCCCATTTGTTGCCGATGTATTAGACATAGATATCCTGTTACTAGTCTCATACGATGGAAAACTAGGAGCAACAGACTTCTCCAACGTACGCGTTAATTTTCTAATTGATTCTTCTAACCCTACAATTTGTTGTTTCATCTGATCCTGCTGCTGATCTACATAATATTTAATAGACTGGATATCGTCGGGTTTACTTACGTTGGGGACCTGAAGCGAAGATAGAAGAGACGCGACGTCGGTCTCTCCATGCTTGACAACTTTCTGGTGGCGATCCACCGTGTATTGTGATAAGAATTTCTCCCTCGCTTGACGCATGTAGTCCTCGTATTGCTGTTGCTCATCGGCCGTCAGACTTTCAACAGCCGGCTTCAGGATATTGTCCGGGGAGATATCGGTGTGATCTTTAGAACCGGCCATTTGAGGGCCTGATTTTTAGTAGATCTACACACCCTCCCCAGCGGAGTCGCCAAAAAGTATGTTGACGCCTTTTTGGAGCGCCAAACACTCAACAAGAACCGGTGGCGGTGCTCTCTGGTCAGGCGCGGACGGTCCGCGGCCAGGGGCCGGACGGTCCGCGACCTGGCGCAGGGGCTGGCGTTCCCTGCCTGACGGCCGGACGGTCCGCGCCCTAAGGCCGGACGGTCCGCGCGTGCGCAGGGGGCGGCGAAGGTCGCCGGCGGCGCCTGGATCTCGCTCCCGGGAGGGACCCCGTCGGGGAGGAGAGATCCTAGGAGTTGTCTAGGCTCGGGCAGGCCGACCTAGACTCCTCTAATCGACGTAGAGTCGAAGAGAGACGGAGAATTTGGGAATTGGAAGGCTAAACTAGGGCTAAACTAGAACTAGACTAGAACTACTCCTAATGCATAAGGTAAAAACGAGTAATAGACTTGATTTAATCGATTGTTGGGGCGTTCAATCGGCCGTAGCCCTTCATCTATATAAAGGGGGAGGTCTGGATCCGTTTCCAACTGTTTCCCGAGTTAATCCCGCGGTTTTAGGCAACAAATCCCGCGAGAAACTAGGAACCCTAACTGACTCTGCGCGCGCGCGGACCGTCCGCGCCACCACCGCGGACTGTCCGGACCGCGGACCGTCCGGCCTCAGCGCCGGACTGTCCGCGCTGCTCAATTTGAGTTCCAACAAATGAAAACCCCTTGCCTGAAACATGGGCTTGGTTCTGTTACACATGCGTTCAGAAATGGTGAAAGCGAGATGAGAATCTAGTCCCCAAACCGCCTTGTTCTTTCTCGCGCAGCATAAACATTACAGCTGAGAATTTCCCGGATAAACAATGCCATCTTTCTGATCCACGTTGGTGCACCTCGTTGGCTGCCGGCCTGCCGCTGGAGAATTTCGCTAACCTAACATTCCCCATTGCAGAATTCCCATAAGCCAAGGTCCGCTAACCAAAATCGCATCAGAAACAGGTCGCAGGAAAGTACCAGGTAAAAGGAATGAACCACCAGAACCGAGGCATTGTCAAAGTTGCACTGTCAGATTTCCGTTTGCAGGTTTGCATTCATAGAGAACAGCTCCTGGGGGTAGCAGATGATCACATTCACACGGATACATGCTGCTCCACAACATCTTTAACACGTGGAAATCGATCAGCCCATCGCTTATAACCTGCACCACATACTCCAAAAAGAAGGGGCAAAAGTTCGATTTTGTTTGTGTGCATCTAATGAGCTTACTTCAAGTCAACAGATTAGCATGTTTACCTGATACAATGATCTGCTTCTGCTTGAATTGCTCACTATCATCATCAGGGATATCCTGCAGTAAATTACATCACATTATCAGCATATTCGGTGTTATCATGAAACTCCATCCTAGTTAGCAATCACCCTATAAATGCAATAGTCCCAAACACAAAATAAAGACTAATGACCTGCTGCAAACTTCTTATGATGATCTCAGACAAACTCCCAAGGATATTGGCGTCAAAATGAGAGCAGCTCAATAGAAACTCTTCTGACGTCATGTCCAACAGCATTACACATAAGCAGGATGCTGTCATGGTAACTGATGAGGCATCTGTGGTTCCTATATAAGCAATAACATATAGTGATCGATTCACATGAATAACACGAAAAAAATGGGATAATCATTGCTTCAATTAGGCTACCTCCAACAGTTTACTCATCCCCGTACTCATATTCAAACTTCACTCTGCGAACAATGCAGTCTACAGTGCAAAACATTTATTTAGGTGACCATATGAGTGAATTGCTGGACACGGTCTTAGTATGTTAAGAGGTGCGGATCAGTTATCATTCCAGCGCCACATATAGGGAAGGATGACAGGCAGTGATCGAAGCACATTGATCTCATGATACGATAGTCTGACTGTGAACCAGAAAAAGAAATAATTCATGAAGTCTGCCTAGTTCCAGATTATAATGTCAAGAGTCATCATGCCATAATGTGGTCAAGGTTTCTGTCGGTACCCTCAAACTAGGGTACCCCATACTACAGTAAGAAGACGCGGTACTCACGCGGCTATCTCTAGTCGCGTGGTAAAGAAGCTGTGCGTAAGGCCAGACCATGGCTCGCCCCAGCCTCAGGCGACTACTCTGGGCCAGCAACAGCACCCGACCCCACCACGTGGACGGCTCCGGGGGCGCCACGTGGCTAGAGAAGATGATATACTCCAAGGTATCAACAGTGAGTCCGGACCCCCATGGGGAAGTGTCGGACCCCTGTATATACAGACCGGACCTCCGGGTAAGGTCCAGGACCCCCACGGGCGCAAACCGGACCCCTAGGATGGGTTCCGGACCCCTCTGTGTGGGGCCCGGGCCACTCACAGCAGGGTCCCGGGATTCTGGGACAAAGAATACCCAGGCCTTAATCAAGGCCAGGCGGGGGTCCGGAGCTGACACGTGTTCGGGCTATACCGTATACGCTTCTTCTCCCCGCTCAGGCGGAGCCCCGATGCTGCCACATGGCATGGTGCACGTGACGTAAGCCAACGGGCGGAGCCTGACGTAAGGCCTCTGGGTTGCGCAGCCTCTAC
This sequence comes from Zea luxurians, assembly GCA_029449295.1. Classification (NCBI taxonomy): domain Eukaryota; kingdom Viridiplantae; phylum Streptophyta; class Magnoliopsida; order Poales; family Poaceae; genus Zea; species Zea luxurians. Next base: position 153,655,161 of record JAOPSE010000006.1, on the reverse strand, counting down.
ATTTATTGCGGACAAGATGCGCTGCCTGTCCATTCCACTGGCAGGCGATGTGCCGCTTCGGCATTTATTGAGTCATGTCCATTCCACTGGCAGACGATGTGCCGCCTCCGCATTTAATGAGACATGTCTATTCCGCGGGCAGGCGGCGACCAGTCCATTCCGCAGGCGGCGTGTCTGTCCATTCCGCTGGCAGGCAGTACGACCATGCTGCCGCGTGCACTGTGCTCATCATTACTCGCGCGTTACCAAGGAAGCAGCCGCAGCATATCAATACTGCATGGACTACGGATATCATGGCGTCAGGAGATTGCTCAGGCGTACTCGCATTAGTTACTTCTATAATGTATTCCCTCCGTTTTGCTCCTGGGCCCACATGTCGGGGCTCAGCATCCTTGTATGTGCCCCCCTTGAGCTATAAAAGGGAGGGCACACGGCGTTACAAGGCAGGCTGACACGGACCCAACTCGGACTCGCAAGTTCACAGATTCAGTACAACACACAACAGTGGAGTAGGGTATTACGCTCCGGCGGCCCGAACCACTCTAAACCCTTGCGTGTTCTTGTGTTCATCCTGAATCCACCTAGCAGGCAAAACGCTTAGACCCCTCCTCATCTTAGTATTTAGGGCGGGTGCGTTCCGCCACCCGTCCAGAGAATTTCCTCTCCGACAGTTTCTTTTTGTGCAGTTAAACTGAAGTGATCAACATGCCAGAACAGAACACTAAGAAGCGACTAGAAGCTGGCAACGACCTAAGAACTGTATCATCTAAACTATGGTGCACAAAGATAAATCATACATGTTCTAACAAGATGAAAAGAGCATACCAGCCCATGTAACAAGTGCTTTTAGGAGGCGAATGAAACAATAATCCACTGGAATATTGACACTCTTCATCTACAAAAATAATGAAAAAAATATATTAATTTCCACATGGCATGCAGAAAATTGACCTTTCCGAAAATCAAATCTCTTACATTAGACATCAAATTTATGATGGTATCACATGCCAAAAACATGCTACCATTGTCAATCATCACTCCACCCTGCTCAGTCATTTTAACAAGGCAATCTATAACCTGCAGAGAAACACAGACAATCAGTTGTTCATGTCCCAGTATACAGAACGCTAATTATGCCTAACAAGGTATCTCCATTAATAGTTGGGAAGTTTAACTGCAATCTCATGTATTCATGTCAATCGATAAACAATTAAACATCACATCGACATTGATTGGCTTTACAGTTACAGAGCTACAAGCCACTAGAAAGGAAAGTCATGATGTTTCATAAGATAATACATAAATCCTTCTAATCACTATAAATTGGCTCTGGGTATCTCTATTCCATGTTTCATAAGCTTTTACACACTGATGGTAACATGCAGGCAAAAACAAGAAAGCACCTACTTACCGATGAACAAGCTAAACAAAGTAAGCTAACTAGGAAGAACATTTCGTTTGAGGAACAAATACAAATAGAATAAGTAATCAAGTTTTAGAAAGTTGAAAAGGAAACAATTCTACTTACTGCCTTATGGCCACCAAATGATGCCAAAGTTCTACATCCATCAACCTCCATTGTTATTTGGGATAGCATTGGAAGCATGAAGCAAATAGAATAGAAGGAACTGTTGCAAGAATAGAACTTTATACCATCAATATTTTGCATCATGAAACAAGATGTATATATACAAGTATACAACTGCTGAGCACAAAATAAAGTAGAAGCAACCTTGATTCATCTTGACCTTCTATAGAAAAGATAAATTCCAATAGATTTCCAGTCTTCTCCTTGCAGGCATATGGTGCTTCAGCCAGATAACTGCAACAGAATAACACATAGACGTGACATTGAACAAGGAAAATATGTTGTACAGAAGCTTGATTTGGACGCTTTGACATTGAATTATAAAATTATTGAAGACGCACTTGGATTAACAGCTTGAGTTTATGTACTTTGTGCACATGAACAAAAATAAAGCCAAATTGTACACATTTGTTCAAAACGATGAAAATCAGCTTAGCTTTTATAATAGGAAAGCCAATTTTGTTAATAATGTTATAAAACATATACACATTCATTGTGACAAGCAGTGTGGCCAGGTGGATGACCTAGTGTTTATTTGAAGTCACAACTAAAGGGCCCTGAACAGCATGCTATGTTAAATTGCTTAAGATAAGAAGCAATTATCTCCTAATGAGGAACATAAGAAATTAAGAACACGTAAATTCTCAAAGAATGATAAGATGAGCAAGCAGCACACCTTCCTACTATTCTTGCAGCTGCCAAAAGATCGTCACCTTTCCATTGACCATGATCCTGCCACATTTTCATCTTCAATATATATTATCTTATAATATGAATTTTACATTTGGTTGATAAGAATATGCACCTTCGCGTCCTGCAGAAAGTCTAAGACTAAATTGATTGTCTCATTTAATCCCGTAATGGCCTGCATTATGGTACTTTCACGGATGGAATGAATTGGTGCACCTGCATACAGTTTAATTGCTTTTCAAAGAAGAACGGTTGGTAGGGGTACAGTTACCTTAGTAGACTTTCTATGAGCCATTGAGATGACTCCCAAAAAACTTATTTGGAAACATAAGGGAAATGATAAAATTCCACCCCAAAAAGCTTAGACGCTAGCAACGCCAGAAATTAGTGGGCATTGTATTCTAGAAGTTTGGGCAGTTTGGAAACAAAAATAAACTGCTAAATGCAACAGCTAATTGATACTCATATACCATTAAAAATTTGGAGCTCAAAGTAGATGATGTAAATCACTGAACTAATAACCATTTTACTATTGAAGGAGGCTGCCTGGTGAGTGGTGACTGACATGCAGTGGCACTGACCATTTTGCCGAAACATTTAGCACTGCAAGGACTTCTTTCCCAATGTTCAAATTTCCTTAAGAGTGCTGCATCAGCACGTACAGCTCCATGCTGATGCGTATTCTGTAACCGCCAAGATATATGCACATGATACATGGAATGGCATTATCGAAGACTAGTGATGCAGAGATGGAGTATTATCATCATTGGATTGCACTGACAGAGAAAATGCAGATACTCTAAGCTTCCTGATTTGATGCCCATTGAACAAAAGTAGACAGGAGAATGGACACATACCTTCAACACTACTGGCATTTGATATCATTTTAATTATTCTTTCTATTAACGAAAATAGTATAGCCAGGTTCCTCTGTTTCTGACCGATGGCTTCGTCTGTCTGAGAAGTTTTTGATGACTCGTACTTCAGATAAGCAAGCTCATTTAGCAAGACTGCCACTTCAACCCTTGCGGATTCCAGCACAAGCAATACAAATCTGTAGAAAATCACTAATTGTTATGGAAAATTACAGGAACATCCCAACAAATACAAGAGATGGTGTGAAACTTACTTGTCAACAGACAACACATTTTGGTTATCCTGGACTTCAAAATCTTCTGACAACCAATTCTCGCCCAGTATGGACATCATGCACTCCGCCAAAAGAAGAGCGTGCAACTTTTCAGAGGAAACTGAACGGCAAGAAAAACATTTTAGTATCATGAGCATCACAAAAACAAAGAATATACAAGCATGGTTAGGTTACACTCTTGTATCCTACAGTACACCATGCAGTCTCATACAATGGTACCGCCAATTTAGAAGCACTCTGCTTCATGAGATTTGGGCAGAGTGCTGCCAAACACCACGGCTACTGCCCACTCCTCGCATGAAGTGCTCTGGCTGTTTTGCGCCATGGATGGGGAGCAGAAAAGGCCCTCTCCCTACAATTCAATCAGCTCCCGTCAACCTTCTCCACTACCCCACCACCCGCCTCACCTCGACTCCCCCGCCGCCTCCTCAACCGCCTTTCTCTTCCTCCCTTCTCCGCCTCCCTCACCACCCTCCTCTGCTGATTCACAGCTGGTCGCACCATGATTCGTGGGAGGAGCACAACCAACTGGTGTCTGACCCCGATCCATGCAAGGAGGAACTTGATTCGCCACTACCAGCCCCAATCCATGCAAGGAGGAACTTGAATCGCCACTTCCAACACGGCAGTGTGCTGACACTGTGCCACTGTCGCATTCAGTTGGAGGCATGGAGCCACGGAAACGGGAAATCTCTGTCAAACAGTTTATGTGGGGACCTTGAGTGGCTAGAAGCAGGCTAAAGGGGTGGGGAGTTGCTTTGTAGCACTACCAAACTGGCCCATAGGCAATAGGTAGCCAAATAAACAGAAGAAACAAACAATTCCAAGATAACACATGGATAGCTAAGCATAAATCAAGGTATGCTGCTCTTGAAACAAAGTGGCACAAGGCACATGTTAGCAATATTGCCTTCATCCATGAAAAAAGCACCTCAGTACTAAACATATAATGTTTTAGCCAAAAAAATATGTTATCATTTATAAATATGAGGCTTAGAAGGGCAGGCCTGGTGCAGTGGTGAGAGCTATATCACTGAGTCACGAGGTCGGCGGGTTCTAAGTAACCTCTCTGCATTTGCGGGGGAAGGCTTTATCCCCTTCCCTAGCCCCCACTCATGTGGGAGCCTCCGGCAATGGGTCTGTTCTTTTTTAAATAAATATGAAGCTTGATAAATATGAGTCCTGGACATACCAACACGATTTTGGAGAATGGCAGTGATTCCAATTCGAATGTGAGATTCCCAAATTGATGCAGGTATTGATCTCAAAAAATCATGAAGTGGCTTTAGCGTTCCCACAACAAAACAAACACGAAGTGTTAAAAAATCATTCAGAAGAATTTATCAAATATCATTCATAACAAAAAGTTTAACACTCTTCAAATAAAACAAGGGAAGGGTAATCCTTACAGATTCTTTTTGGGACAAGAGGAAGGTAAGCATGTGCAAGGCATCAAATTTAACTGCAGTATGGAGAACAGCAAAAAGCCTGGCAAGACAAGTTACCTGAATTGCATTGAAAATTGGTGATCAGATCATCAGTTCAGTTTAGAAATGGTGAAACAGTAAATGCAGAAAGATTCATGTAAAACATTCCGGTCAATCATACCATTCTAGTCATTCCTTGCAGTTTCTCCACACTCATAGTGTCAACTTTGAGTTTATGAACTAGTAACTGCAGTAGGTTAATGGCAAGTTCTACGCACTTAGAACCTACAAACAATGTAATCAACAGAATCATATAAGAAATTAAGCATCAAACTATATTGGACACCGATTAAACAAATAAAATAGTAATCCTTTTTCTCAAGTTATGACCCAAAAAATTGGTATTAGTGAACCCACAACACAACTGCTAAATACTAGCTAAGAAAGGATTCGATAGGCTATGTGAGTTTGTCACTTAGGCAAGCTTTCAAATCCACATTTCAAAAACAGAGTAACAAAAGCGCCCGTCAAGATGCACAAATTTAAAATATGCTAGCTAAGACCTGCATCGAAAGTATCAGCCCTAACACAGCGGTTTAGAGACTAAATTGACATTGAGATACATGCATGAAAATTCAATACCATCTGTTAAGCTTAAGATTTGAAGGAAGATCATGTCTATTACACCAGGCTCACAAAACTCATATGCCCCATCTTCAGACGCTATTGCAATAAGTGACAGAAGTTCAAAGCATTCTTCAGTGATTGCTGGATCAGTCCTGCAGCAAACGATGCAGCTACAATCATAAGCAAACATGCATCGCAAGCAAAGCATCAAACGTAGCTAGTGATATCAAAATGGTTGGCCTCGGCTCTTAACAGATTCAAAATAGGATAGCAGCTGTGTATTCCACTGGTAGGGATTGCAAAATCAGTAGTACTGCAGTACTGCTCCGTTAGTATGGAGTATGAGAGTATGGAGCATCAGAAGCTCAAAGAGAACAAATTTCTTACGATTTGGCGACAACCTCGGCGACTAGGGGCACGGTGGAAACGACACCCTCGTCGGCCGCAACCTCCGGGACGCGCGCGAGCCCTGCGAGCACGGTGACGGCGAGCCGCATGTATGCCTCTCGCTCCTCCTCCTTCCCGCCCTCCACTTTCCCCAACCCTGCGCCCACGAAGCAGAAATCGATGAACCACTGACCCCCCCCCCCCAACCACGAGGTGCGCTTCCAGGCGTGTCTCTTACCAGTGTTGAGGAGGCGTCGGAGGAAGCGGGGCCCGACGGCGCGGTAGACGTTGGCGACGGCGTCGGCGTCGCCCGCGCGGCAGACGTTGGCGGCGACGAGCAGGCCCGCAAGCTTCTGCTCGTCGCGCTCGCCGCGGAGGAGGCGGAGGCAGTCTTCGAGCGGCGGGGCCGAGGTCGCCACCGGCGCAACGGTAGCGGCGGTGGCCGAGGACGAATCCTGCAGGGGATTGGGGACGCAACAGGTGAGACCGTGAGAGGAGTGGCGGAGGGAAGGGGAAGTTAGGGTTCAGGGAGCGAGCAGATAGAGAGAGAACCATAGAAGGTTGTGGGCTGTGTGGCGGCGCGAGCGAGGAGAGCGGCTGCGCCGTGCCGGACTGCCGATGAACTGAGCGCTAGAAGCGCCGGGAGATTTCGAACCAAGCTACTCGGTGTCTCGGTGGGGCACAAACCAGTGAACCACGTGACATAAGAAATGTCACAAGGTTTGGTTGCTTGCCGATGAGATTTTTAACGTTTTAGGATATTTTTTATGCGGCTTCGACCATTTAACATGCTTGCGTTTGATTTCTAGGAAATAACACAAATAAGGTGTAATAGTTTGATTTTTCAGGACTCTGTCGTTTGAAAAGTAAAAACGTATTGTTGTCCTAAAAAAATTCATATAGACAGTAAAAAACAAAGGCTAAATTGATTTATATTGTGTGTGTTGACGACAAGGAAACAAAGGCTAAATAGTTTGATTTTTCAGGACTCTGTGTGTTGACGACAAGGCTAAATTCATATAGCCGACTGAGATTCGTCGTCTCTGGAAACAAGGAAATTATTCTACAATTTCGCAAATCATTAGAAATAAACTAAACTACAGCAGGCTAAATTGATTTATATTGTGTGTGTTGACGCCTTCTCGGAGCGTCAAACACTCAACAAGAACCGACGGCGGTGCTCTCTGCACAGGCGCGGACGGTCCGCGGCCAGGGGCCGGACGGTCCGCGACCTGGCGCAGGGGCTGGTGTTCCCTGCCTGACGGCTGGACGGTCCGCGCCCTAGGGCTGGACGGTCCGCGCGTGCGCAGGGGGCGGCGAAGGTCGCCGGCGGCGCCTGGATCTCGCTCCCGGGAGGGACCCCGTCAGGGAGGAGAGATCCTAGGTGGTGTCTAGGCTCGGGTAGACCGACCTAGACTCCTCTAATCGACGTAGAGTCGAAAAGAGACGGAGAATTTGGGGATTGGAATACTAAACTAGAGCTAAACTAGAACTAGACTAGAACTACTCCTAATGCATAAGGTAAAAAACGAGTAATAGACTGGATTTGATCGATTGTTGGGGGTTCAATCGGCCGTAGCCCTTCATCTATATAAAGGGGGAGGTCTGGATCCGCTTCGAACTTATTTCCGAGCTAATCCCGCGATTTTAGGTAACAAATCCCACGAGAAACTAGGAACCCTAACTGACTCTGCGCACGCGCGGACCGTCCGCGCCACCACCGCGGACCGTCCGGCCTCAGGGCCGAACCGTCCGCACGGCCATTTTGGTTTCCAACATATGTCCCCCTGCCTTTTGGTGAAGGTTGACGAACCAAAAGCATATGAACTTAAACCTGATGTAAGTCACCGGCTTTTCGATATGGAGATTATTCAATAAAGCACCAATATAAAGGCCGTTTCAGATTGTATCTTTCTCGGCCATGACCATTTGATCAATGGATCAAAAGGAATAGAATGGAGGTGCCCCAGTCTGGATAGATGAAGGGACTATACATGTACCATGGATTCATCATCGTGTCATTCCATGTTTGAACAGGATAATATACCAACGATGAGTAAATAGGTGGAAAGTACCCTGGTCTCATAGAATGAATAGGCGATGCTTGTTGTGTCGCCTTTCGGGCCGTTTTGTTTAACCGTTTTGTTTTAGCAGGTGACCGGGGTTTCTTTGTTGACCGATCACGTGGAACAATCTTTTTGCTAACATTTTTGGAGAGCAACTGATCAAAAGTAGGATCGGCTTTGATCAGCCGATTATATGTGCTTTGACCTTGTGTCTTTTTCCTTGCTTTGTGTAGAGGTTGACGCCTTTGGTCATATGGGGACTGTTTGGCTGAGTTAGCCGGACCGTTTGTCTGAGCACCGGATTGTCCGCACGTAGGTGTCGGACCATCTACGATGCTCGAGCTAGGCTGACGTGTTTGGTTCATTTATTGTGCCTGTCCCCCGGCGTCTTCGGACTTTTTAGCCTTCTCGTCCGAAGCCTTTCGAGCAATCTCCTTTTGTGATATATCTGACATGCGGGGATCGCTAATGACGATGCCCTTGCCTTTGCCTTTATCGGCCATTTCGGGCCGAACCAAGACCTTTTTGCATGTGAGTTCTATTGTATTAACAGGAAAAGGTTGTGTGTCTACTTGCATCTCCTGAAAAGCCAATCGACCCTCATTTATGGCTGATTGTATCTGTCGACGAAAAACATTACAATCGTTAGTGGCATGAGAAAAGGAATTATGCCACTTACAATAAGCACGCCTATTTAATTCATCGGGAGGAGGAATAGTATGAGTTAATTTAATGTTGCCGTTTTTTCAGTAAGTCGTCAAATATTTTATCGCATTTGGCAACATTAAAAGTAAACTTAACTTCTTCTTGTCGATTCTTTCAAATCGACTGTAAAGCAGAACACGCTGAAGGTTTAGCCTGTCCTGGCCAAACCAGTTCGGCGGTGTATACATCCGTGGATTCATCTTCCGAATTATCGTATCCCACTAGATGCATCTTATGGCTAGCCGATTTTGATGTTTCCTTACTTCGGCTTTCACAGGTCATAGCCCGCTAGTGTAAGTGCACTAGCGAAAAGAATTGGGTGTCATCTAATTTTTCTTTTAAGTAGGGTCGCAACCCATTGAAAGCTAGCCCTGTTAGTTGTTTTTCTGCGACATGAATCTGAAAGCGTCGGTTTCTAGTGTCCCGGAATCTCCGGATATAGTCATTAACCGATTCTTTAGGCCCCTATCGGACTGAAGCTAAGTCAGCCAATTCTAACTCATGTTCTCCTGAGAAGAAGTGCTCATGAAATTTCTGTTCTAATTCTTCCCAAGAGTTAATAGAGTTTGGTGGCAAAGCTGCGTACCATGCAAATGCAGTATCAGTAAGGGACAACGAGAATAAACGAACGCGGTAGGCTTCCCCATCAGCCAATCCTCCCAAGTGTGCTATGAATTGGCTAATATGTTCGTGTGTGCTTTTCCCACCTTCACCAGAAAATTTAGAGAAGTCTGGTATTCTAGTTCCCTGTGGATATGGCACGGTGTCGAATCGGTGGCTATAAGGCTTCTGATACGATTGCCCTGTACCTGACACACTAACACCGAGTTTGTCCCTGGACATCCCAGCTACCTCGTCTCTGACCCTCTCTGCCATGTCTGGCGACCATCCATTGAGTTTGTGGGTAGAAATCTCAGGTTGCCTGACATCACTCTGTCGGCTTTCCTCCCAGGGATGTTTGAGGTGTGTGTTAGGTGTCCTATTAATGTCACCAGCTCCTGCCCTATACCTCTCAGGCTCTCTTGTGGCCGAATAGTATTCAGCCCTATGTCCATGAGGTGGTATGGCATGATTATAATGTGTTGCTGGTGGGGCACCATAATGTTGCTGCGATGAATGTGGGAACTGTGCGTATTGCGCAGCTCTCGGCTCTGCGTATGCATATCCGGACGGTCCGGCATAAGAAGCCGGATGGTCCGTGACCTGGCCAAACGGTCCGAAGGTATATCCGGATTGTCCAGCCGTATATGATGCTACGTGGGTAGTCTCATACCCAGACCGTCTGTCATAAAGAACTGGACGGTCCATGATCGGGCCGAATGGTCCAGGGCTGTACCCGAACGGATCGACCATATATGGCGCGACTTGGGCAATCTGCGCGTGGACTCGTGTAGAGTCGGATGGTCCAGCGTAATACGTTGGCCGGTTCATGCCATATCCGGACGGTCCGGCGTAAGATGGCGGACGGTCCGCAACATATCAGGACGGTACGGCGTGATGTACCGGACGGTCCGTGATGGGGCCGAAGTGTTCAGGGTTGTACCCTGATGGTCCGGCCATGTACAGTGCGACCTGAGTGTTTTGTGTGCGGGCCTGCATCTGGTCGGACGGTCTGGCGAAATACGCCGAACGGTCCGCGGTATAACCGGACTGTCTGAGATGATGCTCGGACGGTCCGGTCGCATCCAGTACCTGCCGCGTGCCTAGTGGTTGCGGCTGTGATGGTGACACGAAAGCGTGCATCGGCATACCATATGATGGTTGAGTCAAAGGTGACCCGTTTATAGCCGATGTGTTTGACGTGGGTGGCACTGTATTAGACTCTCGCGATGGAAAGTTAGGAGCAGCTGATTTCTCGTATGCACATAAATGCATTTTAATAGATTCATCTACATATTGCTTTAACTGATCTCCTCGTTGATCCATGAAAGTCGTAAGAGATAGATCTGGAGTACTTACAGCGGGACCCTGAAGTGGAGGTAGGAGAGATTTTATATCGATCTCCCCTTGACGGACGATCTTCTGGTGGCGATCTACCGTGAAGTGTGACAAGTACTTGTCTGTCGCCTCCTTGCGCCGTTCGGAGAGTTTATGCAGCAGTTCCGCCTCTTCCTTGTCGCGTTGTTTGTTCCATTGCCGCATCACCTCCTTCTCATCGCGCATTACGAGGTCTTCAAAGGGCCTTTGGTCATCAGCCGGGAGCGCCTCCATGGCCGGCTTGATGATGTTGGTGGTGGATATCTTGGTGTGATCCTTAGAACCGGCCATTTATGGACCGATTTTTAGCAGATCTAGACACCTAGTCCCCAGCGGAGTCGCGAAAAAGTATGTTGACGCCTTTTCGGAGCGCCAAACACTCAACAAGAACCGGCGGCGGTGCTCTCTGCACAGGCGCGGACGGTCCGCGACCTAGCGCAGGGGCTGGTGTTCCCTGCCTGACGGCCGGACGGTCCGCGCCCTAGGGCCGGACGGTCCGCGCGTGCGCAGGGGGTGGCGAAGGTCGCCGGCGGCGCCTGGATCTTGCTCCCGGGAGGAACCCCGTCGGGGAGGAGAGATCCTAGGTGGTGTCTAGGCTCGGGTAGACCGACCTAGACTCCTCTAATCGACGTAGTGTCGAAGAGAGGCGGAGAATTTGGGGATTGGAATACTAAACTAGGGCTAAACTAGAACTAGACTAGAACTACTCCTAATGCATAAGGTAAAAAACGAGTAATAGACTGGATTTGATCGATTGTTGGGGGGTTCAATCGGCCGTAGCCCTTCATCTATATAAAGGGGGAGGTCTGGATCCGCTTCAAACTGATTTCCGAGCTAATCCCGCGATTTTAGGTAACAAATCCCGCGAGAAACTAGGAACCCTAACTGACTCTGCGCACGCGCAGACCGTCCGCGCCACCACCGCGGACAGTCCGGACTGCGGACCGTCCGGCCTCATGGCCGGACCGTCCGCACGGCCATTTTTGTTTCCAACAGTGTGCTTTGGAAAGAGATCTATTTGTTAAGGGTACTATGGTTCTTTGTTATGTCCTAGAGAGGTAAAAGGGATGGAATTCACTAAAAGGATTGAAATTTGCTATCTAAATTGTTGATGTCCTAAGAAATCAAGGATGGGTGTCGTAATTGTGTCGTTTATGCGAAAACAATAAAACCTTACTCATTTTGTCGAAGTAGTAAGGAAGATAGATCAAAGAATACAATTATCACTATAGAGAGTCTAAGCTAGATGGTTCACGTGTTAATTGGCATTACATGTTGAGCACATATTAAGGACACCGTAAGAATCACTCTATAGAGGCACTCTAAAAACATGAGTTCACTATAGTTGCTCTTCTATAACCTGTCATAGGAAATGAGCACAAGAGACCCTCACGATTAAGACAATGGCAATCTCCAATAGCCACTCAATGATCCAACAAACTTTAGACAATCAAGATGACGATAATCTTTGAGAGTAACGAAAGTGTGACCAACCAAGTTACCCCACTAGTGTCACAAGATGCAACAACTACAAACAATTCAATAAAAGTGATCTAGTTTTACCCAAACACTAAACTACAAGTTGTAAGTGAGTGGAGTGTGTTTCTCTAATCTCATTATATGTTCACTATTGTATAGAGTTGAGAGATATCAGTCATGGTTGGTGTAACATCCCAAAATTCAACCCAAGGTTTGGAACCCTAATCTCCTAACCCCCCTCCCTTAATCTCTCCCTAGACTCCACCTCATAGGTCATCTCATCATATGCATACACTTTGATTTTTAGAAGCACCTTACATATATTATTATTTTTTAGCACCTAAGATTATCTAGCTAATTATTTGTTCAAAAGAAAAAGAGATAAAAGAAATAGAAGTAAGAAATAGAAATAGGAAATAGGAAATAGAAAAAAGGAAAAACTCCTCCCCCCCGGCTGGGCCGCTTCCGGCCCAGACCTTCCCTCTCTCCCTCGCGCGCCCGCACTCCCCCTCCCTTCCACGGCCCAAGCGGCCCATCGCCGCGCGCCCGCGCCCGCCGTTGACATCCCGCCCCCACCCGTCAGCTGCGTCCCCCCCCTCTCGTCACTCTTCCGCTAGTGACCTGGGCCCGCTCGTCAGACCCGTCGTCCCCGCCCGTGACTTCACTGGCGCAATCCTCGTCGATCACCCCCTCGCCCCGTCTCCTCACCATAACTCCGCGCCAGTGAAGTTAGGCACCACTCCTCAGCTCACTGTGCTCGCAGCCTGTCCGTGCGGTCTCATCCCTGGCGCTGTGCACCCCCATCGCCGCCGTGGCGTCCCTCGCCGGCACCAACTGGCGTTTGGCAGCTTCCTGCCCCGGGCGCCTATAAAAAGGACCGCCCGAGCTCCGCTTTTCCCCACACCAGCCCGACCACCCCCTTCCCCCTTTCCCAAGCTCGATTGAGCCAGCGCCGCCGCGTCCTTCCCCTGCTCCAGTGAGTTTCGCCCTCCTCCCTCTGCTAAGTTCTAGTCTAATTAATGTAGTTCTTGAGCCTCGCCATTCCCTCACAAACACAATGCACCCATCCCCACCTCCTATCGCGCTCGGCAGCCTCGCCGGCGACCTCACCGCCGAGGGCGCTCGCCACCTCGCCATGGACCGGCCATTCCGAGCGTCCAAAGACCAAATTAACCCCACCATCGTGATCCCTTACCCCTGCCCGTGCCTCGCCACCATTCCATCGGCGCAGAACCGGACCACCGGCGAGGAACCGCCGTCGGATCACCGGTGACTAGTTCTCACCGCCGCGGACCACCCCCTAACGCCGTCACCCCCCCATCTCGCTGACGCGTGGGCCCACACCCACGGCGTCCGCCCACGCCGCTCCGCTCCTCCGTGGGCCGGTTGGGGCCGCCTGCCCGTGCCCGCGCTCGCTGGGCCAAAATCTCCCCCCGGCCCAGTTAGCTGAGAATTCATTTTCTTTTTTCCTTTTTCCAATTTGTTTTCCTATTTTTGTATATATATACTTATATTGATATTTTATGCACCAAAAATAGTCTAAATAAATTATAGGGCGCACAATAATAATGTCTAACAATTGGCACTCTCCCACCAAGTCACCATGATTGATGTATTGTTCCTTATCTATGTTGTTAGCGGAAGACATATCCGATCCTCCGGAATTTGTAGCTCTGGAAGAAGGGCCGGAACTCGACCCCTCCGAAATAGATCTTTTGTGCCAAGAAAGCTTCGATGAAGGCAAATCCATTCTTCCCTTGATGCATAAATTACCTATTCTTTCTACCACTACCTAAGCTGGGATTAAGGGATGGATCATTGCATTGCGAGCAGAGAGATAGCCCGCATTATCAAACATCTTTTTGAGTACAAAATGTGGGATGGGAAAAGGGCAGGGTTTTGACTAAGTGATGTTTTCGAAAAGTGTATGATGAAGGGTATTCACCCTCATCACCTTAGGAGTGGGATGATCAGGGACTCTCTAGTTTAGGGGAGGGCCTAAGGTGATGGCTCGGCTGGTTTAGGTGTGAGCAGAAGGATTGTCCTCTCACATAAGGACCGGTTTGTCATCCTTCACTACATGTACTCATGATAAGTACAACCACTCGAGACTGTATGGGTAGTCACTCGATCTGAACTCGTACGGTCCAAACCCCAGGGTTATGAAGGCTGGGGAGCACCGGGAGGATAAGGAGGGGGAGTGTTTTGTCTGGTTTGGACATGGCGGTGGCCTGACTCCTTCCAGTATAACCGTTAAGGTAAGGACGTGCGAGGAAAGAAAGAGATTCGGATTCGGATCTCATTGGCCATGAGATCGCAGAGCCAGACTAGTGGGTAAAGTGTACCCCTCTACGCAGAGTTCAAACATATTCGAATAGTCTGTGTCCACTGGAATGGACGAGTCTAGTGTGGTATGACAATTAGTGTTTTACAACCTCCGTGAACAGGGAAATGTGTGTGTGTGAGTGTGTTTTTGGAAATGAAAACGATGCCACGAGAGTAGGAAGCTCAGTGGTGGTTGAGTAATGTGTTATTTTTACTTCTTCTGGAAAAACCCTCAAAGTATTGCCTTTCTCTGAGAAAAAGAAGACTGACTTCAACTCCACCATATAAAGCATGTATTATATAGGTCCCTTTCTCTTTACGGGAGCGGGATGGGCTTGTGGAATACCTAGTGTATTCACCCAGATCTATTTATGTTTTTCAGCAGTTGAAGACTTCTTTTCAGCTATGCTTGATTGAGGGAGGCTGTGTCTGCACCCAGTTCTGCCTGTGGCTTGGGCTAGTTTATCTTCTACTGCGCTTTGTATTTCTGGCTCTCTCGAGCTTGTACTATGGTATTGTAACAACTTTGATTCGAACTCTATACTATTTGAAGTAAGGAATGTGGTTACTAGCCTCCTGGGACTAGTAATTGTATCACATTTGAGTCCCAAAGGATCGGGACGCTTCAGGTGGTATTAGAGCCATAGGACTGGCCGTAGATCGCAAACCCGACCTTAAAAGTTTGCCTTAACAAGAAAACACCTCTTACCCCTAAGAAAAATCTTCTCTCCTTTCCCCCGATATTAACAGACCCTTCTTTTCTTCTACCGGATGGAAGGCTCTTGGGTCATTAGAACATCCTACTGCTCAGAGGATGAAGGGTTCCCCCATCTCTTGCAGAGTTGCGCGCTTCGCATGGGGATCCGCAAGAAGCCGGAGTATGTCTGGAAAGAATACTGCAAGAACGGAATTGAGAAGTGCTATATGGCAGTCTACTTGGGAGAAAGCCAAAGTTACCCAAACCACCCTCCTTTCCAAGTCACCTTCACTGGACACCACTTCCCAGACACTTGCCAAAATGTTGCCTGAAAAGCCCTCCGATAGCTATGCCAAAACTACAGCAAAAGAGGTTTTTGAAACCCCCCTTCGTTACTTCCCACCTAGCAACAAAAACACCCCTACCTGGAAGAGAAGACTTCAGGCCCTCTCAGGAAGAGATCTTACTGAGGATGACCCCACCATCGTCTACATGGCCGGATATCTCCACACTCTCGATAACCACTATGATGACCTTTCCTCCCACTGCACCCACCTAAACTTCCGGGTGGAAAGCTTAGAGCAGCAGGTCAAGGAACTTAAAAAGGAGAAGGCATCCCTCCAAGGGAGTCTCGAAATAGCAGAAGGCGAAGAGGCCAACACTCGTGAAGCCTACCGAACCCTGAAGATGGATTACGATAAGAAGCTAAAGAAGCTCGCCCCCACAAAGAAAATCCGAAAGAAGACCAAGAGCCAAGGATGCCAGACTGAGCGGAAGAAGAAAGCCCCTCCAGCACTATCTCCCTCCATGATAGAGAATTTGTCCGACGTCAAGGATATGTCCCTAGCTAGCCTTGATGATCTTCTTAAGGAATTTGGGGACACTTTAGAAAGGGAGTTCGGAAGTACCTTAGAAAGCGCTCGTGTGTAGTGAGACTTGTGGTAACTGTATGATTGTAATGAGCTTGTGTAATGAATAAAATAACTTGGTTGAAAAAAATTGGCATATGCATAGTAGTAATTTTCTCCCCTGGCAGATGGCTTCGGATAAAACCACGCTTACCGCCTCCGGCATTGGAGCAGAGTTTCCCCTAGGAGCTGAAGGAGAAGCCGGTGGAGAAGGGAGTGAGACCCACCTCCTCGCACCTTCGGAGCTGCCATTAGATTTAGCCCAAGTTCTAGCCAACCAAACCCGACTCATTGAGGTCCTCACTAGAAGTCTGGAGAATCAGCGTCCGAATGGTGGAAGACCACAGGACAGGATGGGAGATTTTCTGAGGCTCAAGCCTCCCACATTCGCTGGATCCAACAATCCCCTCGATGCTAATGACTGGTTGCGCACGATAAAAAGGAAGTTAGAAGCCATCGGATGCCCAGAGAATTAGCGTGTTCAATTGGCTGCTCATCAACTTACCGGGATGGCCCTAGCATGGTGTGATACCTTCAGCGTTGCCGTCAGAGATGCTACCTGGATAGAGTTTGAAACTGCTTTCTGAGAGCACCATGTGCCCCAAGAGATCGTTCAGCTCAAGGAAGATTGAAAGGGAAATAGGCTTACCCTTTTTCCTAAATGATTTTGGTGGTTGAATTGCCCAACGCAAATAAGTGGACTAACTAGTTTGCTCTAGATTATACACTCTACAGGTGTCAAAGGTTCAACACAAACCAACAAAAGAACAAGTTAGGCTTCAAAAGAAAGGAGCAAAAAGGAAACCGAAATGTGCCCTGATCTGGCGCACTGGACTGTCTGGTGTGCCACCGGACAGTGTCCGGTGCACCAGGGAGAATCAACTCCAACTCCGCAGC
Source organism: Zea luxurians (assembly GCA_029449295.1). NCBI lineage: Eukaryota > Viridiplantae > Streptophyta > Magnoliopsida > Poales > Poaceae > Zea > Zea luxurians. Next base: position 153,638,238 of record JAOPSE010000006.1, on the reverse strand, counting down.
TTCGGGTTTCCTAGGCATAGCTCCGCTATAATTCACCGGACTGTCCGGTGTGCTACAGGACTATCCGGTGCACCAGCGGAGCAACGGCTACCTGCGCGCAACGGTCGACTCTGACAGTGAACAATACAAAACAGTGAACGCGGCAGAAGTCAGAGCAGTTGGTCAGAGGGGCACCGGACTGTCCGGTGCCACATGAGGACAAAGCCTCCAACAGTCGACCAGCTCTAAGCCCTAACATCAGGATGACGTGGCGGGGCATCAGACACTGTCCGGTGGCGCACCAGACTGTCCGGTGCGCCCATCGCCAGCAGCCTTCTCCAACGGCTACAATTTGGTTGGTGGCTATAAATACCACCACAACCGGCCACTTCAAGTGTGGGAGCCCAAGCAACATTCCAAGTCATATGGTTGACATATCCAAGCCCTCCCAACCACCTCTATTCATTGATCCATCATATACACAAGATTTAGACCACTACAAACCACACAAGTGCCACAAAAGAGAGAGCAAGCAAAAGAGAGCCTCTTATGAGAGTTTAGCTCTAGTGCCTTGTGAGATTCATTGAGAGAAAGTGTGTGCTACATCTTGCGTTCATTTGTGCGTGGAGTTTTTACTCCCATTGAACTTCCTCCAAAGTTTTGGAGGCTTGTAAAGCTAGCAAGAGACACCTAAGTGTGTGGTGATCCTTGCGGGGTCTTGAGTGATCCTTGAGAAGAAGAAGAGCTCGCCGATCTTGGGGATCGGTTGAGAGAGGGAAAGGGTTGAAAGAGACCCGTCCTTAGTGGACTCCTCAACGGGGACTAGGCCTTCGAGGGCCGAACCTCGGTAAAACAAATCACCCATGTCTCGTGTGTTTATTGCTTGTGATTTGTTTGTTCTTTCTCTTTCTAAGTTCTCTTGCGCTACTCTTTGCTAATATTATTTTGTGTTGCTTCAAGTTAAATTCTCATTTAGAGAAGCAACTCCTTGCAAGAAAGAACTTGTGTTTATCTTCTTCTTATCTAAGCCCTCTTGCATTATTCTCCACTAACATTTCTAGGAGTATTGCTATTGGTTAAATTCCGCACTCATTGAAAACAATATTCGTTGCAAGCAAAGGACTTATTTATACTCCGATAATTGTGAATCTTGTTCTAACCACTATTCAAGGGATCTACTTTGTATTTAGAATTATAATTTTCAGGTTTCGCCTATCCACCCCCCCTCTAGGCGACTTTCAATTGGTATCAGAGGTAGGCACTTCATATTGAGTCTAACAACTCGAAGTGATGGCTCGAGGAAGATCCCAAAAGAACAAGAAGACACCTCCGAAGGAAAACAATGAGGTAACTCTTGAGATATTGCTTCCCGATTGTATTAATTATGATTCATGGTCTACTAGGATGATAAATGCTTTTAGAACCATAGATCCACAATTAGAACAAAATTTAGACAAGAGTATCATTCCTTCTAACTATGATAGGAAAAATGCTTCGGAGGAAGATCTAACATGTATACGCTTAAACTATCTAGCTTATCACATCTTAAGTAAATCTCTTAGCAAAGAAGATTATCGTGCCTTCATAATAAGATGTGACGAACCTATTTGTGATGCGCATGATATTTGGACTAGAATTAAAATCAAATTTGATGAGTCCAAACATGATAGTTCATTTTATGCTTCTACTTCCTTTGGTATTTGTGAAACTAACCCTTTGAAGGAAGAAGAAAATAAACGATGGAGACCAAACGATGAATCCACCTCTCCAAAAGGTTTGTCTTCCCATTTCGATTCCCACATATATTGTGTGGCCAATGAAAATGATAGCGGAAGCACAAATGAGGATGAGGAGGATGAACGAAGCTTCATGCAACTCTACGCTCATCTAAGCCTAGAAGATAAGGCGGTCATGCTCAAACTTCTAAAAAGAGCGAGAGAGCAAAGCGAAGCTCGTCAAATGCTAGAAGATGTTCTCTCCATGAAAATGCTAAGCTTTGATGAGTTGACTAAAGAACATAAGGAGCTAAAGTGCTCTCATGTTGATTTGGTCCAAAGGTATGAAACTATTTCAATTGAGCAAGATAACTCTTTACATTGTATCGCTCAATTAGTAAGTAGAAATGCCTTGCTTAAGGACCGGGTAGAAAAGCTAAATGTTGAAAATCTAGCTTTTCAAGAAAAATATGATATGCTTCTATATTCTCATGAAAATTTTATGGATGATCATATCATATTAAACATTGCTCATGAGGTTGTAATAGAAAACTTAAAATCCCAACAACCTCACTCATGCACATGTATTCAAATTGAAACTATATTACCATGTGCTAATGCTTGTTGTTCGTCGATAAGCAAATCTTCATTTGAGCTAGAATTTGCAGGAACAAAAGATGATACATATCAAAAGCTCAAAGAATAAAATAAGAGGCTAAAATGAGCTTGACACAACTAAAAGGGAAGTGCATTGCTCAACCTTCTCAAGATAACCGTGATCACATGGTGAAGAAGCTTGAGACGGAGACAAACGTGGCATGCACTAAATCCCTTGAAGAAAATGTCAAGGACTTGAGGATTGCCAAGAGGAGGGAACAAAAGAAGAAAATCAATACCTCTTCCAAAGGCCTCAACCATGCCTCCATACAAGGTAACATCCAAGGTAATGATCAAGCCACACTTCACACTAAGAGAAGTAAAAAGTGTAGTGAATGCTTTGAAAAGGGACACTCGATTAGGTCATGTCCTCATATTAAAAACGACTTGATTATTATCAAGGATGATAAACTTTGTTTTAAATGCTCAAAGAAGGGATACTTAATTAAGTCTTATCTCTATTTAAAACAAAAGGCATAGTGTTAGAAAAGAAATTATTAACTAACCATGTAGCAAGCAAGAAACAAGGAAAGAAGAAATCTTCAAGACTTGAAGATCGCCTTTGCTACATATGTCGAAAGAAGGGACATCAATGCAAGGATTGTCCCATGGGTAACTATCCCACCTCTAGCTTGTCAATTATTTCTCATGTAACTAGGCAACCCAAAATTGCAACTTGTGCTAGAAAGGTAATGAGTTTACCAAATGTTAACATAAAGGACTCTTGGGTTCCTAGATCTTTGTTGACTAACCTTAATGGACCCATCAAGCGATGGGTACCAAAATATGCTTGACAAGCTTTGCAGGAAAAGGAGATGGTATGAAACTTTGGGGTGCTTGAGAGAGTTAATTCAATTTTTATTAACTCAAGCTATCAAACTTCAATGATCTATATCCAAGATTGACCCAAAGTTATTTTGAATTGTTATATCTAAAACTCATATCATCTCGAGGAAGATATTGATGTTGTAGGAAATAAAGAATTAATCCTATGCCGAAAAGTCAAGGCCTACAACATGGAGGAAAGCCAAAGGATGATAACAATTATGCTTTTAAGTGCAAGTACCTTAAATTATCATTTCTTATGTGTCTTGTGTGGTCACATAGAAAAAGAAAGCACTTCAAATGTCTTTAAATTATGTCACTATTCTTTGAAGAAATTCCTCTCATATGGTAGATTGTATATTCATCATTTCTATATCATGGCAATCTACATGATTTAATTATTGTAAGTATCTCATGGTATGCTTTACACTAATCATCCTATTATTGCCATGTTCTAGTTATAGAGAGATATTCCAAGCTATTAAGAGAATAAGGTGTCACATAAGGAATTCAATTTCTTAGGACACTTATAAAGGGAATCTCTCTTTATATCTAGAAATCGTGAGACTAATGTTTTTATCTAACTAACCTAAGTAGTCTCACATATAGAGAATAAGTTTCTCTTTGAAGATGCGTATTCTAACATGAAAAGAAAAGTCAATCCAATGATTTATGTTGTTTTGCCTCTTGCTTAAATTGGATATGATTCTTCTATATCTATCGCTCTCCATGTTATGAATTAGTTCTATTCCCATAATCTTAAAGAATTAACTATGCTTGTTTTGTAAGTAAAATTAAGCATACATCATGGAATAATCTAGTTCATATTATAAAGTTTCCATGCTTTAGTAATCTATTTTCCATTCTTTTCAAGATTGATTACAAAACGGGGAACTAGTGCTTGTGTTACTAATGACATATCTCTTGAGCTTACTTTTGAAAATCTACAAGAAAGTAAGTGCAAGCCACAAGCCTCTAGGGTTACTCTTCACCCAAAGGAAGAAAGGTAAAAGCAAAGGTATGGGAACTCATCTTCTTAATCAAATATAGTTCCCATCAGTAGTTATTGATTCTAATTTATCATATTCTATCTATGTGAAGAATAGATTCTTTATTGGACTTAAGTCAGCTAGATGTGCAGTTAATCTCAATCTCATTCTCATAAATGCACTTGTCCATTAGAATCTAATTCATGCCTTTGCTATATCTGCCCTCATATTGATATGCTTTTAAGTAGTAATAATAAAATCAATATGAAGAATTAAATTTCCTATGATTGTTCAAAATGATTAAAAAAAGTGCATATTCCTCTTTTCAAATAATGTACACCAATGTTAAGGATTTTACTTCATGTCTGTGTGATGTATTGATGATGAATTGTTTATATTTCTTATCTAAAAGAAATCATCCTTCATCATATACTTCCTTGTGCTATTAACATCTCTCTTGAGTATTTTCAATAAGTTTGGAAGGAAAAAGAGACAACTACAAAGGGAGGACACTCAAATGAGAAAGGAAGACATCAAGAGCAACAACACCAAATTGGATAATGAGATCTTCAAAACAATCATGGTGTGGTTGTAAGCATTCTAAATCCTTTTCATTGTGAGAATAACTAGGCATAAGTTATTTATTGCAAATCTTATAAACCTTGATCAAGATGAATAGTGCTTCTCCCTATTTGTCTTTAAAAGTGAGTGCATCTATCCAATTCATTCAATTTCTTGATGCATATCTTTAGGGGGAGCCTATTTCTATATCTTGATTATATTGAGACTAACACTTTATCTTAGTAATCTCATATAGTCTCATGTATGAGAACAAGTTTCTCATAAAGCATACTACTACATTTCAATCCAACTTGGTAAAATAATGTCACCTTTATCAAGGATTGTAACTTTCACTATTAAAGTAGCATATTTACTGGATTTTCCTGTTTTAAGCTTATATGATAATATAATGCCTATGTTGTGTTTTGATCGCATCTGTTGTTTGTTTGATCATTGAATAACTTCAATTAACACTTATGTTTCTAAATGCCTTATATGATTTCAATCGATATCTCTCTTGATATACACTAAGTTAAAAGGAAAATTCATGATATATTTATGCAATTTGTGATCTACTTGATATATAATAACAATGACTTAGAAAAGGATCATTAGTTGTAGAACTCTCTTGTGTGCAAAATATTTCCATACACTGTCTTGATTATAGGTCTTAAGTAACTAAGACTAAGGTCAAAGCACAATGAAGAGAGCGTCTCTATGTGAAGGTACAAAAGGGTAAAACTACTTCCTCTCGTTTATACATGTACCTAAATCTTCCTCTTCTATACATTCCTTGCATATCCTGTATAAAAGGAAGAGAAAGCATGTCTATGCATATCCCTGCTTCATACCTAGTTTAACCTCTCAAAATTTTCATTCCTGCATTTATGCATTTTTGTTAAAACTAGGTGAAGTGATTTTATTGTCAAATAGCTTAAAGCTTAACCTTGTAACGAGGATAAGCTACCTTTGTTTCAAAGGTGGAAGGTCCTTAAGTCTCTTTGAAATCCTTAAGGGTAATTGCTTAAAATGTTTCCACCATGCTTTCATAAGTGTATAGTATGTCACGAGCATCACACTTTTATTATGACACAATGCACCTCACAGTTTCTATGATAAAGATATGTTCTCATTAACCTAATTATGTGCACTTGGCATTTAACGCCAAAATTCTGTATTCCTCTCAAGGCACATATTTAGGGGGAGCAATCTATATTATATAAGATTGTTTAAGCTTAATTGACATATCCTTTTAACCATGTCTCTTTTCTTTGGTACATTTGCATATTTTCTATCTCTATTGTGCCAAGGCTAAGACTAATATGTTTCCATGAGTATATCGTGTATTAAGTCTTAGATTGAAAGGGAAATGGAGTATTCGGCAAAGACATCGCTTCCACTCTACACCATCGGTATTATCCTTCCTTGCCAGTATTCCGCCATCTCTTCAAATTGGTATAATTCTTCCCTCATATATTGCTTGCCCAAGGGGGAGAGAAAGTAAGAAGGGCTTATATTTCACTCACAAGTATCCGTTTTTGGCGATTCATGCCAAAGGGGGAGAAAGTATTAGCCCAAAGCAAAAGGACCGCAACACCACCAATTTCAAAAATGTAGTCTTTCAAATTTGTATTAAAAGAAGGTTTTTCAATTGGTATCTTATTTTTGATAGAATTTTCAAATTGGTATAACCCCTTTCAAAATTAATATCTAAAACCCTCTTGAACACTAAGAGGAGATTTTATTGAGGGGGAGTTTTGTTTAGTCAAAGGAAAAGCATTTGAAATAGGGGGAGAAAATTTACCTTTGACTATTTGCAAAAAGACTTTGAAAAGAATTTCCAAAAGAATTTGCAAAACAAGACAAGTGGTGCAAACGTGGTCCAAAATGTTAAATATCAAGAAAGCATCCATGCATATCTTATGAAATGTATATTGGTTTAATTTCAAGTAACCTTTGCACTTACATTATGCAAACTATTTCAATTCTGCACTTATTCATTTGCTTTGGTTTGTGTTGGCATCAATCACCAAAAAGGGGGAGATTGAAAGGGAAATAGGCTTACACCTTTTCCTAAATGATTTTGGTGGTTGAATTGCCCAACACAAATAATTGGACTAACTAGTTTGCTCTAGATTATACACTCTACAGGTGTCAAAGGTTCAACACAAACCAACAAAAGAACAAGTTAGGCTTCAAAAGAAAGGAGCAAAAAGGAAACCGAAGTGTGCCCTGGTCTGGCGCACCGGACTGTCCGGTGCCCCAGGGAGAATCAACTCCAACTCCGCAGCTTCGCTATAATTCACCGGACTGTCCGGTGTGCCAGCGGAGCAACGGCTACCTGCGCGCAACGGTTGACTCTGACAGTGAACAGTACAGAACAGTGAACGCGGCAGAAGTTAGAGCAGTTGGTTAGAGGGGCACCGGACTGTCCGGTGCCACATGAGGACAAAGGCTCCAACGGTCGACCAGCTCCAAGCCCTAACGTCAGGATGACGTGGCGGGGCACCGGACATTGTACGGTGGCGCACCGGACATCGCCAGCAGCCTTCTCCAACGGCTACGATTTGGTTGGTGGCTATAAATACCACCCCAATAGGCCACTTCAAGTGTGGGAGCCCAAGCAACATTCCAAGTCATATGGTTGACTATCCAAGCCCTCCCAACCACCTCTATTCATTGATCCATCCTATACACAAGATTTAGACCACTACAAAACCACACAAGTGCCACAAAAGAGAGAACAAGCAAAAGAGAGCCTCTTGTGAGATTTTAGCTCTAGTGCCTTGTGAGATTCATTGAGAGAAAGTGTGTGCTACATCTTGCGTTCATTTGTGCGTGGAGTTTTGACTCCCATTGAACTTCCTCCAAAGTTTTGGAGGCTTATAAAGCTAGCAAGAGACACCTAAGTGTGTGGTGATCCTTGCGGGGTCTTGAGTGATCCTTGAGAAGAAGAAGAGCTCGCCGATCTTGGGGATCGGTTGAGAGAGGGAAAGGGTTGAAAGAGACCCGTCCTTAGTGGACTCCTCAACGGGGACTAGGCCTTCGAGGGCCGAACCTCGGTAAAACAAATCACCCGTGTCTCGTGTGTTTATTGCTTGTGATTTGTTTGTTCTTTCTCTTTCTAAGTTCTCTTGCGCTACTCTTCGCTAATATTATTTTGTGTTGCTTCAAGTTAAATTCTCATTTAGAGAAGCAACTCCTTGCAAGAAAGAACTTGTGTTTATCTTATTCTTATCTAAGCCCTCTTCATTATTCTCCACTAACATTTATAGGAGTATTGCTATTGGTTAAATTCCGCACTCGTTGAAAACAATATTCATTGCAAGCAAAGGACTTAGTTTTATACTCCGATAATTGTGAATCTTGTTCTAACCACTAATCAAGGGATCTAGTTTGTATTTAGAATTATAATTTTCATGTTTCGCCTATCCACCCCCCTCTAGGCGACTTTCAAAGATGAATTTCGGGAACTAACTCAAGGGGGAAGATCTGTTAGTGAGTACGTGCACAAATTCACAGAATTGGCTCGCTACGCGCCTGATGACGTCAGCACAGAAGCCAAGAAGATGGCCCGCTTTTTGAAAGGGCTCAGACCAGAACTCAAGACCATCCTAGCCAGCCAAGATTTCCTCAGCTTCTCACACCTCTCAAACAAAGCCATACAAGTGGAAAGGGCAAGGGAAGAAGAGAAAGGTCACCTCAAAAGGAAATTCCAAGGCCTCTGAGCTTAGCAGCAAGACCGGCACTAGAGAACTCGATCCTTTGGGTTTCCACCCAAGGGACCAAGCTTCAATAGACCAGCTGGACTCACTCCGTCACGTTTCAGTCAGCAGAGTCGGAGCTCCTTTCAACCCCCCTCGGTCGTAAGCAACCAACCACCAGCAAATGCCTGTTGGCACTGTGAAGACCCCAGTCACTTCAAGAATAACTGCCCCCAATTGAAGGCACCAGGACCAACTTACTCCAACTCGGTGAATGGCCCCAAGAATGCCTCAGCACCCGCCCCCAGGGCACCCTCCTCCATCAGCCAGCAGAACAAGACCCAGTATCAAGGAAGGGCATGAGTAAACCACGTCGATGCCCAGGAAGCTCAGCAAGCTCCGGGAGTAGTGCTCGGTGAGTTTCTTGTTGAATTTACTCCCGCTACTGTACTTTTTGATTTAGGAGCAACCCATTCATTTATAGCCACTAGTTTTGTGGAAAAGCATGGCATCCCCTCTACCCACCTAGAAATTCCCTTGGTCACCCTGAGAGCACCTAGAGGGGGGGGGTGAATAGGTGATCCTGTAAAAACTTAAAACTTATAGCCACAAAGACTTGGTTAAGTGTTAGAGAGATAATACCAAGTGACTATAAGGCGAGCTCTTGCGAATCTCAACAATCACACAAAAAGAAATCACAAGAGACACACGAGTTATCCCGTGGTTCGATAAGTACAACACTTGTCTACCTCCATGTTGTGGCGTCCCAATGGACGAGGGTTGCACTCAACCCCTTTCAAGTGATCCAATAATCAACTTGAATACCATGGTGTTTTTCTTTCTTTCACTATATCCCGTTTGTGAGGAATCTCCACAACTTGGAGCCTCTCGCCCTTACAATTGATGATCACAAAGAAGCACGGATGTAAGGAAGGGAAGAGCAACACACACAAGACTCAAAGCAAGAGCACAAACACGCACACTAGCCACAACTTGAGCTCACAACACAATGCGAGGAGTTCTCTACTCAAATAGAGCTCAAGTCACTATCACAAAGAATCAAATGCGCTAGAATGAAGTCTTGGTGCTTAGAGATGATCAAAGAATGCTTGGTTTACTCCTCCATGCGCCTAGGGGTCCCTTTTATAGCCCCAAGGCAGCTAGGAGCCATTGGAGGCATTCCAGGAAGGCAATTCTTGCCTTCAGTCGGGTGGTGCATCGGACAGTCCGGTGCACCACCGGATAGACACTGTTCAATGTCCGGTGCAGATTCCTTTCCTAAATTGGCGCAGCCGACCGTTGAAGATTTGGAGTCGTTGGCGCACCGGACACTGTCCGGTGCACACTGGACAGTCCGGTGCCCCCATCAGACCGTTGGCTCGGCCATGCGTCACGCGCGGATTGCGCGGTCGACCGTTGGCTCGGCCGACCGTTGCATCACCGGACAGTCTGGTGCATCATCGGACAGTCCGGTGAATTTTAGTCGTACGCCGCCGACGAATTCCCGAGAGCGGCCAGTTGACCAGACGCTAGCCTGACGCACCAGACACTGTCCGGTGCACCACCGGACAGTCCGGAGCACCCAGACTACGCAGAGTCTTAGCTGTTCTAGCCAAGTCTTTTTCCTTTTGTATTTCTCTGATTCTAGCACTTAGACAAATATGTTAGTGCACAAAAACCAATGTACTAAGTCTAGAATCATACCTTTGTGTTGATTTGCACTTCATCCACCATTTGGCACTCATTAATACTTAAGGCAATTGTGTTGGGCACTTAATCACCAAAATACTTTAGAAATGGTCCAAGGGCACATTTCCCTTTCAATCTCCCCCTTTTTGGTGATTTATGCCAACACATCAAAAAGCAACAAATAGAAGTGCAACATCAATGCAATTAAGAACAATAATTGTTTTTTATTCAAATTTGGCATATTTGGATCATTCTTTGCCACCACTTGGTTTGTTTTCAAAATCAAACTCAAATTCCTATCTCTAAGTCAAACACACTTGTTTAGGTATAAAAAGAGGTATTTCATGAGAAATTTGATCAAGAGCCAAAAACTCCCCCTTTTTCCCATAATCCTATATTCTCCCCACGAGAGGCCAAATTTTGCACATAAGAGTATTTTGACAAAACAAAAGTTCTAACTCTACTATTTTCAAAATTCTCAAGTGGTAGCTGATCCATTTGCTTTGGCCTTAATTTCTTCCCCTTTGGCATTAAGCACCAAAACGGGATCATTATTGGCCCTTAAACCCCATTGCCTCACCAAAATCTTCAATTAAGAGTAAAAAGGCAATAAGAGCACAGAGATGAACTTGGAGTAAATTACCCTCTCATCGGAGTGCAGTGGAAGTCTTGCATGGTCCAAGTTCACCTTTTCCCTTTCAATCACCTTTGAGACTAAATTAAGAAAACTCAAGCACACGGTTAGTCTCAAAGGGTCAAGTTGTAGCATTTCTCCCCCTGAATATGTGCATCATTTACACATGGACTTGTGAGGTCCGGGGATCCCTTGCACAACTTGAGCACCAAATAAGCAATAATATGCATAAAGGAACATGATCAAAGGCATAAAACACATGTATGCTCTAGATCAATCCAAGTTACGCGAATCTAAGACATTTAGCTCACTACGCAGCCTGCAAAAGGTCTTCTCATCTAGAGGCTTGTAAAGATATCGGCTAGCTGGTTCTCGGTGCTAACATAAAACACTTCGATATCTCCCTTTTGCTGGTGGTGTCGGGGACCGTAATTAGGGGTACCCCCAATGCTCGTTAATCCGGCTGGAAAACATCTTCAGAACAAACCATAAACGACCGATAAAGCGCAGGCTTCATCTACCAAGGGACGCGACCTCATCCGAGCCCAGCCTCGCCCGAACGACCGATAAAGCGCAGGCTTCATCTACCAAGGACGATAGTCTCGCACGAACTCACGCCTCGCCCGAGGGTCCCCTCAGTCAGCAGGCGCACCCTTGGCTCGCCCGAAGCCCAGCTCGGGCAGACTTTGTCGTGCAGCGACCTCGCCCAAATCGCCTTACCAACCGACCGTATCGCATGCGCATTTAATGCGAGAATCGCCTGACACCTTATCCTGACACGCGCGCCTCAGTCGGCAAGGTCGAAGTGACCGCAGTCACTTCGCCCCTTTACTGACCGTTCTGACAGGAAAACAGCACTGTTCGCCCCGCTCCGGCAACCGTGCCAGCCACCAGAGAAAGACTAACAACAGTCGCGGCCTCCCCCGAGTTCAGCCTTGGGCGCAACAGCGAGCTTCGCCTCGCCCGACCCCAGGCCTCGGCGTCAGCCTCGGCCTCGGAAGAAGGACTCCGCCTCGCCCGACCTCAGCCTCGGCCTCGCAGGAGTCGTCACCTCGCCCGACCTCATCCTCGGCCTCAGAGGAGTCGCCGCCTCGCCCAACCTCAGCCTCGGCCTCGGAGGAGTCGTCACCTCGCCCGACCTCAGCCTCGGCCTCGAAGGAGTTGCCGCCTCGCCCGACCTCGGCCTCATATCAGCTAGGCTACTAGGGGATCTATCATTACCCTACCTCTAGCTAGCCGCGTCAGGCTACGGAGGAACAAGACCGGTGTCCCAACTGAGTTACTCCGGTAACAGGTAATGATGGTTCCCCGCATGCGCCCATGACGTCGGCTGCTCTCAACCCCCTACGGAAGCAAGGAAACGTCAGCAGGATCCATGCCACACCGTCAGCTATGCCTCTACAGGGCTCAAGGCACTTCTCCGACGGCCACGTTATTACCTCTACAGAGCTCAAGCCACTCCTTCGACAGCCACGTTGGTACATCTATAGGGCTCAAGGTGCTTCCCCGACGGCCACGTTATTACCTGTACAGGGCTCAAGGCACTTCCCTGCCAGCCACGTTAGCTCATAGCTACCACCCATGTACAGCTGGGCATCTCCTTGTATCTATAAAAGGGGGTGTCCAGGGCCCCACGAGGTAGGGGGAGGAAGGACGGGAGACGAGAGAGGCACGTACGAACACATGGACGCACGACGCAGACGAGCGAAGGCAGGCAGAGTAGGAGAGACGCTGTAGAGGCAGCCCCAGACGGCTCGCCTCAAGGCCAAACCCTCTCCTTCTCTCTCTCTCTCGTTCTCGCTCTCCCACAACGCTTGTAACCCCTACTACGAGCATCCCGGTGCAAGATAACATAAGCCTCATTTCCCTCTTGTGTTCCATCTTGCATCAACCCATGTGGGCAGGGACACGCGGCACTAAAATTCACTAGTCGGTCCGGTTGAGGGCCCCCTCGGGTCCGAAACACTGACAGGTGGTCTCTCAAAAAGTGATGCCGGATGTCTATGTGCTTTGTGCGGCTGTGTTCAACAGGATTGTCCGCCATGCGGATTGCACTCTCATTGTCACATAGGAGTGGGACTTTGCTCAAATTGTAGCCAAAGTCCCAGAGGGTTTGCCTCATCCAAAGTAGTTGCGCGCAACACTGTCCTGCGGCAACATACTCGGCCTTAGCGGTGGATAGGCCAACAGAAGTTTGTTTCTTAGAACTCCACGACACCAGGGACCTTCCTAGGAATTGGCACGTCCCTGATGTACTCTTCCTATCGACCTTACATCCAGCATAGTCAGAGTCTGAGTTTCCAATCAAGTCAAAGGTATACCCCTTTGGATACCAGATCCCGAAGCAAGGCATAGCAACTAAATATCTAAGAATTCGCTTAATGGCCACAAGGTGACACTCCCTTGGGTCGGATTGAAATCTAGCACACATGCATACGCTAAGCATAATATCCGGTCTACTAGCACATAAATAAAGTAAAGACCCTATCATAGACCGGTATGCCTTTTGATCAATGGACTTACCTCCTTTGTTGAGGTCGACATGTCCGTCGGTTCCCATTGGAGTCTTTGCGGGCTTGGCGTCCTTCATCCCGAACCACTTGAGCAAGTCATGCATGTACTTTGTTTGAGAGATGAAGGTTCCATCCTTGAGTTGCTTCACTTGAAATCCAAGGAAGTAGTTCAACTCGCCCATCATCGACATCTCGAATTTCTGTGTCATCACCCTGCTAAACTCTTCACAAGACTTTTGGTTAGTAGAACCAAATATTATGTCATCGACATAAATTTGGCACACAAATAGATCGCCATCACAAGTCTTTGTGAAAAGAGTTGGATCGGCTTTCCCAACCTTGAAAGCATTAGCGATTAAAAAGTCTCTAAGGCATTCATACCATGCTCTTGGGGCTTGCTTAAGTCCATAGAGCGCCTTAGAGAGCTTACACACGTGGTCGGGGTACCGTTCATCCTCAAAGCCAGGGGGTTGCTCCACGTACACCTCCTCCTTGATTGGCCCGTTGAGGAAAGCGCTCTTCACGTCTATTTGGAACAACCTGAAAGAATGGTGAGCAGCATAGGCTAACAAAATACGAATCGACTCTAGCCTAGCCACAGGAGCAAAAGTCTCCTCAAAGTCAAAACTTGCGACTTGGGCATAACCTTTTGCCACAAGTCGAGCCTTGTTCCTTGTCACCACCCCGTGCTCGTCCTGTTTGTTGCGGAACACCCACTTGGTTCCCACAACGTTTTGCTTAGGACGTGGCACCAGTGTCCAAACTTCATTTCGCTTGAAGTTATTGAGCTCTTCCTGCATGGCCAACACCCAGTCCGGATCTAGCAAGGCCTCTTCTACCCTGAAAGGCTCAATAGAAGAGACAAAGGAGTAATGCTCACAAAAATTAGCTAATCTAGAGCGAGTGGTTACTCCCTTGCTAATATCACCCAATATTTGGTCAACGGGATGATTCCTTTGAATCGTCACTCGAACTTGAGTTGGAGGGGCCTGTGGTACTTCTTCCTCCTCATCTTAGACATCCTGTGCTCCCCCTTGATCACACGCCTCTTCTTGAGGAACCTGTTCATCAACCTGAGTTGGGGGGTGCACCATTGTTGAGGAAGAAGGTTGATCTTGCTCCTGGTGTTCCTGTGGTCGCACATCTCCAATAGCCATGGTGCGTATAGCGTCCGTTGGAACATCATCCTTATCTACATCATCAAAATCAACTTGCTCTCTCGGAGAGCCATTAGTTTCATCAAACACAACATCGCTAGAGACTTCAACCAAACCCGATGATTTGTTGAAGACTCTATACGCCTTTGTATTTGAGTCATAACCTAACAAAAACCCTTCTACAGCTTTGGGAGCAAATTTTGAATTCCTACCTTTCTTCACTAGAATGTAGCATTTACTCCCAAAAACTCGAAAATATGAAACGTTGGGTTTGTTACCGGTTAGGAGTTCATACGACGTCTTATTGAGGAGGCGATGAAGGTAGACCCGGTTTATGGCGTGGCAAGCTGTGTTCACAGCTTCCGACCAAAACCGCTCGGGCGTCTTGAATTCTCCAAGCATCGTCCTCGCCATGTCTATGAGCGTCCTGTTCTTCCTCTCTACCACACCATTTTGCTGTGGTGTGTAGGCAGTGGCGGACCCAGAAATTGGCTAAGACCCGGGCCGGCTGAAGCGACCATACACTTTAATAATAGCATATAAAGAAAAAATGTACGACGAAACAATGTTATCATAGATATTAAAGATGACATACAAGTTATGATGTAGCTCTTTCCAAATGTATCATGTCAACATCAACATCAGTGCTTCTTGCTCCAGAACCTTGAAGGAAATCATATTAAGAACGCGACTTGAAGGAAATTATACGATGGTTAAGCCATTCGTCTCCTGTCTTATTACGCAACTCAGTTTTAATGATATTCATAAATGAGAAAGCTCTCTCCACAGAGGCTCAATCTCAAACTTAATTTCTAGCCATGTGATCTTGTTTATTTGGTCGTAACTTTTTGATCTTTTATTTGGTGATTATGGTATTAGATGGTTGTGTGAAATATCTTGTTTCGTACTCTCTCTCTGATTTTTTTATTTGACGTTTGCCGGATCAAATAAAAGAAAATGGAGGTAGTAGTTTCTAAGCCCTGTGGCTTGTAATTTTTTGCCTCTTCGGTTTAGAACCATTTGCTAGCTTGGGAATTTTTTTGCTTATCCTAGCTCGATGATTTGGTCTCTGGTGTCTCCCTCTATCCATCTCTCTAGACTAGCAGGAGCCTAGCATGTGCTGTCCGAGGCCTTGCTACTAGCCTAGTATGTAAATTTGCAGGACACATGTAGGTGGTCGTAGCCTGCTCTTGCTTGCATGTGTGTTATCTTGTGCTTGCGAAGCTTGCACTGTACCGAATGGATATACATACATATAACTATGACTCAGCGAGGCTAGAGACCAGACCGGCAGAAGCCAGAGGATAAAGCTCTTCTAAAAATTTTTTGGACCTGCACCCCGAGCCATGGCCCAGGCGGCCATGGGCCTAGGTCCGCCCCTGTGTGTAGGGAGCGGAGAACTCGTGCTTGATTCCTTCCTCCTCAAGGTACTCCTCTACTTGAAGATTCTTGAACTCGGACCCATTGTTGCTCCTTATCTTTTTCACCTTGAGCTCAAATTCATTTTGAGCTCTCCTTAGGAAGCGCTTTAGGGTCCCTTAGGTTTCTATTTTATCCTGCAAAAAGAATACCCAAGTGAAGCGGGAAAAATCACCAACAATAACAAGACCATACTTACTTCCCCCGATGCTGAGGTAGGCGACGGGTCCAAAGAGGTCCATGTGAAGTAGCTCCAAAGGTCTTGATATGGTCATCACATTCTTGCTGTGATGAGAGCTTCCCACCTGTTTACCTGCTTGACAAGCTGCACAAGGTCTATCTTTTTCGAAAGTTACATTTGTTAGATCTAACACATGTTCTCCCTTTAGAAGTTTGTGAAGGTTCTTCATCCCCACATGTGCTAGACGGTGATGCCACAACTAGCCCATGCTAGTCTTAGCAATTAAGCATGCATCTAGATCGGCCTCCTCCTTCGAAAAATCAACTAAATAGAGTTTATCATCTAGTACACCCTTAAAAGCTAATGAACCATCACTCCTTCTAAAGACAGACACATCTACATTTGTAAATAAGCAATTGTAACCCATATTGCATAATTGATTAACGGACAACAAGTTATACCCGAGCGATTCAACTAAAAACACATTAGATATGGAATGCTCGGATGAAATAGCTATCTTTCCTAGTCCTTTAACCTTGCCTTGATTCCCGTCACCGAATATGATTGAGTCTTGGGAATCTTTGTTCTTGACGTAGGAGGTGAACATCTTCTTCTTCCCCGTCATGTGGTTTGTGCATCCGCTGTCGATAATCCAGCTTGAGCCCCCGGATGCATAAACCTGCAAGGCAAATTAGGCTTGGGTTTTAGGTACCCAACTCTTATTGAGTCCTACAAGGTTAGCAACAATAGTCTTAGGGACCCAAATGCAAGTTTTATCTCCCTTGCATTTGGCCCCCAATTTCCTAGCAACCACTTTCTTATTTTTACATGAAAGTACAAAATCAGTGTTGCAGGCATGAAAAACAGTAGCAGATTTATTTTGCATTTTCTTAAGTACATGTTGAACAACATTGTTTCTAGGCATACTATGCACAAAGGAAGAACTTGAACCAATCATAGCATGTGAATCATAAGCATTATAACTCCTATTATGATGAGCATTCCTAGAAAATTTTCTATCATAAATAAATGCAAGATTCTTTTGACTACTACTAGCCATAGGAGCCTTCCCTTTTTCCTTGTTGAAAATGGGAGCCCTTTGGCTTGTTAAGTTCTTGGCTTCCCTCTTAAAGCCAAGCCCATCCTTAATTGAGGGGTGTCTACCAACAGTGTAGGCATCCCTAGCAAATTTGAGTTTATCAAAATCACTTTTACAAGTCTTAAGTTGAGCATTAAGACTTGCTACTTCATCATTTAATTTAGAAATAGAAATTAAATGTTCATCACAAGCATCTGTTGGGGGCTTGTTCTCAAATGCTTCGGATTAAGAACAAGGCAACATAAAAGGTGTTAAACGTTAAGGCCCTTCGTCCTATCGAACATTACTCCCTATCGGGAATAATGAGTTCCGGACGAAGGTCACAAGAAACATACCTTCGTAAATTCAGCACGTAATAACGAAGGACTCATAAAAAACATGGAATGTAAATCATGGAATCATTTCTATTTTATTAATACAAAGGAATAGAAATGATTATGAATTACAAATGTACCTTCGGTCCTGAGAGAAGGTAAAAAGTACAAGCGTGACGCAAAATGCCAAGTCAGCGTGAACAGTACGGGAGTACTGTTCATCTATTTATAGATGCGGGACGCAGCCCACATGAAATTACATCCATGTCCATTACATTTGTTAATAGCCTACGGAAATCAGTCAAGGTCCACGCAGTCTTTTCATCTTTAAGTCGGTTCCCCCCTCAGCAATTGCGCCGAAGCTCTCCTGCGCACAGCTTCGCCTGCGCTCGTCCTTCGTCTGGTTCAAGCTTCGTCCCGACCGTGCTTCATATTCATAGTTCTGAGCCCGAAAACACCTGCTCACATAATCCACTTGGAAAACATTGTCAAACCATGTTTTTGAGGACCTTCGGAGGACGAAGGCCCCCAACAGCATCAACATTAAAATCCTTGCATCTATTGCAAATTACAACATGATCTACACAAGGACTAGATTTATTAACTACCTCTAGCTTAGCATTTAAATCATCATTCAAAATCTTCAAGCTAGAAATAGATTCATTGCAAATAGATAATTCAGAAGATAGTAATTCATTCCTTTTAATCTCTAAGGCAAGAGACTTTTGAACACTAACAAATTTGTCATGTTCCTCATACAAGATGTCCTCTTGCCTCTCTAGCAGTCTATCTTTTTCATTCAATGCATCAATTAGCTCATTAATCTTTTCTACCTTAGCTCTATCTAATCCTTTGAACAAGCTAGTGTGGTCTACTTCATCATCACTAGAGTCCTCATCACTAGAAGTAGAGTACTTGGGAGTTTCTCGAGCGTTTACCTTCTTCTCCGTTGCCATTAGGCAAGTGTGGCGCTCGTTGGGGAAGAGCGACGATTTGTTGAAGGCCGTGGCGGCGAGTCCTTCGTCGTCGGAGTCGGACGAAGAACAATTCGAGTCCCACTCTTTGCCAAGGTGTGCCTCGCCCTTACCTTCTTGTAAACCTTCTTGTTCTCTCTCTCTCTCTTCCCATGTCTTTCGTCTCCCTGGTCATTTTCATTATCGGGACATTGAGCAATAAATTGACCTGTCTTACCACACTTGAAGCAGGAGTGCTTTCCCTTCGTCTTGCTCTTGTTGGGATGCTCCTTGCGACCCTTTAGCGCCGTCTTGAAGTGCTTGATGATGAGGGCCATTTCTTCCTCGTTAAGCCCGGCCGCCTCAACTTGCGCCACCTTGTTAGGTAGCACCTCCCTGCTACTTGTTGCTTTGAGAGCAACAGTTTGAGGCTCGTGGATCGGCATTGGGCCATTCAACGCCTCATCAACATATCTTGCCTCCTTGATCATCATTCGTCCGCTTACAAACTTTCCAAGTATTTCCTCGGGCGTCATCTTGGTGTACCTAAGATTTTCACGAATAGAGTTTACAAGATGAGGATCAAGGACAGTGAAGGACCTTCGCGTAAGCCGGACGACGTCGTGGTCCGTCCATCTCGTGCTTCCATAGCTCCTGATTTTGTTGACTAGGGTCTTGAGCCTGTTGTACATTTGGGTTGGCTCCTCCCCCCTGATCATTGCGAACCTTCCCAGTTCGCCCTCCACCAACTCCATCTTGGTGATCATGGTGGCGTCGTTCCCCTCATGCGAGATCTTGAGGGTGTCCCAAATCTGCTTGGCGTTATCCAAGCCGCTCACCTTATGGTATTCTTCCCTGCACAAGGATGCTAATAGAACAGTGGTAGCTTGTGCATATTTGTGAATTTGTTCATTGATAAACATGGGATTATCCGTACTATCAAATTGCATTCCATTTTCTACTATCTCCCATATACTTGGATGAAGAGAGAACAAATGGCTATGCATTTTATGACTCCAAAATCCGTAGTCCTCTCCATCAAAGTGCGGAGGTTTTCCAAGTGGAATTGAAAGTAAACGAGCATTGGAGTTAGACGGAATACGAGAATAATCAAAAGAAAAGTTTGAGTTAGCCGTTTGCTTTTTCTCGTCGTCGTTGTCTTTTTGGGGAGAGGAAGACTCATCGCTGTCGTAGTAGACTATCTTCTTGATGTGCCTCTTCTTCTTCCCGTCCTTCTTCTTGTGACTCAAGCCAGAGTCAGTGGGCTTATCATCTCTTGGCTCGTTGAAGACGGATTCCTTCTGCTTATCGTTGACCACCATCCCCTTTCCCTTAGGATCCATCTCTTCGGGCGATTAGTCCCTTTCGTGAAGAGAACGGCTCCGATACCAATTGAGACCACCTAGAGGGGGGATGAATAGGTGATCCTGTAAAAACTTAAAACTTATAGCCACAAAGACTTGGTTAAGTGTTAGAGAGATAATACCAAGTGACTATAAGGCAAGCTCTTGCGAATCTCAACAATCACACAAAAAGCAATCACAGAGACACGCGAGTTATCTCGTGGTTCGACAAGTACAACACTTGTCTACCTCCACGTTGTGGCGTCCCAATGGATGAGGGTTGCACTCAACCCCTTTCAAGTGATCCAATGATTAACTTGAATACCACGGTATTTTTCTTTCTTTCACTATATCCCGTTTGCGAGGAATCTCCACGACTTGGAGCCTCTCGCCCTTACAATTGATGATCACAAAGAAGCACGGATGTAAGGAAGGGAAGAGCAACACACACAAGACTCAAAGCAAGAGCACAAACACGCGCACTAGCCACAACTTGAGCTCACAACACAATGCGAGGAGTTCTCTACTCAAATAGAGCTCAAGTCACTATCACAAAGAATCAAATGCGCTAGAATGAAGTCTTGGTGCTTAGAGATGATCAAAGAATGCTTGGTTGACTCCTCCATGCGCCTAGGGGTCCCTTTTATAGCCCCAAGGCAGTTAGGAGCCGTTGGAGGCATTCCAGGAAGGCAATTCTTGCCTTTAGTCAGGTGGCGCATCGGACAGTCCGGTGCACCACCGGACAGACACTGTTCAGTCTCCGGTGTAGATTGCTTTCCTAAATTGGCGCAGCCGACCGTTGAAGATTTGGAGCCGTTGGCGCACCGGACAGTCCGGTGCGCCCATCAGACCGTTGGGTCGGCCATGCATCACGCGCGGATTGTGCGGCCGACCGTTGGCTCGGCCGATCGTTGGCTCACCGGACAGTCCGGTGCATCACCGGACAGTCCGGTGAATTTTAGCCATACACCGCTGACGAATTCCCGAGAGCGGCCAGTTGACCAGACGCCAGCCTGGCGCACCGGACACTGTTCGGGGCACCCAGACTGCGCAGAGTCTTAGTTGCTCCAGCCAAGTCTTTTTCCTTTTGTATTTTCTCTGATTCTAGCACTTAGACAAATATGTTAGTGCATAAAAACCAATTGTCGGGGACCATAATTAGGGGTACCCTCAAGACGCCTAATTCTCAGCTGGTAACCCCCATCAGCATAAAGCTGCAAAGGCCTGATGGGTGCGATTAAGTCAGGGATCGGTCCATACGAGCGACTCGATCACGCCTCGCCCGAGCCTAGCCTCGGGCAAGGGCAGCCGACCCCGAGATGTTTCCTTCTCGCCCGAGGCCCCCTTTTAACGGCAGACGCATCTCCGGCTCGCCCGAGGCCTTGCCTTCGCTAAGAAGCAACCCTGACTAAATCGCCGCACCAACCGACCGAGTCGCAGGGGCATTTAATGCAAAGGTAGCCTGACACCTTTATCCTGACGCGCGCCCCCTGGCAGAGCCAAAGTGACCGCCGTCACTTCGCCGCTCCACTGACCGGTCTGACAAAAGGACAGCGCCGCCTGCGCCATCCCGACTGCAGTGCCACTTGACAGAGTGAGACTGACAGGCAGCCAGGCCTTGCCAAAGGCGCCATAGGAAGCTCCGCCCGACCCAGGGCTCGGACTCGGGCTAAGGCCCCGGAAGACGGCGAACTCCGCTCCGCCCGACCCAGGGCTCGGACTCGGGCTAAGGCCCCGGAAGACGACGAACTCCGCTCCGCCCGACCCAGGGCTCGGACTCGGGCTAAGGCCCCGGAAGACGGCGAACTCCGCTCCGCCCGACCCAGGGCTCGGACTCGGGCTAAGGCCCCAGAAGACGGCGAACTCCGCTCCGCCCGACCCAGGGCTCGGACTCGGGCTAGGCCCCGGAAGACGACGAACTCCGCTTCGCCCGACCCCAGGGGTCGGACTCCGCCCTGGCCTCTGCCGAACGACCTCCGCCTCGCCCGACCCAGGAGCTCGGGCTCGGCCTCGGCCATGCAGGACAGACTCGACCTCGGCTTCGGAGGAGCCTCCACGTCGCCCGACCTAGGACACAGGTCCACCACGTCAACAGGAAGCGCCATCATCACCCTACCCCGAGCCGACTCGGGCCACAGGGAACAAGACCGACGTCCCATCTGGCTAGCTCCGCCAGATAGGCAATGATGGCGCCCCGCTAGACCCATGACGACGGCGGCTCTCAGCTCCCTTACGGAAGCAGGGGGACGTCAGCAAGGGCCCAACCGCTCCGACAGCTGTCCCTCCGCCAGGCTCCGTTTCTCCTCCGACAGCCACGACACCACACCAGCTGGGTGCCAAGATCTCTCCGGCTGCCACATTGGCATGTACCTAGGGCGCTAGCTCACCCCCGCTAGACACGTAGCACCTTGCTACACCCCCATTGTACACCTGGATCCTCTCCTTACGCCTATAAAAGGAAGGACCAGGGCCTTCTTAGAGAAGGTTGGCCGCGCGGGAACGAGGACGGTGCAGGCGCTCTCTTGGGGCCGCTCGCTTCCCTCACCCGCGTGGACGCTTGTAACCCCCTACTGCAAGCGCACCCGACCTAGGCGCGGGACGAACACGAAGGCCGAGGGATCTCCACCTCCCTCACGACTCGGCTCTGGCCACCTCGCTTTCCCCCCTTCGCGCTCGCCCACGCGCTCGACCCATCTGGGCTGGGGCACGCGGCACACTCACTCGTCGGCTTAGGGACCCCCCGGTCTCGAAACGCCGACACCAATGTACTAAGTCTAGAATCATACCTTTGTGTTGATTTGCACTTCATCCACCATTTGGCACTCATTAATACTTAAGGCAATTGTGTTGGACACTTAATCACCAAAATACTTTAGAAATGGCCCAAGGGCACATTTCCCTTTCACACCCGAACCCCGGGGTCAGACCTTTTGTGCCAGCTCAAATGCTCCCAAGTCAGAATTCTTTTAAGTGGGGTAGTGTTCTTGGCAGACTTAACCGTCTTGCCATCACAAGGGATTGATGTGGTCTTAGGGATGGATGTGGTCTTGGCAGACCTTATATATTAGTGAATCTCCTATATTACATTTTTATCATATGAACAAAAGGTGATTCATGATTGTATTCCAGCATTAATTCACTGTTTTCTTAAAGCATTTCTGAGTGCAAACATACAGTTTAGGCCTGGAATACCTGTAACCCGAAACAGACAACTGCTAGAGCCAAAATGAGTTTTTGTCAGATATGATTTTTTCCAACAAATCAAATCCATCTCACCTGGACACAAAATCACAGACTCTTCTTTTGCCAGCTTGCAGCAAAAATCAATATCGTCATGAATCCCCTCCAAAAGATACAAATTTAATTTCACCTGTTTGTGACTTCTCCAAGTTAGAAAACTGACCAACAAGTTCTAAGAGTATCTATATGTTTCATTCAGTGTGGTTGTGTGTAACAGATAATATATAGAGAGATAATGTTTATATAACATGACTACTTTTTGATGAAAAAATAAATAATTTCTAAATAGACAAGAGCTATTGTAGTAAATTGAAAGATTTATATTACCATTTCAGATGCTGATTGTTCTAACATAGTGCTCAACTGTTTCATTTGTATTACTATTTTTTTCCTGTTCAACCACTATAACAACATATAATTTAGTAAATTGATTACCATGACAAACATGGAACCTTCTGGCTTGTGAGGGCAGGTGATGCACTTGATGTCCTTTATTTCTCTGTAACATATCTCTGAGGTTGCTGCTAGCAGACCAATGATCCTCCTGAAAAAATCTTCCTTTGTGTTCTCAAGAATATGGGGAAGTGCTTCCTAATCAAAATTTTCACAGTAAGTCTTAGTTATGAGACAAAATATGTAAGACAAGTGCTTCTGAAAATAAAAATGAATACTAGTTAGAAACTGGGATCCTGAAAGCATGTTTACAGACGAGACAATTTCCTATTTTCAGGTCTCGTACTTACAAAACTCATGTTGTCTAAAATAGCATCGCACTTTTCTTTCCACAGATCACAGGGCAAAATGAAGTAGCACGACTCAAAATCACCATTATTTTAAACACATTTGAATTGATGAGACAATTATATATCATTAAAAGAATATATGGCATGTTTGCGTGTAAGCACTTTTAATTATTAGAAACGGAGGTCTCTTATAATAATTATATAAAAGATATGTAGGTCTCCTACGTTGAATTTTTTTTTGAAATGAATGGATACCAGTGCAGGGGAAAATGTACAAGCTACTAACCTGAACAAAAGTTGCCGGATCAGTTGAAACGTTAAGGAAGTTTGTTATTGGCGCAATGATCTGCAGAAGTCGATAGTTAGTGAAACAGTGTAGCAACACTACTTGAAATAAGGACGTAAGATACAAGTTAATGAGATTAAGACCAAATCACCAAATGATGCAAGGGAAAAGGCACTAACCAACTAGTGTGGCTGGGTGGCTGGCCGTAGAAGTAGTGTGGGCGGCCTGGCGGACGCCGGACGGGCAGACGACAGCAAGGCAGGCAGGCAGCAACTACCTGTGCCCTGGGCAGACTGGCGGATCGCGGAGGCGCGGACAGCGCGTCAGTGCCCGAGGGTGTGAGAGGTGTCTAGACCTAGAATAGGTGTGAAGTGTGTGTGCGTGCTGGGCGCGATGGGTGGAGTGGGCCACTGTAACCGGGATACATATACACTGTCTTGTGGAGGGGGAAAGGAAATGCATAATGAGAATTATCAATAGAATTCCTCTCGTTCCTTTCATCTGTTCCTGCTTCCCCTTCTCCGATCTCTCCTCTGTTCCTGCTTCCCCTTCTCCGATCTCTCCTCCACTGCTTCCATAATCCGATTAGGCTTCATTTGCTGCTCTTGGTTGGTAATCCGTGAGGGTTGCTAACAATTGGTATCGGAGGGCCTTCGTTCCTCGGCCATTGAATTCATGGTGTCTCCTTCACTGGTTGATGCTCAGCTCACTCAGGCGCTGGAGCACCAGACCCGTACCATCCTCGCTGAGCTCAACAAGCGGTTCACGGCGCTCGACTCCAAGTGGGAAGCGCGAGTCCAGACGCACCAAGTAGCGGTGGGCGCCGTCGTGGAGTGGCGGCCCCAGGTGGATGCCTCCATCGAACATCTTCAACAGCACCAAGCAGATCAGCCGCACCTCCGCTCTGTCGGGAACATGCCCCACGAGGGCAGCCTCCTCTCTTCCGCCATCACCAAGCAGATCAAACCTGTCTGCCTTAAGGAGCTTGCATTGCTGGGGGACGCCGACTCGCGGGTCCAGGCCACCGAAACCGACGTCGTGTTCCCTTCCAGCAAAATGCTCAGCCTCATCGGCGCGGTCGACAAGGAGGAACGCCACTCAACCCAGGAAGTCCCGGGACGCGCACCTCGTCGCAACGCGCTACGAGGGGGGGACCAAACCCACCCCTTCGCCATCTTCGACGACCACAGCACCGTCGGAGCATCCTGCGCTGGGTTCGCGCGAGACGCGGTCCCGCGCCTCCTCCATGCTTTGCTCGTCCGCGTCATGTCCGTCGAGCAGGTGGATGGCATGCGTGACCCAGAGGACGAGGGCTTGGCGCCCAACGAGAGGAACCTGCAACGCATCTGGGCGCGCGACACACTCTACTCAGGCACCGCCTTCACCCGCAGCCTCGGGAACCTCACCGCCTCCGCGGCGCTGCCCACGCCGCTCTACAGGTATGTGGCGCCCTGCTACGACTGCTGGGGTAGGGTCAACCCCGACGTCCATGCTGCTCCACACGCAAGCATCAACTGCTCCATGGGTAGAGGAACAAGTCAGTGGTAGCTCGCCCCTCGGGTGTTCGACCAAATGTCTTTGCCAGGCTCTGCAAAACATTGTCAAGCCAAATCCGCCAAGGATGAACGAGATCACGGGTGCTACTCGTTTGAAACCTCAAGGCTCATTTCACTATGGATTTATCAATGGGAGCCAGATTTACAAGATGAGGAATGAACCACCTGTTATCATCAATGGAAAGAAACGGTTTATAGTGAGTGCATTGGTGTGGAGAATTAAATCACTCGATATAATGACCAGTTACATTCTTCCAAAGCCCCCTTGGTTGGCATTTGATCCAGGCAAATTGTTTAGAGTTGATTACAGCTCCAGTTCCACAAGTGCTTCCTTACCGTATTGTCGGCGTTTCGAGACCGGGGGGTCCCTAGGCCGACGAGTGAATGTCGCCGCGTGCCCCAGCCCAGATGGGTCGAGCGCGAGGGCGAGCGCGAAGGGGGGAGAGCGAGGCGGTCGGAGACCGGCGTGAGAGAGGTGGGAATCCCGCGGCCTTCGTGTTCGTCCCGCGCCCAGGTCGGGTGCGCTTGCAGTAGGGGGTTACAAGCGTCCACGCGGGAGAGGGAGCGAGCGGCCTCCAGCGAGCGCCTGTTCTCGTCCTCGTCCCCGCGCGGCCAACCCTCTCTAAGAGGGCCCTAGTCCTTCCTTTTATAGGTGTAAGGAGAGGATCCAGGTGTACAATGGGGGGTGTAGCAGAGTGCTACATGTCTAGCGGAGGAGAGCTAGCGCCCTAAGTACATGCCGTTGTGGCAGCCGGAGAGATTTTGGCACCCAGCTGGTGTGATATCGTGGCCGTCGGAGGAGCGATGGAGACTAGCGGAGGGACAGCTGTCGGAGCGGTTGAATCCTTGCTGACGTCCTCTTGCTTTCGTAAGGGGGCTGAGAGCCGCCGTCGTCACAGAGTATGCAGGGCGCCATCATTGCCCATCTGGCGGGGCGAGCCAGATGGGACGCCGGTCTTGTTCCCTACGGCCCGAGTCAGCTCGGGGTAGGGTGATGATGGCGCCTCCTGTTGACGTGGCTGGTCTACGCCCTAGGTTGGGCGATGTGGAAGCTCCTCTGAAGCCGAGGTCGAGTCTGTCTTCCGTGGCCGAGGTCGGGTCCGAGCCCCAGGTTCGGGCGAGGCGGAGATCGCCGGCTGGTGCCGGGGCGGAGTCCGAATCCTGGGGTCGGGCGAAGCAGAGTTCATCGTCTTCTGGGACCGAGCCCAAGTCTGAGCCCTGGGTCGGGCAAGGCGGAGATCATCGTCTTCTGGGACTTAGCCCGAGTCCGAGCCCTGGGTCGGGCGAGGCGGAGGTCATCGTCTTCCGGGACTTAGCCCGAGTCCGAGCCCTAGGTCGGGCGAAGTTCGCCGTCTTCCGGGACTTAGCCCGAGTCCGAGCCCTGGGTCGGGCGGAGTTCGCCGTCTTCCGGGACTTAGCCCGAGTCCGAGCCCTGGGTCGAGCGGAGTTCGCCGTCTTCCGGGTCTTAGCCCGAGTCCGAGCCCTGGGTCGGGCGAAGTTCGCCGTCTTCCGGGACTTAGCCCGAGTCCGAGCCCTAGGTCGGGCGGAGTTCGCCGTCTTCCGAGACTTAGCCCGAGTCCGAGCCCTGGGTCGGGCGGAGCGGAGCTTCCTATGGTGCCTTTGGCCGGGCCTGACTGCCTGTCAGTCTCACTCTGTCAAGTGGCACCGCAGTCGGAGTGGCGCAGGCGGCGCTGTCCTTCTGTCAGGCCGGTCAGTGGAGCGACGAAGTGATGGCGGTCACTTCGGCTCTGCCGGCTGGGGAGCGCGCGTCAGGATAAAGGTGTCAGGCCACATTTGCATTAAATGCTCCTGCGACTTGGTCGGTTGGTGCAGCGATTTGGTCAGGGTTGCTTCTTAGCGAAGACAGGACCTCGGGCGAGCCGGAAATATGTTCGCCGCTGAAGGGGGGCCTCGGGCGAGACGGAAATCCTCCGGGGTCGGCTGCCCTTGTCCGAGGCTAGGCTCGGGTGAGGCGTGATCGAGTCCCTTGAATGGACCGATCCCTGACTTAATCGCACCCATCAGGCCTTTGCAGCTTTGTGCTGATGGGGGTTACCAGCTGAGAATTAGGAGCTTTGAGGGTACCCCTAATTATGGTCCCCGACAGTAGCCCCCGAGCCTCGAAGGGAGTGTTTGCACTCGCTTGGAGGCTTTCGTCGCACTTTTTTGCAAGGGGACCAGCCTTCCTCGGTTGCGTTTTGTTCCGGTGGGTGCGCGCGAGCGCACCCGCCGGGTGTAGCCCCCGAGGCCTCGGAGGAGTGGTTTCACTCCTTCGAGGTCTTAATGCCTTGCGTAGTGCTTCGGCTGGTCTGGTCGTTCCCTCATGCGAGCTGGCCGTAGCCCAGGTGTACGGTCGGGTCCCAAGTTCTCGGGCTGGTATGTTGACGCTGTCAACGGTTCGGCCGGGGCCGGGTTTGCGAGAGCAGCCCCCGAGCCTCTGCACAGAGCGAGAGGGCGGTCAGGGGTAGACTCGGCTTTTTTACATACGCCCCTGCGTCGCCTTTCCGCAAGGAGGAGGGGGGGAAGCGCCATGTTGCCCTCGATGGGCGCCGAACATGGTGTCTCCGATGAGCTGCAAGCGGGTAATCCGAGTGGACGTCCGTGTCCCGTTCGTTAGGGGTCGGCTAGGGGCCCAGAGGCACGCCCAAAAGTACCTGCGGGTGATTTGCCAGACCCGGTCCCTTGGTGACGGGGTCCGAGGGCTCGATGCCTCTCTCTGATGGGATTCTGTTACAAGATCGTTCCCGCTGGTCTCGGAAATATCCTAGGGTACCTCGGGAGCGCAGCCCGAGCCTTGGTTATGTATCGAACGTACCCATGGTCATCCCTCGCTCGGTGTCTGAGGCGGCTGTGAACCCTTCGGGGGCCAGCCTTCGAACCCCTGATCAGTAATGGGCGCGGAGCCCGAGTAGCCTGAGGCGGCCGTGGAACCCTTTCGAGGGGCCAGCCTTCGAACCTCTGACCAGTAGTGGATGTAGGGCCCACGCGATCTGAGGCGGTTGTCGAACCCTTCCGGGGGGCCAGCCTTCGAACCTCTGATCAGTAGGGGGCTCGGAGCCTGGTTCCTTCTCGGGGAAGGATCCTTTTTGGGGTATCCCCCTTTCCCAGTCCCTGTTGCAAGAGAGAGAAAGAGGAAAAAAGGAAAAGGATACGAAATCGAACGACGCGGCGTACCTTTTTTGACGCGGTCATTATGGCGAAGGCGAAGCGTCGCTCGCTTCTCCTGCCAGAGGCGCCGCGTGTCCCGCCGCGGAGTTGATGCGATGGGGCGAGTAGTTCGCAGGGTAGCCGTTGCGCGTGCGTGAGCCGTTCGAGGAACGGGTCACGGGCGCGTTGTCTTCACGCCGTGAGAGAGGGTTCTCTCGCTGCCCCCGGATGGGACGTAAGCTTGGCTGACGACGTGACCGCTGCACCTGCCCGCCTGCCACCGCCATTACTGCCGGCCCGTCTTCGGCCGTATTGACCGTCGCGCCAGGCTGGAGCCGCTGGGTCGTACGCTGGGTGGCCTCGAGTCGCGGTATTGGTTCCGCAGTCGAGGAGGCGCGGTGGTGGCGCAGGTGGCGGTGCAGTTACTCACACGTAGCAACCGGCGCACCGGTTGCATGACGCGTGGGCCTGGGCCTCCATGCCGGGCGTGTTGGGAGTCGGAGAAGTGCGCCCACTTGGCGCGGTTGCATGCCGCCTGCACGGCTGCCCGCCCTTTCGCCCGCTGGTCTGGGCAAAAGTGGAGGGTCGATTGTAACCGCCGGGCGGTTGTACGCACCGCGCGCGGCGGTTTGGCTTCTTCTGCTCTGAGTCGGCTTGCATGACGTGTGGGACCTAGCCCCCGCGCCGTAGGGGAGGACCTTGGAGTGTGTTGGAGAAGACTCAGCCCGTGACGGCTGGGGACGCAAGTAGGGAGAGCCGCCTTTAAAAGGAGGGTGACCCCCTTGGAAGGCGACCATGTCTTCGCGCTCCCTTATGCATTGTGTCTTTCCACCTTCCAAGCCCCCGGATGGGGGATATCCGCCGTCTTTCCGCCTCGTCGTTGGAGGACACAACTCCGTGGGAGTGGGTACCTTTCAGCCATCGTTCGGCTTCAAGGATTTTCATCATGCAGCCCGGCTGCACCCCTCCACCGGTAGTCACCCAAGATGGTGACCTCCAGTTTGATGGTGGGGGAAAGCGAGCCGGGCTACGGCCTCTGCCCCTCCCTCAGCCTCAAGGATTTTCATCACTAGGGCTGGGGAGGGGAGTGAGCCGAGTTGGGGTCGGCCCCTGCGTGGGCGGTGGCCCGCTCCTTCCCTCAGTGATCGGGGGGAAGGGCGGGAGTCGTCCGTGGCGCTGGCGGCTGCAGCATGCCTGGCTCTCGAACGCGAGTGGCTTCGGAGCCGCTCCCGGCGCCGGCATCTGCCACAGCAGCTGGAAGAGGTTCTTCCGCCGACGAGCCTGCCGGCACCATCCGCGGACCGACCTCCAACTCTACGGCCTTCTGCCCGTCCTTGCCTCACGAGTTTGGGCACGGGCGGGGGCCTCCTGGCAGCAACATCCGCCCTGAGGTCATCGCTGCTGCTGTTCGGCCCCCCGGGACAGAAGTCTTCATCGTCGCCGCTGCTGGGGCGGGCGACGGCGAGCCGTTCGTCGGTCTTCTGTTGCTCCGCAGGGCCCCCCATTGAGTGGGGTTGTTCGTACCTGTGGAGGTGGAACCGGAGTTCCGTTCGTAATGGCACCTTGGATGCCAGTGTTTTTGTTCATTGTGGCTGTCGGGGCCTGAACATGTATGTATTTTCGGCACGGAGCCGTGTTTTTTCCTCATTTTCGAGCACTAGGACTCGCCTGTTGTTTGTCTGAACCGCTTCACCAAGCGCGAGTCGCCCCGTGTAAAGGTGATGAGTGAGGTATCCGTATCCCGGAGGCGTAGGAGTCCCTCGGCTCGGTCGGCCTTGTTGCCCGAGGCTTCTCTAGCTTAATTAAAGGAACTCCTCGGCCGCTCTTCGATGAGCCGAGGCCAGGGGTAGTGGCGTCAACATGAACAGAGGCAGAGTTGGCTCAAAAAGAAAACCTGGTTGGCCGGAGCCTGGCCGGGTCGTCCGTTAGCGGGACCGACGCCGGAATTGACCAGTCGAGGCCTCGGGTCGGGCCGACGTCCTTGGAGGACGGCTAGCCGAGGCTCCGGGGTGACCGGCCGAGCCGCCTGCTCGGGCCGAATTCCTGAGAAGACCCTGGTAGCGATGGCCCGGGCGTGGCGATGACGTCGTCCTTCAAAGTGGAGATCTTCGGACCGCGTCGCCGTCCGAGGCTAGGTCGGACCTTGCCGAAGGTGTCGTCGATGCGGAGGGTGCTGCTGCTCCCTTCAGCCGTCAAGATCCGAGCCTGCAGGATTGGATTGTCTTGTAGCGTGTGTTCCCTGCGGCCGCCGAGGCCAAAACACACCCTCGCCGTATTGTAAAGCCGCGTCTCCTTTCCTCTTGTTTCGAGTATCTAGACCTTTTTGTTGGTAACAGAAATGTTTGTGCGAGCGAGAGTTGCTTCTCGCGGAAGGTGATGAGTGAGGTATCCGTATACCGGAGGCGTAGGAGTCCCTCGGCTTGGTCAGCCTTGCCGCTTACGCGCACTCTCACCCGTCCATGGGGCTCTGTCACCGACGCAGTCGAGAAGGCTCGAAGGATCACTTCGGCAGGAGAGCTTCCGAACGTGAAGACTTGTTCGGTCCGCAGGATCACTTATCTGAACGTGAGTTACTTATCGCAGAAGGTGATGAGTGAGGTATCCGTATCCCGGAGGCGTAGGAGTCCCTCGGCTCGGTCAGCCTTGGCTGCTTACGTGTACTCCGTTGTTTTCAGGATCCACTTTCGAAGTAGTCAAACAGCCCGAAAGACCTTCTGGCAGAAAAGATCTTTTTTCGAGGAAAACTTCGACGCAGAGGGGGTTCCCCCCATTTAGCCCCCGAGGGAGGGTCGGGCTTTGCCGAGGCAAGGCCGACCCTTCCTTGACGACTAAACTTTTGCTGGGCGCGAGGTATATGAACAACTTGAAAACATCTTAAGGGTAGAAGCGACGTAGCTGTTGGATGTTCCAAGCGTTGCCGTAGACCTCGCCTTGACTGTTGGCCAGCTTGTACGTTCCGGGCTTCAGAACTTTGGCGATGACGAACAGCCCCTCCCAGGGAGGCGTGAGCTTGTGCCGCCCTCGGGCGTCTTGTCGCAGCCGAAGCACCAGGTCGCCCACCTGAAGGTCTCGGGACCGGACCCCTCGGGCGTGGTAGCGTCGTAGGGACTGCTGATATCGCGCCGAGTGGAGTAAGGCCTTGTCCTGAGCCTCCTCCAGCTGGTCCAGCGAGTCTTCTCGGCTAGCTTGGTTGCTTTGGTCGGTGTAGGCCCTCGCCCTCGGGGAGCCGTGTTCCAGGTCTGTGGGCAAGACACCCTCGGCCCCGTAGACTAGGAAGAACGGCGTGAAGCCCGTGGCTCGGCTTGGCATTGTCCTCAGACTCCAGACCACCGAGGGGAGTTCCTTCATCCATCGCTTGCCGAACTTGTTGAGGTCGTTGTAGATCCGAGGCTTGAGCCCTTGTAGAATCATGCCGTTGGTACGCTCTACTTGCCCATTTGACATGGGGTGAGCCACGGCGGCCCAGTCCACCCGGATGTGGTGGTCCTCGCAGAAGTCTAGGAACTTTCTGCCGGTGAACTGGGTGCCGTTGTCGGTGATGATGGAGTTTGGGACCCCGAAGCGATGGATGATGTTGGTGAAGAACGCCACCGCCTGCTCGGACCTGATGCTGTTCAGGGGTCGGACCTCGATCCACTTGGAGAATTTGTCGATGGCGACCAGCAGGTGCGTGTAGCCCTCGGGTGCCTTCTGCAAGGGGCCGACGAGATCTAGACCCCACACAGCAAAAGGCCAGGTGATGGGTACCGTCTGCAGAGCCTGAGCGGGCAGGTGGGTCTGCCTTGCGTAGAACTGACACCCTTCGCAGGTGCGGACAATTCTAGTGGCGTCGGCCACCACCGTCGGCCAGTAGAAGCCTTGCCAGAAAGCATTCCCGACAAGGGCTCGAGGCGCTGTGTGATGGCCGCAAGCCCCCGAGTGTATCTCTCGCAGGAGTTCCTGACCTTCGGCGATGGAGATGCATCGCTGGAGGATGCCAGAGGGGCTCTGGTGGTAGAGCTCCTTCTCTTCTCCCAGCAAGACGAACGACTTGGCGCGTCGCGCCACTCGCCGAGCCTCGGCTCGGTCGCAGGGTAGCTCTCCCCGGTGGAGGTATTGCAGGTACGGGGTCTGCCAGTTTTGATCAGGCGTGACCCCACTTTGCTCCCCCTCGACGTGCAGCGTCTCGCCCTCGGGCCAAGCCGAGGGTGCCTCGGAATGATCCGAGGGTACCTCGGGCTGGGCCGAGGGTGCCTCGGGCTCGGGCGTGTCGTCGACCTTGACGGAGGGTTGATGCAGATCCCGGGAGAAGACGTCCGGGGGAACCATCGTTCGCCCCGAGGCTATTTTAGCCAGCTCGTCCGCAGTCTCGTTGTAGCGCCGAGCGATGTGGTTGAGCTCGAGCCCGTAGAACTTGTCTTCCAGGCGCCGAACCTCATCGCAGTAGGCCTCCATCTTCGGGTCACGGCAGTGGGAGTTCTTCATGACTTGGTCGATGACGAGCTGTGAGTCACCACGAGCGTCGAGGCGTCGGACCCCTAGCCCGATGGCGATCCGCAACCCGTTGACCAGAGCTTCGTACTCAGCCACATTGTTGGATGCCGGGAAATGGAGGCGTAGCACGTAGCGTAGGTGCTTCCCGAGGGGCGAGATGAAGAGTAGGCCTGCGCCGGCTCCTGTCTTCATCAGCGACCCGTCGAAGAACATGGTCCAGAGCTCCGATTGGATCGGAGCCGTCGGTAGCTGGGTGTCGACCCATTCAGCTACGAAGTCCGCCAAGACCTGGGACTTGATGGCCTTCCGAGGAGCGAACGAGATTGTCTCGCCCATGATTTCCACCGCCCACTTTGCAATCCTACCCGAGGCCTCTCGGCACTGGATGATCTCCCCCAGGGGGAAGGATGACACCACAGTCACCGGATGAGACTCGAAGTAGTGTCGCAGCTTTCGCCGCGTTAGGATCACCGCGTACAGCAGCTTCTGAACTTGTGGGTAGCGGATCTTGGTTTCGGACAGTACCTCGCTGACGAAGTAGACTGGCCTCTGAACGGGCAACACATGCCCCTCTTCTTGCCTCTCGACCACAATCGCGGCGCTAACCACCTGAGTGGTCGCGGTGACGTAGACCAGGAGGGCTTCTCCGGCAGCTGGGGGCACCAAGATAGGCGCCTTTGTGAGGAGCGCCTTCAGGTTCCCGAGGGCTTCCTCGGCCTCAGGGGTCCAAGTGAAGCACTCAGCCTTCCTTAAGAGGCGGTACAGAGGTAGACCTCTTTCGCCGAGGCGTGAGATGAAGCGGCTCAGAGCCGCGAGGCATCCCATGACCCTCTGTACGCCTTTCAAGTCCTTGATGGGCCCCATGCTGGTGATAGCTGCGATCTTCTCTGGGTTGGCTTCGATGCCCCGCTCGGAGACGATGAACCCCAAGAGCATGCCTCGGGGTACTCCGAAAGCACACTTTTCGGGATTGAGCTTGACGCCTTTCGCCTTGAGACATCAGAATGTCACTTCAAGGTCGGAAAGGAGGTCGGAGGCTTTCCTCGTCTTGACTACGATGTCATCGACATAGGCCTCGACTGTGCGGCCAATGTGTTCGCCGAACACATGGTTCATGCACCGCTGGTACGTCGCGCCCGCATTCCTCAAGCCGAACGGCATGGTGACATAGCAGTACATGCCGAAGGGTGTGATGAAAGAAGTCGCGAGCTGGTCGGACTCTTTCATACTGATTTGATGATACCCTGAGTAGGCATCGAGGAAAGACAGGGTTTCGCACCCAGCAGTGGAATCCACGATTTGGTCGATGCGAGGCAGAGGGTAGGGAACCTTCGGACATGCTTTGTTGAGACCAGTGTAGTCTACACACATCCGCCATTTCCCCCCTTTCTTTCTCACAAGCATAGGATTGGCAAGCCATTCGGGATGGAATACCTCTTTGATGAACCCTGCCGCCATTAGCTTGTGGATCTCCTCGCCTATGGCTCTGCGCTTCTCCTCGTCGAATCGGCGCAGTGGCTGCTTGACGGGTCGGACTCCGGCTCGGATGTCCAGCGAGTGCTCGGCGACATCCCTCGGTATGCCGGGCATGTCCGAGGGACTCCACGCGAAGATGTCGGCGTTCGCGCGGAGAAAGTCGACGAGCATTGCTTCCTATTTGGGATCGAGCCCGGAGCCGATCCGGATCTGCTTGGAGGCGTCGCCGCTGGGGTCGAGGGGGACGGACTTAACCGTCTCCGCTGGTTCAAAGTTGCCGGCGTGACGCTTCACGTCTGGCACCTCCTTAGAGAGGCTCTCCAGGTCGGCGATGAGGGCCTCGGACTCGGCGAGGGCCTCGGCGTATTCCACGCACTCCATGTCGCATTTGAACGCGTGTTTGTACGTGGGGCCGACGGTGATGACCCCGTTGGGGCCCGGCATCTTGAGCTTCAGGTAGGTGTAGTTGGGGACGGCCATGAACTTCGCGTAGCATGGCCTCCCCAGCACCGCGTGGTAGGTTCCTCGGAACCCGACCACCTCGAACGTCAGGGTCTCCCTTCAGAAGTTGGGGGGTGTTCTGAAGCAGACGGGAAGGTTGAGCTGTCCGAGGGGTTGGACGCGCTTCCCGGGAATGATCCCATGGAAGGGCACAGCGCCTGCCCGGACAGAGGACAGATCGACACGCAGGAGCCTGAGGGTCTCGGCGTAGATGATGTTGAGGCTGCTGCCTCCGTCCATGAGGACCTTGGTGAGCCTGACTTCGCCGATGATGGGGTCGACGACGAGCGGGTATTTCCCTGGGCTCGGCACATGGTCGGGGTGATCGTCTCGGTCGAAGGTGATGGGCTTGTCGGACCAGTCTAGATAGACTGGTGCCGCCACCTTCACCGAGCAGACCTCCCAACGCTCTTTCTTGCGGTGCCGAGCCGAGGCGTTCGCCGCTTGCCCACCATAGATCATGAAGCAGTCGCGGACCTCGGGGAACTCTCCTGCCTGGTGATCTTCCTTCTTGTCGTCGTCACGGGCCTTGCCATCCTCCGCGGGTGGCCCG